>CM076068.1:10170000-11375000 GCA_038088235.1 Zacco platypus
GAAGAACAAGGAGTCCTGGAAGTGATGGTATGGCCCCCACAGAGCCCTGATCTCAACATCATCGAGTCTGTCTGGGATTACATGAAGAGAGAGAAGCAACTGAGGCTGCCTAAATCCACAGAGGAACTGTGGTTAGTTCTCCAAGATGTTTGGGCCAACCTACCTGCCGAGTTCCTTCAAAAACTGTGTGCAAGTGTACCTAGAAGAATTGATGCTGTTTTGAAGGCAAAGGGTGGTCACACCAAATATTGATTTGATGTAGATTTTTCTTCTGTTCACTCACTTTGCATTTTGTTAATTGATAAATATAAACTATTAACATGTCTATTTTTGAAAGCATTCTTACTTTACAGCATTTTTTCACACCTGCCTAAAACTTTTGCACAGTACTGTATATATATCTCAGATTCTGTTGTAAAGCAGCTCTACATAAGACAATATTGTTGATTCAGTTCAGTTCAAAAACTGAAAATCTCATAAATTCTGAAATGAGTTCAATTCAGCTTTACAGAAGACAAAAGTGTCATTATTCAGCTCAATATTGATTCAGTTCAGTTCAATAACGGTGTCGATGTTGCAAAATTTGTCAATTAAGACACAAAGCAGAATCGCTCTATAAAACAGCTCTGCAGAACACATTGGTGTCATCATTGTTCAAGTTTTGTTCTATCCAATAGTGTCCGAGCAGTAAAATTGATCATATTAATAAAAATTAAGTGCCTTTTACATGGCTTTATCCTGTCTGTTGTGTGTTGTCTGTTTCCAGGCGTGTGCTGCCTACAGTTTCATCACCATTCCGTCCCTCACGAGTATCTTCAGCCGTCTCAACCTCTACTTGCTCTCTGGACAGGTAGCGCTGGCCAACCAGTGTCTGTCTCAGGGTGAGTTCTGGAGCCTCCCCAAGACGACATATACTCTTGTACATCCTTGTTCCAGCCTCTAATGGAGAATGAGGATTTAAAATACCCTTCGTTCAAAACTTATGCACACCAAGGCTTCATTTATTTTATCAGAAATAGTTAAAACAGTAATAGTGTGTGATATTATTACAAATTAACTTTTCTATTTTAAAATGTAATTCCTGTGATAGCAAAGCTGAATTTTGAATCTTCAAAAATTCTAAACTTTTGAATAACAGAATACAAAACTGACCTCAGATCAGTACAAAGAGCAGCCTCTACCAAGCTTGGCCAAGATGTGATGGATTTGATATGGACTGAGGAAATGTTTTAGAAAAAGAATGATTTGTGTGTCCGTTTCTCAGCGGACGCGTTTCTAAAGGCAGCGGTCAGTATTTTGCCGGAAGTCCCGCGCACCATCAGCATTGAGGGAAAACAGCGATCATCAGAGCCCTTCCTTCTTGAATTCATTAACAACTTCCTCTCCACGCTGCTCGTAGTGCCGGTAATATATACGCGAACATACACAGAGTGTTCTAGCCATGTCTCTAGTGCATAACTGAGCATGATTGTTCACTTTGTCTCATAGGATCATCCGGAGCAGGGTGTGCTGTATCTGGTGCGAGGGCTCTTGAATATGGTGCAGGACTACACCTGGGAGGACAACAGTGATGCCAAGGTCCGCGTCTACATCAGCGCTTTACCATTACTAGCAGCGATGAGCCAGGAAAGCTATCTCTACACCATTCCTAAAGGTACTGCACTAAATCAATGCAGAAAGGTGCTCTGGTAAACCTATGATCTTAATGTTTTTCTGACATTGAATTCTAAATGCAATCACTTTTGCTCCCGTTGCAGTGGATTCCAATGAAACCCTCTATGGAGGAGATCCCAAGTTCATCGCAGAGATCAACAAGTTGTGTGAGACTCTGATTGGTCAGGTTCTGGATCATTTAAAGACTCTGGGCCGAGATGAGGTGAGACCGAGTACTAATACAGGATACCACGTATCTGTACTCTTATAAATTTGTGAATGTCTCCGCATTGGCTAACAAAATATCACAGCATAAAAGCTTATCATATTACTGATTTTAATAACCAGATTTTCCAACTTTGTTATTGTTATTGGCAAAATCCAGTATTGGCTATTCTCTAACGGATAGACCAGTCAAGTTTACAAGTTACAAGTTGATCAACAACAAAAAATACATTTTTAGCGCCATTTGTTTCCAAAGGTCACCTTATATTCAGACATTTTAAGTGTCTAAATACTGTTTGGAGGCCAGTGTATGTCAGGATATTCAAACATATGTATAATCAGCATTGGTGGTAACGCATAACTAGTAACGCAATCAGATTACTTTTTTTTCCCAAGTAACTAGTAAAGCAAAGCATTACTTTTAAATTTACAAGAAAATATCTTGTAAATACCAAATAAGTTACGCAAGTTACTTTGTATTTCCACTCATGGACTGACACTTTTCTTGACCCTGTGTTAGTGCAGAGTTGTGCGTACCATGTAAACATGATGGTTATTGTAGTTCTAGACTAAATGTGAGCATGCATGTACTCATCTTGCTTGCACAAACAGATTGAGTATCCCTCAAAATGACTAAAAACTGTGAAATGCAAACCTGCAATAATTAAATGTTAAATTACATAAATATATATTTACTTAATTTCACTTTATTAACCAATGCATTTGCTGCTGACCTTTGAGGATCCAATTCAACCATACTAATAAAAAAATCACTATCTTCAGCTATAAAAACAAATAAATTAAACACAAATGTCATGTTGAACTTTCTTTCTGCAATCCAGAATGGAGAGTTATTTTTTTGGGGAGTAACGCAATGTAATGCATTACTTTTAAAAGTAACTTTCCATGTTTATGATTTTGCACGGCTGCAGCTCTAATATCTCAAAGCTGTGCTGATGTTTGTGTGTTTAAGGGAGTGCGCAGGCAGGGCAGTCTGGCTTTCTCTCTGTTCGGCTGTCTGTTGGCTCATGGTGATCTACGGAACAATAAACTCAATCAGCTAGCTGTCAACCTGTGGAACCTCAGTCACAAACACGGCTTCTGTGAGACACGCACATCGGTGAGTCGTATGCATACACATGCACAAAGGTGTTGACGTTCGGCGGCAAATATAAAGCCTTTACCTCCGTCTCTCGTCCTCTGCAGGTTCGGACTCTAGAGTACATCAAACATCAGGCACAGC
Source organism: Zacco platypus (assembly GCA_038088235.1). Taxonomy (NCBI): domain Eukaryota; kingdom Metazoa; phylum Chordata; class Actinopteri; order Cypriniformes; family Xenocyprididae; genus Zacco; species Zacco platypus. The sequence goes on from CM076068.1 coordinate 10,173,122, forward strand.
ACGCAGACATGAGCCATCTCTCTGACATGACAGCACGTCTGTCTCTGCAGTCCCGAGCTTGATGCTTTCATGGAGACATTCCTGTGACAGACTGCCAGAAACCCTGAGACAGGAACTAATAAATATATGAATGTCAAATTGCTGCCCACATAAAAGGGTTATTGAAAAGATTACGAAAACTAACCTGTAGTTTCCTATTGTCTCACACTTCTACAGTATGTTTTATGTCAAAAATAATAATGTCAGTTTGCACTTGATTTTTGTACAGTTTGTGTGCATGACCTAGGAATTATGTAATAAAATACTCAAAATCATGATGTATTGTTGATTTTGTTTGAGGACTTCAGGTTCAGAACTACTTTTTTTTTTACACGTTGCTAAAAGTGGTTGCTAAGGGTGCTGTGTAGTGATACATAGAACTGTCGGGTGAAGGTCATAGCCGTGTTTTATCGTGATTAAAACACAGCTATTGATATACACACTATTATTATTATATATATATATATATATATATATATATATATATATATATATATAAGCACTTGATATGCTCCTGAGGCCAAAGCATTGATTGATTTTTGTTACTCGGGGGCATTTTTGTTTCATGGTGAAAATCATTTTACACGATCACAGTGTAGCGAGATCTTTTGATTTTAACTATTGATTCGTTTTTTATAGACACTGTGTTACTGCCACTATTGGCAGTTTGTAGATTAAATATTTTAATTTCTACACACATTTTATAGAGGCATTGAGAGCTAAAATTAATCAAACAAATGTATGGCTAAAAAAAAATAATTGTTTTTTTAAAGTCATGACAAACTTGGTTCATTGCACTTAATGCAGCATTCTAGGGACGAGCAGCTAAAGTATGTGCCTATCGCAGTCTTTTTGTGGGTTAAAATGTAGCATTTTTCACACTTCTGGTTCCATTGTCCTGAAGTCAATGTTTTTTTTTTGAAATGGGTTTTTGTTCTGCTTTTACAGCCTCATAGAGTTTATGATCATGGTCTTGTAAACTATTCAAAAAATAAAATATTTTATAAAGACAGAAAAAGCTTTGATGGTGACCTTTTAAGTCATGCATGCATACCGTAGCCTAGTTCATTTATAGCATATGTTTAGTTTAATTCTGATGATTGCATTTAAGCTTCAAAATTCACAAAAGTGGTGTTCATTTTTGAAAATGATCACAATAAAACGTCTTAAATTTTGGTAGGTCACAGAGTTTATTTTCGGCAATAATTCTAGTTTAGCTTACAAAAATACCCTATTGCTATTAATGGCACTGCATTGGCGTATTAACTAATGACAAGATTTTAAAAAGTCTCCATTACCTATAACAGCATTCGAAAAATCTGCCTATATAGCTATTGGATATTGGGTGATGTTGTTAACACAATCCAGGTGACATCATTCAAAAAGGAAAGATTTAATTAGTCAATATATATAGTTAAAATTGATGCTAACATCAACAGCAATGATGAAAAACAGTACACAAAATGATGTTACATCCATCTCTATCCTTTTATTACGTTCAATCATACCTCAGCAGAGAATGAAGCCCCCGGTGACTGATACATGTATAACAGCACATTCACACTTCGACCAACACAAACATGCATTCATCTACCCGCTCACGCAAATTTGTACGATGTGTGCTTTTCTCATCCTCCCGCATACAATGTAACAGAAGTGGTAAATTGTCCTATCAAGGATACCGCAGTATCCCTGGTAAGATCTAGCTGTGCGGACACACGAAACCAAGCCTTGAGCTGTCATACTGTAGAATTTATCAAAGTATATTAGCATGGATTATAAGTTAAGAGCAATTTAATTACTTTTATTATTAATACATCGAGCAACCGCCACCCTCTGTGGCAGGACAGGATCAGGGTCCCTCTCACAAACGAGGGTCCCTGACACCAAGAGCTCAGCAGAACTACAAATGGAGGGTGTCACAATTACATCTGAAGTGCATCGGTTTCTGCTCTTTTACGAATTTTGTTCAACAGTCCAGGAAGTTTGAAATTGTTGCACCTTCATTCTATAAAAACTATACACAGAACAAAGTCCAACAATAACAGGAAAGAGTTAGTTATTGAAAAAGAGCGCCCAAACGGATGCGTGATTGGTCATTGTTCACTTCAGTGAATGGTTTGGTATGGGGCTGGTTTATGATGTGGGGACCAGCGAACCTCGTCAGATGCTTTAGTCCAGCTCAATGGGGCTGCTGTCCTCCTGAGCTTCCTCACCCTCCTCTTCCTCACCTGAGCCCATTAGGCTATTCAATAGGTTTCCTAGCACAAAGGAAACAAACCAGAATGTAGCCTTTTTTTTTTTTTTAAATGGAGCATTTTTTTTCACTTTCATTAGATTAAACTGAGCAGTGTATTTTGCTGAACAAAAATACACCAGGTTAAACAACTAGAGAAACTACTCTCTCAAATTTTAATCTTTCCAAATTTATTTGTATAATCAAAATACACGTTGTTTTAAGGCAGATTTATAGAAAAACATGACATTAATGTTTATAATCCCTTCATATTACCACAATATTACCGTTTTTGCTGTATTTTGGAATAAATGACTGCAGCCTTAATTGACCCTTTGCAAAGACCCGCCCCCTTTAGTTATGGGCTATGTGCTCTCATCATATTCTCACGCAGTGAAAAACACATCCCGGAGCAAAGAAAACACTGAAATAATTTGTCTGACGCGTCAACATACATATTTAAGTTTAATATTTAATATATATCGCATTTTTATAAAGAAGTTTAAACAATAAATACAAAGGGTCAATTACATATCCAACTTTATATATAGGAGGTGTGTGATTATATAGTATACATTTGTGATGTAAACAATAACAGTCAGGATTTGCTATATAGTGTATATTGTTTTACCGGAGTATACAAGACTAGATTTGGAAGTGTGCTATATGCATACAGGTATGGTTGGATATATCTAAATAGTAGTTAATAATTTGATATGTGGTGATATTTGTGATTTTTTGGTATAGTTTGGTATTTGGTATAGTGACTAACCTAATTACGTTTTGGTGATGTGTATTATTGACATGGTAATGCGATCCATGCAAATGACAAAAAAATTTATGAAATCTGCCCCGCTTTAACTGAGGAGTTTAAAAGGAGTTACATTTTTTTTCTTTCTTTTAAATGAATAATTTGGGTCCGAATTTGGGAGCAAATCCCTGCATTCATGTCCCAAACACTGGTGAATGTCTTCCCAGAATAGTGAGAGTGTCACTGGAAAGGACTAATGCTTTTTGGCATGCTTTTGAAATTAAATATTCAACAAAAGAGCATCAGTGAGTGTTATTATTATCATCACTGCAGTTGATTATAATGATAGTTGGATGTTTTAAATGTACAGAAATTGCCTGCTAGGCTCCAATAAAAGTATATAACTAAATTTTACTCATTTTTACAAACTGAGATAAAAGTGGAATACCACAGATGACCTGTATTTGACCCAAATTATTTATTTAAAAAGAGACTAAAAGACTGCAAACACTGAACATACTTCAGTATTCTAAAACAAATTCAACCAATTTAAACATTATGTATTTGAACCATTTTTGGAAAATGAATGTAATTTGGCTCCTTCATAATCTGGGTGAAGTAATGTTTCTGTAGTCAAACAGAGGCAGAGATGTTTCTTACCTAGCAAACCACCATATGATGATGACTGTTTAGGTGGCACTCCAAAGAACAGCTGTCCTATTCTATCCAGATACTGAGATCAAGAAAAGAACATAACATGTGTTATAAACATTTCCAGAAGTCTCATCTCATAGAGAATCGAAAAAATTAAATGTGAATCTCTCTGAATGATGCCTGCAACCTCTAACATATTTACTCTGTTTATTTGTGTTATATAATTATATTCTTAGTACATAGATTATTGCTGGATTAACTTTGCTAACTTCAAACTCTTTTGTTACCAACTGCGACTCATGTTTCTTGTTTGTTGTGGTTCGGGTAAGTCCACTTTTAACACACCTGGTTTATATCATCTGTGTTAGCAGAGGCTCATGAGAAGGGAGACAAAATGTGCAGTGCTGAGAACCACTGATGTAGACAACTCACTGGGTCAGGAGCAGAGATAGTGTTTCAGTCATAGGGGTTTCAACCCTATTTCTAGGTACTGAGAAAGACTCGAGAATCGCCAAGTATGTTTGTGATGTTTAAGAGAGTTATTATCACTAACTTACCTCATTGTACATAGGGTCCCTCTTCAGTGATGGCTGATACTGCTCGCATAACACTGTGAAGACTGTCAACTTCCCACTGGAAATTAAACCACACATCATCTAGAGGTTGTGTTAACTGCTTTGTTCCATTATTTTGCTAAAACACTGATGGATCATTTTCAAATTTCAGATTTGGTCTATTGCAGGGCTCTTCAACTCCAGATACAATCCCAATGTAACCCATTTCTCTGTAATTTAAGTAGTATTTCTGAACACCTCTATTAGCTTGTTCGCATGTGCTTGTTTAGGGTTAATGCTAAACTCTGGCCCCGTCCCAAAATGGAACCCTAAGCCCTTGCGATCTTCCTCCAAGTCCACACTTTCATGCCACTTTGACTGTCGGGTAGAAGTCTGCTGTGGAGCTCGCTTCAGGCAAGGTGCACATATTGGCCGCAAAGGGGGCAAAGGGGGTGCTTGCGAGCACCCTTCTTACACCTAAAAAGACAAATGGTCCTTGCGGATTTAATGGATAGGTATGCGGCGACCATTGTAGGACCATGTGATATTTCAGTTTTTATTTTTTAATAAATCTGCAGAAATGTCAACAATTCTGTGTTTTTCTGTCAAAATGGGGTGCTGTGCTGTGCATTGAGGGGAAAAAAAATGAACTTAAATGATTTTAGCAAATGGCTGCACTAAAAACAAAGAGTGAAAAATTTAAGGGGGTCTGAATACTTTCCGTACCCACTGTATATATGACAATAAAGAGTTTTTCTTGACAAGGCAACTTGGTATCCGGTCCTGTGATTCAACTATAATGGGGGCAAAAGCTGTAATTTAAGATCAACACTATATTTTACTGATGCATAAAAATAGACCATGACAGAAAACGTCTACCCAGACTGTCAATGTGATTATTTATAGCACAAACTCTGACATGCACAAAATTTTACAAAGTAGAGCATTCAAAAATAATAACAAGAGCCTGATGCTGAGATCAAAAAAAGCATGAATACAGGACAGTATCTTACCCATCCACAGCCAGCAGGAGGAACCACAGGAAATTAAGCAAAGGCTGCACAAACGGAGGGCCCTTCTCTATAGACGGGTGCTTCTGTGTATATGTGGTGAACACCACCAACGCGCTAGTCTTGTTTTTTAGACAAAGGAACCTGTAGTCAAAACAAGATTCTGAGATGTATACCAATCATAATGGAAAATAATAATATCAGGAACCAACATATACACTGTTGACTATGTGACAAGTACAAAAACATTTGCTTCAAGTTTAGTATCAATCATTGACTTTAAACTCACTAGACTTTAAAACAAGACTAGATGGGTGAGTATTAGTTTATACATCATACTAATGCACAATTTTCCAATTAATCTGAATGCTATTCATATATTTATTTGAAAAAAAACAGACCCAAACTTATGTTGTTCCTTTCGTTCTCGGGACACTCAACGTTGCGAAAATGAAAAGAATCTTACTCCTCCAGCTATCGACTGTGCTTCATTTGAAGAGGAAGCTCAAGGAAAAAGATCCTAGTTGTTGAGAATCACCTCAGTAGCCAACAGTATTGCAGACAGACACCTGCTGCCACCCTACCTGCTATGTTCGGGCAAGAAGGCTAGACCACCATTTCTTGCATAAAAGCAAACTGCTCTCAAAGATGCGTTGCTTCAAATGGACCTTTTGAGTAAGGGTTTTATCCACAAGAGGTGCATGTTCTGCCTAGGCTGCACCCACACTGAAGCCCCTCTCATTGAGACAGACTGCCCTCACTGCGAAGAAATAAGTCTCAGGATTCTGCAGAGTTGCCCTCTTCCCGTGGGATGACTTGGCTTCTTGCACTCCCCCGCTATCTTCTCCTGTGCCGCAGGAGAGACTTGAATTTGGTGCAGATATTTCAGCAATGAGCTCAAGCCAGCTGAGGTCTGTGTACCTTAAACTCCCCGATCCTGCATGCTCACCTCCGCCCCTCCCCTGCAGCCCACGGTTTAATGATGTTTGGTAAATAAGACAATGGGAATGGTGCCATGATACTGACTGCGTCTGAGGACGAAGAATGGTCAAGTATAGTGGAGGAGCTACCCCCCCCATCAGAGTGATTTGAATAAGATCTCCCTCATGTCTAAAATGGAGCTATTTGTGTCCTTTCCAAGGCTGTGGAAGAGCTTGGTTTGTTTAAACGGTGGTGCAAAAGCAGTCCAAGGCTATGTGCCACTTTCTGCAGAGAAGAGCAAGCTCAACCCCTCAGACATGTACTCGGTTCGAGCCCACTGTGTGATGGCAGGGCAGCTTTCAGCATCTGGACAGATGCAAAGAAAGCATGGCATATAAATTACCTAGAACTATTGCAGGTGCATCTATCACTCATAGAGTTTCATCTGGAGGTACAGAATCACCATTTTCTTGCTTGCACGGACAATACACGCTGAATTGTGGTGTGGATTTGCTGTCAGGACAAGAAGTCAAAGGAGAAAGGAGACTATGTTCACAGACCGTAATGATGATTTTCAAGAAGAGTGGAGGTGGATGTGTTTGCCTCTGATGAGAACATGAATTGCCAAATTTTCTGTCCAATGTTGCATGTCGAGGAGTGAGTTAACGGACGCACAAATGGCAGAGGACACACAAAAATGCATTTCCCCTGGTGAAGATTTTGCATCTGGTCATTTGAGAAATGGTTATTCGAGACCGTCCTGCTGATAGCACAGAAATGGCCCAGTCACCTGTGGTTTCCAGGGATCATGGAGCTGCTTGCTGAAGCTCTGTGGCCCATTTCGCTGAGAAAGTATGTGGCAGCTATAGCAGCAAATCATATCCTTGTAGCTGACCTTTCAGTTGGGAAAATTGCACACCTATATTCAGTGCTCTTGCCAGTACAAGCTTTTCGAATAAGTTTTTGTGTTATGGCGGGGTCGCACTAAAGGCTTGCCAGCATCAAACAGAGGTTATCACACTGTCCATTTCATTGACTTATGACTTTCAGGGCTTGCACTGCCCTATTGGAGTAAGAACCCATTCTACCAGAGGAATGGGCTTCCTCCTAGGCATTAGCAAATATCTTGTCCATCTAAGCATTTGTATGGCAACAGGATGTCCTCACCTAATACTTTTGCTAGGTTTTTGCTTTCAGTGCCTCCGCCATTTATCCACCAACCATTTAAGCAAGCCGTTCCATACCGAGGCATCCCACACAGAGGAAAAGCACCAAAAATTGAGCCATACCAAACCGTACCATGCAGTGGAAAAGAGCCAATAGCAGGATTAAACACTGTTCCCATAGTGTCAGACACAATGTTGAGTCAACCAAAAACGAAAGTGAACGTTTCCGGTTACTTGTGTAATTTCGGTTCTCTGAGATGGGAACAATACATTACATACAAATTTATGAGACATGCTACACCTCTTTGCTTTCAGTCAAAAGATTCTGAGGAATTGGCGTAATGGACACCATTGGCCAGTGTTTTACATAGCAGTTACTTAATAGGGCTTCAGTATTTTTGGAGAAAGTTGTTTCCCAATGCGTCAATTACTGACACAATGTCTCCTACCCTCATTTCAGCGAATCCAAGGTTACGTAATTAACTGGAGACATTATTTCTCTGCTGTAGCTCTCAAATCCAATATGATATCAGGTTTGACCTTAATGACTATTGGCCCTATTGCACTACTGTCACAACATCACACTTTAAAGTCACATGTAAAGGCGACAATTCTGAACATAAGTGAACAACAGAAACTAACATTTTCTGTGAACTTAAAGTTGGGTCTGTTCCTCACACAAAGCTATTCTATGGCTTTAGAAGGCCTGAAATATAGTGCATGGGTGCATATTTTGGAGCTTGACAGCCACATTCCCTATTCACGTCCATACACTGTATGGCAGAGTGGCCTGCACATTATTTTCTTACATTTCTCCCTCTGTATTTAGCAGAAGTTAAACTGGTTGGAAAATGCATTGGGGTGAAATAATGATAATAGAATTTTCATTTTCAGGAATGAACCATTCCTTTACGAGCAATTTTACACGGAAACTCCAGAACTCACTGTAAGACGGCTTGTGCTACAAACATGTCCACCTCTCCGTGAAATCCTCGTGCTGATGAATACTCCACCAGCATCTGTGCACAGCCCTCTCCATCAGATGAGTGCAGGAAATGATAGCGTGATTCACTGTAATTTTGCTCTAAATGCAAACAAATAAATTATGCAGGTTACACATTCTAAAACAGCTTGTTTTTCACTGATTTGATGGTTATTGTCATGTATCTGTTTTACCTTTCCACAATGTGAGAGCCAGCAGCTGGTGTAGTTTAGGGTGGCCCAACTTCCCCGACCCTCCCGATGACCACTTGATCGCTCTGGAGACAAACGCCACTCTCTCTGGTGAATTTGGATCCATCAGGCTAAAGAGTTTAGTCAGATGCTCTTAAAAAAGAAGAAAAAAAAACAAGAATATAATGACACAATTAAAATGCCATCTTATAATTTCTGCAGATGAAAAAAAACCAAGGACATTTGAACAATACTTCTGCATAGCACTAAGCAATATTGAATATTTATAATATTCTGTATTAATTTGTTCACAATATAAAACTAACAAACATTGTCAATATTGTGCAGTATTGTGCAACTGCGCCTTGTCTCATCACATGAGTAAAAGGGCATTAAGACAAAGACAAAGTGTCTCTGAATCAGTAGTCTTCATTAGCAAAACTGTCAGCTAAGTTTAAGTTAATTTACACACAAACAATTTGAATTCATATTTCTGCAAATCAGTTCTATTTCAATTAAGAACTTCAATATTTCAAATCAATACTTTAATAATTTGCCTTAATTATTTTCAAACTTACATTAAACGCTTTGAATCTGGCTAAAATGGCTGTGGGTTGAAATGATGGTTCCAATGACTGACCAAAAACACTTTTTCAACCAGTGAAATAAATAAAATGTAAAGTCTTTTTAAGCTATATCCCCACCATCATGTGTTTACAAGGAGTACCACACAAAACAGAGAGTGAAGCATGCAAAGCTACTACATTTAACAGCTTGGTGCTGCAGTACATTTGAACTCATTGTTGACTAACATTTTTATTAGCCTTAAAATTAATATACATCCTTAATATTCTAAAAATTCAGCTCTAACTACATACACAGTAAAGCGAACTATATCTCACCTAGTGTCTCATCATCTACTTTGGCCCCAGATTTCTCCAGAGACTCTAGTACCAGCATGGACAGATCTGCAGCACTGTTTTGCTGTTTAGGAAACAAACATTAGCACAGAGATCTTACTCACATAGGGGGGAGGGAAGTATACTAAAAGCAAACTGTCAGAGCTTTAATGACATGATAAATTAGAGCCTCTGATTGACCTAAAGCCGATGACAGAGGAACACATACCTGATTATAACTAAAGAAGAGCAAAGCTCCATTGTACATCAACTCTCTGGCCTCTGCATGCTTTGCTTGTGACATGTACCTGCACCCAAAACAACATGTTATTATTAACACGATGTTTATGTGATCAAACAGTGGTCATGGGACAATGAAAAACAAAAAAAAATAAAATAAAATCTTTTAAAAATCCATTTAAAAGTATGCATGAATTTTTTTTCCCCCATATTGTGACGTATATCCATGTGAAACAACTCCTCAAACAAGAAAAAGGTACATTATTTTGTCCATTGACAACTGGATCATCGTTGTTTGCTATTGGTCAATCTCATGCAAGTGACAGGTTGCCCCGCCCTCATGCCAGTTAATACGTCATCAGAGACGTGGGAGGGGAAGCTATTTTGACTAAAGATTGCGAAGGCACATACATTAAAAAAAAAAGAAAAAAAGATGCGCACAGAAGATGCGCCAAAAAGATCACGTGTTTTCAAAAATATTTAAATGCATTTTTCAAGGTGAAAAGTTTTTTTTTTCTTTCCCCTCAGGGAATCACACCATAATTTTACAGCCTGAACCAACCTTGACTTATCATGAAACAGTCTGCAGGGAACCTCATTATGATTACATTTCCTGTTTTTTCTGCATGTTCCTTCATCTACAGGGGTTGGACAATGAAAATGAAACACCTGGTTTTAGACCACAATCATTTATTAGTATGGTGTAGGGCCTCTAGCAACACTATAGAGGCCAAAATCTATAAGCCAATACAGCATCAATTCATCTTGGGAATGACAGATACGAGTCCGTGGCAGAGGCCAGAGAGATTTTGAGCCATTCTTCTTCCAGAACAGTGGCCAGGTCACTATGTGATGCTGGTGGAGGAAAACACTCGACTTGCTCCTTCAACTACCCAAAAATGGCTCAAAAACATTTAGATCTGGTGAGTGTGCAGGCCATGGGAGATGTTCAACTTCACTTTCATGTTCATCAAACCATTCTGTCACAAGTCTTGTGTGTATTGGGGCATTATCATGCTGACACAAGGCCCACCTTCAGGATACAATGTTTGAACCATTAGGTGCTTATGGTCCTCCAGAATGGTTCTGTAGTCCTTGGCAGTGACATGGCCATCAAACACAGTAGGGAATGCCATAACACTGCAGCCCAAACCATCACTGATCCACTCATGCTTCACTCGGAGCATGCAACAGTGTTAAGGTGTTAAGGCTTCTCCACACCGTAACTCGCACGGATGAGAAAGACAGTGAAGGTACACTCGGAGAACAATAAATGTTTCACATTGTCCACAGCCCAAGAGTTGGCACCACTGAAACCCACATTTGGCATTGGCATGAGTGACCAAAGTTTTGGCTATAGCAGCCTGACCATGAGTATTGACTCCGTGGAGCTTTGGTGGAAACAGTTGAGTCGAGTTGAGGAGCATATTTAATTCTGCATTGAGTTCTCAGCTGTGGTTTTTTGTTTTTGGGATACAATCCGGGCTCATACCTGGACATCCCTTTCAGACAGCTTCCTCTGTGTTGGCAGTTGCTCCTGTTGGATGCGATTCATCCTATGTGGTGGTATTCTGACATTATCCTGGATACCTTGGCTCTCGATACACGGCAAAGACTTGCTGTCCTGGTCACAGATGAGTCAGCAAGATACGCACCAACAATTTGTCTTCTTTTGATATGTCTACTATTTACTTAGAAGATTGGCCACCAGGGCCGAGCATACTATATTTAGGTGTGAAACCTCCAACACTATTTTGGCCAGTATTTCGGTTTCATTATCCATCCCGTTGGTTGCAACTTAATATTAAATATTAATGAGTTGTCCACCCCCTAAGAAACAGTACACTATATGCCTAACCTTTTCTTTTAATGAGGCTTTTTTACTTCAATATGATGTCCATACGGTTGTCTCAACCTGACATTTCTACTTTATTATCTGATCTGTGCCATCTTTCATACTGATGTTGCTTGTCTATCAATAGTGAGGAGTCACCATAGAGGGACTTTCAAATTCAATGCCCATAAATGCCATCTTGGTTGGCAGCTTACGAGATTTGAAACTGACAAAAAATGCTGCCTAGATAGACAGCACAATAGTTTGAGGTACCTCGCTAGGTTTTGAGTCTGTGATGCCAAAAATGCTGCCTAGGTAAGCAGCTCATGAGACAGCAGGTCAACGAAAGGAAGAATGAATGACAGATAAGGTTTTAAGAAATAATTCCTATATAATAATGACTTTAGCGCAATTGTACTATTTGTCTGAATTTATCTGATAATTTTAAATAGATACTTTAAACTGAATTTCATAATTATGCTGGTTTACAAGCTCTATTGTTAAAACGCTTAAATTCAAATAAATGTCCAGACTAATGCGATTGGCGTGTAATATAACATTGATTTTGGTGAAGTATTATTATATTTCATTATAACTGATATATTTTTCAGCTGGTGGAATTGTTAATCAACCTTGTTCCTCAGATTAGCATGTAGCTAAACAGGCTCACGCTGAAATTTTGTTATGAATGACGTAGAAAACAGCCAATCAGAAATAAGATATGACCCAGGGGGCGAGTCAGGACGAGCAGCTAGCCAATCAGCGTATCCGGGGAACGTACTCGGTTGACAACAAGAAAGATCTGGAAGCGGCTGGGCCTGGACCAGTCATTATTACTCCGGCAATTAGCGATAAAGCTTACCTGAAGAATAACGTGCGGTACATCTGATGGGCCTCATAATAATCTCCTCTCTCCACACTGGCTCTCAGTTTGCCCTCCACTCGCTGTACTCCTCCGCGGTTCCTCGCGCTGGAGCTCTTCAGAGACTCCTGCTCCGACATGACTGCTCCGACCAACCAAACGCGATCACTGAGCCTTCAGACTCGCCGTACTCTCACTTACATATATGGCATCCACTGATATTTCTTATATATTTGTTTTTATCGTTTTAGAATCATCACAAGAAAGGACAACATGCTTTTGGCACAATGGAGAGACACGCATAATATATATATATATATATATATATATATATATATATATATATATATATATATATATATATATATATATATAGAGAGAGAGAGAGAGGTGGTAAATTATGACCGAAATGTACAGTATTAAAGATCTATGAACTATTGCAATCAATCAGTCAATCAAACAATAAAAAGTAACCAATAGGGTTGCCAACTTCTGGAAAGAAAAATAAGGGACAGTCGTGGTTCTTTATAGGAAAATAAGGGACACTCAAAATATTTATACTGTTACACACAGTGTCTGTCATTTCAGGATCTGCAGTTAAATTTGTGTATAAAAGATTTGGGCAATTTTGTGTCAAAATCAACTTTACCAGCTCATTTTTTTTTCTGAAGAAAGCCAAAATATTAAATGTAATGGATGTTTTGTGTTTTGTAGAGAGGGGTCAGAATTACATGGAGGGTAAAATGACTTTAGACCAACATCATTATTTTATTTTTTACAGAGATTTGTAGGCCTGTTAGTTAAATCTGTTGACGTTAACAATCTTTGTTGCATTATATGCCAAGTTCAAAAATGGCAAAAAAGCACTTGTTTTTCGCCAAAGTTGGCATTTCTGTAACTCATATTACAGATATCTTAATATCCTTTTAGATTCTAATTCTTGAAAAAAAACTTTTCTTAATTTTCAAGACCCTGGTGTACTTCAAACGAAATCAAAAAACGAACTGGTGTGACGTCATTTCGAACAATATCAGGCAGAAACGAAGTTCGTTTCAAGTGGTACTCACCCAGAGTCTATGACGGCCAGCTCCTCCTCTCTGGACGTCGAATGGGGTGGAGAGATAGAGTTGTGGGTAGGGTTGTGGTTGTACATTCGCTCCTCCTCGCTGGACGTCTAGCGAGGGGGAGCTAATGCAAGCTCCACCCATCTTATCGTTCGTTTTGGAAGTTCGAAACAGCTTGCCGAAGCAAACTTTGCTTGTACACACCTTCGTACTACCATTGGTCCGTGGACATTACGTAATAGATGTGCGTGTGTAGTGTTGCCAGACCTACGATGATTATCGCATTTGTATGATAATTTTGACCTATTTTCTATTCTATTTTGATCTACTTTATGAAGTGTTATAATATAAACGTGACGTGACTTTACTGGAGTGCTGAATTACTGAGCTCTTGCAAAAAAACATCCATGTTGCCATAATCAGATCCCTTTCTTATGTGTATTTTAAAAAATCCTTAATTTTCAGTTGTGTTGTTTATTTTATTACTGAGAGGAAAGCGCAGCATTTTTATTCATCTAACCGTCGCTCTCAGCAGAGTGGGCGGCATCAGATGTTCAATTATACGAGTATGTCACTGCTCACGTATTTCGAACTTAGTTTTAACCCTAAACGAAGAATGGAAAAGAACTTTCCTTGAAATATATCACGGCCTTTAAGGCCCAATATGATTAATCTTCAGGGATCTCAATGCACCTCCTTGAGTAAATTGGTACACATTTCCAATGGTTGCACATTTTTCTGAAGAACAAATAATGTTGAACTAGAAATGTACAGTCGTGGCCAAAAGTTTTGAGAATTACATAAATATTGGAAATTGGAAAAGTTGCTGCTTAAGTTTTTATAATAGCAATTTGCATATACTCCAGAATGTTATAAAGAGTGATCAGATGAATTGCATAGTCCTTCTTTGCCATGAATATTAACTTAATCCCAAAAAACCTTTCCACTGCATTTCATTGCTGTCATTAAAGGACCTGCTGAGATCATTTCAGTAATCGTCTTGTTAACTCAGGTGAGAATGTTGACGAGCACAAGGCTGGAGATCATTATGTCAGGCTGATTGGGTTAGAATGGCAGACTTGACATGTTAAAAGGAGGGTGATGCTTGAAATCATTGTTCTTCCATTGTTAACCATGGTGACCTGCAAAGAAACGCATGCAGCCATCATTGCGTTGCATAAAAATGGCTTCACAGGCAAGGATATTGTGGCTATTAAGATTGCACCTAAATCAACAATTTATAGGATCATCAGCAACTTCAAGGAAAGAGGTTCAATTCTTGTAAAGAAGGCTTCAGGGCGTCCAAGAAAGTCCAGCAAGTGCCAGGATCGTCTCCTAAAGAGGATTCAGCTGCGGGATCGGAGTGCCACCATGTGTGAGCGCATCTGCACGCACAGTGAGGCGAAGACTTTTGGAAGATGGCCTGGTGTCAAGAAGGGCAGCAAAGAAGCCACTTCTCTCCAAAAAAAACATCAGGGACAGATTGATCTTCTGCAGAAAGTATCGTGAATGGACTGCTGAGGACTGGGGCAAAGTCTTGTCAGGAGAAGAAAAGGTGAGCGCTACCATCAGTCCTGTGTCATGCCAACAGTAAAGCATCCTGAGACCATTCATGTGTGGGGTTGCTTCTCATCCAAGGGAGTGGGCTCACTCACAATTCTGCCCAAAAACACAGCTATGAATAAAGAATGGTACCAAAACACCCTCCAACAGCAACTTCTTCCAACAATCCAACAACAGTTTGGTGAAGAACAATGCATTTTCCAGCACGATGGAGCACCGTGCCTTAAGGCAAAAGTGATAACTAAGTGGCTCGGGGACCAGAACGTTGAAATTTTGGGTCCATGGCCTGGAAACTCCCCAGATCTTAATCCCATTGAGAACTTGTGGTCAATCCTCAAGAGGCGGGTGGACAAACAAAAACCCACTAATTCTGACAAACTCCAAGAAGTGATTATGAAAGAATGGGTTGCTATCAGTCAGTATTTGGCCCAGAAGTTGATTGAGAGCATGCCCAGTCGAATTGCAGAGGTCCTGAAAAAGAACGGCCAACACTGCAAATACTGACTCTTTGTATAAATGTCATGTAATTGTCGATAAAAGCCTTTGAAACGTATGAAGTGCTTGTAATTATATTTCAGTACATCACAGAAACAACTGAAACAAAGATCTGAAAGCAGTTTAGCAGCAAACTTTGTGAAAACTAATATTTATGTAATTCTCAAAACTTTTGGCCACGTGTATCTTGTTTTTTTCAATCAACACAAAACACAATTGAACATTACAAATAGTCCAGAATTTGTGTGCCTGTATTTATAAAAGTATTAGATATCCGTCTATACTCTCATTCTTAATAAACTTGTTACAGAACCTCCAGAAAGTCGAGAGAGACATACGGATCCATGTGCAAGCTTTTATTAAAATCGTAGTCATAGTAACAGGCACGGTTGAACCATGGCAAACAGGTAACACGGATAACAAGGCGAAAAGTAATCATAGGAAAAGACGTAGGTCAATGGTCCATGAACAACATCCAACGGAGGTCAGGCAAGAGTCAATCCAGATAACACAGGAACTCGAAATAAGACATCAGGCAAGACAAGGCTAGATATCTCCGTTGAAGGTTCTCACTAGGATTTCACATAACACTTGACAGTTGGCAATCATGCATTAGCGTTAGGCAATGAGGCATAGCAATAAGCATAAGAGATAAGCATGAACATGAAGGCATAAGCACAAGGCATCAGTCATTCAGAAATGAGGCAATGTGTCCGCCATGAGCAAGAGGAAGTCCAAGGCTTATAAAGCATATCTAAATGTACTTCAGCTGTAACCAGTGCAATGAGTAATCTGTGACATGAATGCTGGGAAATGTGGTGAACCGGTAGTGCAGTGCAAGAGTCCATGTCACCAGAAGGGCGACCTCTAATGGCAATTATACAAAAGAGCACAGACGGGATTCATGACAAAACTTTTCTTTTTTTTAATCTTCATTTTAAAGGCCTTACAATATGGTTCAATCCCATAGATATGTGGCTCCATGTTGAATTTTACCCATTTACTAGCTACGCTAATGGATATTAAACATCAATCTCTATTCAAAACCATAAACTTTAAAATTACCAGGAAGATAGATAAAATTTGAAAGCATAATAACTGAACATCTTTGCGCGTTTTCTTGCGTGGCTGAATGTTGGTGAAATCAAAACGCAAACAATGAAAGGACATTTACCATTAGCGACCATCCGGCAGAGGAATCTGCTTGGTCTTAAAGCCATTCGTGTATGGCAATGTTCACAAATTTGCCTCAAAGGAATGATTAACTCTCAATTTGGAGCACATGCCTGAGAATAAGGGAAAAAACTTGATGCGTTAAAGATTGGATGATTCCGTATTATACGGAATGGTTGGCAACCCTAGGAACCAAGTACCACAAAGTAGATATAAAAGGAAATTTTAATGAATTCAACACATTTCTTATCAGTAACCATCATGATAGCATACAATAAACAGTTTAAATACAGAATATACTTTATTATTCTCATTTTGACATTTATGGTACATATAAAATACATATAGTGTGGTTAAAATTACAAATGTTACATTTTAGATCAACCTAATTGTATTAAAATAGCTAACCCTAACTAACAGAACATTACATTATTTAAAAAGAAAGAAAGAAAGAAAAGAAAAGCAGTGGACTTTTATTCTAAATGTGACTAAATAGGAAAAATGTCTAACATATTTCTAGTTTGCTGTCCTCGATGAATCCCTGAACTCAGGATTACAGTGCAGCTTAATCTAGAGGAGATGAATTCTTTTCCCAAAGGCAATAATTACTGTCAGGGTGTGTTCAGAGTGCATTGTCATCGCTCTATATAGGAAAAGAATTATAAATCTCTGTAAACATTTTTTTTTTTTTTAAATTACAATTAGCAGCATATGCTTTTCCCTGACCAGTTCAGAACAACATTGGTCCTTCATCTATTTTAAATTAGATTAATTAAATTGTGACAACAATTCAGAGCTATTTGCAGTATGCTGCAGACAAATTCTTTGGAAAAGTTGGTCAAGTAAAAATGTCTCTTACAATTCAAAAGAAAACAACTGTTCAACATCATGCCTTCATACTGGTACTGGAGTCTGTCTGGGTGGGATTGGTTTGGGGACTCCTGGTCCTTGTCTGTAAGGTTAAGAAGCAGGTCAGGTGATCATAATCTCAAACATCATTGTACTCAAATGAAATAAAAGAGAGATTATTAAAAGGAAAGAAGTTTTCAAATTGAATTACATATGAACTAGATTTTTCCACATTATTTTCCACATTGTGCTCGCCAGTGCAAAACGGGTGTTTTGATTGGTTGTTTCTACTAAAAAATATAGCCAACTGCGTTTTCGAAGTCCCAGCCAAAGAGACCCGCATTTGACTGCTTGTGACAGTCACAGTTGTATCAATCTCATAAAGCATAAAAGTAAAATCATTTTTGTTTTAATGTAACAGTGCATTGAACCTTTAGATGCTGTGCGCGCTGCAGCAGTTCATGTGACACTAAGGCAAAGCCAGACTTGATTTCAACCGCAGCTTCAGGGTATATTTATAGTGTAGAGGGTGGAACTTCAGAAAGACAGCATATGATTGGACAGAAGATTTGATGAGAAGCTGAAGTGCAGAGTGATGTCATCAAAATCATTGATCCATATTGATGGACATGAGAAACTGAGTGCAAATTTTGTCATTGTTTTGGAGCACACTAAATAGCTTATAGATAACTTCAAGGCTAAAAGCCAAAAAAACTTCCATTTTGATTTCATGGGGACTTTAAGACGCCACCAATAAATTAATAGAGAGAACAAAAACATAGGTTGGCTTAGATATTTATAGTAATATTACCTTGGTTGAGCTACTGAGATGCCATTTGGAAACGCTGGTTTATTTGGCTGCAAGAAAAAAAACTGAAGTGAGCAAAGTTACTATCATCAGAAGTTAAAATAAACACATTTTTCATCATTATGGCAGAACTGTGTGAGTGGCTTGCTGTTTGAACCTCTGTCATTGACTGTGGAGTAGACACTCTTGTTGAATTGCCGTTTGCCTCCACATTTGACTGGGCATTCGAAGGACCATTTGCTGCATTAGTCGACCTGTTGTAAAAATATTAAACAAAATATCAAACGTCAGAAGATTTCACAACAATTTTCAAACATTTTTGATTTTGTGTTTGTTGACATGAACTTTCTGACTGGGTGAGTTCACCAATCAGTCGCATTGCAATGTTTTAAACCTGCATCTTTTTTAAATGCCACTCACAATCCAACTTGCCACAGTACAACATGCTACAGTATGTGTATTTAAATTAAATTCAGTCAAATGAAGTCAGCTCGAGGCTCATTATGGAATATGCCGGATTAACAAACATCAGTGTAACATGACATTTTTATCCTTCCCACAGTGGTTGTGTATGCTTAATTCATTCTTAATGATTTACCCTGTCTGTCTTAAAAATTCAAACTTCCTCCATTGTATGGAATATTACAGCATCCAAGATTGAACATAAAACACAAGTTCCAAGATTGAAGTGGCATAAAAAGAAATAGCATAACGCCTGGTACACATGATTTTAACCCTGATGTTCATTTGCTGACAGTTTTGTGGAAATTGCCGACAAATGCCTGAATCGGAGGCAAAACGTTCCTCGTTCACATGAGTGTCAATCGCATAGTGTGTATTATCAAAGACACAATCTGAAAGAAGCGCTGGTACGTTGACGATGCTTGTGAGTGAACTTAATATCTGGACCTGTCTGAGACTCAAGAGTCGTGCAGTGTGAAACGTGTTTTGACTGGAAATTGAGAGAGCAAGATACAGGGCAAGGGAAAGTCAAAGGCCTGCAACAGAATATCAGCAAGCATGGTTTTAGCAAGCAACCATTCTCTCCTTCATATTCTTCTTTTGGCAACACTTTAGTATGGGGAACAGGACACTTTAATATGTTTTAGGGAAACAACTGTTTGGATACATTTATAGACAGAAAACTAATCATTGTTATATAGTTATAGTTTTTTTTAATATATTTATATTCTTATAAAGACAAAGTTTTATATAGCAACATGTTTAGTCTTATTGTTTGAATCTTGATTATATTAAATTATTAATATACGAATACTAATATTGATCTAACTTACTGCAGTGTGCCTCATAGCAGCTGCCGGGTGAATGCACGTACAACGTTATAACAATTTTTAACACACTCAAATGTATCTAATATGATAAAACAGCACTGCGTTGCCCCACATATGCTTGACTGGAACAAGCGAAAGTGGCGATTGTGGCATAATAAAAGTTCTGCTGCTCTCCAGCCGTGTGTCGCGCTCGTCTCTCATTAGCAATCACTCCAATGGGCTCATTCAGCTCCTACAGCACTTTCACTGCTCTGCTTTATACTACAGTAACAATAATCTCATCCATGAATATGATATCTGTCCGAGTCCTGTCGGATTCTTTTCCCATGGCTGTGAGGTGAAGACGACATCTCCCATGATTCCGCGCTCAACCTTGACATTGTCACGATTATCATCTGAAGTGCCCATAATAGCCACTAGGGGGCACTCCACCCTGAACCATTGCATCACCATCGGACTCCGTATCACACGCTCACTCACACACAGACACTACATTTCCCAGAAGCCCCGTACCTAGTCATTGATCACCTCTGCCAGCTGTAGATTATTATCCTGACTATTTAAGATCCCTGTGACCTGCACACAGTGCAAGGTCTTGTTTTTCCCTTGATGACAATTCTGAGCATGTATTTCTGTCTTGTATTCCTGTTCTGTTTATCCTGCCTGACTCCTACCGTTTTCTGATCGTTCTCTGCCTGCCCTTGGATTTATTGCTTCTTTTACAGGACCGTATTAACTTGCTGCCTGCCTTGACATTTCTGCCTGTCTTCCGACCACGATTCTGCCATTCCTCTACCATACCTGTTTGCTGTTCTTTGACCATTGCCTATGTGACTACTCCTGTTTAAATAAAGCCTGCATTTGGATCCCTCTCCGCTGTCCCTTCGTAACAGGCATCAAGCTATGTTTTTGTTTTGAATAGGTGTCCACTAGCAGCGAAAAAATACATATTGTGCCTTTAATGCCTTATTCTGCATAACCATATTCTACATCCCTAAATCCTACCCCATACCCAAACTTAAAGACTACAGCAACTTCCTTACTAAATATTAATAAGTTGTAAATTAAGAGTTTATTGAGGCAAAAGTCATAGCTAATAGTGAATACGTGTTCCCCATTCCAAAGTGTTACCCTTATTTTTCACTGCAAATTGACGCACAGACACTGTGGATCACAAACTTCTTACGGGTTACAATTTTTAACAGAGAAATCCTATCTCCTGCGTGATCTTAATTTATTTCCTATGTCACTAGTTTTCTAGTGTGTTTGGTTGTGAAATGTAGTTTGTAGACCAGATGGAGTTGTCTCTGATTCCACCTATTGAAATGTTGTGTAATGTGTGAACCCCTCTCACCGATCAGTCATATAATGTGCACACAACAGCAACTAAAAGATGATCCAGACAGTTGTGTAGTGCGAGAAGAACAGCGATCTGACAACTTTGAAAACAGTGTAATGCATGGTATAAGTGATTGATGGACCTTTGGCGTCTGGACGGACAACCGCAGCGGAGACTGTCTCTTCTGAACACATACAGCAAAATGATTATTAGGACCACTAAAATTGGCACCACCAGAAGAAAGAAGATCAAGAGTCCATCTCTCAGGGAGTAATCTAAAAAGAAAGAGTTTCGAAGATATGATGTAACCATTTGAAAGTGTCAGTGTGTGTTTTGTTTATTTAGAGAGTGAGACAGCAGAGTGTGCTCTTACCGATCTGTGCAGGGCCACTGTCGACACTTCCTCCCCTGCCAGCTTTTTCACAGTTGGGTGGAGCCCATCCATTATTACAGTGACAATGGAACTGATCATTACACACCTGTGCAAAAACAATACACCATTAAAAATAGGGTGAAATATGGTCTCTGCACGTAAGTGGAACTGATTCACATTAAGGCAAACAACATGGATTAAAACAAAAGGTAGTTAGTAACTTACTCCATTACTGTTGCAGTTTCTCTGGGCATCACATTTTTGACTCTGATCCAGAACTGAAGAATTCAAACACTTAAAGTCCAAACACACCTGAGAGACATATGACATATGACAGTCGTTTGTCAACTTTAAAAGCAACTCCAAACAGTACATATTATGGAGGATATAGTTTAAAATTGGTTCTGGTGTCTATTCAAAATCATATGTCTGGGCTATAGTCGTACATTCATTCAAGCTAATTGTCTTTATATGATAAATAAATGTCTGAAATGTTCCAATACAGGTAGTAGTGTAAAAGCCTACACAATAAGCCTAAAAAACTAATGACTTGTTTCATTAATACTCTCCATTCTAACCTTTCCAGGAGCACAGACCGAACCAGTTTTGACATAGGCTGGATCTGGCACATCTGGGCCCAGGCCGAAGTTAGCGTTCATGCAGGAGATTGTGCCCCCCTCTATTTTTACTACACTGACCGTCGCTCCTGGTGGTGGGTTGTTGCTGTCGAATACACATTGGATTTTCCCACACATAGCGTTTCTGTAAAGACACAAAATAAACTCACATAGATCTTTAGTTGAACACAAAGCAACATGAAAAATAGCTGGAATAGTCAGCTGGGTTATTTTACAAAAACAACATAATGCAAACCTTGTCTTCCATGCTAATTCCGCATTCATTAATAAAAATAATTGTTTAATAACTATATAATAACTATAAAAAGTTACTAGAAACATTGACGTTTTTAATTAAAAGAGAATAATAACTCGATATATACTCAGATACATTTGGATTTAAATAGGAAAATGCTTAAAAGTTTATGATTGTATCAATATTGTAGTGATTATTATGTTTCTAGCATGTTATATGTTTGGGAACAATTTTCTAACTCTAACTGATGGAGTGTGTAGCTTTTCATTTGTTAAACCATCATGTAGGAAGACGTATCATGACCATTTTCCAGGATGACAAAGCCAAGATTCATCATGCTCAAATTATGAAAAAATGGTTGGGTGGGAGCATGAAGAATCATTTTCACACAGGAATTGGCACCTCTGAGTCCAGACCTTAAATTCATTAAAAGTCTTTGGGATGTGCTGGAGGAGACTTTACAGAGTGCTCGACTCTGGCATTGTCAATACAAGATCTTGATCAAAAACTGATGCAACTCTTAATGGAAATAACATCACACCATTTATTTATAAAATAAATGTTGTGATATTATTTCCATCAGATTTCCATTAGATCTTGTGTCTAATTGTGTCTTTCGCAAAAGCAGAATCAATACAATTTTAATGAACAGTAATTTTTGTTAGTTGTTTACCATCTGTGTTAGAAGAAACAATAAAAATAAAATAAACTTCACATTTTAACTATTTTGGTTTTGTTCACAGATTTGTGAAAGTATCGCATGGAATCAATATTGTGTGTGAGTGTATTGTAAAAACACTAACAGTCAGCACAAAATCAACCACCCAACCAAGATGGTATCTTTTTAATGATGTAAAACAGGCATGTTTTGGCTGATGAAAATGAAATTGGGTACTCACTGCACTTCACAAGGTTTCAGGCTAGACCCAGAGTATCCACAGTTTCCAAACTCATTGCCATTAATATTAGCATGACTAAAGCACTTATCATCTGCTTTAGTTGCCGCTATAGGGAAGAAAATAACACATGAATTCAACCATTCAAAACAAACTTTGTATAAAGTTTTGAAAACGCAGCATGCTTGGCCGCATAATAACAGACAGCAAGTGACACATGATCGCCCAGTATGTTTGAGATAAAACTCTCTACAATGAGAAGTACCTGAGCCAAAAAGCTGTTTGCACTGGAAGTCTAATGTCTGACAGCGGCCCTCAAAGCAGAAGGCTGTGTTACTGGCACAAGGGAGGCCATCCATGATGTAGAAATCTGCTGGACAGAATGGAGACGCTCCACCGCAGAACTCCGGCAGATCACATGGGTTGACAGACGGTCTGCAGGGTGTGCCGGCCACATTGATCTGCTCACAGTTAGCCAGTGTTATACATGCTTCAAAGGTCTTTCTCTTTATATCACTTGTTTTAAGAATGCATAATTTTGCAATTTTTCTTCATAGATATATGCATCTTGTCAAAATATTTGTTCTGGACCATAAGATATTCATAAACGACTTAAGAATTTGTTTTGCAGTACAAGTTAATGAAAAGAGGCCAAAGAAATCATTCTTTCAGCGTTAAAGTATGCAGTTTCTGTGACACTAGTGGCACAGTAATGTGTAGTCTGTTTTTGTTTAGTTTATGGATTTATTAAATATTATTTTTGTAACTCATCTTCGTTGTACGCAACATTACAGCTTTGCAACCATCCCTTTCGTGCGTTGAGCCTCCCACAACTCAAACATCACAAATACAGCTCTTACGGGTGCTTGTCAAGGCATGTCTTAACAGGTAAAAATTAGGCTACTTCACAACAAGGTTCAGCATATTAGGAACACTTTTAACTTTGTTGCTAAGTGTCACGAGTATGCAATTGAGCAGGCTACTACTCAATCTAGAGCCAAGAGGAGTGTCTCGCTTATAATAAACCCAACCAAAGAATCTGCACCGGGCACATTTTTGACATGACGTGTAGACATTATAAACCGGCATATCTTCCTTTCTGAACTTGTGCATGATGATGCTGTATGATACTGAAGCATCCATTGTAGTGTGTTGCATCGCAGTGCAGGTGGCGCTCACTGTAGAGCCAAATGACATCTAGCTCCCCCTCTCTGGACGTAATGAGTGGAGCTTGTCCTAGTCCAGCTCCACCTCTGTGGACCTAATGTGTGGAGCTTATCCTAATTATAATAATAATAATAATAATAATAATAACAACAACAACAATATGCCAAAGCATACTTCGGCCATCCACAAACTGTCCGCATGACGCAATTTGTCATCAGGAGGGTCTGCGGACGTCCACACGTTCGTGTGCAGGCCAATTTTTGAGACCGCGCAGATGGTGAGAACAGCGCATGTACGACTTTAGTGGATTATCTAGTGCATTTTGTTTTCAAGCACTCATCTTTCCGCACTCACAGCCGAAGGAGTATACTTTGAAAGGCTTGCACGCTTAACTGTGCATGAGAACAAAACGCAAAAAATGAAGTATCCCTGAGCCTTTAGGGTCTGGCTGAACATTTAAACTCCACCCATTATGTCCAGAGAGGGGGAGGTGAACATCAAGCTCCACCCATTGACTTTGCAGTGAGCAGCCCCTCTCCCAATGCCATGTTCGCTTTGACATGCTATGAGTTGTTTAATCTTTGAAGGTCTTAAATGCAGTGAATTTTGGCTTGCACTTCTGAAGCCGAATTCTTTTCCCATGTAACATGTCAGACATGGTCCCACACCAGCTAAACACCCTCTGGCTCCATTTGATATAGCCGCGTTTCCATTACACATTTGCGCAAAACTTTTGCGATATTTTCACGATAAAAAACTTGACAGCGTTTCCATTAACCGATGTTATGCGACTAAAACGTCTTTTTTTCCTCTTGTGATAAGTCATTTAAAAAATCATGGCAATGGATGTTGGTAGCGTTACGTATATTCCAGCCACTGCACAGGCCATTCTTTTTAATTTAAGGAGACGTACGCATGTTATCCACAGGAAAACCCCTTAAACTTTGAAGTGGCCATGTATGAGGCATTTCTGGGCGTTTCTCCCTCCTATCTGCTTTGAGGTCTTGATAAATTCACATTGTGGCATTTCTTTGTTGTTTAGAATCCAGTAGTCCCATAATACTTTTGTCTTTTATGAGTTTATTGAAGAACTCTCATCTTCTATCAAAACATACCGTGGCCTCTTAAAGAATAATCGACTTTTAAATACGTCAGGTGACCTGTAAATGTGAAAAAACTGTTTCCAATGCAGTTTTGCAAAATATTCCTTTTTCGAAAATCACCTCATGCAAGCGTAAAAACATTTTTGCAATATATGGGAGTTTTTGACGTGTTTCCTTTGAGCGTATTTTCAATTTGCACAGTTTAAAGGGCAATGGAAACACGGCTATAGTGGACAAGGCCCCAACTCTCACTATAGGCTGTGCTGGAAAAAGACTGAAGAATTAGAGCGGACCACTCTTATAGTTTTGATGGTGCTTGGGAAGCTCAATATTGCCCCTTTTGGGAAGATAAATCCATGAATGTCATACTAATAGTAGTCAATGAACAATCAACTGGGTTAAGAGAATGCGTTTTAGCATAAAAAAAAAAAACTTACTTCACCTTTAATGTTTGGCTTAGTCTGTAATCATTATAATTAGCTTTAAATAAAACCGTAGAAGTATTTAGTATGTTCACATTTAAATAGCTAGATCAACGTGTTTGTGTGTGATGAGGATTCTGACCTGACAGTTTTCACAGCAGCTTCCTGCGGCACAGGCCGAGCCCTTAGTGAGGGTGCACGTATCGGCATTACAACACTTATTATTGCACTCCTGCAACACAACAGAGAGACTACATTTAGTACAGCAAGACTGAAAAGGTCTGCAGGGTGTAACACAGCAAAAATTTTTAGATTTAACGTGTCTTTGTATTGGTCACACTAAAGAACACATAAAATCACAATCAAAACCCATTTAACTTCTGATCCAACGGATTTTGTGGATCATGAGAATTTGATTGGATCTTGTAAAGCGAGGATGGTACTGGTTAATGCAATTTTTTCCTGCTCACACATCTCTGGTAGCTGCAGCAGGAAAGGATCATGTTCAAAAGTGTAGCAAACTATTACATTTTTATTATTATTACATTAAATATGATTAAAATAAGCATTTTTTTTTTAAATAATATGCACAAACAGAAAATAAATAAGGACCATTTGCATATCATGTTGACAGCAACACTAACTATGGGTGTCTAAAGCAATTCATGGGAGATGAGTGGGCTTATAATACATGTGATAATCGTTTACATGGTTGTGATGAGAACATAGACTGTAAATAGATGGATGATGTGTCGGCACTTCCTTCCACTGTTAAAACAAAAAAAAACAAACAAAAAAAAAAGAAAGAAGCCAAAATGGCCCTGCAAATTCCGTTGACTTCCTATGCTGATGACATCATTTGGAGACCGAGTCTGCGCAGTAGTGATCGTGAGGTGGCATCAAATAATTTGCTAATTAAAATTAAACTTATTCAAAAAATTAACATTTGAACATACGGAGTGATAACTACCCAAAACGACAGAAACCATCTTAGGGGGAAAACAACGTGTAGTGTAATTTGATTTTTTTTTGTTTGGCTCACATCCCATTCGATTACACTGAGAGGGTGGGGTTTATGACCTATACTACAGCCAGCCACCAATGGGGTGACTTGAGACTGAAGCCCTTGATTGTGTACCGTTAAACCACAAGCCATTTTTTTCCATTAAGCCTCTGAGTTTTAAAAAAATACCTGAGGTGTGCCACAGTCACACTCCTCTCCAGTCTCCAGAATGCCATTCCCGCACCTGGGTACAGTGATGATGTTCTCTTGAGAGGGCTGGTTCCTCAAACACGCCCCAGCACCTCGCAGAATCAACCTCTCAAAATCATTTGCACTGCAGTCACTGAATTTAGTCCCTCCACTGCATTTACACCCAAACACAACATCAAACCATTAAGGACAGCGGGAAATCAAGACGTTTTTTATACAAATGTCCAGTTTTGACAAAAGTCAAAATGAAATGCTCTTCACCCATTTTACTTTCATAATCATATGCATTTCTGAGTCAAACAGGACACATATTAAAAACCCATCTAGACATGTGTATTTAAAAAGTCAAAAAGAATTTCATGTTAGAATTAAATATTACTTTATTATTTAGATAGTTATTATTTTACTTATTTTGATTAATTGTTTGTTTGCTATTATTAATAAAAAAACAACATTATTCCAATTAAAAATAAATTAAATTAAATCAGAAAACTATTTGCCATTTTAAGGGTAGCCACTGGTATTATTGTAATTCTGTATTCCTTGATTAAACAAATGGTATTGTTTAACATACTTAAAACTTTAAGGGAAAATAAAGTAAAAATCTGTCATCATGCCATTCTGAAACCTATATGAATCTTTCTTTATGAATTTCTAACCAAAAAAAAAAAAAGAAAAGTCACTGAGCAGTCACTGACCCGTTAGTGGATGCCATGATGCAGCTCCCACCACCACAACTACAGCCACTGATGTCATCATGACTCATGCCCAGGTTATGTCCCAGTTCATGAGCAACCACCGTAGAGAACGACTGAAGATTGTTGTTACTAAACTGTGATGATATAACAGTGAAAAACAAGAGACATGAGATTAGAGAGTGCTTTCTGGCTAATTATATACATCTAAATGTATTTGAGGCAGGTGAGAGCACATGAGAGAGCACATTAATTTATGAAATAAATATAGGCTTGATTTGATAATAGTCAGAAAAAGGGCTTTTTGGTAACACTTTAATTATAACTTAAGTAACTACATGTCAACTAACTCATTAGAGTGTTAGTAACTTTCTGCTTAAAATCTGACATTTTATTTTGATGGTCCCCCATCAGACATTCTACTGACTATAACTTTTGCAATTACATGTCAACTTATTCTACTAACCTGAACCCAAACACCTAACCCTTTACGTAACAGTCTACTAATACTATAATGAGTTAGTTGACATGCAGTTGCAAAGTTATTTATAGTTAGTAGGATGTCTAAAGTGGTTCATCGAAATAAAGTTTAACCATGTTTTTTGTTGAGTATCATATTTCTTAGGCTTTTATGGCTCACATCTGTAAACATGCCTATTCATCAATAAAGCATGCAGGTTTTAGATTACTGCCTTCAGGAAACCAGCCCTGAGGGCTTCAGAATACTTAAGAAAATTCTAACATGATCAATAGTTATATTCTAATAGTCAAGATGATGCAGTATAAATGTTCTAACCGCGCTGATTCCTCCGCCATTGTTTGCAGAGCACACCGTCCCTACGAAGGCCATGCCGAGCACACCTCCAGGGTACGCTCCTGGAGAACCTCTTTAAGAAACAGAGACACAGATCATATTACATACGCAGGTAAGACAAATGAAATAAATGGTAAAGACTACAAAGTATACTCTCTGAATAGACACTTCTTTTGAATAAGAACTTAAAAAAAGTATGTTCTATATAGCATGGTTTTTTTGTAGTAGGAATGTAATCCAGATGTACAACAATCGCAGTGTTGGGGAAGATACTCTGGAACTGTAGTTTGACAAACTACTCATAAGTTAAAGTATTTAAGATACAGTCAAGCCACCCTTCTGAAAAAGTAGTTAGGTACGCTACAATTTACTATCAAAAAGTAGCTACATTGAAAGCACTTGATGGAGCTTTCAGAATTTACTCTGAACGCAACCACTCTCGAGACATGAATCATCAGCAGCTTCGTTCAAAAACTCGCAGCAAACCTATTTAATAAGGTCACAGCCTTTCCCATTTGATAAGCGTAATAAGCTATATTTTGATTTCTGTTTGATTGACAGATGCTTTGCCAAAGTAATGGTGCAAAACACTACATTAGTGATCTTTTAGGTTCATTCTAAAACTGTGGCAGGACAAGCTAAACTATGGCGGGTCATTATTGTAATTAAACTTTGAAATTGGCCTTTGATATAGAGAGTGCAATAAAGCAGGGTAATCATTTAAAAATTCTATTATTCACCTGTATGTTCTTGAAGTCTACAATGCAGACAGCTTTTTATTCTTCGGTTTGCATAAATTTCATACAAAAGCGTACCCGTTAGTCGATTTTTGTGAAATCAACCAACTCCCTGTACGTCCTTTACATAATCATCAAACAATCACTTTTCAGTGAACTCTAAAGCCACAAAATGTGTGATATAAAAATAGATGGCAGTAATGCACAGTTTTACTTTGTGATCTAATAAGACGACGGCGGTGCGCATTAAGCATTGCAGGTTTGGCAAAACACAAAATTGAATGTAGCTTTTGGTCGCGCTACACTACTACTTGTTGGAAAAAGCATGAATTTCTTTTGAAAAACATGTATACAAATACCAAATTTGGCCATTTCGATGGTTGGTTTAACTAATAGCCAACAAAGGTTCATTGGAAAAACATGCCTCTACCTACATTTTAGCAAAACTCAAAACATGTACCACTATGTACGAATCACTGCATTTTCCACAGAGGCATGAACACTAGAGGGAGTAAAAAACAGGAGCATTTTGTATTGCTTTTTCACACTAAATTATGATTAGAGGAGCAGATTAATCGATCAATAAAGACTTACTTTTGCGTGGTTCCTTGCACAATACTATGTTATGACCTCAAAACACTTTTACCATAGTGATTTGTAAAATAATACATTTCGATATTTCACTTCAGATGCGTGATTAAACTGCACACGATTTGGCAAAGGCTGCGATTTTTTAATGCGCATCTTCTCAGTGAAGCACAGCTCTGTGATCAGCATTACATGCTGCTCCATCTGAAAGCCAGAGGGAAAACCATATATGCCCCGCAGAAGAACGTTAATGCACATTATTTCAGGAAATCCCTATGGGCATCATACCAACGCTGTAGCTGAATAAACAGATGATTGAAATTCTTTGATTGGCTAAACATGACTAATAAACATTGTCTGGCTATGCGAGACTTTCAGACCGACGACAGAAGGTCTTGGCCAAAGACAATAGGACATTTGACTGACATGTAACGCAATCAATCGGAGATCTCGGTCTCGTCAAGTTTATCTCCCTGCAATAACAGACCGGTGTGCATCTAATAAATTATTCATTCAAGAACGTTGTTCAAGTTTACTGCAACAATGGAGCCGCGAACTTCACATACGTTTGAAAGTCCAGTGTTTTAGTAAGCGCTCATTGTCACAGTTGTAAACACGACGGCGTTCTTCTTCCACAAGGGGGTTTTCAGGCGGACCATTAAAGAACGCAACACACACGTCTCCCAGACATCCTGTAGAATTCAACCAACCAGATGACGACTTTGAAAATCCTGAAGTGTTTCCAGTTAAGTGTGCCATATGCATCAGACATTCAGCCGACGGTCCGTGGGTATGACGTCTGAGGCTGAGACTAATAAACATGACTACGACATTATATGGAGTTCTTCAATCCTCTTTGGGTATTTTCATGACAATAAAATATATTTATACTTCAATGCTAATCAACATGGCCTTTATCACTGAATAAAATACTATGAAATAATATGTTGTTGTGTGCCTTATTCTTTGTAAGAAGGATGCTCGATGAAGTGGGTTTGGAGTAAAAACAAGTTATTAAATGTCTTTTGTTGTACAAGAGGTTCATAAATGCTTCTAATGTTTGGAAATGTGTTGCTTTTTCAAATGCACATTATAAGCGACGCAGTGCTTTCAGATGGAGCAGCATTAACTACTGATCACAAATCCGTGCTTCACTGACAAAAAAAAAAACAGCCTTTGCGATTTCATAATCGCAATAAACCGGTTTGCAAATCGGTTTGCAATTCATCATTCAGCCCTAATTTTCACATTCATCTTGACTGAGGGGGCAGGTTAGTCCAAATGAAGGGGAAAATCCCCCTGGCACCCCTGACTCAATGGACAATGTGGACATTGTCTTCAGGAAACAATCATAAACACATTCTAGCAGCTCAAGAATGACCAAACATTTCATTTGTTTATTGGTAAAACAGCTATTGCTACAGGATGTGATGGAGGAACTTACACAATGAGGTGCCCCACGTCATGCCTGAGTTGAGGTAACAGATCTGTTTTCCTCCACTGCACAAAACTGCTCAACACTTGCCCAGCATTGCCATCCACACTGAAGGGGTTTTCCTTGTCAAAGATCTTCAAGCCAATCAGTGATATCCGGATATTCACCTGTTTGTAGTACTATGGTGAACACAGAAACAGCCACAAACATTTCATTACATCAGCCTATAAACAATCATTCACAAGAAAGGTTGTGAAATACATTACAACAGTCTTAATAAATTATTGACTGAGGTTAGGGTTGGGCTTATCCCACAATAACATTATCTGTAGCTATAATTCTCACCGTATCCAACAAGTTACTCAATTGGACAATCTCTTCACGCACAGCAGATGAATTGCGGTTCTTTAAGACAAACTGAGAACAGATAAACACACCTCTCAGAATCAGCCAACTATATAATGATGAAAAAACTATTCCAAAAACACAGAATTCTAATGGCTAAAACTCACCCTTTGGTTGTCAACCACTATAACCAATTCCACGTATTTGGTCTGAGGCAAGTTTCGCTTTTTCTGTGGATTCAATAGATTCAATAAAATATCAAATATTGTGTTTGTAGAACATAAAAATGTTTATAAGGCAATACGATATTTTCGAACCCGTGAAAACATGGACATATCAGCGTAATGGGAGTGGTCCTCACTGAGAGACGTTTCATTGGCCAGTCCACATACAAATGGCTCTGACTGACTGTCCTTCAACAGGAAGAGGAGGTGTTCATTAGATTTGGAGTGCAAGATGGGTTCCAGTCCATAGCTTTCATTACCGATGAGAATGACCCCCCTGAAACACATTGTTCAACAGCACACCAAGTTACAACCTAACTTTGTAGCTTTTTGTAGCTTAAAAAAAACATTAGCAGCTAACATTGACTATAAAAGGTTGATATGACTTTTCTTACTTTTATTAGTAGTCACTATTTAACTTTTTGTGCAAATAGCCCTTGACTAATAGTCTTAAATAATCTTGTTGACTCAGGCTATCTCCACCCACCAATAACTGGTTGAGCTACACAAAATAACAAAAGAAATCTATCTGGTGTGGAGAATAAAGGTGTGGTCACATTTACTGCTCTACAAAATTGTGTGCCTGAAATCCAGTCATTTCAATAGGAATCTGTGCGATCAAGAGTTTTGAGTGAGAGCGTAAAAGTTTCCAGGCTTTTGTTATTAGTGTTTTGCCACATAAATTCTCTGCATTCACCAACAGAAAGCATACATCTTCATGCTTTTGACGATGGACAATTTTTTGCTCTTAAAATCTTGCAGAAAGTTCTGCTAATGTGTAGCTTTTGAAGTTTTTTTCAGATCTCACTCATCTTCTTTTCCCATTTCACCTCTGAGGGGCATTTATTTCAAAATAAAAAAGTGAAGAAAATATTCAGAAAGTGGAAATAAAGTGTCTAACAGGTATTTAATATGCCTATAATTTAAAATGGATGTGATTTATAACAACACCGACCGCAATGCGTGCAGCTCATACTGTTACCATGCTAAAAAACGTGGCTCCCTTCCTGGACCTTCAATTACACCTTAACTGATAATCAGCAAGATCAGGGTGAGCTTTAGGGACAGGGACAAGTAAGGTCCCAATAAGACAGGACTCATTTATGATTTTAATAAATCTAACCATATAGACTGAATAAGACATTATTATTGCATAAGGTTTTACAATGTACTACAATACTCTGAGGTTCAAATAGTATCTTCCACTATTTTCACTGAGTGTAAAGAAAATACTGTTATTTTCACTTCATGCAAATAGGCTCTGCTTGAAACATCCTCCAGTGCATTACTGGCAATTATGTTGGGTATAAAACATGAAGAACCGCATGCGAAAATATTCTGACTGGTTTACACATGGTTGAAGTAGACGTGGTTTATTGAAAAAGGGCAAAGGAACACATTAAAATAAACTAAAAGGAAAATGTCAAGTTCATTTCACAATTACAATTACTCTTCTTAAGGAGCGACTACAGTGAAGGAGGAGAGAGGACCAGGCCTGGACTTTATGTTGTGTTTTATTTTGTTTGTGTGGGCGGCAGTCGCCGTGAGGAACTGCCGCCCTTTTACTTTCGTTTTATTGTTTGTTTTTGAGTTTATTAAAATTATGTTGAACGTTTGCCGGTTCCCGCCTCCTTCTTCCCGTTCTTAAGAAATGTGTTACAACCATCCAGTATGAAAATAAATTAAATAAGTAAGACCAACTGTAATTATCGACAAAAATAGTGTTTGAATGGAGCCTATAGGTTAAAGCTGAATCATTTTTTTGGATGTTCAAAAACACTTTCTAAATGTAGGTAATTGTTTTTCACCAGTGCTCATCTGTGTGAACGAGCGCCAAGAAAACACTGTTGCCTTCCGGCATTGATCTTGATAGCGGCATGCAAGCACTTAAAAAGTGCTGGGAACAATACTGACAGTGACAAAAAGTCCCACCCACAAATTACACCTATGAAGAACAAGAATTTTAATAGTAACAACTTTTAAGTTAAAAAATGATGAGGAATCCAACAGACTAGTACGACTACATTTTAGGTAGTGAAAGTGAATGCAGCAGACATACCTGAGACCTTCACAGGTGCTGAGAGCTACAAGAGAGTCTTCATAACCTTCCACAAACCCTTGATAGTGACAATGCACCTGAAACAAAAAAAACAATATTAGTAAATTAGTACTTGTTTCCCAATACTTTCTCAAGGTTAAATTTTTAATGTTTTACCTAGAATACTGTCTAACACTTGATGGCTGCTCTGTTAAGTCGTCTTCGTCAATTAGTAACCTGGGTGTGCTCTTTGATACCAATCTTTCATTTGAAAGCCACATTTCTAGCATATGTAAAACCGCATTCTTCCATCTTAAAAATATATCTAAATTACGTCATATGCTCTCAATGACAAATGGTGAACAGCTAGTTCATGCGTTTATGACCTCGAGACTAGATTACTGTAACGCTCTACTGGGTGGTTGCCCTGTTGCATGATAAACAAATTACAGCTGGTCAAAAAAACGCAGGTCCATCGCGTCTATTACGATCTCAGAATTCTGGCCAGTTGTTAATACCTAGAATATCAAAATCAACCACAGGTGGTAGATCCTTTTCCTATTTGGCACCTAAACTCTGGAACAATCTTCCTAGCATTGTTCGGGAAGCAGACACACTCTGTCAGTTTAAATCTAGACTAAAAACACATCTATTTAACCTGACATACACATGACGCATTATCAATTTTTGTCTTAATATCCGTTAAAGGATTGTTAGGCTGCATAGATCAGGTCAGCCAGACCCGGGAACACTTCCTATAACACCGGATGAATTCATTACATCAGAAGAAGAATGGCGTCTACGCTAATTTTTGTCTCTCTGCTGCTCTGCCTGAGTATCGGACAAGTGTTCACTGTTGGCCAAAGGAGAACTAGCCTGGTTTCTCCCAAGGTTTTTTTCTCCATTTGTTGGAGTTTTGGTTCCTTGCCGCTGTTGCCTTTGGCTTGCTTAAGTTGGGGACACTTGCTTGATATTCAGCAGTGTTTTTGATATGCCTGCATTGGCGCCGTTGTATGCGAACTGAGCTGAGCCGGACGATTATGTCACTGTTTTCTCCAGTGCTGATATACATAAATTAACTAGACTAATAACTATTGATCTTTGCAATGGAATGAATCAATAATATATAGAATAAGCTGCACAATGACACCATTTTCTTTGGGAGCTGCTGTGCAGCCAAAAAATTATTTGCCAATTATTACTGTGAAGCTGCTTTGCCGCAATTTGCATTGTAAAAAGCGCTATATAAATAAAGGTGACCTGACTTGACTTGTTTTGGTTAAAGGGTTAATTCAAATAATGATCTCTTTTCTTCCCTGTCATTATCCTTACACAGTAAACACAGTGAAGGCATCTGGGTTTATATCTGAATGCCGGCTCAGTATTGGCCAACGCTGTACACGTGAGCAGCACGACACATGCGTGTGATGCTGATGCAGGAGCAGGACAATAATGAGTCGGCGTTCTTTAGTAGAACCTGGAAGCGCTGGACGTAAACAACGTATGAGAATGACACAGAAGAGAAGATATTGTTGAATAAAGTCATTATTTTTCTTTTGTTTTGTGCACAAAAAGTATTCTCGTCACTTCAGAAAATTAATGAACCACTGCAGTCATGTCGACTGTTTTAACGATGTCTTTAGTACCTTTCTAGTACCTTTAAATATCTTAATTTGTGTTCCAAAGACGAACGAAAGTCTTACGGGTGTGGAACAACATGAGGGTGAGTAATTAATGAGAGAATTTTCATTTTTTGGTGAACTAACCCTTTAATAGTTCTCAAAAAAAGACCACATGACCAACTGTTTACAAGGCCAGATGTCTACAGCGCCTATTCTATTGACAATAATTCTGTAATGGCGCCGTTGTATGCGAACTGATCTGAGCCGGACGATTACGTCACTGTTTTCTCCAGTGCTGCTATACCTAAATTACCTAGACTAATAACTATTGATCTTTGCAACGGAATGAATCAATAATATATAGAATAAGCTGGACAATGACACCATTTTCTTATTAATGTAAAGCTGCTTTGCCACAATTTGCATTGTAAAAAGCGCTATATAAATAAAGATGACTTGACTTGACTTGACTTGACAATAATGCATTCAACATTCATTTCCTCATTCTGAACCAAACTAAAATATATGTAAAGTAGGTGGTGGAGAATGTCTCTTATTAAACTAAAACAAAAAAACAATTCTCACAACTTTCCCTTTCTCCTGTACATCATGAGAAATGACGACAAAGTTCTTCGATAAAAAATCTCTGTGGGAATAAGAGATCAAATTACAATTTTTCATCATTAAATAGATAAAGAAAATAATCACAGCCACACAAAGAAAATAAATATTTCAGCCAAACTACTTCCAAAGTTCTTACATATTCTTTGTCAGATGCAGTATACGTTCACTGCCATTGATCCTGACTGAATATGTGATGCTATCAGCATGTAGATCCTGAAATCACACACATCATTTTAACTCAGGGAGAGAACAACATCATAACTTACTTCCACACACCGTGACAATGGTGATTTTACCTGTGCAGGTGTGTGTGAGGGGTCTGCATTTCTCCTCCAGCGCTCATGAACCAGCTGAGGTTTGACCACATCATAATTCTTCAGATATGAAGTCTGGTCTGTGGTCTGGACTATGAAGGGATATAAATAAATAATTGATTGAGATTTTTCTTTAAATCTATCATCTATTGAAAGGAGTCTCTTCTACTTACCAAGGCTGAATTTGTTCGATCAAAAAAACAATAAAAAGAGTAATATTGTGATATATTATAAAATTGTAAGATATTTTAAAATGCATTCCTGTGATGGCAAAGCTGGATTTCCCCAGTCTTCAGTGTCACATGATCTTTCAGAAATCATTGTAATATATTGCTCAGTTATTAATAGTGGTTCTTATTATTATCAATCTCGAGAACAGTGTTTGGTGCTTAGTATTTTTGTGTAAACTGTGATGCATGTTTTTTGAGGATTCTTTGATGAACAGAAAGTAAAAAGCATTTATTTGAAGTAGACATCTTTTGTAACATTATAAATGTCTGTACTGTTATTTGAATCAATTTAATGAGTCCTTGTTAAATAAATGTATTTATTTATTTATTTTAAGATCTTACTTACCCCAAACTGTTAAATGGTAATGTATCATGTATCATGTATCAACATTGATGGTAATAAGAAATGTTTCTTGAGCGGCAATTCAGCAAATGAATTGGATCATGTGACTCTGAAGATGGCTGCTGCTGTTAGTGTTGCTATGACAGGGAAAAAATATTTTAAACTATATGTTAAAATATAAAACTCTTATTCTAAATTATAATATATATTCACAATATTACTGTTTTTAAAGTACTTTTACAATTTTAGTGATTTCATGTAGTTTTTGCTAGACTGTGTTGGTAGCCGAATAAACGATATAAACAGAGCTATTTTTTAAACAAGACCAAAACACTACTAATCTAATTTAACCAAGTGATATTAAGTGTAATAAAGTCTATTAATATATTATTTTCCCTGTATGATGAGTACAATCCCATACAGACTTTATTACTGTAGTTTAGTAGTTTGTTGTAGGGCAAAGAAGGCGATTCTTTGGATGGTGGTGTGTTGACTTCATTTGCCCTTTGTGTCCTCCTTTGTGTGCAAATAAAGTCAACAGTATGAAAATAAGTGTAAATGAGTGGATTTTTCTTACCTGGACAAATCGCGAAGTTTGTGATGATGAGAATGGAGATGTAAATACGTCGCGTCATGATGTTTCTCTGTTCTGACGCTTGATCTCAGGTGAGCGCGAGCGAGCGGCGTGCACGAGCAGTCAGACAGGTGGAGCGACATTCTTTTAGTGAATTTTATATTTATAGATAAAGA
Organism: Zacco platypus; assembly: GCA_038088235.1. Classification (NCBI taxonomy): domain Eukaryota; kingdom Metazoa; phylum Chordata; class Actinopteri; order Cypriniformes; family Xenocyprididae; genus Zacco; species Zacco platypus. Next base: position 10,210,850 of record CM076068.1, read on the forward strand.
CTTAGGCCTAAAAACATACATACATACATACATACATACATAAATGTATTGTACATTGTATATGTAATATTATGAATATTAAGTAGACTGCCGTGTTTAAAAGTTTAAATCAATCTATAATTGAAAAATATATTATAGGCCTATCTAAAAACAAAGACATTGATCTAAAAATCTAGTAAGAAACTAGTACTATATTATCTGACTTTTCAAATGTTGAGTATTCACCTTTCAAAGGTAAAACAGTTTAGGAGACACCAACTGTTTATTCCTGCAGGGGGCGAGAAAGCCCAATCTTTTTTTGAGATGCATGATAATATGTCCTGTACAAATGTGAAATCGTAATCAACCTTTCTATATTTTTATTATTGAATTTCCAACAGAGCAAAACACCAATAGATCCACATCCACAGATAGTTATAATAACTCTTCACTCCTTCCCCAACAAAGACATTAATAAAGACATTAATTAAGACATTAATTATTTTTTTTCAGACGTCTTATCACCTTTACTGTGGTGTGGACAAAAATACACTTAAATATTTATTAGTACACTTAAATATTTAATAGAAGCATCGTGTCATGTTAACTTTTGTTCTTCTTATTCAAATTTCTATTAGCGCTTCAAAGGCAGTATTATACATACTGTATAATAATATTTTATTGTGATCCTAGCTACTTGAGGCATGTTTTCCCCTCAAAAGTGTCAAATGAAAGGCGTGACAGAATTCCGTTGGTTTTTTACTCAGGCGTTTGATTGGGTGTCTCTGTGGGTCCTGAAGCATTAGCCGTCGCTGTTTGGTTTAGCATGTGAAGTTGCTGATGTGAATTGATTGAGTGTTGTTTGTCTAAATACTGTTTTATTGCTTTTATTAAACGGGTAACACTTCGAGTAGTGTGAGCATGGAGTGTTTTTGTTATGAAAACAATATGTTTTAACCCCTCACACACCAGTTTGTGAAGAGACATAAGTGAAATATGCAGATTTTAGTGTGCAGTGTATAATGGTGGCGGTCTTGGCTGTGTGGGAACAAGCGGTTTAAAGGTCTTTTTTCGTCAGGATGGACTCGAGTAAAGAGAGTCTGATCTCTGTTCGCAGCTCATGGCTGTGCTCTTCACAGAAGCTGCTGTCTGATATCCTCATCACAACACAGGAGAACAGCCCCGAAGATGACTGCAGGTTCGACCATGACAGGTGAGTCCGTTTCATCAGCTGCTGGTGGCTATTAGAATGTACCTCTCAAAGGAATAATAATAATACAATTATTAGACTACAGTATTGTATTCTATTTTAATTATAACAGAAACATCTGTTGTGTAGCATTTCATTTGCTATAAAATAAATAGTTTGATTTTCATGTGATTTAAAAGATTAAATACAATGTTAACGTCTGATGCCTTCATTTGATTACCACCGTTTTTTCATGAATTTGTATTTAATCATAAATACAGAAATGTGAAGCACACAACACAATAAAATTAAACATTTCATAGTGCCATATTATTTTTTTTTTTTAAATGATGATAATAATAAAGCAATAAATGAGAAAGTTTGACTTTTTTATTATTAAACATTTATTAAACTATTAAAAATGAAATTTATAAAAAATAAAATGGAAAACAATGGAAAAAAAAAAATAAAACGCATTCCATAGGGCCATAAATTTTAAATTAATTTGACATCCTTTTAACTGTTAAATTTAACTGTTAAAACAATTTAAAAATTTGGACAAATATAAAGTGGATTTCATAGAGACCTACCAGAAATTAACTGAATGGTCATACTTTCAAATCCCACAAGAGATTCATTAACTTGATTATTAATAATAATATTTAATATTAAAAAAAGACATTGAGTTATTAAATTTCACAATAAATAATCTTTATTAAACTGCAACTTATCATGTGGTCTTGTCACAGTTAAAAACCCTAAAATTTCAGGTGAATTGTTATTCAAATATGTGCACATATATTTTTCCCAGGGGTGAAGCTGTCAGTCTGGAGAGAGCTGAGGAGGGCTCGCCGTGTGTCGTCACACTTCAGTGTTTGCCCAGCTCTTCAGCTGTGATCAGCAGTCTTCAGGTTGTCAGCGAAGCCCGCACTATTGAAGTGTACTCGCTGTCTGGAGAATACTGTGGCACCTGCCGTGGAGAGGAAGTTCAAAGTTCACACAATGATAGGTATTTTTTTTTGTTTTTTTAAAAAAAATTTAATACCGATTTCGAGCGAGGTACTTTAGGCAAAAAAAGGGTTGGATTTAAAGGTACGGTATGTAACCCTCTAGTGGTTAAAAAACAAAACTGCATGCATTTTGCGGAAGAACATTGTTTTGGTTGTGCTTCGGCTCTGCGTTATGGAGGACCAAGAGTGCCACATAAAAATAAAACAAAGAATCAATTATTTAATTTAATAATTCAAATATAAAAATGTATATAAATCACTTTTTATATGGGCAAATTAATAGACATATTTAAAGTAGTTTATTTAATTCCTGTTTTTAAATGTAGTTTAATAAAACAATAAATTTAAAAAATCTTTTTTGAATGTATAAATAGACTAATTTGAAGTAGGTTATTTAAATCATTTTTTAAAACGTAGATTAATAAAACAATAAAAAATACATTGGTAAATAATTTTAAATGCGCATTTGAATCACTTTTTTAAAAAGAATTTGGCAAATGCTTTTTTCTTTCTATTTACCAATTGCTTTTCTTTTTCGATTTGCCAAATGCTTTTCTTTATCCATTTGTCAATCAAGTGCTAAAAAGCCATTGGACAGTACACACGTGGGAGCAACCAATCAACTTTCACGTCAGTTTGAAGAGCCAACCCTCTCTCACTGTCATTGGACAGTGAGAAAAACTATACGTTATGTTATTACAGCGGGAGTTTGAAGACAGGTTTGAAGAAGACGAGTTCGAGCAACGCAATCACGCAAAATGTCGGGGAATCTGAACGTGTTTGAAGAGGTATTGTAGAGGATTTGTTAGCTTTAGCTGATTTTGCGAAATCAGATTTTTTTCGTCGGACTGTACGGTACATTTTTATGTTTGAATTACTTAAATTAATTAACTGATTCTACGTTTTATTTTTATGTGGCATTCCTGGTCCTCCATACTGAGTGGCTGGGTAAATGAATATGATCTTTCACCATAGGTAATGCTAGGGAACTACATATGGCAAATTATTCAATAAAATACCTTACTCATGTGTTGAGAAAAAAAAACATTTCAACATTTCATATCCCTCAGTTCTCACTAATGAAAAGCCAAGCTAGTGTTGATTCCTGTTTTTTTTTTTTTTTTTTACAAGCTCTGTCGCGTTCTCTTTTTGCCAGCAGACTCTCCTCTACTGCGTTTTTTGAAAACAGGTGATTCCCCGGAGTTTTGAAATGTAGCGGGATCCATGTCAACCTTTTTTGCTCATTGTGACAGATAACCTATGCCACTTCCACATCATACATGTAGCTGGAGCAGCGTTTCTCTATTTATGGAGACACACGCTCATAAGTGACTTATGTACACACCACTTACCCCATCTGTAGGACTGTCTTCGATAATTGCGCAACCAGGCCAGATTGTTTCAGGTATCCTTGTAAAAGATCTGAAGATCTTCCACAGGGTCAAGACATTGGTTTTGTAGCCTACTGCCCAGAGAAAGCGAAACTAAAATCGTCGGTATGTTTATGCGCTATAGCCTACAAATAAACTTGACGCGCCTTAAGTCTAATAACAAATAGCCTACAAACTGTGCTAAATGAAATTTGAAGTAAAAAGGTATATCTGTCCTACAATGTTTTTTCTACTTTACCACAGCAAAGGATGTGAATAGGTAATAGACTTAATTATAAGCAAACGAAAGGAAGAAACGTTTATAATCCCCTGCGAAAATAGGTGGGATGCGAGTGAAGATTTGGAAGGGAAAAAAATGTAAATAACGGCCCGGGTGTAAATCGGGTTCGGGCTCATAATTACAGTTAATGGCCGGGCTCGGACACAACGTGCACGGGCTTGGGTCGGGTTTCATTTTTTGGGCCCGATCTAAGCTCTGATATCAAGCAAGTATCTCCAGCTAAGCAAGTCAAAGGCAACAGCGGCAAAGAACCAAAACTCCAAATAGAGAAAAAAAAAACCTTGGGAGAAACCAGGCTTAGTTGGGGGGGCAGTTCTCCTCTGGCCAACAGTGAACACAATTCTCTCAGATGATATTTTTCTTAAAATGGCCTTTTGCTAATATGTAGTATTAAACCTAACCCTGTTCTACATGTAGTTAATTAAAATTGCTCAGTCCTTTTTTGTCTAATTACATTACCAAAGCCATCAATTATTTTTTGAATGTATTATTTTAATTATTGAAAATTGTTAAATAACCTTTTGACAAACTTGAATGGCAAAACAAATATAACAAATTACATAACTGAGTTGTTGATCCTATTCAAACAAAAACAAAAGTTTAATTTCTTTCAAATTAAAATAGAATTTTGCTGACCCCAATGAAAAAAAACCATTTTATTATTCTATTACTTTAATCTTTAATTTTTTATGTAATAGGCATATTTAATTAATTTGTGAACGAATTGGCTTTGTAAAGGCAATGTACACATTTCAATGTTATAAGGTATATATTAATATTATATATAATTGTTTTGAATAAATATAGATTTTAACCTTACAGATTTTTGTGCTGTACCTCATTTTGAACTTTATAGATTCAGTTCAGTATAGTGTGTAATTAGTGAAGTAGTCATTTATTATAGAATATTTGGTAACATTATGTATAATGCATTATAAAAGTATAATTTACCTCACAATGCAATGTAGTAATTGTAACCACAGTTATAATACATTATATTGTAATACTTCATTCTTTGAACACACCTTTTGAAAGTATGATGCATTAAAACACATGACAAACAACCAATTTCCGATGTAACAATGAATCTGCAAATAATATGCGTTTGCCTACAATTATTTAGGACAATAAATAATTAAATAATGCTTTAAAACATACATTATGAATACCGTATCATGCATAAAGGCTTTAAGTAAAGTGTTAAACAATATTTTAAAGACTTGCGTATTCTGTTTTCTGTCAGCTCTGAAGATAAGAGGCGTTTCTATAGGAATCATCTGGTGCTGGAAAGCCCTGCTGGATCATGTGAGGTGAAGGTAAGGAAAGCTGGACATAAAATCCACACTCATCACAAAAACTGATGTCTGTTGGCTCAGCATCATGTGTGGTGTCTCTGGACAGCTGCTCTCTCTTGGTGGCCGCTCCTCTGTGGCTATCACCCATGTGCTTGTGGGACTGGAACCGCTCAAGGACAGACAAGGTGGCCTGAGTGTAGACCCAGGCATTGACCTTCAGTGTGTGCAGACTATGATGAAGGAGATGGGCACCACCCTTTCACCAGGAGCACAGAACCTCATGGAGCTGGTGCAGTGTCAGCAAAAGGTCTGGATCCAGCCTCTTATTACAGCATATTCACCACTGCTCTGGTCTTGGTTGATATATTACATGCTATGCTCACATTTTCCATTGTGGAATGAATCTCACTTCCTTTAGGGCTATTATTAATAAAAAAATATATATATATATAATTTAGGTAGATAATTACAGTCGACTAGATTAATAGATAAATATGTTCGCTTAGCACAGTACTACTTACAGTTTATATATGTAAGAGCTATAGTGAAACATGCATGAATGAGAAAATAAAGTGAGACATGCTTGATGTTGAGAGATATTAAGCGCAATAAGATGTAAAAAAGAACTCAATGCACTCTTAGCATTTATCAACCTCATAAAAATGCATTAACAATCACCCATAACATTTTGGCAAACACGTATCAGCAGCACTGAAGCATTATGGTTGTGAGGTTTGCATGGGTAAGTCCCCTTCCCACTGCAATTTTTGAATAGAATATTCTGCTGTTCAGCAAACTTTCCCCCTTTGGCATAAATCATTTCTTCTTGTAGGCAACAGTCTGTCAGTGTCTGACTTCATTTTGTAGATATTTTGTGTCCACTCCTATTGCAGGGCTTGTATGTGGTAATGATCTGGGCTTTATTTAGTTTATTTTCTATTAATTATATATATATATATGTACAACATTGTTGCCTCAGCACTAGACAATGTCTTCAACATACTGTACCACCATGTACTCCTGTGAAATATGACCATTTAAAGGAACTGTTATCTGTTTAAATATATTGTAAAATGAAATTTATTCCCATGATGTCAAAGCTGAATTTCCAGCATCATTAAAGGGATAGTTCACCCAAAAATGGAAATTTTTCCATGATTTACTCACCCTGAAGCCATCCTTGGTGTATATGACTATCTTATTTCAGGCGAACACAGTCAGAGATCTATTTAAAAATATCCTTAAGATGTACGTTGAATGCATTTGGCTGTTGCGCCGGAAGCGTGTTGTTTTACTTTATAAAGTTTTAAATAGGGATGCTTGTCTTACACAAATGCATCGATTCACTTCAGAAGGACTTTATTAACCCCCTGGAGTCGTATGAATTCGATTTTTTTTTTTATTTTTATGGATGGATGCATTTGTTTTGTCTTCAGAATTTGGGCAGCCATTCACAACCATTATAAACCTTGGAGGACTAAGGATATTTTTAAATATCTCTCTGATTGTGTTCGTCTGAAAGAAGATAGTCATATACACCTAGGAAAGCTTGAGGGTGAGTAAATCATGGAAAAATTTCCATTTTTTGGTGAACTATTCCTTTAATTCAGTACTCACTGTCAGACGATCCCTCTGAAATCGTTCTAATATACTGATTTAGTGCTCAACAGTCTTTGCTGCTTAATGCTTTTGTGGAAACCATGATAGTTTTCAGGATTCTTTGATAAATAGTTAAAAATAATTAATTATTCAAAATAGAAATCTTTTGTAACATAAATGTCTTTAGTGTCACTTTTAATCGTTTGGATCTTATTTACTGAAACCTTTTGTATCAAAGTTTCCACATAAATGTGAAAATATATTAAAACATTTTTCTTAAATTGTAATATTTCACAATATTACTATTTTAATATTTTATGTATCAGTATTTTCATCAAATAAATGAAGCCTTTGTGACCATAAGAGTATAGCTAAAGAAAGTATTGTTTTTAAATTGATATGGAAGATTTATTACTTTATATTTCAAATATTTCCTACCACATACTATTATATATTTGGTATTTTTAGTTTTGGCATGTTAATTCTCAAAAGGAGTTTTTTGGAGAAAGGTTTCTTTGAAAGAAGAAGAAAACTAGCCAGCACACAGCTTTGTCATGACTGAACAATCACTCTTTGTGTGTCTTGTGTTTAGAATAAATCAGACATGCTGAATGGATTCATTCCTCTGCTCATGGGAGGTGGAGCTTTGGGCTGTCTGTCCAGAGGAGGTGCAGCTTCCAGTGCTGCAGGGGCAGAGTCAGGCCTACATCCACCATCTGGCCTCGAGCAGCTTCTGTCTACCAACAACCAGATGCCCGGTGCCATGTCTGCCCTACTGAACTCTGAAACAGGCACGATCAGCCCAGATCTGCTTCCAATGCTGCAGAGCGTATGCGGTCAGGTCACACAGCTCCGTCTGGAGGAAGCCACATCTCTAGAGAGAAAGAAGAATGGAGAACGGTAAGTGTGTGGTTTTCAATAAACAGAGGTTCAGTTACCACAGTTGCTGAAGTCACTCAAATGTGTGGTTGTGGGAATCAGCTCATCGTGATAACAGTGCGAGTACTAATATGAATAATAATAATAATAATTCCTTACATTTTATATAACGCTTTTCTGGGTACTCAAAGCGCTTTACATATGGAAGGGGGAATCTCCTCAACCACCACCAATGTGCAGCATCCACCTGGATGATGTGACGGCAGCCATATTGCGCCAGAATGCCCACCACACACCAGCTTGTTGGTGGAGAGGAGTGATAAAGACAATCGGAATATGGGGATGATGATTAGGAGGCCATGATGGACAGAGGCCAGTGGGCAAATTTGGCCAGTATTCCGGGGTTATACCCCTACTGTTTTCGAAAGGCATCCTGGGATTTTTAACGACCACAGAGAGTCAGGACCTCGGTTTTTTAAGGTCTCATCCGAAGGGCGGTGCTTTTTGACAGTATAGTGTCCTCATATACTGTACAGGGGTGTTAGGACCCACACAGAACACAGGGTGAGCACCCCCTGCTGGCCTCACTAACACCTCTCCAGCAGCAGGTACTAACCAGGCTCAGCCCTGCTTAGCTTTAGTGGGAAAGTAGATGGTAGAAAGTACAGTGCTTTATTAGATTGCTCTATTGTAAGAGCTTTGGTGGAAAGGAACATCATCAGTCAACAATGGGGCTCATTCACTAAGCGTATGCATGCACAAATTTGTGTGTGAAATCTCCATACAAAGGAACAAATCATGATTCATCAATAACTTTTGTTCTAAAATTTAATCTAAATGACAAAATGTAGGAAACCACTCTTGCGCAAAAATCGTTTACTTTTGATGGCCTTATAGAAATGTTAAGATGAGATTTAATTCATTAAAGGGGACATATTATGCCCCTTTTCACAAGATGTAATCTAAGTCTCTGGTGTCCCAAGAATGTGTATGTGAATATCAGCTCAAAATACCCTACAGATTATTTATTATAGCATGTTAAATTTGCCTATTTGGGTGTGAGCAAAAATGTGCCGTTTTTGTGTGTCCCTTTAAATGCAAATAAGCTGCTGCTCCTGGCCCTCTTTCCAAAAGAAGGAGACAGCTCACGCTTCGATTGCTCAACAACAACAACAACAAAGCTGGAGAATCTCACGCAGCCAAAATGACGATTGTCCGTAACGGAGTTCCGCCTTACATTGTTCAAACCGGACACTGGTGGAGAGACTCAGGAAGCTTATAGAATGCATCAACCTTTCTGAACAGTTAGTAGATACATTTATGTAGATGCTGTGGATTTGATTCAACTCTGACTAGCATGTGCCTTCATGTTAATCTTGTATAAATCCAGAGTTGAATTGACCCTCGTTTGTGAAGCAGTACGGGGTAAAATCACGGCATGGCAACATCACTCTACTACAACAACTCTTTTTCAGCCCACCAATGGCCTCGCCCCCTTTTGTTGCATATTCTCGGGGGCAGGGTTTATGTAAATTTTGGGGTTTGTGATGTCACCAATCAAGGAAGAAGCTCATTGTAGTCCCTACCCGTTTGTTGTAGTCCTTAAGCGATTTCTGTAAAAGAACATATTTCCCTTTGCATTGAATTTTGAGCGTCATAACTTTGCAGATGTTGTTTACGCACTAACAGCAACGTTACACACTAACTGAAGTTAAAAAGTGAGATCATAATCAAGCACCCATTTAAAATTTATAAATATAAACATGGGTTGGGTGTGTTTTGAATTAGGTGTATATTTTTTTATCATAAGTTTTCCTGTACATATAAATAATGAATGAAAGTCTGTTTAAAGAAGACTTTGATATAGTTCCATTCACTTCTGTGCATGGAAAAGAGCACTCTGAGACTTTTTTTACCCCTTTTTAAATTAGTAGTTTAGGCCATGATTGGGCAGGTATTGAATAGCAATTTGGCTGATTTTGTTACGCTAATATCATACACTACTAACACTTGTATTCCATCTGATCTAAATATTTTAATTCTATTACTAGAATTAGAAGTGTTTATTCTTGAAGAATTCAATGTGGTATACAGGTCACAGAATTGCTCAAAAGCATTTTAAGAGTGAATCAGTTTCACAGACAGCATGTTTTGAAGACACTTCACTCTCATATATTTAATGTTCCATTTAGTTTGTCTCCTCACTGTTTTTTTTTTTCTTCTTTCTTTGTGTATCACAGGGATGGTCATATGTGCTGTGGAGGGTTCGAGAAGATTCTGGAGACAATTGTAGAGAAGAGAATGGATGAGATGGAGAGAAGATTAAAGGAACATCTGGACCTGCGTCTGGACGCTCTTCAGCAGAGACTGGAGATCACTCTTCAGCAGGCGCTCTCTCATAAACAACACCAGTAAACAACACAAGACTAACCTGAACACTTGAGCTTTTGGTTCACTGACTCCCATAATGTTCTATAAAGGGATATTTAAGCACAATTCATGTCCATTGTCCCTAACGTAAATGGTTTTAACACTTTGTTTTGCCAGCAGTCTCTGCTGCTTTGCATGGAAATGTTTTACAGTTTACATAGCAGTCACTGGTCTTCAAGAGTCCATCCCAAGAGACTGTTTGTGCAGAAATTAACAGCTTGTCTAATCGGGTCCACAAACAGTTATCAGGTGATCTTCACGAATCACAACTACTTGAGGAACTGTTCTTAACACTGTTGATACTATGTATAAATTATTTTATCCAAAAGATTCTACTCATGCTGCTACAAGAACTATTTTTCTGTTGTTCTATTGTAGTATTACACTAGAAGCTGCATATTTTCACAGTTTGCTACAAATGTTAACAACAGCTAATTTAGAGGTTGTATAAATGGTTGCACTGACTGTGTCAAACATTGAGTATTGTTCACTGTAAATTGCCTGTGTGTAAATGATGTTCATATGTTAATACTGTTCATACTGGAGAACTAAGGACAAAAAAAAACATTAAATTGCTATTTATACTAAAGAATGTTGCACATTTGTTATGTATCCAATGAACTCTTGTTTGTCATGTTTTTTCTTATAAAATAACACTTTCTTGCCATATTGCTTGAAAGTTCTGGGTTCGTTTTGACATAATCTATGCATCAGCGTCTGTTACATACTATTGATGTCATTGTGTTTACAGCAAAGCACACAACTAACCAACCTAACCAAAATAAATGTTGAAATACAAGAAAGTCTAGCCTCAACACTTAATACTTTATAATAGAATCGCTCTCTAACCTTGTCTGTGTGCCGATACAGTATACCAAATTTTTTTAGCTCCTGTCATGCCAGTAAACATGCTAACTTTTGCACAAACATTCAAACAAGATTTAAAAAAGATAAATAACATAAAAAATGACACCAACACTGCAAGAAATGCCTGTTCTACGGTGTATATTTTTGGACGTCCTCAAACCTCAGTCATACAAAGGTAAGTTATAGGCTACGGTATATTTTATTCTTACAGCTTTAATTAAATATTACACTGGTCAGGTTCTATACAGAAAAGAACATGGCGGTTTTCGCATTGGTCTGCACAAAAACAGCAATTAACTGTTTTAAAATGTAATCGAGTTACTGACAGTAAGTGGCGCTGGAACAGCAGAAATAAAGCCTTTTCCTTGGGTCATTTGTACACAAAGCAGCTGTGCTATAAGCTCGAAAGATTTTTTACTACAAATAATAAAAAGTTACTGTAGTTAACTATGGTAAACACAAATTAACCATGGTTTTGCTACACTATAGTGGTAACACTTTACAATAAGGTTCATTAGTTAACATTAGTTAACTACATTAGTTTACATGAACTAATAATGAACTGCACTTACACGGCATTTATTGATCTTTGTTAATATTAATTTCAACATTTATTAATACATTATTAAAATCTTGTTAACATTATTTAATGCACTGTGAACTAACCTGAACAAACAATGAACATCTGTAACAATGTGTTGCTCATGGTTAGTTCATGTTAGTTAATGTATTAACCAACTATACAAATTGTGTCTATATGACAAAACAATCATAGTTACCTCACTTTTACTATAATAAAACCATAGTTAATGGTAGTTTGCAATGCAAGCTGTGTTATTTAGCTAACGTTTTGTACATACAAATAAAATTAGCGAATTATACAAATTTACAAGTGGGTTATGTTTTATACAACTTAGCGTAACATTTAACGGTTAGAAAACTGCGTGCATGTTGAGGCGGGGCAATTCGCTCCCTTCTAATAATAAAGGTTAATAAAAGTTATTTTTTGAGTTGGATATTTTGAAGTCTGTTTCAAGCATCCAGCGCCTTGTGTCTCGGTAGCTTAGAAACAGCGTTCTAATTTATTATGATGTCATATATGCCCTTGGTATTTCAGCTTGAGCTAGAAACCAACACAGCACAGTCTCTCTTGTGTTCGAAATATCAATTTTTACTGTCCTAACATGAATTCTTTATTGCATATTTCCACAGGTCTGAACGAGTGAAGATTTACACCGAACCTTCTCTCCGAGTTTACCTTTGGCGAGAAAACGAACGTCTGATTCATCGATTTCTGTCTGGATTTGTTTGTAAATGAATTGTAATTGCTGATGCATGTAATGTTTATGGCCAGTTCGTGCAAGTTAAGAGTCTGTAGCACTTTTTTCAGAGTATGATTGGAAACTTTTAGGAACTTTAGCAGTGGCCTAAAAAATATTGTGAATTTTAGCCTACATTAATAGTCTTTATTTGTAAGGCTGCATCCCAGGTGGAGAAAGTGAACATGACCATGTTCTTTTGTGTTTACTGGAGTTTGCTCTGTACAAAATGACTTAATCTAGAGCTAGCATAGAGAATCTGTTAATAGAAATATTATCTCAATTGGTTATTTTATTTTGCAGATCAGGAAAAAAACAATTCAGCAGCACTTAAAGGATTTTGATGGACATGGGTAACTGATACAAGATTATGATACATTGCTCAAAAACTTGCCCCATGTTGCCAAGCGATGTTGCTTGGGGCACTTTCCTAATGAAAATGAACAACAAATTTCTATCTGGATACTTAATATTTTGACCAGCATCCAAGAAGAATGTGATAAACGGAGAAAAAAGGAGGAAAATATCCACACACAAAAATAAATAATAAAATGACAAATTGAAGGCAAGTCATACAATTGAGGACGGACAGCAACAGTGAAGAAGATTCAAATGGAAACCTTGAATCATTTTAACTTCTGATCTGAAGGTGAGATAACATACAGATCAAAGTTCAGCACAAAACATGCACCGGAATGTAATTTCCCAGATCAGATCAGAAAATTTTATAAAAACAATTTTAAAGGAGCATCTTGAGATGTTTCTGATGAATATTGGGCTGATGGACTTCATATTTGTTCTTATCAACAAATCCTACTATGCAATACTGTTATGTGATGTGTGTCCAGGGAAGTGCGGAGAAAAAGGAGTTGTCTATAACAAAGTCTTTTATTGCTTATATCTTTTATGCTGCCAGGGAGTACACAAAACACGTCAGGCTGAGGAGCGGACTCTGGAAGGAGCTCAAGCTTAGGAGCGAACTCTGGAGGGAGCTCAGGCTTTGGAGCGGAGAAATCACAAACAGGTTCAAAAAAGCTAATGGTATTTTCATCCAGTCCCATCTGAAACGCCACATTAAGAGCGGCGTCCGGCCAGCCCACCTGATGGGACCAAAAACCAAAACAAAGAGTATATATATATATGTGAGACATGACAACAGTGAAGACACAGGGAGTGCAGATGATTCAAATGGAAACCATAAATAATTTTAACCGTCATCCAAAGGTAAGAGCATAAATAATGTACACACAAATAATATAACATGCACAGTTATGTAATTTCCCATGGCAGATCATGAAAAAAGCACCCTTAAAGGACTATCAAGGGCTTTTTTAATGGAAACTAATGGAGTTCATAGTTGCTTCTGTATCAGCAAATCCTACTAGATGGCATTCAGAGGTATGACTATATATTTTAACTCAAAACTTTGGATGCCAACTCTTAACAGGAACTCACTTTTAAACATCTAATAATTTCTTAATATAAATTTATAGAAAATGGAAACATGGAAAGTGGAAAAGTTATAAACATGGACAAACAGCAACAGAGAGGACACTGAGAGTGCTGATGACTGAAATGGAGAATCATTTTAAACTGATCCAAAGGTGAGAGCAAAATTAATATACAGACAAACTCCAGTAAAGAACACATGGTCATGAAGTTTAGTTACAGAACATCTCTCAACATCTGAGATGCAATAGCAGCCAGACAAGTCAACTCAAAATCAATCAATCAATAAAGAAAGAAATTGAAATATGAAATTAACATTAAATATTGAGTTTGTTTTGACATTATTTTATTATGTAAAAAGAAAGACCTCAAATGTATTTGTTTAATTGCCAAAAATGAATTCCATCTTGACATGACAATTACATCTTATTAGGGTGCTTTGGTAAAACTTAATATTAGAGTTTGTTAGTATTAAAATGCAGGTGAAATATTACAGATACTGAATTTGGGATTTTCCTTAGTTGTCACTTATAATCATCAAAATTAAAAGAAATAAACATTTGAAATATATCAGTCTGTGTGTAATGAATGAACATAATATTCAAGTTTCACTTTTTAAAAGGAATTAGTGAAATAAATCAACTTTTTTGATGATATTCTAATTGTATGACCAGTACCTGTATGTTTTTTTTTTTCGATTATTAGCTTTCATATAGTGTGTACATTTGTGAAGTGAATGTAAAATAAAGTTATTGTCTCCTAAAAGAAGGAATTAATCAGCCAACTGCCAAATCAAGATGTCAGCAATTCCTGTCTCACTTCCGTAACATATCTGCATAGGTTTGTAATAATGTTCCTATGTTCTTCATTGGGTGTCCAATAATGTCATGTAGTCCTTTGACCCGCCTTCAAACACTGTTGTTGTAGATGCAACATGTTGTAGATGTTGAGAAGACGCTGTTTTCTGCGCTGCGAATCCACTTTGCACGCACTTTCAAAGGATGAGTTTTTGTGCTGGAATCGATATGCGACACCATTGTAACTGTTCGTATCACTGTGTATACAAGTGCCGAGGAAGTCTCTAGAGCTGAAATTCAGATATCGTAATGGGTGTTTAGGTTTAGGGATATATAAAGTGGGGGGAGTAGGATCCAGATCCAACCTCACCCCCTGGATCTCGTGTTCTGCAGTGAGGACCATCTTGCTGTAAGCGGTAGACCAATCACAACAGGCTGGGCCGTCTAACCAGTCAGAGCAGAGAAAGTTTAGAGTGTTTTTACACTACAATATCTCACAAAAATCAGCTAATTGAAATAACCTGTTGTCAGGGTTTACATGCAAGCCAATAACTTCAAGAGTATTTCATTTATTATGTCAGCTGTGATGTTAAATAAAGCATTAAAAACCGAAGCTTACGGCTTATTATCCTCTCATGCAGTTACAGATGTAGCATTTTGACTCTACCACTTCTGCTTCTACTACACAAGATGAGAACACATTTTTTATAATCCTTTGGATCAAGAAAGAGTTTGCAATATATTTCCTCCTCCCTTATTGCAGAACATTTACTCTGGATGCGCTTAAATCCGCATTAAGGATGCGTTCCTGTCGCATATCACACATGTACAATTCAATAAGCCGACAGAAAGTAGGTTAATGCGTTTACGGTACATGCTGAGCGTAATTGGTGTAAGGGGCAAAATCTAGCTGTGTCAGTAGGTTTATACTTAAACTGTACAACCTTACTCCAAAAAAGGAAAACGGGTAAACGCGTTTACATGACAAAGTGCATTATCGACATAATCGGGTTAACAACGTGCATTTAAACACACTCACTGAATCCTTTATCAAACCGTTGCAGACACTGCGAAAAGAGATGATGTGCTGTGTATATTATGAGAACATTAAAGTGTTTTTTTTTACTTTGGATGCATGTAAATTAGGAATTTTTAAAATAACATAATAGGAAAACTTTAATATTTATTAAAGCACTAAGAGCAAATAATGAACAATAGTGTATCTATAAATTAACATTCGCCAACATCAATAAAGGCTGCAACAACCATGTTAACTAATGCAACTTATAGAAAATATATATGTTTGGCCATGAACTAATAAATGTTTCATTATGCAAAAACATGAGCAGTGTTTTCAGCGTGAAAGACACAACTAGCAGATCAACATGGAATTTGTTTTCTCATATAGTTATATGACAGAATGCATGTCACTATGTGAAAGAGCGAAACTGTTAGGACATAGTACTGATGCAGCATTCATCAAACCCAAAGTATGTGCACCTAAAGTGGTCACATTAAAAGGAAGATTTTTAACACATTGTAATAACAGATTATGGAGCATGATTAGACAAAAATATAAGTTTCACATTTCTGCTTTAAAACCATTCAGTACACTTGCCCCCTAGTCTTCCATTGGATGAATGTGTTATTTTAAACATTTTTTTTTTGCCTACTTAGCGACAAATGAAACTTTTTTGTAGTAATTGGCAGCAAGACACAAACTTTTGAACCCACAACTGCTTGAATGGAAATCCTATAATCCCCCAAACTCCTATGCGAGTTCTTCGTGCATCTCTCATTCACCTAGTCTTTTCTCAGTAGTACATAAACTTTTAGTTGTCTCAGAGCCTGCATTGCGGAAAACCACGTCTACCTTCTCCACAACACTCTCATGCATCCTATGAACATGAACTTGAGCTATTCTTGGCAGTCGCCCATCGACCGTGAAGGAGAGTTGCGGTGCTTAGGAACAGCAAAGAAAACACAGCTGAAAGAACAAACTCCAAACTAAAGGAAACTCCACATGAATCAATGAAAAAAATAACCAAAAGAACTCCAAATTAGCCCGTTTGACCCCTTGGAGTAACTTTCCACTGTGATCATGTTGGCAGTTTGACCCTTGCCTTGTCATGTGAGGCTCTGTCCCGATAGACATTGGTGTCTCCTGTCTACACCACAGTGATGTTCAATGGGGAGATTTGTTCAAACAGTGAGCTGTTGTTTTCTAATGGCTGAGTGAGACGTCCACTTCAAAAGGGGTTTTGTAACCACAGAGAAATGGGTCAGCTGTGGAGGTGGTACCGCTGACGAACAGCGGCTGTTTTTGTGCAAACACCCACGCCAGTATCCCTGAGGACCAGAGTCAAACCGGCCCAACTGAATCAACAAAGTCGTGTTGCTGCCACACTTCATGGATTGAACTCAAGTAAAGAGCCTTAAAGTTGCATGAGATGTAAATTAACCCTATTTATTTTCTCTGCATGTCATAAATCCACATCTATGCATCTATCTAAGCCTTACCATTCAAACCTGAAAGGGTCATGAAACCCCAAAGCACATTTTTTGAGATGTGAACAGATATGTACAGACTGCACATCACTGAAAACAATAAAGGACTCACAAATTTAATCAAGAAGTGGAGATTGGTTATTTTTGAATTTTTCTGAGCAATTTCGTTGAAAAGTAAAGTCAAAGCACTGAATTTGATGTAGAAGCTTGCATCCAGAGAGTGTGATTGGCTGCTGGGGCTGGAGAGGCGCGATTCTACCTCACCCGTTTCTGAGCACTTCTCTGCATTCATGAGAATGAGCTCTTTTAGCCCAATCACTGTGCTGTATTACAAATGAGACCGCATTGCAATGGAGAATTCAAACAACGTGTAACAACATGCGGCGAAACACCGTGAGGAGCACAACAAATACGGACTGGAGTAAGCATGTTTTATTGGTTGTTTTCTCCCCTCTCCCACCCTCTACTCTCCTACTTTTTCACAGCTTTACGCGCCCATTTCTTGAGACTTTTTCAACTTGGAGTTGTGAAAAAATACTATAGTAATTTATAGTAAATAGTATAGTGTTTTTTAACCATAGTGTAAAATACTTGAATTAATTTGTTGTGGTTATTCTGTAGTTATATATTCTATAATATAACAACTATAGTAATATAAACAAATTACTACCCAATGCTGTACTAAGTTTTCTACAAATATTTGGGAGCATATACATATTGCGTCTAAAAAAGCGTGGAAAGCGTGGCCGCACCGCTTTCTCCTTCTCCTTCTTGCTATGCAACCATGAAATGCGCTCTTCACGACGATGAAGAAGTTTCAGAAAAGGATAAATTGATTTCTAGCCCTTACATTAGCTTTACTACTAGATAAATTTATGGAGATGAGATATAAAAACCACCATGTACAGCTATGATCAGCTGTTCCACTGAGCTTTAGATTTTTTTATTAAGGAAAGGCTGAACCTGATCGGTTGGTTCTTGTCACATGATCTGCGGTGCACTTGTGGCATTCTGAAAGTTGAGAATTTTTCATCTCGATGCACCTGGAAAAAGCACCGCATGCGTGACGTGATTGTGTCGCTTCCATTATTCCTACATTTGAAATAACGAATTTGAGCGCACAAAAGACGCTATATGTGAACGGCCCCTTATACTACAGTACACTACAGTTTAGTGTAATAAAAACTAAAACATACTACAATATTATAAATTACAGTTTATCAGTTCACTACAGTAGTATATAAATATATATATATATATACATACAGTATATATACAGTATACTACAATTTACTATTTTCAGTAAGAGACAGATCTGGACTGTCGGCAGGCAGTCAGGCACATGTAGTATAGAATGTCTAGAAACCACACTCTTGTAGTACGTGCTGGATAAGGCCTGGTGTTGCCTTGCTTCCCAGTAAAGATGTCATCTTGATGGCATATGTCCTCATATATGTCCGCCCAAGCCATTTGAAACTCAAAAACTCAGAAGTGAAGTTGAATGATTATTGTGTTGTTGATTTTTAAACACTTAATCTAAACTGGTTTCCAAAAAAACAACAGATCCATCTCCAGTCATCTGTCTCCCTCATCCTATGATTCTCATAATCATCTTAACCTACATAAGACCGTACAGTTACCATACAGCTGTCTTCAATTTATCAGACTGCTTCATCTCTCACTTTCTAATTCCTGCAAATAAACTTACTGTTGTGTTTCACTTATACCTGTGTTGTTTTCTTCTGTGCCGTGACACAATTGTCATTTTAACAAATATTTTAATAAAGATTTAATTCCATGAACCTGGCGAATCCAGCTATTTGATCTCTCTACATTATTGAATAAAATCTCATTCATACTGTAAAAATTAATTAAATGAAAAATTACTTGGCAGAACACACCATAGAAGCATTTACTGTATTCAGTATAATTTATGCTGAATCTAAGTAACAATGAATTATGATTGTGTTTGGACAGAAGGGTTTTCATTGTTGTATTAGGTTTTGGTATTCATTTGTTTGTTTTATTTTTCATTGCACTAAATGTGCTGTCAAAGAAAGAATGTTACCATCCAAAATTATGGCGATTTTCTTTGTTAATTTTTTTTCTTCTTTGAAAAATGAATCAGACATGAAATCATGGGTAGTCAGGGTAGTCGTGGCCTAATGGTGAGGGAGTCGGGCTTGTAACCTGACGGTTGCTGGTTTGATTCCCACGCCGGCAGGAATTTAAAGTGGGGATTGTGAATGAACAGCACTCTCTCCACCTTCGATACCATGACTAAGGTACTCTTGAACAAGGCACGAAACCCCTGATTGCTCCCCTTGTAAGTCGTTTTGGATAAAAGTGTCTGCCAAATGAATAAATGTAAATGTATCATGTCTGTAATGTTCCAAATCAAAGTTAAGGTGTTTGATGTAATCATTTTTAGAATTATGTAATATTTGGCAGCATTAGTCTCCGCAGAGAAATGCACTGATAGCAAAATCATTTCAGAATGTGAATAAAATATGACTTCAAATTAAATGACCTAATTTATTTAATCTCTGCCCTGAGATCAACCTCAGATCAGTGTCCTCCAAGATCAACTGAAGCTATGATAAGAGGAAATGAAAGCAAACCCTCCCTGTTACTCGAGTCCGGAGCCTGAAGCCATGAAAGTGCATTTGGTCTCATGTGCTGTGAATTAAACTCTGCTTGTGTGCCAAAAGACACATTGAGTACAATCTTATAATCTGCTGATTATCATGATACTGAGTAAGACTTCTGTGCATTTTACATAATGCCCAGAGTTGTTTAGTATTCATGCCTGTGGGCGGATCACATTGTGCCTCCAGTAAACCAACAAATGAGGGCAGCATATCACAACTGATCCAGAAAATGTTATACAGCTTTCTATATAGGCTATCATATTAATGGATTTTTTTTTCAGATTCAATGTGTTTTTAACACATATGAAGAAAGTACCATCATAAACCTTGAGTATGAGGTAAAACATGGCTAAGTGTGTGTGTGTGTGTGTGTATATATATATATATATATATATATATATATATATATATATATATATTTCCTATTCTTTTTATAACCTAAACACACACACAATATATATATATAGTAATAAATTTTTAAATGACCATTACATTATTTTAGCCATTTTTGGAATATTTTAAAAAATATTAATATTAAAATATTCAAAATATATCTGTAAATAAATGGTGTTGTTGTTGCTGGATGAGGAGTCAAGCCATTATAGGCCAAATAAGTCACTGAGGAAGTTTTTTTCTGTATGTGGGTACAAGTACGAACTCTGGGTTAGGTAATAGCTAGAGAAAGTGGATAAAATGTTTGTGGAAAATGGACAGAAATTGATCATGACCTTTTTATTTATGTAGATTTAAATATCACTACATATTCCAAAGCCTTGCTCAGCTAAAGTTTATAGCGCCAAACCCTAACCATAACCCCTAAAATGGAAAGGAAATGATAGTGAATAAGTTGAATATGCTCCAATTTCTAGCCATAAATGCAAAACCTGATTGATTAATTGATCCAGGAAGAGAACTTGCCTGGCAAAATCATGTTCAGTGAGTTCTAGGGTTATTTGTGATAAATGGGACCCATATGTAGTAGAAGAACTCCAGCGATGAGCTCAGTGATTTGCCGTGATTTTGAATAATATTTCTTAAAGGGCCATAATAATCAAATTCACTGACTTTTATGAGTCCCTCACTGCCCACACTGTTTCAAGCAGACTATGAAGAATGGGCAACTGATTTATGAAAAATTGTGAATCATTAATGCTTTGCATGCATCAAGTATGACGTCCAATCATGACAGAATAAAATATGTACTGAAATTCATTTTGGTACAGGAATGACAAATTGCTGAGAGATGGATAAGAGACCAGATCCACACAGCAGGACCTCTATTAAAACCTCTATTAAACTATCGAGTCTGGGCACTCACTGCCTCCATATTCCCTACTAGATTGTTTCTTGCCAAGGGGCCAGTTCAATCTAGAATTGCATCACTCCATATCGACCTTAAAAATGCATTAGTTGTTGACGACTGTGAAGTGAAACACTGGAATACTAAAATGGTTTAAAAACATTAACCTTCTTTAATTTCGTTTCTGAAATTGCCGCCTGGCAAACACAGACACATAAAAATTTAAAGAAGAGAAGGTATTAAAAGATAATAGTCATCCTCTAATGGCCCACAATTCTTTATGAAATATTGTCAAGTCTGAGATTTTAGTGTAAATATAAAAAACGAAGAAAGCTGAATACAGACAACAAAATTTCATGATCCCTTGCTGATGTATAAAACGAAATACAAAATCTGTTCCAAAACCTAGTGATCGTGCCTCTTCTGTATAGGCATAACTGACTATATACTGTAGACTGCTGCCTTCTAAGGGAGTATTATACCTGCCATGTAACCTCATACGTGACCGATTGAGAACAGATAGGCAGTAACTCTACACGCAATACAAATAAGTGCTCCTCGTGGAAGGCTCACAATTGATTTCAGTAGTTATCTGTTGCATTTTGCTAAGCTAACAGCACAATACTCCACCCAGATAGCACACCCACATCTCCAAGATGTCTTTGACAGAGCACCTCTTCTCTCTATACATTCTAAACCATAAACATTTATGAAATATGGACAATTCTTGTTTTTTTTTTCATTGACTTATAGTAAATGATTTATCCGTGGACATCTTTATTATTATTATTATTTAATTCATGTGCCCTTGTAATCTTTAATCAAAATAACCTCCCCTCTCCCATTGGCATCGTCATCTCTTCTCTTCGTGTTTTTCAGTGCGAGTACAGGATCACAAGATCACAGCAATAGCAAACCATCGATCCAACAATTCAATCAATTCTCAGTGGATTGAAAGTCCCAAACTTCATTTTTCTAGTTAGAGAAGCCATTTGACTTGGATATACGTCACAAGATGGAAGAAAATTCCATTTTATGATGACATTTTCTTTCATTTTTGGGTGAACTATCTCTTTAACATCTGACATGAAGCGTTTTAGATAGGTATTGCAAATTAAAACAGATGAAAATGCATAAAATATAATGTATGTGTACCTTTAGGGTAAGCATAAAAATACATTCCACATCCAAATATTGGGTAAAACAGTTCTTTTTAATTACACTGAATTATTTTTGTAGATACTTTTTAGTAATGAATAAAACAAGATTATTTATAGATTCATCCGCCATCTTGAATGGAATCATCCTGCTCAGCACAAAATCTGGCATCTTTCTAGGTTTTGGAACAGAGAAATTATATACATTTCAGATTGTCAGTGAACTACCCAGCACTAAATTCTCAAATCTATTTACAAAAGGCTCATTCTATCATGGTATATTGATGAATAAACAGAAAATGACTTCATATATGGGAAAAAGTGATTTCCTGGTCTAAGCTGAGAACAAGATTGGATGACTGGTTGGGTTTGAAAGTGTTCACTATGATTTCTAGAAAGAGTGTGGCTCCAGACACACACTCAGTAAAAGTCTGAGAACCAGCTCATGGGTGAGCATGAGGGAGGTCAAGGGTCAATCTCCTCTGGAATGATTGTGAGGATGACGTCTTCATTGCCGCGTCGTACCACCGCTCTCAGACTCTCGTCTCTCTTGATGGCTGTGCTGACGTCACTGGCTGACGTGATCCTCTGCCCATTAATGCTGATTATGACATCGCTCTCCTTCAGACCGCCACTAGAAAACAAAACAGGAAGAGGTTCAAATTTGAAAAATTTGAAAATACATTGTTTAAAGGAGGGGACATTAACTCTAGCTTGATTGTGAGCGAGAAACAAATTTCTCCTCTTTTTCAGAATAAATTTGGCTAACACTCAGGAATCTAGAACTTAGATAAGGTTTTACCTAAATATCATGCGTTCACTGATAGATCTTTTTTTCTATACTTCATGCTTTTAACATTTTAAAATATGACATCCCCTCACTTTCTGTTTTGACATTTCTCATCTAAAAATGGTTTGATCTTTCTGATGTCATATTTAATTTGTTCCACTGTACCGCCTGCGAAAGACCAAAGACCAAACTATGCATATACTCCAAATGGTTCAAGAACAGCATCTTTTTTAGGTGTTTTAGGCACATTTTTACTGCACGCTAAGGGATTAATAGAAATATAAACAAAAGTTTCTAATAACAGTATTTTATTGTGTTCACAATTATATTCATGTAACATCCAGCACTGAAATATTTCAAAGTTAACAAGTTTGACGTACAGTAAACATGTTTGAAAGAGAAATGTCATGAGGTAGAAATTCATTTAACTCAAACTTGCTTTAGTTATCTATTCAGATTATTTGTACTTTGAGTATTAATCTGAATTTTGAAGGGCGTGTGAATGTGTTTGGTGGCTATTACCTTGGTACTTGTGTGAAAATATGATTTCTTGAAAATTCTGTAGTAACCTCAAATTTTGTGTTTTTTTTTTTTTTAGTTTGTCTTTAAAAAATACCCATTTCCTGACAATGGGCAATTTACACAATGGCTCTCCACAAATCGAAACTAGGTGCATTTATAGGAAAATCCCAAGTCCTGCAGCATTCAGCTCATTTTGCTCTAAACAGGCTAATGACAGGAAGTGGACACTTATGCACTGTTCATCTCATTTATGCTGTGTGGACTCATACGGCTACTCGTGAGTGAATGTTCTCCCACACACAATGAAATGCCAAAAGTTAACTTTAGTTACAAAAACTTTGTCTAAGGCAAATAAAAAAGAGAAAACACTGCTGCCTCAACATGATTATGACATTTTGGGTACATTGGGTATTACACATGTTTTAGAAAGCCAAAAACTGTTCATTTAAATCAGTAATATGCATTTAAATATGAAATTACTGATCATAAAATGGCCAAAATCTCTTATTGTGATCTGGTTTGTATGGAAGCTTGTTTCTACAACACGGAATAAAAATTATGTGAAAAACAAAGTCAAAATTGTGGGATATAAACTCACAATTCTTAGAAAAAGTCAGAATTGTGAGTTTATATCTGACTTTTCTAGCAATTCCAAGTTTATATCTCACAATTTTGACATTTTTTGCTATATACTGAAATTTAAACTCGCAATTCTGAGAAAAGAATTGTGAGATAAAACATTGCAATCACTTTTTTTTATTCAAAGAAGCTGTCATTGGTTTGAATGTGCACGTTAATTTAAAAAAAAAAATTGTTACTAACTGTAAAATTGATCAAATCCCTTCAACCACCTTACTTGACTCATGTGGCTAACTAGTCCCATGAGTTACTTACACTTCAGCTGGTGTTTTCGGGATAACTTCAATGACGTACGCTCCAGAGGTGACATCTGGGAAATCATTCTGTCTCTCCTTTAGCTCCTTAGCAAGTCTATGAGTGACAGATTCATAGATAGTACAGACATGCCATGCCATACAATGCCATGTTTGCTGGTATCCAGCTTTCGTTATGTGTATGCATAATAAATAATACCATTTGCAATGATTCATTTAGATGGCTGATTCGTTTGATTTAAATGTTTCTTTAGAAACACACAACAGAAAGCACATGCACTGCATTTGTGACTCACGTTGGGGTTAATGTCATCATTCTCACACCGATATACTTCTTTTTTGTGGCTGTTTTTCCTGAAAACAAATATGAGATATTTATTGATTGATACTGAATCACATTTAAAAGAGTTGTTTAATTAGAGCAAATGTTTTTGATTTTAGTCCATCATTTTGCTCCTGACCTTTAGTCTGTCTGTCATGAGACTCAGCCAAGAACTGTCGGATCTTGTCGGAAGGAATGGCGAAGGATATTCCTGCTGTCACCTTTAGTGTGTTGATTCCTATCACTTCACCATCCTACAGCAACAAACACAAGAGTGAAGACACAAATGTAAATGTGAACTCACGCAAACACACTGCACATCTGCATGCACAGATGTTTTCCTGTCACGATGTGATGCTTCCGACATTGATCATTATAAATGCAAGCACGTGTTTATGGCCACGGATGACTCAACACACAGTCTTTCTGCCAACAACATATGCTTCCAGGCTCATAAAGACATGCTATAAACATTATCGACGGTGTAAACTTGGTCCTGGCTGCATTCTGCCATTCCAGTTAATTCGCTATCACGTAAGACTCAACCTGGATTCATTATTTACTTATGAGGAGGACATAATAACAAAGTAAAAATCTTACCAGGTTCACCAGGGGCCCTCCTGAATTACCATACTGAAACACAGAAAGAGTTTGGTTAATGAAAAGTGTATGATTATTTTTTTACTCTATAAGGTGAAGAGCTCTCATAAGATAGGTAATGTATAATTCACGACAACTCTATTAGTGGTTTTGGCATTTTAATGAATATGTTAATATATTTGGTCTTGGTGGACTAGATCTTCTATGCTGTTGCTGTTTATTGTTGCTGCGGTAGAGCAAGTAACACTGTAGTACTATAAACATAACATAAAAATGTCCAAATGGGACACAAAAAGTGTCCAAAGTAAAAAAAAAGTCCAAATAAACACGGGATCTGGTGTTCTTGTCATGTTGGGGAATAGTGAAGGAGGGACAGTGTTCAGTCAGGATGGATCCAGGTAAGGGCCGTGCACACTCCCCTCTCTCTGGTCCAGAGAGCGAGTGGCGTGACGGCTTCTCCTCAGCAGCTCATCTTCCCTGAGGCCACTGTGCACGAGAGGGAATGGCATTCCTAGCCCATCGGCACAAACATGTACTTCCCAGCTGTCCAGCTACAGTCCATATGGTGGTGTGGGAATCGCTCCATGCTCCCCTTCCAGTGTGGACACCAGTGTTCATGCACGAGTTAAGTGACCAGTCTCCTGAGGAGAGGTGCGCTCTGCATTTAACAGCGGTGGTGAGGCTTTATTCGATTCAGGTGTGCCTCGTCTAACACCGCCAGTCCTGGTTGTTACCACACCTCTACTCTCTCTCACACCCACTCCTGTCGGGAATCTGGTGAAGGGCCGCGATTTAAGGGATGTGGGTATCGCATATAATAAGAGGGAGGCAGCTGTTCTGTCACAACATACATAAATCCTGTGGCAAATTTTGACAGGTGGAGCTGGGGGAGGTGGAGGGGTTCAGAAGAACTCTGATAATGTGCTACAGGACTAGCCTACAGTGAATACTGAACTATTTAAATGTTAAGCAAGTAATCTCATTGGCTGAAGAATAAGCAGAGGCCAATCAGCTTGTGCCGTGTCATGATAGAGTGATTGCTTGCAGATTTCATTTAAAAGGACCTATCTGCACCATCTGACTGAACTAGTAAATATTTCAATCATGACTACTTTCAAAGTAGTTTTGGCATGCTAATGAATATGGCAATGTTAATGTATTTGATTTTGGCAGACTAGATGTGCTACACATGCTGCTGCTACAGAGCAAGTATTGATTTGTTACTGCCAAAAGAGAATATATACACAGACATGCTGTCGCTAAGTCATTGTTTAATTAAAATAATTATTTTCATTAATAGATCCAGATAAAACTAAGCATCATGTTATTGATCCACTTAGCCAAAAAAAGACAATTTATGTAATATATGAAAATGTAGTGTTTGAGCTCACATTGATGATGGCATCTGTCTGAATGTAGTCCATGTCAGAGTTACGCAGACCCAGCTCTTTGCCGCCTCTCTGGGTGGTGCTGACGATGCCTGTGGTCACTGTGTTCTGAAGGGAGAATGGACTGCCAATAGCAACCACAAACTCGCCTGGTCTCAGATCAGCTGATCTGCCCAACAACAGCACTGGGAGTTTCGTCTGCAATATGAAATAAAATACGGCATGAGGCTTTGACACCATTTCCACCAATTCCATTTCCTTTAAAGTTACACTTTAAAGACAGAATTATGATAAGGCCCATAGATTTTCTAAAAAAAAAAAAGAAGCAAGTATGACCCATGAAAATAAGTTCTTCAATATATTACCATTGAGGTATTTGCTCAAATAAATAAAATTATTAAAAATTAAATAACATTTAAAAATTTTAGCAACTGTTCATTTAAAAATATATATATATTTTGGTCAAATATGGAAAACCCAACTGTTGGTTTAATTTTTTTAATTAAATTGTTTAACCCAATGTTTGGGTTTGTCCATATTTGACCCAAACATGGGTAGAAACAACCCAACATTTTTAGAGAGTAGAAATCTTTAAAATAGAAACACCAAATATGACGCCTGACATTGTGGCTAAATAGCTCCTTTATGTCTACGTGCTGAATGGGATGACTTGCTCTGTATGGTGCTTTGAAATGTTCCGATGATCTTGCAGAAAATGAAAGGCCTCAAAGAGTCACATGAGGAAGCCACACACCTCAGCTGCTTAGACTAAAGCAGACCACAGCTTTCTGATGTTTACATGAGGATGTGTCCCCATAAGTTCTAATAATTTGCATGTCTTTTTATTCACCCGATTCCAGTTTTGATGACATTGGCTATCTTATTACTTCACTTCTAACCCATGGAAAAATGTGCCTGTGTCGACTTTTCTGCAATATGATATTAAGTTGCTTCTTACACGTTTTGTGACAAATGTCCCGTGAATGGTGCTAAAAGCCCGTTCAGGTTTATCCGAACCAAGTGTACACTTTACAAAAGCCTTGTTAGCCAACAATGTTCCATCTTTACCAATATAGTTCAACAATTTGGCCTTTCCTGAAACCATAGTTCCATAGGACATAATCAAACAAACAGCATCGCAAACTTAGGTGGTTGGAACTATAGCTGTTATTAGTTACTTGTTAAATTACGTGGAGTTTAATGGGGTGTGCTTTTGGACACAATAAGCAAGCTAACATGCGGTACATTCTGTTCTATATTGCCAAATACTGCATGTTTGCAACAATATGTGCACTTAAGCAGAAGAAAGCAGGTTTCAAAGAACACTAACGGTTTAAAAATAACTCAAAAGGTAGGCAAACACATCCAAAAATAACAATGACTGGACAAAGAACAGAAACTGAGGGTATATAAACACAGCAAACAAGTGAGCAAACGAGACTAACTAAGAAGAAACACCTGAACTGAAGACACTAATCAAATCTAAACTATGGCAACTAAGGAGTGGCGGGAAACTGAACAAAGGAGGACATGTGACAAAGTGCAAACAGAAAGTTCAAAACAGACAGACATGTGACAACGTTAGTGTG
This sequence comes from Zacco platypus, assembly GCA_038088235.1. Classification (NCBI taxonomy): domain Eukaryota; kingdom Metazoa; phylum Chordata; class Actinopteri; order Cypriniformes; family Xenocyprididae; genus Zacco; species Zacco platypus. Next base: position 10,239,054 of record CM076068.1, read on the forward strand.
ATTGAAAAATTAACTGCTTTCTGTTGTTGGTGTAAATTAACTAATAATATGACATGAATCAATTAATTAACATAAGTTAACTGATTTGACATCATTAACGACAGTCCTATATTGTTCAAGGTTGAAGTGACAGAGATGTGACCATGTTGCGACAATTTCGGGAAACAGTTGTGACTAGCTAGTTAGTTGAGATGCATTGTACTATAATGGTTAAGCAGTGAGTTACATCGTTGTGTGGGAAACAACCCCTGATGAACATGAATCAGACAATGTTTTATTACATTGGTTGTTGTCTATATTGTTCTTCCAGTGAGTGGCATGAAAAGGTTAATATCATGTTCGAAAAGAATGTACCTCCCACACTAAACCCTATTTGGAGTCTTGTGCTAGGAACCACATGGAATAAATCCATAATCTGTCCTTGCAATCCTAATTTGTATGAAAATCACTAAATGTTTCTGGTGTTTTACTGCCTCTAATGTTCATTTCAGATGGAAACGGCAGCGAATTGTATGTGTGTATGTATATTTTCCTACTATCCACCACCACCAAAAAAAAAAAACATGCATAGGATTATGGTATTGTTACATGTTTGTCAGTTCTGGTGCTCTTTGTTTTGTTTTTTTCCCGCCACTCGTTAATCATCATTGTTTTATCATCAACAGCTGTCTGTCATTAATTACTCACGTTTGCTCTGTGTATTTATACCCTCAGTTTCTGTTCATTCTTTGTCGATCGTTGTTTGCATTAGGTGTCTTGTTTGGTTTTTGTCTCTTGCTTATGTTAAACATTGTTTCAGTGATTCTCCTTCATTGTGCTCTTCTGTTACAAGACCATAACAGGTATATCATAGGCAGCTAAGGATACATTTACTGTATAAACATTTAATTCAGATGCGTTGATGCCTTTCTACCTCCACATAATGTCTGTCTTTTTTTTTTCAGACACAGCCTTGATAAAGTTTCACAGGTCTGTTTATTGAGCTGTTATGTTGTTATATTACAATACATTACTACTGCTGAAACAAACCAGCCAAAATCTTATCCCTTGGTTCTGTCAGTGAACACTATTTTTTAATAAGCAAATAACTGCAACTGAACAATAGCTCATTAGTTTTATGTGTGGACTTGTGTGAAATCCTGGTAATGCACCAGACTTTTGGTTGTTTGGGGGGGAAAAAAAATCAGTGGCCACAGCTGTATGGTTGATTCCATTTGGAGTCAGATTAGAGTCTCCTTTTTCACTCTTGAGATTTCAACACCATTCCCCTTCGGGCAACAGGAAGAGAGGGAGGAAATGAAGATAAAAGTTCAGTGAGAAAGTGAAAAGGCTGCTCTTATCATCAAGCTTGGCCTGGATGGAAACATATCTGCTGAAAGAACCAACTACAAACTCACATTTTTGTGTAATCTTACATAATATAAGAAATACAAATGAATAAATACCTGTATTTAAAATAAAGTGTTTTCTTTTCTTTTCACGATGTCCTTCTAAAGTCTCATCTTTCTGTGCACAATCTGTGTGTGCGCTTATGTGTTTGTTATGGTATCTACAGCTGTCAGCTTGTAGACTAAGGATAATTCCAGATGCTAGAATAGAAATGATGGTATCCTTATTAAGAGATGGACTGGAATGACATTTAGCACATGTTATCTGTGTGCTAAGTCAAGCATCACTATTACTGTTGCTTATACCTAGTGTTTTGAACAAAAAAATAAAATAAAAAATTGTAACAACAAAGTTAACTGGTTTTGTTTAAGTCACTGGCGCTAAATCAACCTATATACATTAATTTATACCAAAAAAAAAATATATATATTATGAGCTAAATCAGATGGAAATAGCTCTTTAAGGTTACAATTGATTGAACAAGCTGTTCAAATTTATAAACCATATGTTTTGGTAGTGGAGGGAACGTGGGAGAATGCCTGCTGAGCATTCCAGGCGGTCTTGTTTACAGATGCACAATCAATGCTTAGCTAAAGATAACATGCTACTGTTCTACTCCTTCACTCACTCCCACAACCTCTGACTGCATCTGATAACCTACAATCATGCTCTTGAAGCCAGCAGGCTGCGTCCAGCACCAAATCTAGCTTTGCTGTATTTAGTATTCAAATTATATGTGCTTTTGTGTGTAAAACAATATGCATTATATGTACCGGCAATCCCTTCTCTAGTTTCTCTGACACTGCATCTGTTTGAATGGGATTGCAAAGACAAACATAAAGCATCAATTGTGCTCTCTTTACTTTATTGCACCAGTGCAAAACACAGACATATTAGTGGAATTGTCCCCTTCTCCTGAATTTTAACTCAATAGTCCTGTACATTTAGTCATTTAGCAGACGCATTTATCCAAAGCGACTTACAAGTGAGGAACAATGTAACAACAGGAACCTGTAACAATGCTCATATTTCTGATACCTCCTCAACTTTTTATATGAAATCATTTGAAATCATAATCATTGCTCTTAATGATGAGGATTTTTCTCCTCTTTGCTCTTAAATAGTCAGGATTAAAAAGAGATGATGATGCTTTACTGATACTTTACCCTTGCTGACTATTACTCAAAAGCCATAGGACAATGATATTTAGTGCTGATTGTACTAACTGAAGTGCTGAATGTGCAAACTGGTGAAAGCTGATCAGTAAATGATAGACACTAAATGACGAGCAAGGGCTCCTTGTGAAATTCTGAGATTTAGAATGTTTCACTGATGAACAGAATATATAGGATTATATATATATATATATATATATATATATATATATATATATATATTCACTGTAAGTTATTGTGTAAATATATAACATTTATTGTTATTATTTATTTTTTTCATTTATTGTATTGTATTCACTGTTTTTTATTCAATATTTACGCAGAATGTTAGATGGCCAACAACTCTACAGTTTTACACTAATATATTGTTTGAATAAATAATGTTCCAAAATGTTCCATTCTATAAAAAAAAAAAAATCCCATAATAATGTCTACAATTCTGCTTGGGCTATTCAGTTTATTATAAATAATTTATATTATACATATTTTATTAATTATTTTTTCATTTATATTTTTGGAAAATTTTATATAGGCCTACGACTCTAAAGAGTTTGACACTGATATATTGTTTATATATGCAAATACTGATTTTTATGTCAAGATAGTAGAAATGTGGCATATATTCGTAAATAATATTTCATGTACATTACTGTAGCATTTCATTCCAAACACAACCATTATTTATCTTATTTTAGAAGAAACTCAAATAAACAGGGCAGGTTTTGGAATCAACACATTTGAGCTGGTTGGAAAAGTATGGCAAGCATGTACTGTTGTCTTACACTTCCCTATAGTTTCATTTTCCATCAATCAGCTAACAAAACATAATGTTCATTGATAGTTTTACAGGGCGATTTAATCAGCTTGTGTAGTCCGTTAGAGTGGAAGCGGATTTGATGACTATTTCATTAAATCCCTCTAATCTCTTTACAAGTGGATCATTGATGTGAATTTAGAAAGCTCTCTGAGAAGAGAAAATGAACTACCCCTGCCAGACCCACAGAGATGAATTATCCCAACTGATGAGTCAGATTTTACAGGACCATTTCCACAGGGCAAAATGACTGGCCTGATTTCAGTCTACTCAACATCAATGTAGGTCTAATTTGAACTGATGTTTTGACTCTTGTTTGTCTCAAGACTCAAGAGTCTTAGAGCTGAAACTTTAGCCTATGACTCAGTGAGTTCAACAGCTTCAAGATGTTCCATCATTCAAGGAAGGGGTTACTGGGAATTGCTAAATCCAAGACTGTTTTCTTTGAAGCCTTGTATTATGTTAAAATTCTGGGTACAATGCAATGTTTTAAATGGGCCCTATTTGAAAACAATGCAACTCACCAATAATCAGTAAACCTTTAACTTTAATATTTCTCACACATTACCAAAAAGTTGAACATGAGAACATTTGATTTTATATCTGTGCTTCACAAATATTTGAAATGCTTTTTTTTTTCAGTTAAATTTGCAGTCACACAATTTCAATAAAATCATCCTAGGTTAACCTATCTTTCCAACAACTTAAAAACTGACAAATTGGCCCGGAACATAATATAAGGGATAATCTAAGGGGGGATACTATGTTGTTGAGCTAACCACTTGCATGGATTGCGGTTCTGTTAAAGAACAAACTTTCCCAATTTCCTGAGAAAAACACAAATAATTTGACCAAAAGCTGAAGATATTTAATATATTAAACATGCTGATTAGTAGATATGTAGATATGCTCACAGCTAATCAAAACCGGTCATGGCTACCATCGTTCTGTGAAACTCACCAGATTAACCTTAACCCAACCCCCTTAGTAGCAGCAAATGCATTCTACGCCGGTTTAAATCCCCTTGAGAGCGGGTTGAGCAGAACCAGTTACACTAAAGCCGCATTTCCACCAAATTACCCAGAACAATTTGTCCTGGGAACTTTTTTTTCCCCAGACCTATTGCTGTCTGCGTTTCCATAGCGGTCTAAAATACTGTGAAGATTAGTCCGGTGACATAGGACTGCGTGCGACTTTCCAGTTCCCACTGGATTTCTTCCTCTGCACATAAAAGCTTAATAAAGCCTGAACCTCATTTGTTGTACCATCTGTCGTAGTTTTTAAACTCAAATGTTTATTCAAATAGCAAACAACTCGTACTGCATGCACCGCAAGAGACTTTTAAAAATGGTGATTGAAAAAAAATGCTGCTTGGAGTCAACCAATCAGCATGTTCAGCGCCCAAGTCCCACCCCTAAAAGTTTCTGAACTTTTTAAAAGTACTACCTCACAAGCAGGAACTTTCTGAGGGGGGAATTTTTTACCCGGAACTTCATTTAGACCCTGTTTCCTGCGGTCAAAACACACCAAGTACCATCCAAAGTCCCTAGCTCCTGGGGAAAGTTCCTGCGGTGGAAACACAGCTTAACAGGCTAAATGCTTCAAAAAAATTTATTTTATGTGGTCCTTAAAGCTATTTACCTTAAACCCTCAGTGTGTGCTGTCTGAAAACATCCTGGGGATGTTATGTATAGCCTAAAATTTTAAAAACATGTCATTTCTCTCAGCCCACCTATAAAGATGATGAGAAAAGCATTCACATGCTCATGGCATTCTCCTTGTCTTAGAGTGATCTGATAATATCGATGAGATTCTAGCATGGCCTCAATTGTTAATTGGTTAAAAATGGCAAAAACACAACTATGCAATATCATTTCCTGATCCAAACTTCATCTGTAAACATATTGGATGAGAACGCTCTTCAGTAAATAATTCAATTGTTTCGAAAGGGCTGTTGAGTCAAAGGACACATGATATGAATACATGTGTATTATGCGGAAAACCTAGAGCAAATCAATCCCAGCTGAGCCCCAAACATCCTCTCTAAAACTCCTGTGTTCTGCCAGAAAGAGCAGGAATCTTCGACTGGTTCTTCCTGTTCCGCAGCTACCGTAAATCAGATTCCATTGAGCTGGTGTTTCCAAAGTCACAGTCACCCTAGCATAGGACAAGTTTAGACATTTCTGACATTGTCTCAGTGTATATTGACAGACAGGAACTATTTATGCCAAGTCTTAGCTTTTAGCATTGCTTTCACATCTTAAATCGCAAGCTCCCATCACTCTGATACAGTAGATGTGATGCGTAAATGCCAGAATTCCCTCATTGTTAAATAAATTTATTGTGACATTTCAAAAACATGTCTCTAAATCATCCATTTATCACTTTTTTCACACAGTTTTTGAATGGCAAACATATTTGTCTTTGCAATAAGGAGTTTGACCCAATTTTGGTGTCTTGCCCCACTATGGAAAAAGGCAGCAAGATTTCTTTCTTGGAAGACAAGACCAAACCCTTTCAAATATGTGCTGAAACAACCCAGGATGAATGACGCATACATGGCTGCCAGACTTCATCTCCTAAAAACCCTGAAGGATGCCAAGAGTCCTTGTATGTCTTTGAACTGGCATTGATCAGCTTTGAGCACAAAACTGCCAACATGAATGTTTGCGGACTAGTTTTGTGGTATGCATTAAAGACTGGAAAAGTACATACATAATACAAATTCAACGACAAATCCAGCTGCTGTTTACCCATGAAATATTTACCCTCATTTGTATGAGCAATTGAATGCCACCAGTGAGACATTGAAGGGCTCTCTTTCTTTGCTCTGATGAGTCAGGAAGATGTGTCTGAGCAAGACATCTGCATTACATGGACTTCAAACAAAAACAAGCTTAAAAACTGACCCAGTTTTTACAAAATGTGACCACAAAGTCATTTCCACTAATGGCGCCTGTTTAGAGCCAACCGTGAAGAACATAAGGCAAGTTAAGACAGTGTCAGGATAGCATGTTGGCATTGCAACTGAGCAAAGATCATCTTCAAATTATCATTTCAGTGCATTGACATGAATTCCTTGTTGTTGAGACAGGAATTTTGCCAGCAGGGCTTCCCAAATTACTTTTAACGGGAATTCCAGACAGAGCAATTAGCCCCAAATTAAGTTGGATCCAGCCAATTAACTTAGACTCATTTTTTTAGGCTGTGCATGTGAATGTGCAGTGGCCTCAAAAAAGTATTTGGACACTTAAAATGTCCAAATTTCATTGTATTATATATCAAGTGACATCTGCAAACTAAATGCTAGAACTTCAGAATTAACTTTTGTTTTCTGCATCATTTTTGCATAGACTTTTAATTAAGTCGTAGCAGTGATTTTTTTTTTTTTGGATGTATGATGTCAGTTTGTACATTAAACCTACATTTTCTGAAATATTTTTCTTGAAAAATTAGCTTATGCTATGATTTTATATATTGTACTTAATGCAATAATGTTCAGATGTTTAAGTGTCAATGCAGATATATTTTTATAATTAAATCACATCAAATCCAAATGTAACTGGACATACTCAACCATCTCCAAGCAGGATTTGAATGGGCAATTCGCTCTTACTAGCTTGCCTTTACACTTACCCCCCCTAAACCTCCCTCCCATCTGGGTCACGGCACCAAATATAACCGGTCCAACTCAACCGACTCCGAGCATAATTTGAACCGCCGTCTCCGGCATACAAGAATGCTAAAGACAAGCGCTAGTCACTAACATGCCTCTTGAGGCCAGAGGAGGGAGGTTTACTTGAAAAGCTCTTACTAGCTTGCCTCCTTTACCCTCACCTCTCTAAATCTCACTCCCATCCAGGTCACGGCACCAAATGTAACCAGTCCTACTCAACTCGGTCAGAGTAGGATTCAATGCGACATCTCTGGCATGGGAGGCAGGCACCCTAACAAGGACACTAAATAGCACCAGTCACCAACATGCCTCTTGAGGCCAGAGGGAGGTTTACTTCCTCATCTCTTACTAGCTTACCTCCTTTAAACTCGCCCCCTAAACCTGACTCCTATCTGGGTAACGGCAGGCTGTCATCAAACATCTCGTCAGCGTTAAACACAACTGCAGAAGGCTGTACACTTCAGCTGCCGTTTTGGGACTCCTTAATGACAGGGGCTTTCCTGAGACTGTAGTAAATTAAAAAGCACAGAGTACTGTCAGGCTTGTTCTTCTGTTTATGTAGTCTTCTAATAACATGAAGCTACTAATAGCGAACATAACCCACATCAATGAGCATATCCCACAAACTCAAAAATCTGAAAAACAAAGGGCCCAGATAAAAGAGACAAGATTGAACATAGCCGTCTGCTGTGGTCACCCATGCACAGTACAAAGGAGAAATGAGTGACTTGTAGCTCAGTGTTTTACTCTAACATAAATACAAAATGTTGTCATTTAATCATTTTTCAAACTATATTTTACAACCCCATTTCCAGAAAAGTTGGGACATTTTGTAAAATGCAATAAAATCAATGAAAAAAAAATTTGTGATTTGTTAATTCTCTTGAACTTTTATTTAACTGACAAAAGTACAAAGAAAAGATTTCCAAGTTTTCAATGACCAAATTAATTGTAATTTTTATAGTATACAAATTTTGATGGCTGCAACACACTCCAAAAAGTTGGGGCAAAGGCAAAATAATAGTGATTATAGAATATCCATGTTAAACTGTTTTGAAATAGTCCACCATAAGCAGGTGAATTGGTAGTATGTAAGCGTTTTGTGATTGGGTATGAAAGGAGCATCTGTCTTTGCAAACAAAGATGGGTCATGGCTCACCAGTTTGTGCCAAATTTCATGAGACAATTGTCAGACAAATCAAAAATCACATTTCTTAATGCAAGATTGCACAGTATTTAGATCTATATATTTACCATCTACCATACATAGTATTGTGAAAATACTTAGGGAATCCAGAGAAATCTCAGTCTGTGCAGGGCAAGGCAGGAAACCCCTGTTGAATCTGTGTGACCTTCGAGCCCTCAGACAGCATTCCATGAGAAACTATCATGCTGCTGTGTTAAATAAGGGCATGGGAGTACTTTGGAAAATTTGGCTTCGTAGACACTCTACACCACAGAGTGGTTGTGCTTGCCTGCTGTCCAGATCTGTCTCTTATTGAAAATGTATGGCCCATCTTGGAAAGGAGAACAAGACAACGACGACCACAGACTGTTGAGCAGCTGTTTTGTATCATTGGGAAAAACTTCAAAAATGAGTATCCTCAGTTCTTGAACAATTAAAAAATGACAATAAAAGGAAAGGTGATGTGACTCAGTGATAAACATGCCTCTGTCCCAACTTTGTTGGAGTGTGTTGGATCCATCAAAATCTAAACTTGTTCATATATACAAAATACACTTAAGTTGGTCAATGAAAACATTGACAATCTTTTCTTTGTACTTTTAAAATTAAAAAAAAAAGGTTAAGGATTAGGATTTTATTGCATTTTACAAAATGTCCCAACTTTTCTGGAATCTGGTTGTACATTTCCATACACCATTTTCTCTGGCAGCAGAGATTCTGTGGCATTGCCTCTTTGGCCTTGTCCATAATCCATTACTGAATCCCAATTACATTTTGCACAAGTCTATTTCAAGGTTCAAAATCAATCAAATCAAATCAGTTCAGTTCACTCTCTTTGTAGATTAGCTCATTTATTTGGAAGGTGGGACTTACTTTACTAGAGTCAAGGTGTTTTGAGTGGTTGCTACTAAAGGTTGTTCTGAGTGGTTATTTACTGGTACAAGCCTCTAGGCTATTCTGGTCTCTAGATATACCTCAGGTCCTATTTCAATGTAAGTCTATGGGATTTTATGGCTGTTTATCATTCACCAGGCAAAAATAAATAAATAAATAAATGATAAAAAAATAATCAGATTGACCCAAGTACTAGAACAGTTCTCCTTAACCCAATATTTGATACACATATATCCTCTAAATAATCAAAATGATCAAAACTTTGCTGAAAAACCCGTTTCACACAATCTACTACATGCCTTCTGTCAACTGATTGAAAGTTTACATATTTGGAGAAGTAGAATGCCTTTTAGTATAATTCTAAAAATATCCTCCTTCAGGTTGTGGTACATATTTCTTTTTGCTGTGAAATCTTTAGTGATTTTTATAAAGTAAACATAAGAATAACTTTTATATAATTAACATTTCAAGAAAAAACACTACTGGACTGAAGAAACTTAGATTTACTTGATTATCCCTACAACATTTTTTCTGGAAAATAATGTTAAAATATGCGTATTAAATACAATACATCAAACTTATGAGGAATATTTATTTGTATATCTCTCAATCATCATTATTATATTGCATTGCTTTATGTTTTGCCCCCACAATAAAAAACTACGCAGATTTGATCATAAATTTAAACATCTTACTAAGACACATTGGGAGATAGAGTAGATATGACTAAAAAAGCTCATTGTAACACGAAATCAGAATGGCATCATACTTTAAGCCATATAAATATCAGCAACTGCCCCAGTTACCATATTTTTGCTCAGTTTAAATGAGATTTGATTTATTATTTCATATGTTACGATTTACAGGGTTTACGAGCCATATGATATGAAGGATCATTCATGTCCGCAGCACAAATGTAGCATGTTTTGCACATGGTCGTGATTCTTGTTCAATCATGCACATCTGATATTACAGAAATCTGTAAACCAGAACTTCCTGAATGTGCATGACTTCACTAACAACCATCTAACAGATCTGTAAATTTCATCTTGGAGACAACGTGTTTAGCAGACAAAAGAACAGCTGTGGAATAAAGACAGCCGTGTTTAATCAGTCCTCGAGTGAAAATACATACAATACAGACACACAGACTGTCCTGCCAATGTTTGCGTTGTGACCAAGATCTTATAAACAGCAGACATACACATACACACATACACTGATCTTTTTGATTTTTTTGAAGAAGTACCATGACCCAAATGTAAATGAAGACAATCCAGAGTTAGTCATCCTTACCAGTCATTTCTCCTTACCCCTCTCACCCTAACGTAGCCTGTCGAGACCTGTCTATAACATTTATGAGATACGAACTGTAACTCAAAGAGGAACATGCTCTAACATGCTCCATTGGCATCTGTTTTCCTCTGCATCTCTGCAGGGATCTCTGTCCAGTTGTCCTCCCCTACGAGGCCCTGTGAGACAGCATAACTTGGATGCATGAATAATACAGAATTTGTGACTGATACCATAATTAGACTCTTAAAAATTTTGGGTTGTTTCAACACAAATTTGGGTCAAGAATGGACAAACCCAACCGTTGGGTTGAATGATATTTTTAACTCAGTGGTTGGGTTTTGTCCATATTTGACCTAAATTTGGGTTGAAACAACATTTTTTAGAGTGCACTTTCATGATATGGCTCACAACCGATGTACAGTGATAAAAAATGTTTTACTGTACTTTTTGAAAAGTAAAGGTTACAATAAAGACTGTCTGCGGTAATCTCTTCATTCTCTTCAATGTCCATCTCTTCAAACTAGTTCATTTATAGCATCAAATAAACATGAATGAACATCAGAAGGAATGTTGTTTCAAGCGTAGAAAGACGTGAGTACACACAATTTTCAAGTTCAAGTTCACCAACGTTAATCTACTAACTTCCCTGACTGCTTTGTCGGACAAAATGGCGGATTTGGGGTTATGATTGGTCAGATCGCCTGTCAATCAAACTGCCGGCGAAGAGTCAATTGTGACAATCTGCTTACATTATTGACCTTCTCAGACTAATAGCCTGATACGAATAAATGCTGATACCGATAAGAGTATCGACACTGTGCATCGCTTAGCAGTAGGCATGACTACAGAAAATAAAGAGATTTACCAGACATTTTTGTGATTTATAATAACCACATGTGATGTGTGTGACCCATTTAAGAACTATTACAATCTTGATCAATATGTAAGCAGTGGGATCACATTTCCATCCAAATGAACCCAAACTTCAAGTTGAAGCTATAAACTACAAAAATCAAATTAGCTGAACAGAAAATGCTTTGAATGCCTATAACTGCAAGTGAAACTTTAAGCTCAACAGAAGGATTTTTTTTCAAACAAAAGATGATAATTCTCTCCATTATTTTATTTTATGGCTTCATAAAAACTTGCTATATAGCAAAGACTGAGTTCATACATTTCTAGGTGCATTTTCACTCTACTTTCTCCTGATTTCAACCGATTAAACTCTATACTTGCAATGCTTGCTTCTGTGATGCGGCTACACAATGCTTTTATTGATAAATCCTGAATGAATACTGTATCACGTTAATTTGAACACATAGAAATGAACATATTGTTGGGTGCTGAAATGCAGATGTGAGATACTAGTCTGAACTATGTCGAACAAGCCTTATCTTAACCCTTAAATGCATACCTTGTGTCTTTAATGACATCATTCACTACCCTCCTCCACATTCATTTTTTAAAGTTAGACATCAACCTTCTTAGTATTCTTTGATCGATTCATTATAAACAATATAACTAGAAATAAATACTAAAATCACAAAAGAATGGCCGTTTTCCCATTGATTTTTATAAAAATCGCTAACGACCCAACGTGTGTAACAGTGGAAGTATATTTTTTCTGCACAACAATAATTAAATATTTGATGACTGAATAAGTGCAATTCACCTTTATTCCACAAAGTGGCAAAGTCTGATACACAATGATGAAGTGACGTTTCACTCATAGTTATAGCAGGCAGAAAACAAAAGAATAGGAAGTATCATCAGCAAAACTTGAAATGGCTCAGAGATTTACTGCAGAGCAAGTACTGAAAGCAATCAAATATTGAAGTGTCACTGTCACTTAATGGTGGAGAAAAAATATTGATTTTGAAGATGTTGTACATTATAGTTTTGAGAATATGTTATAGGCGAATATGAGCAAGATGCTGAATGAGCTCTGACGAGGACAGTAATGATGCTATAAAACATCTGCTCAAACTGAACCCTTCCAAGCTTCAAAAGGTAACAAAATATGCTTTATTTTTTTCTTCTGTAATTGTTATTCTAATATCAGGAGAGTTTTATATTATCGCGTACAGATCCATCAGTGTTATTTATAGATTTGGGTCACTAAAGATCCGAATATGTAATAATGATTGGCGAAACGTTCATGCATTTAAGGGTTAAAACAAGGTCAACACGTCCCTCAGGCTGTTTTGAGGAAGGGAAATGATTTAGGCTACAGTGTTCTCTCTGGTTTGAGAAACTGGCTAATTTGGTGGAAATAAAGATTATATCGAGAAACACAGAATGAAACCCTGTGAAAGGACAGGTGCAAGCGCAGAAACTATGGCAGATTTGGTTTTCCAAAGAAGGGATCCATTGAGAGCCTCTTGACATTGCAAATAATCTGTAATGAGTTTGGAAATGACTTCCATCCAAAAATAACCAGGTAAACAAGGTGGTCACCGTAACAACCCTGCAGCATATTTAAAAACAGCTTGAATGTTTCCCATGTCTGTTCTGTCAAATCATTTTAAAAACGAAGAGGAATTCTGATATGGAATTCTCAGTGGCGACAGAAACATGAACCAACTGACCAAAATCTGGCATGAAACTCAAGCTGAAAAGAATATGAGACAGTTACCCAATATAAATTATTCACAGTATGGGAGTGACTAAGCAGAATCTGAGCCAGAGAGGAAGGGGGAGTTATGCATGAGAGTCCTGGGAGGAATGAAACAGAGACGTGGCATTGCTGTCTGCCAGTACAAGGGCAAGTAACTGTTACCAAACCATATCAAACAGTAACGCTACTCATATTGTTAAGTAAGTCAAGTGTCACATGGGGTCATAGGCTTTCTGGGTCACAACTTCCATGTGATTATTGGCAGTTTTAGGTTATCAGTTATTGGTGTGTTTTAAGTTCAATTTGAATTGTAACTACATGCACTTTTTCTTTACCACTGCACTATTATCTGAAGAGATGAAGTACACTTAAGTAGTCTTTTTTTTTTTGACTATGATTTTTAAAACACTTAAGTACACTTTTATAATGACTTAATAATGTCACATTAAAGGTAACACTTTATTTCGATGGTCCACTTTAGACATTCTACTAACTTTGCAACTACATGTCAACTGACTCTCACTAGAGAATTACTAGACTGTCTGCTTAATATCTGTTAACAGACATTCTACTGACTATAAGTAACTTTGCAATTACATATCTAGTTATTCTACTAACCTGAACCCAAACACCTAACAGTTCACTAACAATCTAAGGAGAGTTATTTGACATGTAGTTGCAAAGTTACTTAGTTTCTGCTAGTTAGTACTAGTGAGTCTAAAGCGGACCATCAAAATAAAGTGTAACCCTACACTAAATCATGTTATGTACGTGATGTTATGTACGTTTTTGCTATTTGAAATTACAAATAATTGTTGCAACTTCATAATTACAATCGTGTAATTAAAAATATAATTAAATACATGATAAACATTAATAAAAATGACATTAAAGTATATTTTAGTTTACCATAAATGTTTGTCAGTACATTCGACAGTACACTTTAACTATTTTTCATAGACAATAGAAGTATAATACATTTTTATTTAATTGTAAATAGGTGTCTGAAAACATTACATTACATTCACTTCTTTTAAAGTATATTATTTCCATAATTCCATATTATTTCCATAAAGGAGCTATATTTCTACTTGATCTTACCCTTAAATTTAGTTTTATAAAATAAATTAATTTAGATGTTATAATGAATCACATTTTTTATTTTCCATTTTTTTTCAGTGCACTTTTTTCCTAAATAAGTATAAGTATAATATAAATTATGTTTTTTTTTATAAATAATTACCAACACATTTATTATATTTTATCATACTTACCTTCAAGCTTAGATGTCTAAGAAGTATAACACATAATAACATGATATACAACACAAAATTGGTGATGTTCATATGCTGTAATGCACTATATTTTTGAAGGGTTAACCATAAAAAAGTATTATAAGATATTATATTCTCGATTATACTGTAAACATCTTAATGTGGCTTGCTTAGTAGTATTTTCATATTTTCTTTTTATGACAAATGAGCAAAATTCCATGTTTTTAACTTTATTATTGTGTTGTCAGTGTAATTTAATGTTATATGAGCAACTCTAATCAAATCCTTGTGTCTGGGGTCTAAAAACTGTAAGTGAAAATGGTCACTTCTTGTGTTTCCTGCCTGGGTGTGGAGTCAGACTTGTTTAGTGGAGCAATTCAACACAGCTTATCTGAATGTGTCTCTCTTCCTGATACTGAAGTGCCTTCCTTTAAAACGGGGTCATTATCCTCTGAGCCAAGTACAGCATATTTCTGCCCACTTCTATGCTTATTCTGGGCAAAAAATGGCATGAGATAATACTGATGTTGGGGCAGCCTCTGGGATCAGGCATGGTTTTTATTCGTTTAGAATTCATTGCTGAAGACCTTTCATCATGGAAACAATCTCAGATGCTAATTAAACAAGACTAGACATGTTATCCATATCTCGAAAGCAAATAACCGAGGCACCGATCCAAAAGTAGTCTTCTGAGTCAGAATTCTACCTGAAATGAAACCTCATAAGTGACTGATCTTATGTGCTCTATATAGGCAGCAACTGTGACACACAAATGTGATGTGTTCAAGTCAAGATGGAAAGATTATATTCATGAGTTGAACGCACATGAATGTCAACACTAAGTAGTAATTACAAGTGGAAACTTTGAACTTTCTTTAAGCCCAGAGTGTCCGAGTCTTGAGCTTGTCAGTGAGAAGATATGGCGAAAGTAATAGGTGCATGATCTTTATTGATGGTAAATGTGTTGATATTAATTTTGTTTTGCTTTTTTCATTTATAATAAAACTAGCTAAGTCACATGTATAAAATATGATAGTATTGCATAATTACTATTTAATATATAACGATTCAATGTACGGAACACACTTGATTTGTATTTCCCCCTCATAATTTTCTAAAAGTAGTTAAAAAATTCTTACTGAATTTTTTTTGTAGAAAAGGTATCATCTTTTTCAAACCAAAGTAACTTGACTGCACCTGAAATCATAATTATGACTTCCCAATTTGTAAATATGAACTTTCCATGAGGACTGGGAACGCACCAATAGTCTTCTAACACAAAGCGCATGGTAGCAATGGATTTCAATTGAGTTTGGCTTTAGGTTGTTGCTAATCTAATTAAATCTGTACATTTTTTACAATAGACTGAACTGCTTTAAGCTATATTTTCGGTATTGAATTAATTTAAATTGCATTTTTCTTGCATCATAGACCATCTCAGTAGATTTTTCCACTGAGCTTGTTACCATGCATTATGGAATTGGTTTCTCCATCTAATGCTGCCCTATAGAATTTGGGCAAAATAATTTTGCATTAAGGATCCTTCTTAGCACAGGAAACAATGCCTTAAAATTCTACCTATGAATGTTATGTAGGCAGCTCACTAGTGTTTTGGAACAGACTGAGAGTCTTAATATATATGTGGCATCCAGAAGTCCTGAGTGTGACATACTAGATGAGCAGGTACGGACAGGTACTCACCGGAGCATCTATCTTGATGAGGGCAATATCTGCTTTCTCATCCACGTCTTTGATTTTGGCGTCATAAGTGGCGCCAGTCTTCAGCTCGACCTTCACACGATGTTTGTTGGCTACCACATGAGCATTGGTTACAATCAGACCATCTTCAGACACCACGAAACCAGAGCCGCTGGCCACCGCCACTTCTCGCTTGGAGAACACCATTCTAAAATAAGAAAATTGAAGAGGTTTTTGAAGATTACTTTTGATGAGAATCCCTCTTTTAGTATGTCCACTTTCCACAGAGTAACAGCAAAGAATGCTGGTCACTCAACAAACTTGATTTGACTATATTTTCCAGCTAGACTTGAGACCAAGGATGAACTTCCTCTGACAAATGATTTGTAGAGAACATGATGGCTGTTCTCCAGATTTTTCACCGCAGTGCATGATTTCAACAGCCTATAACGGAGGTTGGCTGTTTTCTACATTGATTTATGCAATGATGAAGATATCATAATGTTTAAGAGAGAGGTCAAAGCTATTAATGTCTGTAATGAAGTGGAAAAAACATCCAGTCAGATACTTATTACAATAATATATAGAATAAAAATGTTTTTCTGTATTTGAGCATAAAACTGTGGGACATGCCATAAAAAACATTCTCACAAAGGGTTTGACACTTCACAACATGATTTAGCCAAGAGGAACACATTCCTGGAACAACATCCTTGTCAATCAATTTTAGGTCAACCGCCCAATGAACTCCACCGATAAGAAAGAAATAACGGGTTGATAAGAATGTTGTTTCTGGACCAACATGGATGTAATAATGCTTACTTGGAAGAAGTCATCTGAAATTTATGATAATTAAGGGCTATCAAAAGACAAAAATAAAGAGGGAGTATTCATTTTTTCCAGTGTTGACTCATAAAGGCAGAAAAAGATTAATAAGATCCACAAAATAGAAGTTGCTCATGTTCAATATTAATAATAAAGGCTCCAAGAACCATTTTTGTTTTGCCCAAAGAACCTTTCAAAGAAACAATTACATAAAGATATTTTTTTTCTTAGGGCGAAGAATATTTTAATAATCTAAGGAATCTTTTTCCACTATAAAGACGTTTTGTGCAATGTAAAGTTTCTTCAAGGATTAAAGGATCTTCATGGAGCCATAGATGCCAATAAAGAACCTTTATTTTTAAGAGTTAAAGCAGGGGTGTCCAAACTCGGTCCTGGAGGGCCACTGTCCTGCAGAGTTTAGCTCCAACTTGCCTCAATACACCTGCATGGATGTTTCTAGTATGCCTAGTAGGACCTTGATTAGCCAGTCCAGGTGTGTTTAATTGACCCTTCACAAAGACCCGCTCCCTTTAGTTAAGCCATGCGCTCACACTTCACACATCATATTCTCATGCAGTGAAAAAATATATCGCAGAGCAAAGAGGACACTGACAACGCGTCGACATATGAAACAGTTTCATATTTAACATATCGTAATTTTTTTTAAAGAAGTTTAAACAATAAATACCGTATAGTGGCTCTTTAATGTGAACCGATCATCTCTTCATACTAGTTCATTTATAGCATCAAATAAACATGAATGGACATCAGAAGGAATGTTGTTTCAAGCGCGGAAAGACGTGAGTACATACAATTTTTCAAGTTCAAGTTCACCAACGTTAATCTACTAACTCCCCTGACTGCTTTGTCAAACAAAATGGCGGATTCGGGGTTATGATTGGTCAGATCGCCTGTGAATCAAACTGTTTGCAAAGGGTCAATTGGGGTTGGAGATGAACTCTGCAGGACAGCGGCCCTCCAGGAGCAGGATTGGACACCCCTGTGTTAAAGGGTGTGTTCATACTTGGCAGGTTTTGTTCAATTAAAACAAACTCTGGTGCTATTGCTTTGTTAGTGCGGTTCAACCGAATTAGTGTTAAGGCTGCCATCCAAACCCTAGTGGGCACAAAAGAAGTGGCTTCCAAACAAACTCGGGTGTGGTTTGACTGAAATATAAATGCAACACTGACCAAATATATCTAAACAAACCAAAACCAGAACGGGATAAAAGGACAGAATGCTCAAGCACACCTGGCTTTTCTTGTCATAGGAGCTACGTTGCCCATTACAGTTCAGTACAGGAGTTTAGTACCACAACGTTTTTGGGTCAGACCAAAAGGACCAAGAAATTTAAACTATGTGAACACACCCAAATATAGTCCTGATAAAGATGTCTTCTTGGAGACATGAGATCGTCTATTAGTGTGTTATTCAAGATACATACTTGCGGAACAGCTCAATGTGAACCACAGCGGGAGCGATCTTCTCCACCACATCAGCGATGAAGTTATATCTGTGCCGGAGACTATCTGGATTGTCCTCTTGGCCTGGAGAACACATGGCAAACAAAGAGTCAGATTATACCATTATGGTACAGCAACAAAAAACTGTGTTAAATTCAACCCAATTATTTTTTTAATAGAATTGAAGATAATTAAAATTTTTATTTATTCTATAGGACTGGATTATGGATTGGGCCAGTGGTGTCAGGAAATACACCAAATACACCAAAGTCCTCGGTGCATGGAGCTTCAGGGCCGTGCCTGGGGCATGGGGCAGGGCCCAGTGGAAGTTAGTGGAAGCGGGCCTGCCTCGTTCTGATTGCTGACACATTCCCGGGGGAGAGTATGGGGTCCCACTTTGTCTGTTAGCCACAGACCCCATGCTTAAGGTTGCACCACCCTAAGGACAGCACTGTAGAGCTATTATGTGCCTACCAAAACCACATGCTTATTTTTTTTTTTGCCAGTTGGCCATTTTTTTCTTCTTCAAGAAGCTGTTTATATACATCACAATAAGGAAGAAAAGACTCTTACAACTTCCATTTCATACAACTTTCCGTTTGAACACAAAAGCAGAATTTGGTAATTCAAGTAGATAGGTATATTAACATTTTTTCACTTAATGAAATATACAGTTATGTGTTGTAAAATATACAGGCATCCCGTAATACCAGAAACACCATCTGGAATTTCTGGCAACCACAGCTGCCAGCTTTTCAGTGTAACTGTAACGGGAAATGTTTTACCATTTACAGTATTTACAAAACAATTAAATAAATGGACGTGAAATATTGATTTGAATTGAAATTGTTTCTTTATATAAGAGTAAAGAGAGATTGGTGTGCTGTGAAAAACATAAAACTAGCACAGCTATGTAGGAATGTCTTGCTAGGAGACAAGAGTCAGTGTCATTATACAAAAATATTTGACCACAGACCTCAACAGATCTGAAACAGGAACTGGAGAGAGCTATTAAACCAGAATTATTTCATAAAACGCCAGCAGACTTAATACTGCTTATAAAAAAGCAAAATGAATGAGATGAATGTGATTTTTTGGGAAACAGAGGTTGACTTGTCTAGGCAATGATGCATCCATAAAGACACAGGAAGTGAGAAAGTGCTTATAAAACTTGGATCAGAGTCAAATCCTTTTATAACTTTGCACATGTAACACTATCTTTTACCTTGTATAACCCTCCTTTCACAACATCTGCACTGCCCCCTTGTCCATGTTAGGTAGCGTGCTGTTTGTTTCTTCCCTGAGGGTCTGTGTACAGCTCTATGTATTCACTGTTTGAAATCCCCCGGTGATAAATAGCACCTTGACCGAAAACACCTAAACTTTTATGACCTTCTGATTTTTTTTTGGTTTTTTTATTTTATTTCTGTGAGACGCTTGACTATTTGAGTTATAAAAGAGAGTAATTACTTTAATGTAACACAGATGGGTAAAACGACATTGCACGCTCGCCAAATCAAACACCGCCTACAACATTAGTGAGGAATTAACAAATCATATATACTCTGCTGTCTTGTCTGCTATTATGAATTATATCAGACGCAAACCTCATGGGAAATGTACTTTTTTAATGATACTTGGCAAACCTCTAGGAGATTGAGAAAATCCTCGTCTTCTAAGTTGAAAATTGGTTGTAAAAAGGAATTACATTTTACTATTGTAGAAACACGGTGCTAAAAAAAATTGTAGGCTTATATAACTGATTGCCATTCCCTGTAGCACATCCCATCATGACTCTGGAATCTTGATAATGGAATTGTTTTTCCTCCCTCATAATATGGCTCCACATCTGTAGAGGGTTTAGCACGTTTAAAAAGAGGGAATATTTCGTTTGTTATATCATAGCTGGCACAAAATGTAACACATTTATGCAACCCACATACGAGTCATGTTTTATGTGAAAAGTACAAGTAATGATTCTATATGCTTCAGGGACATGGGGAAAAGGTCAGGAAATGGCCGTATGGACATCTGCTCTTTGCAAGTGATTTATTAACAAACTGAAAAGAACATATCACAGCTTTCATAACATTTATTTTAAAAAGCCCCCTAGTGTTAGGCACTAGGAGTTCAAACTCTTTTTGGCTAATTTCACAAATTCGCTCTGTTCAAAAACCTAGTGAGCACCTGTTGAGTAAAACTGTGTCTGAAATCACATGCTCTCTTGAGTAGGTTCTTATTTTGAATAGGTAATTACTTCCTGACTGCTAAAAAAGAGTGTTCTGTGTAGTATGAATGTAATCCAGACATACTACATGTATGCAATGTTATGTTGCTTCACTGCCATACACAAATCCTCTCCTGTGGCCTGATGGGATAGTAGTGTCCACCGTGTGCACACATGATGTTTTATTAACAAAGTTCGGGAGGAACACGTTCAAATGGTCTAACTAATCATCACATCACTCCAACCAGCTGTCATTAATCAGCAATCAACATGCCTGCCAATCAGCATGAGCTGAAACCTATATACATCGACACAGTCGACTATGCTTTTGGACAGTTTCAGCATCCCTCCACCACCCCGTCTCCTCAAACTTGCCTGGTTACTTCTTAAACCAGAATACGGGGGGAGTACTCTGGGCTCGGGCCAAATAAAGAGCTCAGAGCCCTCTCCTCGGACAGCACGCCAAATATGCATACTAATTACTCTATCTGATTATTTGTAAGTGTGAACTCGTGAACAGAATCTTGTAGATCATTCGGGTACATTTAGCCCACTCTTTTATAAGTACTGTGAATTCAGACATACTTCTTTTGTCACATACTATTTTTTTCACAAAAGTGTTTTTTTTTCTCTGAGGCATGGCAAAGCACGGTACTTGCAAAAAATAGATTTAAACAACATAAGACTAAACATGTTGAGCTATATTACAATTAATGGCATTGCTTTTTCACAAGGATTATGTATTGTGT
The DNA here is from genome assembly GCA_038088235.1 of Zacco platypus. Taxonomy (NCBI): domain Eukaryota; kingdom Metazoa; phylum Chordata; class Actinopteri; order Cypriniformes; family Xenocyprididae; genus Zacco; species Zacco platypus. Next base: position 10,260,337 of record CM076068.1, read on the forward strand.
GCTCTTTAAGTGGAGTCGGAAATATAATAATTACAAGTTCCAAGAATGAATGACCAAGAGAAGTTGTACTTACAAGTGGGAAACTTCAAATTATGATACAAGAGTTGTGATGTTGCAAGGGGCATGTCGATTTGAAACATGGTGGAAACATTGAATGTAGATAATATAATTTAATATTTCTACAATATTGATATATGAGTTCAGTGAGTGGAAAGCAAATCTGTAGTGAATGAGGTAAAGTTAACATATGAAAAGAGATAAATGCCTCCTTCTGCTCTGTTGCCCTTGATTACCCATCTGGAGAATAACTTCCATTCTTGCATAAGACGGCATATTTTCCGCACACAATTTCTCCAATGAAAATGACTGTGGGAATATCTGCAGAGACTTCTTTCTCAGTACACTATTGATTATGCTGTTATGAAAACAGCTGGACACATCTGTACTACTAGATTTTCATATAATTTCAAAATGAAAAGTAATTTTGCATCAAATGACAAATAGTGTGAAGCAAATGTATCTGTTGCATGTATAAAGAGTACAATTTCTAGCCAAAACAAAAATAGCAGAAATAACAATATTATAAAAGACACAGCTTAGATTTATTTATCATAAAATTCTTCATTTAATTACTTTCAGTTCAATGAGTTTTGTTAATGTTGGATGATAGCGATATGCAAAGTGATAGAGTATAATTTATGAATCATAACCATAATGGTCACACATTATATCGTTATATTTCTAGTTATCGTTCTTAGTCTGAGCAAGCCTTTACTTTCTGAGTGAAAATTGTACCTTTTTTTCTGTGTAGGCAAAATCGTTCATAAATAAGGCAATAGGTGGATAAGACATCATAATGACATCATAATCCTCACAAATTTATCCTGTTTTATCTTGCTGTGAAAGAAGAGCTATCCTGGCACAAATTTTTATTCTACATTTAGAAACTAATCCCATTCGACTCTTTAGTTACAATCAGTTATGTTGCTATGTTTTGTATGACAGCTTGCAAGTTATGGATCACGTGGAAACTCAGAATTCAGATATTCCAGATGAAATTTGGGCCAGATCTTTTTATGAATGGGAAAACTGACATAGATGCACTATGCAAATGTGTTTAGTCCTTATGTGAACTACGTTGTGTCATCGCTGCCTGTGCCAGCTATAGTACGAAGGCTTGCAAATAGACTTAGTAGACAGTTGTGATGTAATGTCGTTTGTGTGCTATTAGTAGGGCACATCCTATTGGCTTAAACAGATTGATGATTCCTTACCAACAGCAGCATGAGTGCAGCCACGTTTGTCATCTTTCAAGATAACAGTGTTAAAGATTACGGTTATAAGTGAAATATTTCTTGAAGCTTATATGTTATGAGGGGTGCAGAGGATGCCATGCATGTGAGCCAAACCAGGACGTGCTAGAGGTCCCAAGTCACCCCTTTAAATTCATTTTTCATTCAGTTTGTTGCAAATGTATACATTATAATGTCTTCTTGAAAATAGGAATAGGAATTTTTGCAAGACAATGAATTATATTGCTTGGTGAGACTCTTGCATGATATATGCATTAATGTAATATCAAGCAGCCTATTGTTGACTCATTATTGTGATGCTCACATGTACAGTGTTGGCCAATACTAAGCTGGCGTTCAGACGTAAACAAGGAAGCCTGAACTGCGTTCACTACGTCAACTGCGTATCACAACTGTTCAAATTGTTAAATAAAGTCGCTATTTTTGTTTTGTTTTTGCGCACAAAAGGTATTTTAAAAGGTAAGTTTTATCCACTGTAGTCGAATTGACTATTTTAACAATGTTTTTATTACCTTTCTGGACCTCAAAAGGTGCAATGATCTATGTGTGGTTCAGAAACTCGCGGATTTCATTAAAAATATCTCACTTTGTGTTCTGAAGATGAACGAAGGTCTTATGGGTTTGGGACGACATGAGGGTGAGTACATAATGACAGAAATTTCATTTCCGGAAGAACTAACGTTTTAATTAAGTGTAAGTTTATGGGATAATTTTTCAGCAGTTTTATAATCCACTATACTAAAACCATCCAATCTATTAGAAAGGTACAGCAAGTGATTTGAGGTATCATTCATGTCTGTATGATAGACTTGGCAAATTCACTAACAAGATTACTAACCCTTAACACGAGCAATAGTAATTTAGTGATGTTTGACCTAGATGGTCTTATCTTACACTTTACATTTACTGTAAAGTGATTACATTATATAAATTAATCATGTAATATCTGGCAACCATAAGTTCAAAGATTTGGCACATTGGTTCCATTAGGTAAATCAATCCTAAAGCATATCTGCCCTTTTTCCACTTCAGTGGCAATTTGGCTGATCTCAGAACTGCACTGTCGACACAATTCACGATTCTTCAACTTTCCTTGCCGTTCTTATACTCTGCATGCCACCATCTGAGATTGGTTTGTGGTATGCATTTCCTCCGCTGATGCAAACTCAGCACTTGGGGTGAACCAAAGAGAGTGTGTGTTGGCTTTATGCAGCATAACACCCTTACTTCTACTTCAGTTTGAGACAGACACTCTTTTTTGCCGTCATTTCTGCAGTAAAACTCTAAATATGGTCAAATATGGACAAACCATTTTGACAAACCAAATTTTTATTTATTTTATTTTCATATTTGAGCCCAATATGGGATGAAACAACCCAGCATTTTTAGAGTGTAGTCAGAGAAAATCCACATCGATCCTCTTGCTCATTAAATCTCTCGTAACTCAAAATTTGATGTCTGTCAGCAATTAAAACCAAATACATTATTTTTTCAGTTCGGGGAATTTCTAAACATGATATCACACATATGTCCTTCATGGATCATTTGGGCGTTCAACAATGTAAGTGTTTGGGCAAGACCCCTAGTTCTCTCATCATAGGGGCGTTGACACCATGTAAGGGTGTTTCTTAAACTATGGCCACTTTTTTGTGCCAGAAGTTGGTAATAAGTTGTTGTTATATAAAGGGTTTTGAACATTTTTACCATTATATTGTCATTTATTTATCAGGATACTTTTCAAATGGCCTTTGTGTTTAGGTTTTATTATTCCTTATCCACAAAGTTTTCCTAATCAATTCACTGACACATTACACAATAGTGTCAGTGAAGTGCTTTAGATGAAATATGAGGAATATAATGTGTGAAAAAAAACAAAGAAAAAAAAGGGTAAATATCACAAAACAGAATATTTCTATAATGTATCATTTTTGTCAAATTATCCTAAATTACAAACAAAAAAAGTTTGAGAATACAAGTTTGTGTTTAGGATACATAGACTGGATATCATTAGTGGACAAAATAAACTAGTGAGCATATGTAATTTTTTTAAAGCATAAAATACCATAAAATGTTTCCAGATATTTCGGGAAAATTCTAAGTTCACATTCTTGTTTCTCATAAAAACAATGAATTTGGAATGCAGTACCCGTTTCAACCACTAGCTGTTAATATTACATACTGCACCTTTAAGACAGTTTGTCAGTGCTGGATAGATTACAAATTGTAGCCGGTTATTGATTCCAAATTACATGACAAAAGTTGTAGTTGGTAACGTAATCCACTACATTACACATTTAACGTAATCTGACTACTTTTTGATCATTTATCACAATGATTGTGAATAGGATACTCTTGTACAATATTGATATAAAAATACATTGAGAAAGAAAATATTTATCAATAACATGAAGAACATTAAATATATAGCATCAGTGTTTCCTGTGGTTCATTATGGAAATGCAGGGGTTCATGAGTTTAATGAAAAACTATTAAGTAATTAAATCAAATACAAATAATTTTAAAAGAAAAATAATCAAAATAAAGCACTTACTAAAAGAGATTATGTTACCTCTATGCATGTCATGTGACCAAATGTCCACTATTTGGTCACTTCTTTATGATAGATATGCTACAGCCACTGTGATTTCTTGAACAAGAATATGTGGACATCAAAACAATGCAAACGAGGGTTTAAACATTTATTTTGATTTCATTTGCTTTCCCAAATGCACATTATTGGATCCCCCAAATGACATGCAGGAAAAGTAAATTCAAGTAAACATGCATTCAATTAAATATATTAGGTCAAAGAGGTTCAGCTGACAAAAAATTTGGGCAATCCCTGCATATCACGTAAATATGAAATGGCGAGAATTTGTCAATTTGAATGTGTTTGAAAGACAAAAGTCTTCCAAAAACAGTAATACACGGTTAAACGACTCAATGAGTGATAATTCAAATAACAATTAATGTGTTCGTCAGGAGCTGATTATATCTAGAAGAACTTCTGAACATATTAACCTTACGCACCAGAGGAACAAGTATGCAGCCATCTTTAGAATTTTGTATTTGAAGTTCGGTTTTTTGTGGTAGCTCTGCATATTTCCATGGCACCGCTGTCGAAGAGTGGTCAGATGGTGAAGTATATTTACTTACTGTAGAGTTAATGAAAGATATCAAAAAGATAGAGCGGGAAGATTTTAAAATTAGTGGTTCATTCATAAATTTATAAAGTTCTTATCTTCATGCTGTGGAAATAAAAACCGTAAGACAGAACACAGCGAGTGCAGTGCTGAAAAGAGGCGGGGCTACATAAGGTCTATATAAGCAACAGGTTTTTTATGGAAAATTTAAAAGATAAAAAAGTACAGTAGAAGGGAGAACAAAGGAATTGCAGCTTTGTGAGAATAACATGTAATCAATAAAAAAAGTAATCTGATTACATGTATTTTAAAACATAATGTAATCTAATTTTTGGAATCTGATTACGTAATCCAGATTACAACCCAGCACTGAAGGCATAAACCCATACATTCTTGACTTCTGAAAATGTGGGTAAGGAAAAACAGCTCAAAGACTGTAAAATTTGACCTAGATCTGGATCCTCAGAGAATAGGTTTCTGAGATAATGTCCAGCCTCAAGAACTCCAGATGTAGATTACATCATGTGATGGGAGATGTTTTGCTCTAAAAGCTTTGACTGAGTAGAAACAGAGTTTTGGCTGTAGATCTTAGAGGAACTTTTGGTCAGAACTCGGGTGCACAAACACACTCTAGGAGTATAACGCTATTTTTGGCCAGTCAAACAGTGACCGGAACAAAGGTGAGGTCATAACTTAATGAGCCAAAGGGAAGACGTAGAAAGCCGGGTTACGTGGATTTGTGCAGACAGCGCCAGGCTTGATTTGGAAATCATTATGTCCAAAAAGGCCTGGTAACACCTAATTAATCACATTGGAAGAGGCTTGTTCAGTGTGTTCAGAAGAACAAAACAAGTTTAGTACATTAAAGATCTGTTACAAAACCTACTGCAGTCTGCTGCCTAACTTGTTTCAACCACTGACCAAATAAAAAGGGTCAAGTTGTGCTGCCATAGATCTAATTAGCCATTTTCTGCTTGATTTCAAACTACCCAGGGTCTTTTTTCAAACTCACAACGGATCTTATTCATCAGAGCTTTCTTTAGTGTGTATGCACCCCTGGAAACTCACCAAAACGGTCTTAGTAGCAGCATAATGATGCTGAATATCTTTTGAATGTTTCTAAATGCTTTAGAAATGTGCTAAAGACTTTGATTTGCATTTATGCTTTGATTATGGAAAACAATATGGATTTAAAAATGTTTGGCGATTGAAACGTCTCCATTCCTTTCTTATAACCTGAACAACTAACTCTGAGTTATGATGGGCCAGATTTACTTTTCCTTCTGCAATTTCAAGAGAATCTGGATGAACTATGGCTGACTCTTTTTACAGGGAAGGGTGCAGAACTCTTCCTTGTGTGGTTATCTGCTGTGGATGTGTTTTTGCACTATATTCCAGTATATTTCCTGTGCCAAGAATAAATCCCGGTAATGGGGCTTCAGACGAACTGGCAGCATCTAATAAGCTTCTGTGTTTACTGTCTTGAGAAGGAGCCGATTTAAGTCACGCAAAGTCAAAGTCAACAATTAAAGTCACACATTTTTAAAGTATTATTTAAAGTATTATAAGAGAGGGTCTGTATGGATAACGAGATATAAGCATTATGGGATGTCAGAGACACTTTTCTTAGACTTCTTAGAGTGAATTTGATATTCTGTCTGAAATGCTCTTGTGTGGTTTGGCGATAGCTTTGACTTTCTGCAGACTAAAGCACTGCATCATTAAACTAATGCAATGTGATTTATAGTGCACTTATCAAAAGAAAAAAGAAAACTTTTTTTAAATTCCTCAAAGAACTTTTAATTCTCCTGATGTTTATAAGTGTCTAAACACTGTTGCTTGAAAGAACCCTGAAACCAACATGCCGATCTGAATTTTTTTTTTTTTATCCGCTAAAATCCATAACTAAACCCAGTAATACTATAGCAGGAAAAGTCTATAATAACCTGAAAGAGAACAATTAATGAAGCTGTTTTAAGAAGTTCACAATTTTGACAGCACATGCTTAGGTGTGAACTCACAATATTAGTTTTGCTCACTATGTTTTGACATAATAACACTCAAATATGCTGTTGGCATCTTATGGAAGTTATGGAAATACCGTCAAAAGCTAGATAATGTGAAAAGGTTTTGAGACTCAAATGCACCAAAACTCCATCTAGGTAGGCAGCACACTACGTTTTGAGCGCCAGTCTTACCTTTCCCGCAGACTCCTCTCTGGATGAAGATGATGGGCGGCTGCTGCTGTTTCTGCGCCCGGTTACTGACTCTCTTGAGTTCGCAGATGTTCCTGTAGGACGCCCCATCACTCCCGCAAACGGGATCAGGGCTCTTACACACGCACACGCCGGTCTTTCCTCTCCTCCTCACGGTGGTTGTTTGTTCGACGCCCTCGGACACCGCGCACTCCAAACCTTCTGCACATTCCGGGTCACCCAGTTTCCCTATACCGCCGCAGGGCTCACCCTCGCCGGACGCGCACACTGGGCAGCAGTCGCACTGGTCCAGGATGTCTCCGGCCAGACAGTCGGTCGGTATTGGCGGACACAGAGTCTTATCGCAGCGCTCCGGACAGCCGATCACATAACGCTTAGAGATACGCGCATCGCTCAGCAGCGGCACCAGAATAACGCACACGCACAGAACCCACAGACGCATTTTAATATTAACCTGTAATAACAAATCTTTCAAGTAAAATCTCTTCAAGTAACTACGTTGTGGAATAGGACGAACAAAAATATAATTCACGTAAACTTGACAGAGTTTGTTGTGCTGTCAAATGCCCGTTATCTTGCGCTTCAATGACAGACTTTATAAAGCTTGGGGAGTATAAACAGCAACATCGATTGGCTGGGTGTGTATGACGTCAAAGATGTGGTGGGACGGGCCGCAATGGTAAACAGAGAGGCCACGCCTCAAGCATGTGTCTAAATATTGTGGTAACAAATCCCATGCACACCTGTTGAGAGATATACAGCCCTACTATATAATGTCAAAGAAACTTTATTGAAGCAAGAAGAAGAAAAACCCAAGAAAAAAATTTTCCTCAGTAAGAGTTGCTTATATTTAGTAAAAGTTATATGAAATTAGAGGAATGTGTGTATGTTACTTATATTTGCAATTAAAAACACTGTATTATATTTCATTACATAAATAATAAGCTATATTGTACGAATCTAGGCTATAGTAGGCCTATTATATTTATTAAAAGTAAAAAATAGGGAAGAATGGGTAACAAAATAATATATCATAACATATATATATATATATATATATATATATATATAAAAATTAAAGCATATTACTTTAGAAATATAATAATTTAGCCCTCTTTGGATTATAGTAATATAAATCCCTATTTTATTCTATGCAAAATCACATGCATTCTGCATAACATCTTTTGTGACTTGAAGGTGAATAAATGACATCATAATTTTCATGTTTTAATTAACTACTCCTTTGAGCATCTTTTGTTTGTTTGTTTTATCGGGTCAGAGTTTTACTTGTTATCCAAGGTATCCATCATCAAGCTCATCCTTTACCAGTTTTGGATACTCTACACTTTTAAAGATCTGGTTAATAAAGCTGTAAGATAGTTATTTCAGACCAAACATTGATCCAAAATTTGATTTGTAATCTTTTGTGTGAAGATTTGTTAAATTCTCTAGAACTAAGCTCTGTAACTGTCTCGATCAAGATCATCTTAATTTGTGTCTACAAAAGAAGGAGAAAGTTATGGGCTGAAATGTCTTCTTACTGCACTTTTTTCAAAAGTTAAAAATAAATACATTAACATGTTTTTGATAGAACTTTGGGGGATTATTTTAAAAATGTGAAAATATGAAAATAAAATGATGGAAAATCTAAACAATAAATTTAAACATGAAACAAAACCCACTAGTAGTTGATGGCTAGTAGCTATCTTAATGATTGAGTCATTGAATCATTCTTTCAATTGATTCATTCAAAACAGCTGATTCATTCAGGAATGCAGTAAGTGTCTATCTTTATGAATGGGTCATTGAATTATTCACTCAACCCATTCATTCAAAAACTTGGATTCATTCATACAACAATTCACCACTATGTGTTGCTCTCAGGTCTGCTGTGTGTGTGCAAAAGAAAGCAAAAAAAGACAATGTTGACAATATTGAAAATTGCTTCATATAATTATATCATGTATCATAACGATAAATTTACACCGGTGCATTTTTTGGCCAAATATCTTGAATTTTGGGAGCATGTTTTATTTATTTTGGTGGAATTTTTTGCCCCCTTAATTTCCCTACTGAATAGCTAACTCACAACATTCTAGAATTGTGGTGGTAAAATTACATGGACAACCAGCACTCACATGTCCTTTTCAAACTAAGTGCTAATGCCAATATATCCACTTTAACTTCAAACTGGTATTTGTTATCATATTATTTTGAAATTATTATCACAATCATAAGCACACTGGCTTGCCGCGTTTCACCATTTACTCTGCTTTTTTACTCTTCTCATTATTTACCTCTAGCAGCTAAGCCTCGCACATTCACAGGAAAAATAAGGTGGATAGTTTGGTTTGAAACCCAGCAATAGAAACCCAGACAATACACTTGCAAAAACATCTTGGCTCTCTACATTCATGATGTTTCTTGGCCATCATTTCCCTCGGTGGCACCATTCCTGTGAAAGCCTTTGTTTGTTGAAGTTACTGTTACCAGCATCACCTCATTAAGGGTGTATTTTAAAGGGATATCAAGGGTGGGAATGGTATGATGATGTCATCTTATTGTATCGATTCCAGAAACACGCTTTTCACGGAACATTACAACACAGCTGTATCTACTACAAGAACTAGATACATACTGTATGTAGATCACTAGTCTGTGATATATGACCTGTAAAATAATGTTGACTTACATAATGTTGACTCAGTGTAACAGCATCTAACACTGGATATGGCTGTGGTCCCTCCTACAATGTAGGTTTATGGGATTTTTCAGCTGCTTTATCGTCTACAAGGCGAAAGTTGTGGGCCGGCCATTGAGTAAATCAAAAGCACATTTCATTCATGTCTGTAAGTAGCCTACAAATGGTTTCTAGATGAGTTACATGGTGAGTTTAGGAAAGATGCTGGATCTCTTAAACTTACCAAGATTGCATTTATTATGTGTCCTTGCATGCTGTTGTGAATACAAGTATTAATTTCTTTAAAAAAAAATCTTACTGAACCGAAACTTTTGAACTTGATTCAGTCTTTTTAGTGATAAATAGAGTAATACGTTTTAATAGAGAAGCATGCAAAACACTTTGAGGAGAGTCTAAGCAAGTGGAGGATAACAGGTGCAGATAAAACTATAAACATAACAGGCCGCTTTATAAATTGCTAGCTACAGGAAAGTGGTCACAATCTTCATTTGTTTCTGTTTAAATAATAATCTCTCCAGGATGTATCACAGCTGCATATTGCGTTGGTCCATTCCAGAGCAGTAGTTCTTCAACTCTTTTCATCATAAAGAGTTGAGTAAAAAGTTGGCAGTTTTACACACACACTGTAAACACACTGACTCATACATCTGGACAGATGTGGACTCACACGAATGTGCGATAAGATAGCATAAATCACACAGTGTGCAAAACTGCAGCTAAACAAAGATTTGTCTAATGTGCTGTTCTGACTTGTGTGTTTCAGTGCTGTAACTAACCACATATTCCCTGAATCCATTCATCAGGCTGTTCACTTCTCACTTTATTATGTGAGAGTATCAAGCTGGGCTTATGTCAGATAGAGCACAGCATTCCGGGAAAGCTAGCCTACCTCCTCCCAGAGTTTCCTGAAACAATCCTCAGGACGAGTGAGTCACTCTTTCACGTTAGTGAGAAAATTTCACTCAAGCAACATTCAATTATGCCATGTCATTTGATTTTGCTGTTTTAATACTATGATGAATCAATTTACAAAGGAAAGGTGGAAGCTTGTTTCCACCACTGAGTAAAAAATAAAAAAGATAATCGTGACTTTTTATCTCAGAGCTCTGACTTTTTTTCTCTCGCAGTTGTGAGTTTATATCTCGCAATTCTGACTTTTTTCTCCGAATTGTGGGATGTAAACTTGCAATTGACCTTTTGCTGGCAGTTTGATTGACAGGCGATCGGACCAATCATAACCCAGAATCCATCATTTTGTCTGACAAAGCAGTCAGGAGAGTTAGTAGATTAATGTTAGTGAACTTAAAATTGAAATATTGTGTGTACTCGCATCTTTCCGCTCTTGAAATAACATTCCTTCTGATTCAGGTTTAATTGATACTATAAATGAACTAGTATGAAGAGATGATCGGTTCACGAGCCGCTTGAAGGAGCTACAGCGATCTGTCACGACACATTAAAGAGCCACTATACGGAATTTATTGATTAAACTTCTTTAAAAAAATTACAATATTTTAAATATGAAACTGTTTCATATCAAAAGTAACCTGCTCTGTCTTGTCTGTCGACGTGTTGTCAGTGTCCTCTTTGCTCCGCAATATATTATTCACTTTGTGAGAATATGATGTGTGGCATGAGAGCGCATGGCAACAGTAAATAAAGGGGGCGCGTCTTTACGAAGTCAAGCGGGAGATATAAACTCACAATTGCAAGAAAATGTCTTGGACTTTTTAACTCGCAATTCTCACAATTCTGTGAAAAATGTTCAAAATTGCCAGATATTTCTTGCAAAAGTTCAATGTTATATCTCGCATTTCGGATTTTATAACTCCCAATTGCGAGTTTACATATCGAAATTGTGAGAAAAAAGGTCTGAATTGTTAGATGTAAACTCACAATTGTGAGAAAAAAAAGTCTGAATTGCGAGATGAAAAGTCGTGATTATCTTTGTAATTACATTAATTAATTAAGTCGTAATTACATTTGTATTTTTATTCCATGACAAAAACAAGCTTCCATAGACAGAGAAGCTGAAACCAAAATAAATACAATTTTGGAAATGCCCTGATTTAATAATCTTGTTGTCTTGACAAAGGCAACTTCACTCTACCACCCGTGGTACAAATTCCATTCAAAAAGAGACCTTAGGAATGCTAAGGGTTTTTTTCTGAGATCACAATACGGCCTAGAGCTTTCAAGCTATGGCCACCAAAATCAGCATCAGGATTTTCTGACTCTGGCTTCTAACTGATCGGACCTGTGGAATTTCTGTATTAAACTCAGAAAAGTCCAAAATTTGCATAGACTTTCATTAAGGGGGTTAAAATGTTCACAGAATAATTATTTTAGAGTATTAAAGCTGTCTATCACTGTGCTATCACAACTAGCCTAGGTCAAAGTGCAAGAAACTGCTAGCAATATGTTAGCAACATGCTTAAAATATGGTAACAACATGCTAAAACATTAGCAAAGTGCTAAAACATGTAGGAACATGCTAGCAATATGATAAACATGCAATGTGTTAAAAATGATAGGAATGCTAACGTGTTAAAAATGTTAACATGTTAGCAGCTGTCCACGAACAAAACTGATTCAGACAGACTTCTCAGGCAGCACAATGGTTTAATGATCTACAACAAAATACAGAGCTTTGGTGATAATAAACGGATATTTACTTCAATACTAATTTCTTGCTTGAAATGACATGAGAAGTGTATAACGTGTCAACATACATTTACACAAACCAAACACTAACTGCAACTTTCAGATGACATATTAATTGCTGCCTTCAAAAATCAAGGTATCTCAGAAGCGGTGGATTCGGATATTGATGACTTCTTATACTGGAATGCATCCTCTGAAGGTAGCAGGATTTCGGATGTAGCCACTAAAAAAATGCTAGAAACATGCTAAAAATGCTCTAATACATTCTAGCAATGTGCTACAAAATGCCAACCTATATCAAAACATGCTAGCAAAAATGGAAAAGTTTTTGTCTTGTACTTATCTTGTACTTTAGAGTAGTAATATGTTGCCTACCATTAAGGTATTTAATTTTAGCCGTAAAGAAGTCCCTTTAAAGATATGACCCTAAAAGTTAAACTTTTGCAATTTTTTTTTTCTGAAAGTGTGCTTGTGTTTTTATGCTAAGCTAAATCCATTTTTCTGATCCAAGATCATTACGAAAATAAGAGAGAATCTGACTAATGTGACTGATAAATGCAGGAGTTAGATTTAGATAGAATTAGATTTATGCTATTATATAAATTCTGGTAAAAGGGCTCATGCATATCTGTATTTAATAAATCCCCTCTTAATGAATATTTGTCATAGGAAGGTTTTGGCTAAGGTGATTGCTGATTTTTGGGTTGTTTCTTTGGCCAACACATGGGTAAATCTCACATCTGCAGCCATAACAGTACAATGACAAAAAAGCTTTATATGATGTGTAATGTACTAAACTTTCCCTTGTGAAAAAGAAAACACTTCAGCATACTTTTAAAAATAGTATAGTACATACTAAATTAAAGGCACAGTATGTAATTTTTCACCGCTAGAGGTTGAGCACCGTGATTGAGCGCGGAATCATGGGAGATGTCATCTTCACCTCACAGCCAAGGGAAAACTTGGGAAGAAATCATGTTCATGGATGCGATTTTTAATGTTACTGCAGTATGAAGCAGAGCAGGACCGAGTGCTGGGAGAGCGGAACGAGGCGCTGGAGCGATTGCTAATGAGAGACGAGCGCGACACACGGCTCGAGAGCAGCGGAACTTTTGTCACACCACAGTCGCCACTTCCGCTTCTTCTGATCAAGAGTATGTAGGGTAACACAGTGCTGTTTTGTCATATTAGATGCATTTGACTGTGTTGAAAATGATGTTATAACGTTATGCACGCATTCACTCTGCAGCTGGTAAGCTACACACTGCAGTAAGCTAGATCGATTTTAGAATATCATAATAATATATTCAAAAAATAAGACTAAACATATCGAGTTATATAACAATGATTAGTTTTTTTTGTCTATATCCAAACAGTTGTTCCCTTGTGTAATAACACATATTATATGTTAAAGCATCTTTAGTGTTTCCATGGTTGCTACAAAATAAAACCAGAAATCAAGGGTAATGCAGGTATGATGTCACTGATAGGCGACGCACGGACACAGTCTGTGTCCTGGTTAAAATTGCTTATTTCTCTGGATCTAAACATTCTTGGAAACATCTGGGATAATGTAAGTACACAAATCAACAAAATATATAACACTGTACTAGTGGTTTTTGGATATTTTAAACCAAAAATCGTACATATTTTGCCTGTAAGTGAAATGAACGTAATGTTTTCTGACACTTAATTGCATGTTATTTGCAATTATATTAAAATGTATTATAGTTTAAATTTATAACAAACAGTTGAGTGTTTTTAAATAGGACTTAAGTACATTTATATGTATTTCCGGTTACGCTTTATTTTAAGGTGTCAGTGTTACAGTGTATTTATACATTTAAGTACTGAGTAATAACAATTAACTGTATGTACTTACTATGGGGTTATGATTGGCATGAGGGTTTTGTTTAGGGTTATTAATTTATAGTTATTACTAGAGTAAATACATGGAACACATGTAACAATGACACTGTAAAATAAAGTGTTACCGTATTTTCATATACTTGTACTGCTGATGTACTAAGAATTTATGGGGAACTATAATATACTTTAAAGGTATTTTAAACTAACTTGTATGCATTTAAATATATTTGAAATGACACATTTGTGATGGTGTTGCAGTTTAGTACGTGTACTATCAGATAACACTACAGTTAAAATTACAATCAAGTACTTTACATGCATGAACAAAACTGATTTCAGACAGACTTCTGAGGCAGCACAACGATTTAATTATTTACAACAAAATAGAGAGCTTTGGTAATAATAAGCGGATATTTACTACAATAAATATCAGCTTATTATCAAACAATTAATAAAATGCAATTCATAAAATTAAGGTTGAACCACTGCAGTCACGTGGACTATTTTAATGATGTCTTTAGTACCTTGACAGTGATGGTTAATATTGAGGAGTCATGCCAACTCTCGAATTTCATAAAACATTTTTTTTTCTGAAGATAAACCAATGTCGCTACGGGTTTGACATGAGGGGGAGTAATTAATGACAGAATGTTCCTTTTTGGGTGAACTAACCCTTTAAATGGCCTTTCATTTCATTAATATATTGTCTGCAAGTAGTTTTTAATAATATTATTTCATGATTTGAAGAAAGTGCACATTACTGTACACTACTGTAAGTGTACTTTTTCTCATGGGTTATGTCATTTGTTCACTCAAAACTGAGAATTCTGTCATCATTGACTCACCCTCACCTGGAGCCTCAAAAGGCATTTGATGTCGTATGTCATTTTCTCACGAGATACCAGCTTTTAATGTGCACAACAGATGCCTCATTGTTTAAAATTTAGTATTGTTTGGCTAATATTGTTGGCTCCTGTATGATAAATAGCTTGTGTTTTTCCTCATTTGTATTGTAAGGCGCTTGGGATAATAGCAAATGCTTTGTCAGTGCTTCTTGGACTTGGTCCTAGATTTCATATTTTGGATGTGTCCTCTAGAATCACTGTGCAAAATGATTGAATGGAAAATATTTCAGAAAGGGAAGATGACTGATCAACAAAAGAGTGATAGTTGTCCCAGAGCAACTGAAACTAAGGGAGTACAGTTCAGTTTAGAAATGATCAATGATATCAGGAACTCACTGAACCTTGACTTCATCGCTAAATCCCAAAAGCACTGACACAGCTTATTCACAGGTCTGCGTCATAAGGAACAGCTGGTTATGGATAATTAGGACCACCAATGTATATTGTTGGGAGAAAAAGTGACGGAAAAAAGAGAGATGTTTTAACAGATCTACTCCAAAACCTAGAGATTTGACAATTGATTCCAGAATTTAGCATTAGCATGTTGCTAAGCTAATGACACAAAGCACAAACAAACACCGGGTAAAACAGTTTATTTTAGGAATAAACAAATCTTTTTGTAGTCAGTATTACTGTCTGCATTATACCATTATAACCCATCTGCCCTTATTGGATGATTTGTATTTATTTTTTTTATTTTTTCATTGAACTTGAATTATGGGATATTTATACATGCTGCAGGTTACTGCCTTTAAATTTGAAGGGAAACAGAGGATCTGAAAAGAGCCAATGATGCCTTAAAATACTGTCAAGGTAGGCATCTCACTTCTTTCATCAGACATCGAAGACAACTTAATGTTTAATTCCAACAGATGATTTTTATCGATATTTCCATTCTAATTATAGGTTTAATCCATTGTTTGTACCGAACAGAGTAAATGTGTCAGTCAGGGCAAGCTTTGTTTTTGGCTTGACAAAATGTAATATCTGAAAGTATTATAATATTTTTTTCGTTGTTTTTTTTATTTTTGTTTATATACAATAAGAGAACAGCCAGGCAGATAGATATTGATATAATGAGTTTTGCATACTTAAAACTATATGGTTACCAACATTCTTTAAAAAAAAATGTTCCACAAGAGAGAAAAAGTCATACAGGTTTGCAATGACATGAGTGTGAGGAAATGATGACAGAGTTACATTTTTTTGGTTGGACTACCATTTAAGTGTACTGCTGCCCCAATGACAAGCTGTAAATTGTGCTCTTAAAGGTACATTTTTTGTTGTTGTTGTTTTACTGCACACTTAAAGTTGAACGAAACAATCAAATCAAAATAAGACAGCTTCCTAAAATGTATATTTGTGGTGCATTTCAGATGTAATTTTCTCTTTTTAATGGGATACGAAAGGCATTTGCGGTTGTTAATAAGAAACTGTACAGTAGCAGGAGCAAGCCAGCAGAGGGCACTGTATGAGCATCATAAGAAGGCTTAAAAGGCCTGAAGAATTGAAGCATCAATCTTCAACCGTTTAGGGCCGGCACTACCTATAGACAGAGCAAGCAGTTGCCTAGGGCCTCTGTCATGGAGGAGGGCCCTCCATTACCGTGACATAGGGGAGCAAAATACTTTTTCTTTTTCTTTTTGGATATAGATGAATTGACAGTGACTTTCACCTGCAATGAAATCTATTGTCACCGTATCAAAGTGTGTCCCACCTTCTGAATGAAAAATGGTACTTTTCTGCAGCTGACTGACTTTTAAGTCATTGAATTATGATGGTGCCGTTCAGTTTCCATTTTCAAAACATAAATATTGTTATATTTAATGAAAAAAAGCATACGATTTTATGAAGAAATTTAGTATTGCTTAGTAGTTTGTCTTTTTCACTTTTGTTGATTTCTTTCACTAGCAGTTGATTTGTGTAGGCTTATACACTCTCAAAAATAAAGTGTCTTTATTGGTATCTGTGGTTACATGAAGAACCTTTAAAATCCATAGAACCTTTCCATAACATTTTTTCTTTAGATTGTTTTAGAATGTTCTTCACACTAAGAAAAACAATGGGTTCCATTAAGAACTGAGAACTTTCACTGAAAGGTTCTACAGAGAACCAAAAATTGTTAATTTATGGCATCACTGTAAAAATTCCCTTTTGAAACCTTTATTTTTAAGAGTGTATAGTACAGATTTTAGGTATTTATTGCACTGCAATAAATCAATAGGAAGGGGAAATCCTTTCCATAAATGATTAAGGTATGAATATGGATATATAAAAATAAAATATACAGATTTTGATAAAATTTTGATGTTAAATAAAAAGGTAAGAAATAATATTTGTTTTCAGTGCTTTTTATTAGGAGGGGTGTGGAGTGGGGGCCTCCAAATGTCTAGAACCGGCCCTGCGTAAATATGACAAGTGCTTTATGGTAAAGAAAAATTCATATTTTGAATGTTGAGGTGACATGAATCAGTAGAGAAAGATTTTAACTTGAGAGTTTATTTGGTACGACATTACAGTAGGGGTAAAATGTATCTGGGCATATGTCTGAATGTGGGCACATGAATCTAATGCGATGCTACTCGGATATTTAATGACAAAACACTTCACATAAATACAATTTTGGTTTTGATTGTGTTACAACAGCTCTGATCCGTCGAAGCATGGACTCCATCCAGACCTCTGAACGTGTCCTGTGGTATCTGGCATCAAGACCTGCAAGTTGCGAGCTGGGGCATGTTGGTCCAGCACATCATATGGATTCACAATTGAATTGAGTAATGGGGACGTCTTTACCTCTTTGTCATTCTCCTCAAACCATTTCTGAAGAATCTCCTGCTGAAAGAGGCCTCAGGGAACATCATTGCTATTTCATAATCTGATTTTCCCCCACTTTCAATTGTTTAACTTCAATGAAAGGTTAGATTTTTGCTAATTTTTTGAATGAACGATCAAAAGGATAAATAATGCTATTTATTTTTACAGCCCTCTTTGATCATATTTACCAATAATTCTGACCACAATTGTATTTAGTGTCATTAATTTTACCTGCTGACTCAAAGGGCAACTACAGTAAATGCATTTTAAATGCCAAAGTGTTTGTTCGGAATACAGATTCATGCACAAGGCTCACATTTTTCGTGTAGCCTACATTGTATTCAAATCACTATAAGCTAATAATGCTCATTTAATATTTCCTGCATAATTTCCAAATACATTTCAAAAATTGCAATCAATCTTATTAAATCGTTTTCAATTTTAATATATTTTAAAATGTAATTTGTTTCTGTAGCCTAATTTATCAGCAGTCAATTCTGCAGTCTTTAGAGTCACATGAACCTTCAGAAATCATTCTAATATACTGATTTGGTTTCCTCAAGAAACATTTCTATTATTTAACTTTGATTTTATATTAAGTTAATAACATTTTCTATGACCTAACACAACCTCTACCCCTAAACCTACCCATCACAGAAACATGTGCAGAACACTAGATTCAAATAAAAACATGTTTTGGCCAATTTATAAGCCTTTTTAACTATGGGAAGCAGTAAAATGTCCTCACTAGTGGGTCATAATATTGCAATGATCATAATATTTCACAATAAAAGTGAAGATATTTCGCAAGTATAGCCACACACACACATAGGTTTGTTTTGCTATCTTAGTGAGGACATAGACTTCCATTGATTTTATATCAGGTCAATGATATTCTCTATCATCTAAACCTACCCATCACAGAAACATGTGACCATCACTAGATTTAAATAAAAATATTTTGGTTGATTTATACGTCTTTTTAACTAGTGAGGACCAGTCAAATGTCCTCACTAGTGGGTTGAGAAAGTATTTCACAATATAAGTGAGGACATTTGGTCCTCACAAGTAGTTAAAACAAGTTCACACACACACAGGTTTGTTTTGCTATCAAAGTGAGGACATTCCATAGGCGTAATGGTTTTTATACTGTACATTTTATCCCCCTACACTACCCATCACAGACAACATTCTGCATCTTTACACTTGTAATAAAGCATTGTTTAGTATGTTTTTAGAGCTATTTTAAATATGAGGACTCATGAAATGTCCTATTTCATGTTTAAGCCATAATAGCCATGTCATTATACAAATTTGAGTCCTCATAAATCTCAAAAACACACACACACACACACTAATCTCAATACTTCCTTTTTTTATATATATAAAGCTGATTCTCATTATTATAGAGTAACCATGATTGAAACCCTAACCCTAAAAGAGAAGCAAAAACATTATTTTGACTCATTTAAAAAGTCATTTTTTCCAGCCAAATACAAGCAAATACATACATCACAGAATAAAAACAAAACAAACAAACAAAAAAACAAAAAAAAAACACGGTCCTTGTGTATCAATCCACAATCAAACAACATACAGTATTTTTCATTGGGGTCACACGCTAATACTAACATATGGACCCTTTTCACATTTCCAAGGTTCTCAATTTGCTCCAATAGCAAAATAATAATAATAATAAAAAATCATGATAGTGTTTCCAAAAAAGTAAAGTAAAAGCAAAAAAAAAAAAAATTACAAAAATCAGAAGAGAGTAAGATGCCAAATTTGCAATCACTCCCTCAGACACTGTATTTAGAAACATTCACGCAGCAGCGTTAACTAGTTTTGTTATTAAATGCCAAGGTAACAAAAGGCAAACTACATGACTTAAAAAAAAAAAAAAAAAGATTTAAAAACTTTACAATGTTAATAACCGTGGAAATGCATGGTCTGTCTGTGAAAAGTGTCCATACAGCTGTATTGTGCGGATGCCTGACTTTGTTCATACTTGAGGTTCAAGTCGTTTACATTATTTAATGCATTAGGTGTAATGTACTAATAATAATAATAAAATTACTCACAGCATGTATTATGTTCTAATAATTCCACAAAGAAATCAATTTCAAGTTGAATACTCAAAGACATTTCAAATACAAACATTAATTGAAAAACGTATAAATAATATTTATCTTGATTGTGGAAAATTACCGTTCATCATTAGTACATGATAGGCATTAACCAATGTTAACAAACTGAACCTTTAATCAAACATCTCTGGAGCGTTTCTCTGTGTAGAAATATAGAGTCATGCATTCACATGCATCTGATAAACCTAAGTGCCACAAAAAGAATCTTGCTCTCAAAAGAAAGCTTTAACTCACCATAAGAGTGGCAGTATATTTCTATGAAAGATAATAACACACACACATTCTCTACAGCATTACAAAACATATCAGTAGAAGCTATTTTTATGTTGTTGTGGTCAAACACGAGCACAAAGTCCAATTCAATTTATATATAAAGCATTCAAAACAAATGAAATTCAACTGACAATAAACACAAGACCACCAAGGATCTTCTAAAGCCTCTAAAGAAGGAATATGTTACTGTAAGAAAAAGAAAAAAAAGCCTAAACTTGTACCCCAAGAAAAAAGATGTAAAAGCAGCAGAAAAATTCAAATGAAAGCAACCAGAATTTATGACACGTTGATCCTAGGAAGCTGGATAATCAGAGGCCTTATAGGTAAAATTAGGTCAATACTGAAAACAAGTACTAATATATTAAATGATATTACTAATTAAGTTCTTTTTATTTCATATTTTTTAAAAATAAATACCTTATTTTATCTAAACAATAAATTTTCCAATTTAAACCATATAGCCTTACTAATCATCCATATTTAATAGGAATAGATTAATAATATCAGCCATAATATTGCTAATTGGCCATGACAGGGAAATAATTATGCGCTATTGGCATCAATGTTTTGTGTCATAAAGGGGCTATATGTAGAATTCAGAAACTCTTGTTATTAGTGAAACCCTTGAACTGCAGCCAGCACTCGTGCACACATAACTTACGAGAGACTTAAAGGGATAGTTCACCCCAAAAATGAAAAATCTGTCATCATTTACTCCCCCTCAAGTTGTTCCAAACATGTATTCATTTCTTTGTTCTACTGTACATAAAGGAAGATATTTGTTCATTTGTATGTGAACTATCGCTTTAAGGTGATTCGATGCCCTGATTTACTCATGGCGAAGATCGTTTTTATTGTAGCGAAGCGGATATGTTTGCACAAGCTCTGCAATTCACCAGCATCATGTGGATAAATGAGGTAATTAATAATTATTAAATCATGACAGTTTGATCAAATATAGGCCAATATTTGAGACTATACAGATCTATACAGAGACTAATGAATTCCTTTTCTTTGCACGACACACTGATATTACAGTACAGAATTGGTCTTTCAGCATTATCCTGAACATTGTGTAAGTGTTAATTTCATGTATCATTGAAAAGACAGGAGAGAGGTTCAACAGAGTGTGCATATACGCATATACTCAAGGCGTCCGCGCGAGTGCGAAGGTGTGGGAGGCAAAAATTGATGCCATCATGGTGTGGCCGCTGGGTGGTCGTGCTCGTGACCCCATTTCACGTGGTGGCGTGCAGGGCATTTATTTGCAACCGCGCGCAGCTCCACTTCCGAACATGCTTAACTTTGAGGCGATTCTGGCCGAGCAGGTACGGCACCACACTCAGTTTGCGCTTGTCTAAATTTTTGGCATTTACAAAATGAGCCTACATGAGCAGAAATAAATTGTTTTAAAATGTTAAAGAATGAAAATGTTTCATTAAATATTAAAAATATTAATATCATAAAATATTTAAGAGAATTTTGTTCATTTAGTTTTATACATATGTTCTAAAACCCATATATTTTGTTCTAATGTCACAAGTAATAATCTCAAAGTTTATTGGGTTTTACATGATTATTTGGTTCTTTTGTATTGTGGGTTTGGTAAAGTGTGTACCTTCTCACCGCTGCTTTCTGATGGTTTAAAGGACAATTACTCCTAGTTTCCCCCTGTCGTTTAAAGAAATAAAAATATAGGCTGCATGTGGACAGTGTGGAGACGTCAGCGGACACTCCTGATGACGAAAATGACATGGACAGTGCGCGGACAAGTCCTATACTTGTGTCCACGCGACGTAATTGTCATCATCAGGAGGATCCGCACACCATGTCCCCATGCAGCCCAATCTTTGAGACCGTGTGGACGGTAAGCATAAAACATCACATGTGCGAGTGACTTGAGTGCTTGAAAACAAAATCCTCTAGATCCACCGAACGTGTATTTCCAAGCTAACCGCTAAAGGAGTATACTTCGAAAGGCTTAACTGAATGAGAGACGGAGCGGAATGTGGAAAATAAAGTATACCCAGGCTTTAAGTATACTTAAACGTCACATCCTTTTGACTTTCCTGGCAAAAACGTCCCAAGTACTTCACATAAAAAGCAGTCTACAGGCTCTGATAGACAACCTAGGAAGTTGGGAAAGGCATCGTTTTTTAAAGTTTGTTAACAGCTGTTGATACATTGGCAATAAATAAGTGATAATACATGTAAATTCTTACATATAGCCCCTTTAACAAATTGTCTGGTTTAAGATTAGTGTACAGTTCATGGAAAACTCCAAATTCCATAGTCCTCCATATTCCATGGTCTCGATTCACATTCATCCCGAATCCCTGTTCTGCTTTTGTTGTTAATAGTTTCTTGTGGTGTGTGTGTAATATAGCAAATACATGGTTACACCTTGGTAACTTGCCGCTCTTTATCTTTAGGGTAATCCGGAGGCTGCGTTACTTCGCTTCTCCGTTGCCATGGTGACGAGTCTTCAGCATTTACTTGAAGATTTGGGGTGACTCCTGGAGCGACAGACGTGCTCGGGCTCCGGACGGCAGGATTTTCAGGTCTGGCCCCTCCCACGCCATGCAAAGGGCCTGAGGGGGAACGGCATTCTGGGTAATAGAGTTCAGTGGGGAGGGGTGAGCGAGGAGTTGGGAGACACGGTTCGCTGTAGTAGAAGGTGGAGGTGGGTTCAGCGTTCTCCTGCAGAGATTGAGCAACGGTTATAGAAACAGCATGGGTAGAACGCAGCAATAGTCAGGTCGGAGAAAAAAGCTTTGGTAGAGAGGGAAGATGGAGTAAACTCAAGAACAAGGAGCAGGTGAAGCAAGAAGTACAGCAGGAAGTTTAGTACAGTTTGGGAGTCACGTCAGAAAACAGTTGGCAGTGAAAGCAAGTGGGAGGCTGTAGATCATTCTGGGATATAGCGGGAACAGGTCAGCTGGTAGTACAGAAGAAGGGCTCATTTTGGGATTGTTAGTGTCTCAGTGTCAGATTTAATCTCTGAAAGGAAAGAATGAGAGGTGGACATCAGCTAAAACAGCATTAGAGGAAGGCACAGACAGGACAAGGATTCAACATGAAAAGGCAGATCAAATAAAAGGCATTGAGAAGATGGTATTAATATTCAGTATTTTTTAGGTCTTTTTAGGTTTTACAAAAATAGGACTGAATTTTCGTGACACACATTTGTGTAGGTGTGAACAGGCCTTGACATCAGAGGAATACCTTGTGAAATTTGCTTTTTGACCCACTTAAGTAGGACTTAAGTACATTTTTGCATGTAGAAATTTTACAATGACTTCTATGTGTTTGCAATATGATTTCAGTATTCTGACAGTCATTTATGGTAAACTAAAATATGCTATATTAAATATAATATATTAAAACTTGTATGTCATGTTTTCACATATATTTGTAGCTACATATCTGCAATGCTGAAGTTGCAATTTAGTAAATTTAAAATATATTTTAAAACTATGTAATGTCAAATAACACACTGCAGTTAAAATTACAAACTAATACTGTACATGTGCTTTAGTATAACACATCAAAATAAGTGTACACTACAAGTGTACATTCAATACAATTAAGTGCACTTCTTTTAACAAGGGATAGCTTAGCCATACATGAAAATTCTGTCATCATTTGTCACTCCAAACTTTCCTTTATGTGGAAGTTCACGCATATTCGAATCAACAAAATGAATGAGTAAATTATGACAGTTTTGGTGAACTAAGAAAGATTAGAAAGTAGCACTAAGTCATTTTTGTTTATGTTTTGCTGGCTGTTTCATCTTCATTAGGTGTGTTCATCTAAAATGTGTGTTTATGAACTTGATTCAAGGTTGGTCATGTGACCTCAACATGGTGGCCCTTATTTAGAATAAAACAGCTTTTTCTAGACCACTGATATGAATAGATTCCACATTCCAACATTTTACAACATATTTGATTTACAAAAAAAAAAAAAATAAGTGGAATTAATTATATGTGATTTTTTTTTTGCATGTTGCTGTTTTTTTATATCAAAATCCATCCAATTTGTGCTGAGCCTATTCAGTTTAAAAGAAAAAAAAATATGCTGTGCTATTTCTTGTTTTAGATGTCAGCCTGATTGACACATTGGTAATAAAAACCTTTGTGTGTCCAATAAAATGTGCTAGTTTCAATATCTCATATCACAACACGCATTTCAAATTCAGTTAAACAATCTCTCATTTCAGTAGTGTTAAGATTTTAATATTCCAAAACTAGAATGTGTCCCTGCAACATCAAATGTTTTCAAGTAAAAGCAGGTGAGGTTATAAAATGGATTGTAAAATAAGTAAATGGAAGTCAAGTTAAATGTGGGTTACGGTTAAACATAATGAATACAATATGATAAAGATTAGTAACAAAAGATCTGGATGGGTCAACATTTTCAAGCTATTTGACGGATTGTGTACACTCTTAAATGACTAAGAGTTTCAAAGAACCTTTCAGTGAACCATTTTATTTTTAGTGCAAGGAATATTTTAACCTTTTTTCCACTATAAAGAACCTTTTATAATGGAAAGGTTCCATAGATATAAAGGTTCTGCATGGAACCATAGATGCCAATAAAGAACCTTTATTTTCAAGAGTGGATAAGTGGATCTTTTAGGAGGAGTCCTTTTATTATCTAGAATAGTATGATTTACTTCTGTTATAATTTTATTTCAGTTGAATTAAACTCGACAATATGATTTCAAGAGTTCTTGTAAAATTTGATGTTTATGGAAATATGTGTTAACAATACAGTTATTGTATGAACCTGCAAATTCACAATTGAGTAAAGCATCTATTAAACTGAATGAATCATTTCCAGATGTGCTGGAAAATGAAATGACTCACTGTGTGTAAACACTTTTAGAATTATATTATTACTAGATGACAAATGGAAATGTTTTTTTGTAAAGAGAATACTAAATGTTCTTATGAATCAGTATGGACAAACTAGTAAATATTGACCAGCTGTGCTGGGAAATGTGATGATTCAATTATTGTTTTTTTTCAGGCACCATTGCCACCCCAAAACTTAATTTGCTACTTCCATTTCACCTTCTGTTGAAAGAAGCATTTATTTTGACATGTGGCGGCACGACACAATGTATTAACTTTGAATATTAAGGGAATATTTACGTTAGTTGCAAAACACAGACGATTAAGAATAAAGGGGGTCACACAAGCGCAGAGCTGTTCAAAATTCTGCCGTGCCACAGAGATCTCACATAATTTTCCATTAAATTACACATTTTGTCTCAAAGCTTAGTTAATGTATCTATTCTTGAAGTGTACTTTTTGCCTGTATGGTGATTAGATTCAGAGTTTTGCATTGCCGCCTTGAACATGAGAATGCGACCCATCTGGTGTGAGGCACATGGTGCTTCATCCATAGCGTGTACACGGAGAACGTAAGGACTCTCTTCTTCCGTTTGAATGGACAAACACACATACAAGTATGTCAAAATAGCAGTCTTGGCGAGTATCATAGTAAACACAGTCGGTTATGTCTTAACCGAATGTAAACGGTTTAGAAAGAAATTGTATGTGGATGAATATATTGGATGAAATATATTATATTTGGTCTTAAAAGTGACAGTAGCCTAGTATAGACTACCTGCTGCCGTCTGTGTCATTACAGTTAAGAAAAAAAAGGAAGAAAAAAAAATTCACACACTGATCTTGACTGAATAACTTTTGAATTACTGTTACGACCTGAAAAAAAATCAAGCACTTAATTTTGACATTTACTCAAGTAAATGACACTCAAATGTCTCTCCATAAATCACCGTTATCAGCATTCCTGAGCCCTACAAAGAAGTGTGGATAATCAGATGGGTGAGATGTTTAGTATGGATGTATCAAAAGTACATTAAAAGAATTAATGGGATGATGGGTGTCAAAGGTCACTCTAGCATGACATGAGAGCCGGTTTTAGTGCGGTTTATCTGCGGGGTTGGATTGTTTAGGTGAGGCAGCTCTACCCTGCTCAGATCTAGTTCAAGGTTTGTAAATCTCTAAACTCTAAGCAGGGGGCTGAGTGCAAACAAACAGGGACAAAGCGCGGGGGGTTTGATCTCAACACATACGTGCTGCATTCACCATTGCAGGATGTATACCTCTGTATACAAGGGTTTGAGAGCCGTCTGGCCTGACGCATCTGCAACACAGCGCACATTCATTAGGCACGGACACGACAGAAAAAGAGACAAAAGGGGTTTTCACATTGCACTTAACCCTGGGTTATTGTCATTCTAAACTCTGCTTTTAAACCCGGGTAAATGAACGTTTCACACTTATAATTTCGAAGCGGGGTTAGCACCACTTCTTACTTGGTGATTGGACTGCTTTTGTAGTTTTAACCCCGTACTGTGATGCCAAACTTGTACAGTGTGAAATAATGTGGTGATAGAGCAAATCACATGCTTCATATGCAGGTGTTTTGGAGAGCCACAGAAACACTGCATGTTGTATAAACAATAGCTTCAACGTTTGAGGGGAAAATGTCAAATAGTGACTGAAAAAGCGACAATTGGATTGAAGCGACTAATTGAATTGGATTGATTTCATTCTTTCCTTTATAGTCCTAAAAGTCCATTCAGATAAAACAACTTGATAGTAGAGTAAGCAATATATAATATGAGGATGCACAATGCTAGAGCCATTATGTAAACATATCACGTACGCGTTCATCCAATCAGTGACACTGAAAACACAGATATGCAAACAGGGATGTTAATCTAGGGTTTAGGAATGTAAAGTATGAAACTGCAGCGTATGAATACCCAGAATTAATTTTTAACCACGGTTAAATTATAAGCAATGTGAAACTTGGAGCAAGATAACCCAGGATTCCGTTTACCTGGAGTTTACAATGACCCAGGGTTAACTATTTCCCAGGCCCAAGAGAGACAGACAGACACAAAGAGGATTTGGTAGAATAGGCCGTCTGGAAATTCTTCTAAATTGGGCCAGTTTTTGAGTGGACTATGACAAAGGTATAATTTTAGGTTGAACTATCCTTTTAAGATTGGACCTTTGGTTGTTCCATCAGCAAACATAAATGAGTAACATTTTGAAATTTGAAGAGAAGCATGGTTGGGCAACAAAACGGACAGTGTGGGTGGCTACAAAACACTCCACAAAAAGGAAAAATCAAACCAAAAGAGCACACACAGACTGAGAACTCAGTTCTTACAGAGGCTGCTGAACGTCCAGGACCCCGTTGGGCCACTATGGCCCCAGAGATGGCCTTGATCCAGCCGTGCATCTCTTCTGGACTGTCCGACTGAGACAGAAAAATACAGACAGCTTTTGTCAAAACATTTTGTAAATATGATTTAAAAACAATCAGTTAAAACATTTATTCGTGCTTGAAGTTATTTACATCAGTAGCACTCAAACCTTTGAGACTAATTACCACCTCAGATTAAAATGACCAGAAAAACGCCAAAAAATGTACTGCTAGAGCCCGGAGGACACTGGGTTGCTGTATTGTTGGTTGCTAGGAGGTGTTCCCTCTGCCCTAACATTATTGATTGGTGGCATTCAACTTTTTAAAATCTGATCACAAACGGGATTGCCAGTCATTTTATATGGACAAAAAAAATCAGAAATCAGTCATGACAGGAAGAGAGAGTGGACTGATTGCAAAGTTGAGAAAAGACTTCCCTTCACTGAAGAGCATTCATTCTCTTGCACACAAGCAGTGCATGATGCATGCAAGTCTGAATGTAACCACTTTTAAATTTATTTTAAATTTTTTAAACTTATTTATTTATTTACGTTTATTTCTTTTTACCGCAAATCTTCAAAAAGTGCCAGACTGTTCTCACGGCTGAAGATTGGGCAGATTTTTTCCATTTGCTGGATTGCCATCAGTTTTTCAGATGTGGCAGAGCTGTTTGGCAGGACTTTCCAGCACTTACCACACAAAAGCAGAATGCTTCTGTGGATGTTTTGAAGCTGTAACATTCCCGCCGATTTGGATCGGCGGAAATGCAGTGAACTATTGAGGAAAATCACCAGCACAGGTTTTGTCAAAGACCTTGCACTACCGGATGATGTGCTGCGTGAATTTCAAAGAATCTCCCTAAAATTACAAAATCGGAACACATCTCTCACTGATACCAGTCGGTGGACTCATTCATTTGACTGTGGAGGTCCTGGAGGCCATGGAAACAACACCAGGAAAGTCACTGGCAAAGGTAGAATTGACCCTTCGCAAACAGTTTGATTGACAGGCGATCTAACCAATCATAACCCCGAATCCGTCATTTTGTCTGACAAAGCAGTCAGGAGAGTTAGTAGATTAACATTGGTGAACTTGAAAAATTGTGCATACGTCTTTCCACGGTTGAAACAACATTCCTTCTGATGTTCATTCATGTTTATTTGATGCTTTAAATGAACTAGTATGAAGAGATGATCGGTTCACGAGCTGCTTGAAGGAGCTACAGCGTTCTGTCACGACACATTAAAGAGCCACTATACGCAATTTATTGTTTAAACTTCTTAAAAAAAATTACAATATTTTAAATATGAAACAGTTTTCTACATTGTCAGTGTCCTCTTTGCTCCGCAATGTATTTTTCACTGCGTGAGAATGTGATGTGTGGTGTGAGAGTGGCATGTGTTGTCGGTCATTGCAACAGGGGGCGGGTTTTGCGAAGGGTCAATTAAGGATAACATCAGGCATGTTCAAAGGCATCACACTAGAAACCATAAAGGAGAAAGGAAGTGCAGTCCGTCAGACCATCACTGATAATCTCTCAGTACATCTCCCTGACTCAGAGCTTCTGACACCACTCAAACCTTCCTGTTGACCCCAAAGGCCTAATTCCCTTGTCCTTCTATGGGAAAAAGGAAATTCATGACCTTGCTAAGCATCTGAGAGTACCCACCAGAGCTGCTGTTGAGGAGTATAGATTGTGGAAACTTGAAGGGGATCGTCTTGGGAAGACGATCAAGAGGCTGATTACTGCTAGCAAAACCTACTTGGCCACGTCAGCTGAATGTGTACTTGGCTTTTCAACCATGACTGACACTGCTAACAAGAAGAGAAAGCCTTCTATCCCGTTTCTAGATGGCGCTGCAGTAGAACAATTTGACCCAAAATCGTTTGTGCTCTCTTGGCTGAAAGATGGCTATAGGCTGTGAACTGCAACCAAGACAGGTAAGCACTGATAAAACCAGACAGACCACTGTGGTCTGTTCTAGGTGGAAATGTTATGCGTTAACATTTATTCTACCACTGACATTGCCTGATAGTACATTGCCATCCTTTTGCTACGGTTTTACGTAATAAAAAAGGTCATCACACAGGTAGTTTTGAAATTACTGACTGCTCCTTTGTCACTGCTTTCTGAGACATTATGAAATAATTCATGTGCCACTGCTGAATCTGACAGTGATACCATCCTGTGAGTTTGAAAGCCATCTGACTATTTTCTACTGCTTCTGAGACATTTAAATGTATTTTGAGGTCTGCTGCTTTGTCACCTTCTGAATCCACTATTAGAAAGCCATTTAAAAGAGGAACAGTACAATCCATCATGCCATTCAAGGTCACAAAACTTTGGACTTTTGGTAGTACTTAAAGTCCACTAAAGGAGGTAGAGCATTTTTACATTTGGCTCCTAAACTCTGCAATAGCCTTCCTGATAATGTTCGGGGCTCAGACTCACTCTCCCAGTTTAAATCTAGATTAAAGACACATCTCTTTAGCCAACCATATGATGATATTAATGATATCATTCACATAATGAATCTCATAACCTTGCAATCCTCTTATACCAGATCAAATATGTGTGACTATCTATTGCTTGAAATGCTATGAACAGCAGCTACGCTAATAATTTTCCACTTGCTTTCTGTTTTCTCAGGATGCCCATCCGGAGGCAACTAAAGATTATGTAAGCTCCAGTTTGGATCCAGCCTCTTACGAAAATTTCAGATCACCCAACATCAGTGAAGAGATGATGCGAACCCCCTGCCATGACTTCATATGACGCCAACTCTGAATCAATATACACAGCTGCCAAATTTTCCGTATATTGTAATCATAACGATCACAACTTGTAATACCTGCCTAAATGTATACATGATGATAGGTAACTGCATGGTTTGTATCATCTTAGAACTGTACATTTCTTACATTCGGATAGTACTTGGACACAGTCACTTCTGATAACAAATTACTCGAAACTGTAATGTAGAAACATGCATTTTCTGTAAAGCTGCTTTGAAACAATATGCATTGTGAAAAGCGCTATTCAAACAAATATGAAGTGAATGAAAACCTGGAGTGGTAATGTTGTAAATTGTGATTTAAACTATCGTTCAGTACTTTTTTTTATAGTACATTACATTTTATTCACTAAATATGTATTCAATTGATCAAAAGTGACTGTAACAACACTTTAGTGTTTTTCACAAATAACTTCATATTTTAATGATTTATTTACTTTTATCTTGATTGCTCTGACTTTTTTTCTTCTACAAGTCAGCATTTTAGTGCCATGTTAAAATAAAGAAATTGAGAATTTTGAAAATAAACTTGAAATGTTTAGAGGAAAATATCGTATAGGCCTTTTTTCCAGAAAATTATTTTAATTATAATTCAAAAATAATTTTCATAAACAACAATGACTTGTCCTAGAATATGACTACTTTTATTTTATAATCTTCTGAATTTATTCTCAAAACTTCACTTTGTACTTGAAATTGCATGTTCTCAAAATCATATAAAGCAACTTAACTATTGTCTTTTAAACTGCTAATAAAACATCATTGTAAGAAAGAGTATGCATTTAGTTCACCATCAAATATAAAAGGCACGAATTTCATAAAACCCACTGGAGAATTACCATGAATTTGACATCCCTACCTGAATGTAGAACGTTCTTGAGGTAGTAACCAGTTCAAAAAGATTGTCCCTCATCATCAAGTCACTAAAAACATGAATCAACATCAGATACAACATAATTACGGGTAACATTTTCAGCCGTTGAAACATCACAGCTGTACAGATGCATGATGAGAATGCTGTTATTGTTAAATACTGTTTGCTTGTGCACTATTATGAAGGGTCTGCCCAAGTACCAAACTGCGGAACTTTTAGACATTGTGAACTTTGTCACACGTCAATATTAAGATAAACTTGGCTGCCTGTAGATAAATAAAAATATAACAAATGCCATGTTTGCCTGACCTACCCTGACAGCACACATATATCACCATGTTTGTTCAGTGTGTTTTCATCCAGAGGATGACATTTTTTTTATCTGCTAGCTTACCTCCTATGTTGCTAATGTCTCCTAAGAACGTCCTCTGTCAGATCATTTCACATATAAGATATAGAATGTCAGTGAACCTGCTCGTTTGATGTTTAGCAGATGTTTCTACTCAAATAAAATGGTTAAAATAAAGTGCAATGCTTTCCAGATGATTTTGCAGATGAATGTATGTTCTGTATTGTGACGCATCCGAGTGTATTTGATTATCAAAAAAGAAAAAAAATGTAGGGCGGGGACTTGGTTCTGTGCATATGGTCATTGAAGTAAAAAAAAAAAAATGGAGGCAGATGAACGTGAGCTTGCAGGAGCAGAGTTAAAGGAGACTAAATGATTGGAGAAGTCCTCCCTCAAGTTGTTCCAAACCTGTATGAGTTTCTTTCTTCTGATGAACACAAAAGAAGATATTTTGGAGAATGTCAGTAACCAGACAGTTGACGGTAGCCATTGACTTCCATTTGTACTACAGTTCCATAGTACTATGGCTACTGTCAACTGTACGACATTATACAAAATATCTTCTTTTGTGTTCAACAGAAGAAAGAAACTTATACAGGTCTGGAACAACTAGAGGGTGAGTAAATGAATTTTCATTTTTGGGTGAAGATGCGTTTTTGGGCAACTGGATCACAAATTGACCAGGGCGACACATTCCCGGTTACACTTGGTGTTTCCGTCTCTTTTGTCTTTTTGAGTGAATGTATGGGCCTTTTCAGATCTTTCGATCTAAACGGACAAAATAAGCTCACACTATTTACTTATGAGCGTGAAAGGAGAAGATGGAAAAACAAACTAAGAACAGCTTTTGTTTCTGCATTCGACCACATATATTTCAACTACCTCTGGAAGTGGTCAAGCTGAAAACGTTTTAGACTCCGTTTACACCTGGATTTAGAGTCGTTCAATTCGTCGGAATGAAGAAAATGCATCGGCCTAAGTAAGCCATCGAGACACTAATTGAGCATTGTGTTTGAACAGTTCGTCAACCTCTCGCTCAACCAATGGCTTGAGTATGGGGAGGGACTTCCTGTTTGTTGAGCAAATGTAGCAGAAACATATTTCGAAACAATTTTACAATAAACAAAACAAAAAACAGAACAACACAAAAGATGAAGCAGTACTAACCTTTGTTTACACTCCTGAACCTTATTGACTTCTTTCAGAGGAACAACTCGTAATGGTTCTCGGTCCTAAAAACAGAGTTTCATTCAGTAAGCTAATTATTATTGTGTTTACGTCAAGTGAAAGATTGTACAAGCGTTGAGCAAACATTCCAGCTGCGCTGAGTGCGTGCAGAGAGGAAGTACAGGCCCGAGCAGGATGCTGCAGCGAGTGCAGGCCTGTGATTATCAGCCCTGAAATAGCCTTTATTGACATCTACTGTATGATTTAGCATTTGACCAAGACTCGTTCCTGCCTATAGTATGCCTGCCCTTCTCTCTCTCTCTCTCTCTCTCTCTTGCTCTCACACACACACACACACACACAGAGAAAGACACACACAGCATCAGTGGCTTCCTGTACTCTAGCTGAAGCTGTACCAAGTTCTTGTTACCCAAGATGTCACAGTTAATGACTTTGTCAAATACAGTATTTCATCAGCACATTTCACAGTCCATTATCCTTTACTTAAGATTGAACCAAACTGAAACCAGATTTCGTTTGATTTAATTTAATTCAATTATTTCTGTATAGATTTTTGACAGTTTCACAATTGAACATAGGTCAAGAATTGTATTTTGGATAAACAATGAAAACTTTAAATATTTATTGTTGTCACAACATATTAGGTAGTACAGATATTGCTATACTAGTCATACCATGGTAGATATGTTTGCACAGTACACAGCTTTACATTATTTACACATGGCTCATCAGATCACAATTTACAGTAAGAAAAATGTACACAAAAACCATTTAGGTCTAATTTTAAGATTTATGTATTTGAATTGCATACACAATTTCATAAACAAAAAAAAATAATGTGAAGGATATTTGTCGGTAAGACAAATGAAACAGTAAAAAAACAGGTAAGATTTCTGCACTCAAAAAAATCATGTTAAGGTTATTATTAACTATTTGCATCTATTTTATTTTATTTAAATAATCATATTTTCAAAATGCATTTATTCAAATTGCTTAGAATCAGCATAAATCTGTTCATTGTGAAAAGAAATATATTCAGTTACTAAAAAGTAAGAACATGGGTGTGGATCAAAACAAATTGGATTTATTTATGATACACATATAAACTGTGTTATTATGTATTTAAAACGCGTTCAGTTTATTAGGACTAGAACAAACCGCACCCGTTTTATTTATGTATGACAGTCATAACATATAACATTACGCTTATTAGTTTGCTCATGTTAAAACTGTAATCCAAATGGGTGGAAATTTTATATGCAATTCAATAATCTTAAATTTGGGCATAATATTTCTCTTTTTTATGTAATAATTGCAGAAGATCAGTCTCTTGCTATTCTTAACTTCATGGGAATAAAAATAATTAGGCTACTATAAATGTGTGGGAAATAACGTTTGTCAAAAACTTTCAACAGGAAGTTGTGTGTTTGAACAGTGGAACGACTCTCCATTGTTCTGCCCCCTCAGTCAAAACAATTTATAATCGTTTACCAGGATTTATAACCACTACAGCCGAAAAGTGACCCAATGATGGTTCAGACAAGAAGACATTTTTTGGCAGCATACGTACATCATATGCCAAACAACTGTCCACCCATCCGTACTCCTAAACCATTTACCCATAAGGTAAGTAATTCACAATGTTTAAAGGAGGGATCCACAACCCAGGGTTGAAATTGGCGTTAACCTTTCAAAATTAAAAATGGCCTTTAATTGTTTAATACACATCATGCAATTTGTCACTGACCTCACTGTTTGAATTGTTCCAGCTATCCAGCCGCTAAACACATCCACAATAAACTCCACGAAGGTGCATTTTAATTATAGCATAATTATAGCATAAGAGCCTATTTATATAGTTGGCACCTATTTAGTTTGTACGTGCATGTTTTTTCTCAAAAGAAACTTCTAACATACTAAAGCGATATTATAACAAACCATTCCCATTTAAAGGATTAGTTCACTTTAGAATTCAAATTTCCAGATAATTTACTCACCCCCTTATCATCCAAAATGTTTATGTCTTTCTTTTTACAGTCAAAAAGAAATTAAGTTTTTGAGGAAAACATTCCAGGATTTTTCTCGATATAGTGGACTTCAAAGGCTACCGATGGGTTGAAGGTCCAAATTGCAGTTTCAGAGCAGCTTCAAAGGGCTCTACATGGTCCCAGATGAGGAATAAGGGTCTTATCTAGCAAAACAATCTGTCATTTTCTAAAAAAAAAAAAGAAAAGACAATTGTATACTTTTTAACCACAAATGCTCATCTTACACTGCTCTGCGATGCGCGATGCGCCACATATTGCGTAATCACGTAGGAAAGGTCACGCGTGACGTAGGTGGAAGTACCTACCGAGGAAGTGTTTACAAATCGAACGTGTAAAGACTAAGTCAAGCGGCTTTTCCAAAAAAAAAAAAAACGAAAGGTAAAGGTAAGGATTGTATGATCTTTGTATAAAATCAGTCTTTAAATGCAAGATGTTTAAAGTGTACCTAAAGTATACTTGAAATAGTTTTTAGCACAATCAAGTATTTCAGTATATCTTTTGTTGGACCTAGTAGCACTACTTCTGTACAATTAAAGGGCAATATGTTACAAATTAGTGGTTCCAATGTAGCAGACTTTAAGTATACCAATAGTACAATTGCAGGGTATTTAAATATGTAAATGTATTTGTAGTATAATTAGCACAAAATAAATTTATAGTATAGTTTTTTTTTTTTCACAACAGCCAAGGCCAGAATTTTGTTAAATAATACACCCCCCCCCCCCAAGATACTTGTATAATAATATTTAACAAACTTCCGCCAGACCGTATTCCGAATTCAATTTATGAAGAACGTATAATGCCTCTCGCAGTTCAAAACACTATATCATATGCCTTCCATATTCAACTTATGGAAAAAATAATAATAAACTGACTAAATAGTTACGCTTCCTTCCTAAGTTGAATACGGAAGGTGGTCTGGTGGAAGCTAGATACAAATTCATCGCTTCACTTCTGAAGGACTTTATTAACCCTCCAGAGCCTTGTGAAGTATGTTTTACTGGATTGATGCACTTTCTTGAGCTTTATACTCGTTGGTCCCATTCACTGTCATTATGAAGCTTAGATGCGTCAGGATATTTATTAATATAACTCTGATTGTGATTCATCAGAAAGAATAAAGTCATATACACCTATAATGGCTTGAGGGTGAATAAAGCTTGGTAATTTTAATTTTAAAGTGAACTAATCCTTTAATTATCATTTTAGGTTGAACTTTAATTACTATGTACTTGCATCAAAAAATCAGAAATGGTGTGAATTGCTTTGCTATTGACAATAGAAACTGGTTCTTTTAGTTCTTTTAGAACAACACCAGCGTGACTAAATGATTACCATTATCATTTTAGGGTGAACTATCCCTTTAACTAGTATGTACTTGCGTCAAAAAAATAATTGTTTGGTACAATGCACTTATTGTGTTCATGTTGCATTGCAAAACACTTTTGCTGCTATTGAGGTTGAATACGGATAAGGTTAAATTGTAATTACATACAGGTAATTTTTATATATAAAGTAAAAATATGTATATGCCCAATAAGTACATTGTATGAACTCATTTAAATGTTAGTACACAGTAGGCAGAAAAACAAACTGAATTATTTTTCAGTTTTTACTTATTTAAGTTTACCAAAATTCTGAAAAATTCTGAAAAGGGAGATGTGCTTCCTGTTTAGCCCTAAAGGAATCGCCACTGATGCAGACATGTTTAGACAGTCAGAATGTTAACACAGAGCAAGAGGAATTCATAACACTGTGTACAAGTTCAAACAACCACCGAAACACACACACACACACACGTTGTGTTTTCATTTTTTATGGGGACATTCCATAATGGTTTTTATACTGTACAAACTGTATATTCTGTCCCCCTACACTACTCCTACCCCTAAACCTACCCATCACAGAACATGTTCTGCTATTTTAGATTTTCAAAAAAGATAATTCTGTATGATTTATAAGCTTGTTTCCTCATGGGGACCAAAAACATGTCCCCACAAGATCAAAATTTACTAGTATTACTATACCTGTGGGGACATTTGATCCCCATAACGTAGGGAATACCCTCCCCCCCACACACACACACGTCAGGTTCACTATTCTTGTGGGGACTCTCCAAAGGCGTAATGGTTTTTATACTGTACAAACTGTACATTCTGTCCCCCTACCCCTAAACTTAACCCTCACAGAACATGTTCTGCATTTTTACATTTTCAACAAAACTCATTCTGTATGATTTAAAAGCTTGTTTACCCATGGGGACCTCAATTTAGGTCCCCACGGTGACACGAGTCCCCATGAGTCTGTGTGCATTCAGGTTTAAGTCCCCACTGGGATAGAAAAAAATGACCACACATACACACACACACACACTCTTATAGCATCTACAGGACGCAAGCTTTCACTCCCACATGAGTCACTGGTCTAATTCTAGGGGCACATATCTAAATATGCTTCATTGCTGAAATGTGATTGGACACAGGATCAGATGGCATGAACAATACACCGGCCGGACTTTCACTTATCAGATGGGAGCTTACAGACGGGCTCACGGACGCACAGGTGCAAAACACAATGAAAACAAAGAGTCAAACAGGTCACTGGGTTCTAGCAGCATTCAAGGACACAGGACTCTGGAGAGATAAAGGAGGAGGTAGCAAGAGAGGGAGAGACTGACCATTTCTGATTTGAAGTAGCTGAGTGCATTGTCATCCAAAATGAAGTATCTCCTCTTCCAGTTTTTCATCTACAGAAAGACAAAAAGACACCTTAGACATAAAAATGATAAAAACAGAATTTGAAGTCATGTAAGTGGTATGATTATGCATTTGACACAAGATTCATTTCAGACGCTGCTGCAAGACTGTTGAAACCAGTCGTTTTAATAAGAATCCACACAATCAGGAGTTTTTTGCGTGGGGGTGGAAAAAATTCCACAAACAGATTTTGTTCATGTTTGAGTTGGTCATGCGCTACACAGACAAACAGAAAGCTGCTTGCTTTGAAAATTTGAAACTTGATTTTGGTGTGAACTGTGCTTTGCTATTTACAATAGAAACCGGTTCTTATTTTCCCTGACATTTCACCTAAATTTTGCTAATGTGAACACACTTTTACCTTTATAAATCCCACTGTCTCATATTTAATAAGCACATTTCTAAGGGCTCTATATCATCAACTATATATACTATCAATCAGCAAGTAAAAGGCATTTAAGCATCATTCTAAAAACATCCCGTTTCAGGTCATGGAATGCCTGGAATTTTTTTTTTTTTTTCTGTGGAATCTATACTGACTTTTTTTATAAAAAATAAATGGTAACACTTTACAATAAGGTTCATTAGTTAAATGTTAGTTAATGCATTAACTAACATGAACTAACCATGAGCAATACATTTGTTACTGTATTTACTAATCTTCGTTAACTTTAGTTGATGAAAATACAGTTGTTCATGGTTTGTTCATGTTAGTTCACAGTGCATTAACTAATGTTAACAAGATTTTAATAATGTGTGAGTAAAATGTTGAAATTAACATTGACAAACATTAATAAATGCTGTAGAAGTGCAGTTAATTTTTTGTTCATGTTAGTTAACTACTGTAGTTAACTAATGAACCTTATTGTAAAGTGTTATCAAGTAAATGGAAGAATAACGTTTTATATTGTTAGTAATATTTCAAGATAAAGAAAGCTAATCTTTCTTTTTTTTTTTTTTTTTTTAGAAAAATCACATGAAAATGTCTATCAAATATGATAAATTAGGCTTTTGAGAAATGTTTATTTACAAATTATCATTGTATTGCATTACATTATATATTTTGCCTCCTACAATAAAAGCTATAGCTTTGATTATAAAACTAAGCATTTAAAAATCATCTTACTTTGGAAGATATAGAGTGATAGCTGATATTTATATGTATTTTATGCAAGTAGACTGCTATACTGTTATAAAGATCTCATTGATTTACATTACAAGCTATCAGAATTTAATCATACTTTTTTGGCCATATAAATATGAGCATCTGCACCAAATTGCACATTTTTGCTCAGTCTGGGCCTTTGAATAAATCTGAGGTGTTTTTTCCTCATTGGGTATGAGCTCTGTATTATACTGTATCATACAAGCCATAAAAGCCTGATGTATCAAACATGTTACTCATCAAAAAAATCTTTTGGTTTTTCAGATTTTAATAAACTCTTT
Organism: Zacco platypus; assembly: GCA_038088235.1. Lineage (NCBI taxonomy): Eukaryota > Metazoa > Chordata > Actinopteri > Cypriniformes > Xenocyprididae > Zacco > Zacco platypus. The sequence continues at coordinate 10,299,095 of CM076068.1, forward strand.
CATTTGTCAGGCTTTACAGCATTAACAGCACTTTATGATTCTGGACATACCAAAGCTCCCTGTTTGACACAATATCCGACTTTTATGATTGACTGGTCCTGGTTACTCCGGCTCAGGTAATATGGCAGCGGACCCTGAGGTTTCCTCATCCCACTCCGGTCTGCATCGTTCTGACCTTCGCCCTTTTCCTGAAAGCCAGTGCAATGCAACAACATTTAACATATCCATTTATTTATTGAAATGTGTTACATTAGCTACCTCAACACTGATATTACAAACACACAAATTTGAATACATTAGGTATATGAGAATATATGTAGTAAATGATAATAACCCTGGTATAAACTATGTGATATATGTCATGGGGTTAATGGCTGCTGTGTGACCTGTGTGGTGGTGATGATGGGCACTCCTGCAATGATCTCCGTTTTGTAAGACACTTGTTTTGCGGCAGCTGACGTGTCCACACACGCTTCTGCTGTATTTTGAGCCATCTGCTCACCTGACTTGGGCACCTGGAGAAGAAATGAGGAAACAAAAACAAGTAGAAATGAGCAAACCAGTGTGAGACAAGCGGCATTCTTTATACGATTTTTTTAGAGTTATAGTTCACCCAGAACTGAAATTTGTCATTTACTCACTGTCAAATTGGTTCAAACATGTATGAATGTCGTTCTTCTGCTGAACACCAAAGAAGATACTTTGAATATCTTGAGTATTTTTCCCCATACTATGGAAGCCATTGGGGCCCATCAACTGTTTGGAATCTTCATTTGGGTTTAGCAGAAGAAAGAAACCCATACAAGGTTTGGAACAACTTGAGGGTGAATAAATGATGAAAATTAATTTTCATTTTTGACTGAACTATCCCTTTAAGAGTATTTCCCAAAGCATAGACAAGGACAATCAATTCCAGACAAAACATGGCAAACCTGAGGGATTGTCCAATTCTTTTTAAATGCTTCTGCTGCAATTTATTCAAGTCTAATGACCAACTGTTCCATCCTTCAAAAACTGACATGTGTTGCTCAAACTGAGACTGAAATCAACAGTTGCTTGTTTCTAATGTTGGAAGCTGATAGGTGCTACACACAGCAAGAAACAGCATAAGGTTTGAAGAAATTTCAAAGTTTGGGGTATTTATTTTTTCAAATAATCATTTTATTCAACAAGGACACATTACTTTGATCAAAAGCGATAGTAAAGACATTTATAATGTTACAAAAAATTATTTTTTATTAAACAATTTAGAAAAAGGGCTGGGGGGGAATAATAAATCAACTCCATAGCGGATTCCAAGTGATCAAGGGTTTAGGACGTTCCAGTTCAGCCCATTGCAAATGTTCCGCCAGTAATGGGCACTCATAGCACATAAGCAATGACGTACATCTGAGTCAACGAGACTGAGTGAAGTTATAAAAGGCATTTAAAAACAAACAAACAAAAAAAAAAAAAAACTGGAACACAGCCCTAGATAGCTGGAGAACATCTCACGTGGCATTACATTCACCTCAGGCAAGTCATTTACTGTCCACAGCATGTTAGTTCACTAGAGCCTGTAAGTGATGTCTTATTTAATATATGTTTAAATAAATTTGTCGTGAAAACAAGTTATGACAGTCACTGTGTATAAGAATATACTTCAAAAATGAATTGGAGTAATAATTTTATAATTAGATTTAGAATTAAATGCAAAACCTGCCTTATGAGTAATAAACATTTTTTTGAGTGTTGAATATTATATCTAAAAATAAATAGCAACAAAATGTAATAGTTTGGGCTTTGTTGTTACCTGTAACCTTTAATATTATAGTAATGTGCAAGAAAAGGCTCCATGTAAATAGCTTACAGCATTAGCTGAGTGTTACATCACGGCGAGTAGTTAATCGCACAACAAAGGAGAATTCCAAAAACACAGTATTTTCCTGCTAAGATAAAGCTGAGATCAAGCATCCTGCAATAAAGCAATAAAACTCATCTGGAAAGAAGATTTCAAAGGAATAGGACAACGCCTTGCCCAAACTGTCCTCACTCATCTCTGTGACCAGCCCCCCTCCCTCCACTCCCTTCCTCCCCCCTGATTCAAGTCACTGAAGTTCTCTAAGAATATATATACACTATGTATGATGTATCTTGTGAATCTATTATTTTCCAATTTCATGTTTAGTATCATTTTAAATGTCTCAGTGCGATTGGTACAATGGTCTCAGTTTCACAGCAGTCACTAGTATTATGAGAAAGTTTGAAAACTTAAGAGAATTCTGTTCTCTTTTCTCTTCAAGAAAACCACCTCCTCTCCCCCAAAACCAGGTGCGGGGGCAATAAATATTTACAATCCTTTTGTTCTGGTCTGGGTATTTAGGGGAAAAGACACAGCAGCAAGAGGGGACATTCTCCCCCACATGGAGGTGGTGAGTGTTTTCCACTCACATCTCTATGTGTATGCATAACTTTTAAATACTCTTAGAGAAATCTTTTGAGTAATTGATGTTATGTATTTGTTGTATTTGAATTGGTTTATAATTGTGTAATTATGTAATTGGCATTGATACATTTTTACCTGATAAATAAATTGTTTCATCTTGATTTATTTTAAATTCGTCTGAAATCATTATCACCGGTAGATTTAAGTGGTTTTCGAGATTTCCGCAATTCTAGTTGTTAGGGTAGATCATACTGAAATCTTAATATACGGAGCATGTGGCACAATATTAAGATTTTGGATTTCTGACTATTATGACTTAACATGTTATAGTATCGTGACTAAATCGAATGGCACTTTTGTGAGAATAAGCATGAGGCGATTACATAATCTGTGTTTTTTAGTAAATGCTATATTCCTCTGTTTTGATTCTAAACTAACCGGATTGTGACGTAAAGTGTGTATCGGCCGTACATATAACTTTTGAGTGATCCGACGCCCGAATGAAAGGATAATTGAAATTAAGAGAAATTAAAGAATCAAAGATCTAAATTAATTCATATTTAATCACACGATCAGCTGTTAATGTTACATCAGAAGCATTACCAATTAGAGGTCGTTTACAATTGGAGTCAGATTAAACGAACAGCTAAAGGAAAACATAAACTAAATCCCAAAAATTTATGTGAACTTAACACGGGCGCTGAAAAGACATACACGCATTGTACCTTTGCCCAGGCCGTCAGATTCCGCCATTGGGCTGACGGGTGGTCCTTACAAATTTTTGCTTAGTATGGTTGGATCAATTAAGGTCAGCAGCAAAGACATTGGTTAATAAAGTGAGATTAAATACATAAAGTATATTTGTGTAATTTAATGTAGTCAATTATTACAGGTTTGAATATAATTCTGAGATTATTCATTTTGAGAAAAACTGAATTTTTTTGTGCAAGTGAGATGAATAAATGCATGTACGCATATAGAACTACAAGACCCATCCTGTTTACACAGCGCACACAATGCCTCTGCACTTTATTTCTCTCAACATGGGGACAGTAGCTGTCAGTCAATAAATGTGAAAAAGTAACTTAGATATTTTGTTGTAAAGTAACGTTTTACTTTGAAAAGTAATCTGATTACATAACTCAAGTTACTTGTAATGTGTTACTCCCAACACTGGTGACTAGAGATAGAACAGTTAGTCTAATGTAAAGATGTATTATAATAACTATAAATGTGTATATATTAACTGTAAATGTCCATATATTAACATTAACATCATCTGACTACTTTTAGTTTCTTTTATGACATAGTAGATGACTAGATGTTTTCTAGTTGTCCAATTATGGAAAATAGCCATGACTATAGTTTCTACAACAATGCATTATACTATAGTGGTTAAGCAGTAAGTCATGTCATTGTATAGGAAACACATCCCTGGTTAGTAAGTGGAATCTGATTCAAGGTCTGGGACTTACTGTGATTTTGGTGGCATTGTTGAGTGCACTGACCCACTCCACTAAATCCTGCTTATCATTCGCCTGCAAGTAAAACTTTCTCATTCCAGCGTTGATGACTGTGGGAACAAACACAGATTTATATTTAAACAATCTGGAGGTGTTGATAATACATTATTTTGGCATAATGTATTTGGTAACATGTCGGTCGGACAGTCTCTTTCCATTTTAGGCCTAAGTGTGGATTTCTACGCCTGAATAAGGGTGATTTCACACTAGCACTTTTAGAGTGTACCTGGCTTTGTTTGGCGGCAAAGTTTATTTTGTTTATATGGTTCATTTTGGATCATGTGAATTCTGTTTAACAAACTCGCACACCAGGATTAGAAGTTAACTAAAACTAAACCAATAAAAACTGTTTTGTTACTTGAAATAAAACACACTTAGCCAGGTACTGCAGAGCTACTGTCATGGACTTTTGTTTGCAAAAAAATAAATTAAATCAGATGTGATATCAAGATTCAACTTTACAACGTAATAGCATGCCATAATACTAGCATACTTTCTTACAACATAATAATAAAAGTAGGGATTTTCCCATGACAAGTGAAGAACATACTAGTAAGTGAAGATATACAGTAAATGAAAAAGAGCAAATTCCACTTTGGCAAAATCACTTCAGGAGAAAAATTGAAATAAGGTCCAGTACAGAATGTGTAGGTCAGTGGAATGGAAAAAAAAAAAAAGTTCGAGAAGTTTTTTTTTTAACGTTTTTAAAAAACTTTTTTTTTTTAGAAAAAAATGCAAGACACAAGGACAAAGGCCAAATACATCTTTCTAAAGCATGTTTACATTGAAACACAATAGAAAAGCAGCCAGTGGAATGCAAAAACATGTACTATGTGAACGGAAACTAATATTAAACACTTCACACTGTAGTACACTCAATATGTGACCAAGTTTAGTATCTGTATTATATTGCTCACACAAACATGATGTCTCAAACACTCTTGACAGTGGCCTCTAGTCTAACTCTACCAGGTGAAGTCCCAAAATCTCAAGTGTGTGATTGTCTCTGATCTCAGAAACAATAGCTGGGGTCAGGGGTCATGGTTGAACATGCACCCTGGTCGCCCTTTCTTTTGAATACTGCATCCTCTGAGAAACATGGAAAGGGAATCACTTGCTTACCGAAGCAGAACTCCGCCTTTGGTCGCAATTTGGTGGCATCGCTAACCTTTAATGACAAGATAAGACCAGATTAATAACACCATACACAAATGCACATACAAATTTAAATCATTTTCCACTATAAAACTTTATATACTGAGCAATGTATGAAACTTGTATTTTGAGCACTTCCTGTGTCTATTTGCCAATTCATGAAGAATCGCTTGTTTGTTTTCCTCACTTGTAAGTCGCTTTGGATAAAAGCGTCTGCTAAATGACTAAATGTAAATGTAAATAAAAACATTATGCCCCTAAAGGACAAATCTGTTTGTACATTAACTTTTTCATTAAGGTGCAATATTTGTCTGGATTTTTTTATTTATTTTTTTTTTACCTTTGTAAGGGCAATTTTTATAAAAACCTTAGTAAACGTATCAGTGTTGTTTTATTAAGTTTTGTCAAATACTTAAATATAACTAATTCAACCAATCAATCAGAATATTATACACAGACAGCAATAAAATTATCAACATAAGTAATCTTTACACTGCAAAGGTGGAATAACAGCTGCATCTGACAAAAGATGGCATGTTTTTTCACTGCTTAATGTCGCCAAAAAGGTGGCATACATGTATTTTCACATGTAATGTAAACAGCCAATATAAAGTATATATATTATACAATTAAAAAACAAAAATTCAATATAGGGTAGTGCTGCAATATTATTACAGTAATCATTATTGTTGATATTGCTCTTGATATTGAAATAATGATTATATTAATGTTGATTAATAAAACAAAATCATTTTCGGGTGTAGGTAAATGGCACATCATATTCTACAGAGACTGTTTACGACAGGTTATTGCTTTTTACCCATTAGAAAGTCAAGACTTTGCTTATCTTGGTAGCATGAAAAACAAAATGTTCAAACAGAAAGTGAGCAAAAACATGTTCCCCATCACTGAAGCGGTTCATGGCTTCAGCTCACAGAATGAGTGAAGCTGTCTGCACCGCAAAATGAATCATGTTTACATCGTATCTGCACTTTGTTGTTTATGATGAGAGAATTTGTGAGCGCAGAAATCAGTCAGTCAATCAGTGTGTGTGTTCATTCATCTTTATTTATTTCCCGAAGACAATTTGCAGCATACAAGCATATCGCTTAAGTCAACGCATAGAGAAACTACAAAAAACACACAATCATCCTAAAAAAAAAAAAGTATTGAGCATTTACCTTACATTTAAAAACGTTACAGCTGAGGGGAAAAATTAATGATTTGTTTTACTAATAGTAGTTCCATACCGAATGCCAGAAGAGAGAAGATGGAACTCATGATACATAGGGTGTGAATCTTCATCACCAGCGACTAATGTAAATTCCTCTGAAATGCCATTGCTGATTGTTTAACCCATTAACTTGAATTTGGGGTCTTTTTTTGCTTATTTTGGTACAATTTTTGACTCTTTTCAACCCTGTACATTCACATACATTCAAATGAAGACCCCAATAGCGGTCTAGAAAAAGATGTTTTATTATACATAAGAGCGGACCTCTTCATGGCAGTCGGTTCAGATCAGATCACATGGCCAGGCATTACGAATCATTTTATCTCTGTAACCCCAGGAAAAAATGGTGAATCTGAACAAGTAGAAAATTCATAGCACACCTTTTCTGCACAATTTGTATCATGTCTGTGAATGTAATGTGAGTAATAAATAGTCAGAAATGACAAACCTTGGATATATACGTTAGTTTGAGGGAGCCGACAAAGAATGACCCTTCTGGAAGATTCTGTAGAAGGAGAGGGTTGAAGTCATTAAAACTGAAATTATGAATATAAAATGATACACACTGACTTGATGTGAGAAGTGTGTTTGTTTTGAGCAGTATCTGAAAAGAAACGTGGAGAGAATACATTCATGGCGAGTGTACGGTTTTCTCTAAAGTTGTAGAATTGCACAGGGGCCTATGAAAGTTTTAGCACACATCTACAGATGCAGTGAGGTAAATTATTCAAAGTCAGACATGGCATCAATAAAAGATGCTGGCTGGGACTACTGACTGAGTCTTGGATAAAGTGATTGGTACAGAACCTGCAGCAGCCAGGAGAGAGAGAGAGAGAAAAAAAAGAGAATTCATTAAAAGAAACAAAGAAAGAATATCAAAGAATCAAAAAAGGTCCTGACATGGGCTCTTTATTAGAGAACTCCATCAGAGTTCTCTTTTACTCTAGGCTAAATAGCATTAAGAGCTCTGAGAGCATCGGAGTAGTTAATATCAAGTTTTCTCTCTGATCCAACCCCAAAACAACCACATTAAAACAAGAGTAAAAACGTTTCCTGAATTATGCTACCAAATGTGATTTCAGCATCTTGAGTAACACTTTACAAATAACTCCCCATTATTTATTGTTGGTAAATGCATTTACATTAACTAACAATGAACAATACATTTGTCACAGCATTTAACAAATCATTGTTACATTAGTTAATAAATATACAACTGTTCATTGGTTCATGTTAGCTCAGGTCCATTAAATAACATTAATAGATATAATTTTAATAAAGTATTAGTAAATTAATGGTGTATTAGATTTATCGGCTAAATGCTTCAGAAGTATTTTCATTGTTAACTAATGGAGATATCTAATGTTAACAAATGGAACCTTATTGTAAAGTGTTACCAAAACATGAAATCTATGGAGCGTTTTAGAGTGTCTTTCTGTATATCTGTCTTTTAATTCATAGTAAGTTATGAGAAATTTCAGAAAAAATATATCCGTCCTTAAAACCCCACAAGAAAAAAAGTTTTTTGGTATGTGCGATAAAATCTATGGTAGTATATTCCTACATTCAACAACAAACTCTTCTGGGAAAACCAACCAAAAATATCAAGGACAAAACCCACTCCTGCTCAGGGAATCCAATGTTTTTGTAAAACAAAATGCTCTCGAGAATAAAAATATTTTTCATTTTTTTGTGACGTCACAAAGTTTTTACGTTTTTACAATAATGAATCCAAAACCCTTGGTAATTACTATCTGTGTAGGTTCCTGCTATATAACTGAAGACAGTCAGGAACAATTTATTTTGCTATTCTGGAATCTCAAAGATAACCTCATAAATATGCACAGTAAAGCAAAGAGTGGCCCACACAGATGCAAATACATTTATGCACATACGCACACTGTAACTGTGCCCACTCTTAATGGTTAAAGTGGTCTGGAGGCAAAGATCAATGCCCTCAAAACACCTCATGAGATAATAAAGTCCACCAGAGGCCACAACGCTCATTTCCTTCACCCACAAACTCATGGGAAGTGATACTTCTACACAGCCACATTCAGCAATGTTTCAGAGCAAAAACAGTCAATATCCATCCTGACAGTTCACAAACTGATCCTTTTCAAAACTATATTAATACCAAGGTGTGTAGGAGAGTAAATGTTAGTATCACACAAATGTTTTGCATATCAAGATTCTAACTATGATAGCTAAAAAGGTCAACTGCAGAACTGTGGTGTACAGAATGTCTACCCAGGGACCTAGTTTCCTGGTGGGTCGGGGTTATAACCATAAACCGACAAGTACAACCCTCCCCCCAATATTTATACCATGCTGAACCTATAGGCTAGAATTAAGCTATTAATAAATTATATAGATTAATTCAGAGCTTTTACTGAATGGACCAATTATCAGCTCAATATGACTGAAGCACAGTTATTTAAACATTTGTGGTGTGCAAATCACCGTATACTGTGCGCAGCGAGCTCCAAAATTTGCAATTTTGGAAAATAAAATGTGCAACCATTTTGAATTCTATTAAGAATTTACAACTTTAAAAAGCTATAAAGTAAAATGATCTAAAAAGCCACAAACTAAAAAGACTGATGAAAAGAGGGGAAAACATCATCTTGCACTAATTTATCATATTGTATTGTATTTAAAATTTTGACTAACTTCTAGATGTACATATGAAATATATTTTTCACTATAGATTTATATTACAACTGTGGCTTGTTGTAGCTGTAGTTTCTAAATGTGTAGGTCGCTATTTTTTATTAATGATATAGATCAACAACAACAGAAAAAGTCAACACGGCCCTAATGAGGAGCCATCAATGGTCTCACCAGTAATTATTGCCTTTTTTGTAACAAATGATACAGTTAAACAATAACAAAGAATTATGGTATATTTATATAAGGGCACGTACAAGTTAGAATCAATAGCTTTAAAATCTGGACCTTCTTGAATTATTGACCAAACAATCATTTTTCCCTATGCATGAAATGTGTTCTGTTCTAATGCTGGCTGTCATTAGGAAAATCCTGGCCTTTAGATTTTCTAAGAGATGACAAGCCAAAATCATTAAGAGCCTGATGAACAGTTAAGTTGTAGGAAATAAACAATTTCAATATAAGAAAGTTAGTTTGAATTCCCATGGCACTTTGAAGCGGAAAATTCTGTCAAACTGATAAGGTTCCAGATACTTAAATAATATAAAATACATGATATATCCGGACAACGGATTATAGACAAGACAGAGCAGGATACTTTTGATATGAAAGTTTCATATTTAAAATATTGTAATTTTTTAAAGAAGTTTAAAAAAGACGTGAGTACACACAATTTTTCAAGTTCAAGTTCACCAACGTTAATCTACTAACTCTCCTGACTGCTTTGTCGGACAAAACGGCAGATTCGGGCTTATGATTGGTCAGATCGCCTTTCAATCAAACTGCCGGCGAAGGGTTAATTAACTAATCTTTTAGGACTTTTGAGTAAGAAATACTTGAGTGGAAAAATCTCTGCATTTTCTGCCAACACCAGTCTTCACAGATTTCAGATTTTTGAGATAAGACAAGATGAAAGTAATAACTTGTGGTTCAGTAAGTGCATCTGATTAATTCGGTAACAGCTGTTAATTAATTTACTAACAGTGATGAGTGTTTTTGATTCACTAAAAAGCCCACCACTTCTGATACCACCCATTCTGCAAAACTGAATTTTTTGTCCACACTGGCAAAAGAGTGAACCAAAACTAAATGCTTCGTTTGATTCCCAATGTTATCCGTGACATAAATATTATTTGAAACTTAACTGGGCCAACGACTAGCCCCTGAGGAACACCATACTGTCATATTTGACATGGAACAAATTGCACAGGAGAGGTAAAACAACGGAAGACATTCAGATGTAGAAAAAATAAGAGTCACTTCATTTAGTGACACACTGAGTGAATGGGATGAAGATGGGTTGGTACCTGAGGGTTATCCATGTACCACACCAGGTTGCCCTCCAGCGTGTCCAGAATGAAATAGCGTCGGAAAAACTTGCCGCTGCTCTCGATTTCCTCGATGTCTAGAAAGCCACAGATCCGATTCTGACGATCTACGTACGGCATTTCTGAGACTAAGCATTACCCTGCAAAACAAAGAAAATTATGCTGATTATAAATGAGAACATGTGAAGAGTAGAAGTGGAGGACAATAATTAAAATAAATTTGGCATCTTGTGTGAGAGTCTGCGAATTTCCTATAATGTCAACCTTGGTCATGCTGTATGGAAGGGACACCCATTTAATTTCAGACCCCTGTGGTGATGAAAACCCAGTCAGACGAAGCTGTTTGAATACAAATGACTTGATTGTGACATTACCCAAGCTGAGAAGCAATGCAAGCACACTTAAACAGTGTAATTTCCCATTTACCTGCAGTCTCTCTAAATGTCACAACAGCACTATGGTAACTGTGAATAATGCCGAAGTTATGCCCATGAGGGTAAGAAATTAACCAGGACTTGACAGACAAAAAGCCACCAAATGTGATGAAAATGCCACAGATACTTAAAATGTGGGACCAGTCAACTAGTGGTCAGCGTCAGTCCTTTTTATATGGCCTTTTGATGTGTTATAAGGATATTTAAATGAACACAACTTCAGTGTGTAACACAGATTCAGTCTGGTACTCAGTCACACAATACTACAGCCATGTTAATTATTTCATGAATAATGCCCGAGTAGATTTTTATTCTATTCTACTCTTTAATCTTCCCAGATAAAAGCCATATGAGATTTATCAAGTTCATGGCTATGACCCAATGTTTAATTCAAGATTGTTTTGACAATTGAAATTAAATGCAAGTTTTTGTTTGTTTTTGATGGCTCCCATGCAGTTTATTTAATAACGCTTACATTTTGTTAAAAAATTAAAATTACATTAATCATTTTGTAATCATTGTGTAAAGGTCAGCTACAATTTGGTAATCATCAGGGTCCACAAAATAATTGCACATATGAATGATTACCTATCTAACTGAAACATATATTATGATGTGGTTTTTATAGCAAATTCGCAATTTGAATCTTCACTGAAAGTTTGGGTTTGGACAAAATATATTTGCTGTATGTGTGGACTCATATTCAACATTTAAATTTAGATTAAATAAACGGGTCATGGTTCATCACTTTGTGCCAAATTTCATGGGAGAACTGTCAAACAATTCAAAAATCATATTTCTCAATGGAAGATTGCAAATTCTATCTATTTCACAATATTATGTATCTATCATACATAAGATTGTGAAAAGATTCAGGGAATGCAGAGAAATCTCAGGCCGTGTAGGGCAAGGCAGGAAACTTGCTGAATTTGCATGAACTTCTAGCCCTCAGATGGCATTGCGTGAGAACATGGGCTCGGAAGCACGTGGAATCTGATGAAGCAGAAAAGAAGATGATGAAGAATGTCGTTCCAATAAGAAGTTTAATGAGAATATCCAAACAGTAGGCAGAGATGATGACACAAAGAGATCCGGGGCCAGAGTCGGAGCAGAAGGATCCGGGATTTTTTCAAATTTCAAAAGGAATTTGAAAAAGTAGATTTTGTTTTGACTTTGACTTTTTTGATTTAGTGTATATGACTTTCTTCTTTCAACCAAACACAATCAGAGTTATATTAAATAATATCCTGGCTTTTCTCAGCTTTGTGATGGCACTGAATACTGCCTGAGTTTTTGAAACTCCAAAAAGTGCATCCATCCATCATATAAGTAATCCATACAACTCCAGTGAGTTAATACATTTTAAAAAACGGGATTTCTTAACAAAAATAATCGTTTATAAAACTATTATATAAACTATAATCACTGGCTTCTGGCAACAGCCATACACACGTTCATGAGAGAGTCGAGTTCCGGCGGAAGGGTGTTCTCCGAACCCAACATATTGCTTAGGTTCTCTTCTCTTATATCGAAATCTTCTGACATTTTTCTTTAAAACTTCTCATTTTTGATATTGTTTTGTTTCGCTCTATTCTCTGAATTTCTGTGCTCATCATTTCTCAAGTATGATGTACTGTATGAGGTAGGCCCTTTACGCCAGGCAAGCATGTTTAAGCTTCGGTTTACCATATTTGACGTGCTTATGTGCTCTTATATAAAGCGATCATGTTTCTTCTGAACCACTTGATTCATATGGATTACTTTTACGATCTCTTTATTTATTTTTTAAAGCATCAAATTTTGGTTTAAAAGAAGTCTTTCAATGGAGAGACATAAATCTGTAAAATATCTTCCTTTGTGCTTAAAGTCTTTTGAGCGTCATAAGGGTGAGTAATTATAACAAAATATTCAATTTTGAGTGAACTAACCCTTTAAGAAACAAGGGGAATAAATCAACGGTTTAATAAAGAATGGACTAAAAGAAAATATAAGGCCGTTTGCCATGTAGTGAGCGGAATGATGTGTTACAGGAGAAGAATCTAAGAAGGCACTTTACGTCCAAGCACTCAAACTTTGACACAAAATTTCCTCCAGGCCCTGATTCTTGCTGACATAAAGTGAAAAGCCTAACAAGCTATCATGGTCAGATCATGTTTCTAGCAAGAAAAAGCTCTTTCTGTGAAGCAAAAAATCTTCAAAAAAGAAGAAGTGGTAACACTTTGCTTGAAGGGGTGTGCATAAGACTGACATGACACCTTCATAATCGTGACATAACACGTCATGAATATGAAGGAGGGTTTATGACAACTGACATGAAGTGTCATTCGCTCAATTATGTCATTTTTAATGCAAAGATGACATTGTTTGAGAAGTCTTTGTTATGACAACTTGACAAACCAAAACATCATAACCTGTCAAATATTTGTCATAAACATGACATAACAGATTAATTATAAAACTTAAGAAACTACTTTTTACCGAAACTACATTTTTTTTTCCTTTTATGGGTTAACATTACATTAAACTGTCATTGGTTTTGACACTGACCGTCATGAGACCATTATAACTGTGTCATGAATATTTTTCTGACCCCTTTTGTCATTAAAATGTCATTAAGTGTTAATACTCTCTAATTATTTTATAACAGTGTTTCATAATTTCTTTTTTAAGTACCACTGTAGTTTAGGTCAAGAAAAATATTAATGACGCTGATATACATCTTGGTAATGTCAAGTTGTCATTACAAAGATACTGACAGGTTATGATGTTTTGGTTTGTCATAAAGATATCTCAAACAATGTCATCTTTGCATTAAAAATGACATAACTGAGCGAATTACACTTTATGTCAGTTGTCATAAACATGCATAATGTGTTATGTCACGATTATGAAGGTGTCATGTCAGTCTTATGTACACCCCTTCAAGTAAAGTGTTACCAAAGAAATCCTCCACTGGCTCAAAAACAATATGAAGGATTTCATGTTAACTGTTGTAGTCAAAAACAACATCATCAATTCAGAAAATAATGATGTCTGACACACTGAACAAGAAGTAAAATGACACTACAAAAGGTGTCACTAGCAGTGAATGAATCCACTGATGTAATTTAGGAAAGCTGTGTCTATTTGAGAATTTTGGGTGATACAGCAACCATTAATTTAAATGCAAGCAACACTTGTTTCCTATGAGGTGTCTCAGCTACGCCAAATGAGTTATTCATCCATGGCGATGACAAATGGAAAGAGACATAGAAATGATTTTGTGGATTCAGACAGGAAAATGTTGCTTTTCTCTGTGGCTACCATCACTGGAGAGCTGTAACATTTCTAACTTGAATGCCTGATGAGAATCTCCGGAGTGACAGATTTCATCTCTTCAAACGGCCTTAATCTGGGATTGCAGTGAAGGGATATTTGTGATATTTTAGTAATACTCAACGGATTTAAACTTAAGATGTGCTTGTTTGTTTATTCTTTTTTCTGTTTTTTTTTTTCACTATTTGGACCACTGCAAAAAGCTACACATTCCAACGCTTCATAAACAACTTGTCATAACCAATTAGCAGAAATTCGATGAAAGCAAGGTTTGACGATTTCAACACCCCCCGAGGCAATTCAGTTTACCAAGGACCCATTTACTATTGATGCAGAGTTTGTTCACATAACTGGATGAAGGCTCCTTACAATTAGAACTGATAGACATCCATCCAGACATCACCAGATTTGAAGCAGGGGCTTAGTCTGGGGAACACCCATGTTGACAATATTCATTCTAACTATGTTTGGTGACACTTACACATGTAAGTCAAGCTTCAAAAAAGTAAGAAGCGCCACCGAAAATTAAGCAGCATGTAAAATTCAACACTTCATTTGTAATGAAGCATCAGTTTTCACAATGCTATCAAGTTAAAAAAAAAAAATTCGAGCCCTAATCTTGAGGTAATAGAATGTGCCAAATTAATATTTTATGTTCCGTTATTTACTTCTATGGCAAGAAGCTCCATAATAAATGGAATGATTTCACAGTGGGGTCTTGCATCACCCTGAAGGAGTTTCTTTTGTATAATAATCTTCTGATTTTGGCCTCAAATTTCAAGATATGTCCCAGTATGCGTTCTTGATTTTAATACTTGGCGAAAAAACATGGGCAAGAGTGCTGTTTTCCTGAATATAAAAAAATGGCAAATGTGATATAGATTTTATACAACAGTTCAATAAACAAGAAGTTAATACTCACATTTTAGGCTTTCTTGTTAAAGAGAATATTGTCTGCTTTTGTTGCATTTCATTCCAAAGAAATCCACAGTAGAGCCAAAGCGCATCCCCAAGCAACAGTAATGTTTCATTTTTCGTTTATGAACAAATGAGTGACTCATAAAAACAGTCACTTTCATTGTGGTCTGAATTAATCAGCCGTTTTGAACATATTGACTGACCGAACGATTATGACTCACTAGTTGAGACAATGATTTGCAGTCACTTACTGATGGGTTCATATTTAAAAGTATTTCATTTTTTTTTATCATTATATACCTGCAGTCTACCATGCTGAAAGACAGTCAAACATGACATTATGAGATATGCTGAATATGGATAAACTTGTCAGAGCTTTTGCAGCACTCTGTCATTGGAAAGCCAAGTTCTATTCATAGTCATGTTGTATTACTAATTCCTATTAAACACTTTATCTAATCCCTGTTCTCTCATTTTTATTTCTTTGCCTGCAATGCCTGGTCATTGAGAGCAATGACTTTGAAATGGGCCTACAAATTACAAAGTCCACCTCTGGTTTTTATCCCATGTTTTCTTTTGTTAACAATATAGGTTCTGTTTGAGACTAGGTGTGGGAGGTATGTTGTTTCTAAAATGTGATTTATTTTTTAGCTTCACTCCCCAGACATTTAATTTCCAAACTGCCAAAATACATGTAACAATGTAATAAAATGTTGGCACAGTCAAGTTTATCTGTTTTGGATAAATATGAAGATGATTTTCAGCACCACTCACTGGACATTTCGTTTTAAAACTACCGCAAAACATGGAAAAAGCAATGTAATATAATATTTTATACTACAGTTTGATTGACAGGCGATCTGACCAATCATGATCCTGAATCCGTCATTTTGTCTGACAAAGCAGTCAGGGGAGTTAGTAGATTAACGTTGGTGAACTTGAACTTCAAAAACTGTGTGTACTCACGTCTTTCCGCACTTGAAACAACTTTCCTTCTGATGTTCATTCATGTTTATTTGATACTATAAATGAACTAGTATGAAGAGATGATCGGTTCACGAGCCAAATAAAGAGCCACTATACGGTATTTATTGTTTAAACTTACGATATATTAAATATGAAACTGTTTTCATATGTTTCATATGTCCCCTTTGCTCCACCATGTATTTTTCACTGCGTGAGAACATGATGTGTGGCGTGAGAGTGCATGGTTTGTCGGACATAGCAACAGTAACTAAAGGGGGCGGGTCTTTGCGAAGGGTCAATTCCCTTGCTCTTCTCTCCAAAGGAACTTCATGTCACATTCTACTGTATCTGTGAGGGATAAGCAGTGTGCACAACAACCATATTATCATAAAAGACTAGTCAGCACGCTCTCTGAACAACTAATGGAGCAGTTGGTCTCATAGCCTGTATAATTAGGTTGTGATTGTGTGGCTTCACAAAATAGTTTGCATTCAGTGTGGAGAGAAAAGTTACCCATCACTGGAAACTTGTCAAGTTACTGCTTAGGACTACAGTTTAGGAGTTGAGTCAGAAACGACATACTGACTTTAGCTGACATACGAAATCATGTGTTTGAGCAGTTGGGAGCCACTTTGGCATGATAAAGATATGCGGAAGGTGGAGATTTGAAAGTCTGCGTGCTTTTAAAGAGGAAGAGAGAGTGCAAGGCGGTTTAACCCATCACAGGTACAGCGTGCACACATGTGTATAACATCTACATAACAGTTTCAAGTCTTTTGATAGGAGTTTGGAACGAGGATAGTATTTTTATCTTGCCAAATTGACCCAAAGCAGCCCCCCAGTTTTTCACACCATAATTTTTTTTACACTGTTAAATGCCACATTATTTCATAGAATAGTTATAGCAATAGCAATAACAGTATGTTCTGAAGAACATCATCCTTATAAAACAACATTTTAACAATCTTTTAGACCTACATTTTTCACATTAAAATTTAAAAAGAAAAAAAAAAATCACATTGATTTACACTTAAGGCAGAACCAAAATCTAACATTCACCAAAAATATATATCCAATTTTAAATATATTGCTGGCCAAAAATATAGTTTACATTTTGCAACACTATGAGCAGTTGAGTATGTGAGAGTACATAAAGACAAAATTATACATACTTACTTTAATATCCAACTTTACATTTAGAGCTGTAGGATAAAATAGTTTAAGTTTTGTGAAGATATTTAAACAATCATGCAGTTCTTACGTGAGTGTTCTGTATGTATGATCTTGGATGTATTTAATATATCGCTATCGTCGCAAAGTATAAACTGTATTATCACAGAGCTCTATAAAGTTTTTTCCACATATACTCTCGTAAAGCAATATACTATGTATCAAATCTCATTAACGTTGTTATATGTCGCTTTATGTGAGTGTACTGTATGCGGATAATTGTAATACTTCTATATTAATATAATAACTTATATAATAACTTATATAATAACGTATAATATATATAGCCATCGCTGCAAAATGTAAACTATAATCAGCGGAAGTGTATCTGCACTGAGATCAACAGCAGCATGCTGTCTGTCAGAAGACATCCTACAGGTCCTACCTGTGCTTCTGTTTGGGTTTACTTTTGTGTGAGAAAGACAGGCGCTAAAGTTTACACGATGTAATAGTTCCCTCTCTGTCACTAGATATGCATCTTATTATTAGACTCTGGTCAGATTCAACAGAACCATAATACATCATTAGACAGGTCCACAGTGTGAGACTTTCTGTTATATTAGCTAGAAAGATATACATTTGTCCACAGCACATAGGCGAACTGTTCCTCGTAAGACAAACGTATAAACTAAGAGAAGGAAATGCAAACTAGATCTACTAGATTAACTAGATCTAGAGGAAACAGCAGTGAGGTGCTCTGATGGAGTGCATATGAGGTATCAAGTTACCGCCTGTAATGCAGAATCATTTCATACAATATATTGTGAAAAATGAACATACACAGCATTATTATTACAGGCACTTCAGAATAACGATATCATATCAAGATTAGGGCTGGGTATTAACAAAATTCGATTTCGATTCACAAGCTTGCAAATCAATTGGATTCCGATTAAATTCTATTTGATTAATTAACGATTATTTTGGATATATATCAGGAACAGTACATGGAACTACTAATTTTCTACATAATTTTCAATTATGTAATTATATTTCTACTCCAATTCGTTTTTTTGAAATACATTCATTTAAATGGTGGCTGTCATAAAAAACTTGACGGATTTATTCAAACATGCATTAAATATTTAAGAACACTAAAAATGATAATGAATATGTAATGCGTATATGTTATGTATCAAAATACTTCTCTCCAAAAAAGCTAGCATTCATTTTACTAGCTTACCAACGAGTTATGGTCACGGAATATGGTTTTTCTGAGGTAAATGTGACGTTACATGATATTGCTTACACAAGCTGTTTAATTAACGTCTTTCTGCGGTTGAAGCCATGATTGAGCTATTCCATGAGACAGGATACGGATTTTGGTAAGTTGTACTCCATCTTTCAACATACCTTCAGGTGTTCGTTCATGTTTGTTTCACACTGTAACTTGTATTAAAGTGGAGGAGATGATCAGTTCACTGCAGCCTCTCTTGAACTGAGGCGCTATAGCGATCTGTCACGCCACATATACAGCGCCAAAGCGGTTATTTTTTGAATTTCGTAATAAAAGGGACAGAATTTGAAATCTGAGACTTTGTATAGAAAGTAACAAAGCACAAAGCTTACTGACATTTATTGGAAGGGTAGAGCGCTGCAATGTTCAGTTCATTCATCAACTGAAAACTACACAACACTAATCAATTCTTGGGATTTAAGAATCGATATTGGTTTGTTTAAATGAGAATCGATTAAAATCGAGAAATCAATTACCCAGCCCTAATCAAGATCACGATAAATTTTTACATTGACAATGATGATAAGCTCTGGACATTTTTACTTGAAATTGATCGTTCGCAAAGCCCCGCCCCCTTTATTTACTCCTATGTCCGACAAGCCATGCCGCTCTCACGCCACATCATATTCTCACGCAGTCAAAAACACATTGCGGAGTAAAAGAGGACACTGACAACGTGTCGACAGACAAGACAGAGCAGGTTACTTTGATAAGAAACAAAGTTTCAAATTTCAAATATTGTAAATTTTTAAAGAAGTTTAAACAATAAACCCAATGGGGATATATTTGATGGGATATTAGAAGATACATAAGAAAATAAGTATTGTTGGATGCGTCTTGTATTATTACCTTAATTTAATTTATATTTTTTGGTGTATGTATTTGTGCATTTTTCTTTTTTGTTAATTATTTGTATGTGAATGTTTGTCATAGGTTTGTGTTGTTATAACATGTTGTCTTTGTTATGTAATCTAAAAAGCAATACAAATATATATTATATTTATTGCTGTCAAGGCGAAGCTGAATTTTCAGCAGCCATTACGGTCTTCAGTGTCACATGATCATTCAGAAATCATGTGATTAATCACCATGATGAATAGAAAGTTCAAAAGAAAAGCATTTATTTGCAATAGAAATCTATTATAATATTATAATCGTCTTTACTCACACTTTTGATCAAACCTTACTGACCCTAAACTTTTGAACAGAGGTGCACAAAAGTATTTTTGTACAAATTCTAAATTGCTTTAAGTATAAAGCTGTTTGGATCGATAAGCACATTTCACCGCAAGACAGTTTTTACTATAGCACTGTGTTTTGGAGGAACTTTGATATATATTTGATACCCTTGACACACTTGCTTGACAGGTTTGACATATACTTGAATGAAATACCTTGAGCATAACTCACACAAAAACCCATTGACTCTGTATCAGCTGGTGTGTTGAACGCTCATGTTACAATCGTACTGTTTATCCAGAGCTGGAAAATGAATTAATTTTTAAATAAATGTCATATTATCTTGACAGTAAGCAAGCAGCTGTTATAATTGAAACTGATTGTTTTCAGAAAACGGTAGGTGCAGAGAGATGCACTTGACTGTTGGGTTAAATCTATAAACTGTGAATGTTGGCATGTATGCAATACACTGATGATAAAAACAAACACAAACATGAATCAATTCACAAAGTTCCTAACTCAGACCCTATAAGTGTCTGATTGGAAGCAGGAAACACTGGGATAGCTGACAACAGTTCACCAAAATATGAGATTATATCATTAGTTACTATTATTATTATTTTCAAATTTGTCACACAGCTCTTTTCCATACAATAACACGTCACAGGTAGCAGCATTCATAAAACAGTAGGCAAAAAGTACCTAGATAATCTATGAATTCAGACATACTATATTACTATATAAGAAAGTATGCATATTTGGATGCAAGGAGTGTGTTGTTTGTAAAAGAGCTATTTAGAAAAACATTTGATCTTTTTTTGTTCCAAAAAAGTACAGCTTACGAGTTTAATATGACATCGAGGTTAGTGAATAACGACATAATTTTCTAGAAATTCTTTCAAACACAAAAGCTTCAAAACAAAAGCAATGCATCTAATCAAGGTCTGCAATATGAGAGTCCAACCTCCATCACACCGCAATGACAGATGTGACAAATGAGGACAATGGCAAAGAAAAAGAAAAAGGGAATATCATGGTACATGTTTAAACCATGGTTAAAACAGACAGACAGATATTACCATTGTACTTTTTGATTACTAAAAAACAGGGATGGCAACAGTGATGGTGTGGTTGAGAAAGTAGGAGGCAAATGCAGTTTAAGAAGAAAAAAAAAAACAGTTGGGTTCCAGAAGTAAAAATTCATTTTCTCCATAGGGGAATTGACCTTTCACAAAGACTCGCCCCCTTTAGTTACTGTTGCTTTGTCCGACAAGCCATGCGCTCTCACGCCACACATTATGTTCTCACGAAGTGAAAATACATCTCAGAGCAAAGAGGACACTGACAACATGTCGACAGACAAGACAGAGCAGGTTACTTTTGATATGAAACAGTTTCATATTTAATATATCGTAATTTTTTTAAAGAAGTGACATGAATGAACATCAGAAGGAATGTTATTTCAAGCGCAGAAAGATGTGAGTACACACAATTTCTGAAGTTCAAGTTCACCAACGGTAATCTACTAACTCCCCTGACTGCTTTGTCAGACAAAATGGCGGATTCGGGATTATGATTGGTCAGATCGCCTGTCAATCAAACTTCTGGCGAAGGGTCAATTTATTTTTAACGACAGTTGTGAGCTACGTTGCTGTTAATCGCTTGTGTATGCTTCAGCCTGCATTATTTCAACTTATTTTTATAAATAATCGTATTTAACAGTGAGAATCTAGGTGAGAAACTACATTATCCATGATTTCTAAAAATAAATCTCCATCAATCAGGGCATTCTCTGAAATCGTGCATTATTTGAGGGAAAACCATAGTGGACATTATCGAGTGCACACATAATGCACCCTCATAAGTGTACAACTACGGCTAGCCACTAGACGAGAGAATACACATGGTGCTGTGAGCGCCGTGACTAGAGGGGTGGGACAGGGTGGCACCGGTGCCCCCTGGAATATGACTACAATTTGACTTGGTGTTATTTAGCAGCAGTGCACACCACATACATAGAAAATAGATGAATATTACTTTATCTGTTCTTTTCAGACTAAAGGCACAATAATCTTTTTCCAAAAAGGCTACAATAATAGGCTATGCACATTCAATGCTTGTGTTGAGAATAAAGCAAGTTAAATGACTAATTAATGCTTGGGTGTTCCACATTTTAATACTCTGCATTTATTTACAGTTGAATTTTCTGATTAGTAGAGTCATAGGGAATAGTGTATGAGGGGGGTATAGGGCGTATAGGGGGGGTATAGGGGGCGATTTCAGACAGAGCCAAGCAAATCGCACCCAAAAACTTTTTCGCTCAGGCCTTAAACTCAATTTTATTTATATAGCACCATTGAAAACAACAATTGTTAACCAAGGTGCTGTATATTATATCAAGTATCATCAACATTTAGCACCATGTACAATCAATATTGTGTATCTTAATATTTCCATAATACTTCAATATTTGTATATTTATATGTACACACACATACACTGCCCGGGCAAAAAATAAATAAATAAATAAACAAACAAAAAAGTTGCTGTTTATGTTATGTTTGGAAACGATTCTTTTAATCCTAAAAGATGATGGATATAATGTTGTGATGTTATTTCCATTAAGAGGTGCATCGGTTTTTGATCAAGATCTTGTATTGACAATGCAAGAGTCGAGCACTCTGAAAAGTCTCCTCCAGCACATCCCAAAGACTTACTGAGGCTAAGGTCAGGACTCAGAGGTGCCAATTCCTGTTTCACAATGATTCTTCATGCTCTCCGAACCATTTTTTCACAGTTTTAACCCTGATATATTGGTATTGTCATCCAGGAATATGGCCATGATGTGTCTTACTACATGGTTGTTTAAGACATGAAAAACTACACACTCATCTTTTAGGGTTAAAAGAACCGTTTCCAAACATAAAACATGCTTGAAACATAATGATCACTGTAATAATGATCCAGTCATAGACTGAACTTTATGCCTATTAAAATCTAAACAGCGACTTTTTTTTGACCGGGCAGTGTGTGTATATATATATATATATATATATATATATATATATATATATATATATTTATATATATATATATATATGTGTGTGTGTGTGTGTGTGTGGGTGTGTGCTTATTTTGCAATAAACTATATTGTTTCCATATACTGTAGAATGATTAATAAATAAATCAACATTTTTTTATGTGTCCTTTTTTTGACATCTGCAAAGATTTATGCAATTCTTTCCTTCATTAAAGCCTTTTCGTACCTTAGTCTTTTATCCAATATTCAAATAATAGTTAGCAATATTGTGATTCACCTCTTAGCTGGCTGGTTTGGTTGGAACTTGGCTTTTAGCACTTTACCAAAGATTTTTTAAAAATCCCAAATGGAAAAATGAATGAGAAAAAAATACTTCCAGAACCAAGGGTCCTGAAAAGTGGGCGGGCATTGTTGAACTCTTGACAGCTGTCACAGCACTATACATATAAAAATGAATAAATAAATATACAATCAATACGTACTATAAGTACCATAGCTTTTTAGCCAAGGTAGGGTATCATATGTCATGAATTTCAGTACCAGTAACATGGTAATACAACCTGATACACTGTATCACAGAGCACAGCACTTATGGGCATCACAGGCGGGTTTCTGCGTTCCATTCATGCCTATAATGTCCAAAAATGCTGTCTAGATAGGCAGTGCACTAGGTTCTGAAAGACAGTCAAACAGCCAGTACACAAAGAGCTATGTCCAGCCATAACGCATGAATGGAAATAATGAATTTCTCGTTTTGAGCGAGCGCGCGAGAGAAAGTGGTTTTACATGTTAAAAACATTACCTATTCCAATCGGTGAATAATATTTAACCTGTTGTCTGAAATACAAGCGATACGTTTTGCAAAAGTAAATGTGTAACTACCAATTAGAACACAGCGAATAACACACAATGAGAGTTTAATATTCTATAGTTAGTATATGAGCAGATAACTTACACTCTTATAAGCAGCTGTGAAACTCCTGTGCAGCAGCGTTCGGTCTGCCTTGTGCTGGACTTTCAGCCCATCTCCCACAAACTTCCGACGGTCTGCCTATCCCGCGACTGACGGGTGGAGAGCGGAATTGCAAATCCTACTATGGCCAAGGTTTAGCTCATGAATGTTAATTAGTTCATGCTTACGTCACTAGGTAACCTTCCTAGACTGTCCAGTCATGTGTCTTTATTAAAAATCATGAGCCAAGCCTTCGGCTGCAATTGGCTGCAGCAGACTAACGCCCGCGTTTCAATGTCCGCATTCAGCCAATCAATTAGGCCCATGTCAGGGAATAAAATTAATATTCATTATCCGAACCTTCCCCGTTGTAGGATTCATACGAATTCGCGAACGTAGGCGGAAAAGGCCCCTTCTTTTCCGGATATAGAGAAAAGGACGATGGGAATTGTAGTAATAAATAGAATGCTTGCTGTTCATTAATGTGTATATTACTTAAAGCATACTATTTCTCTTTTCTGAAAGTTTTACTGCAGTCAAGCATATGATTAGCCTATTTCAACATGTTAAAATGTTGATTTCTATTTCAAATAAATTAACTTCCTATTGAAGTGCAAAAAAATTCGGATGAACAACGGATTACAGTTTCCACAAAAATATTAAGCAGCAAAAACCGTTGTCGACATTGATAATAATATGAAGCATTATAAATGAAAATAAACCACCAAATAAGCATATTCAAACGATTTCTGACAGATCATGTATAAACAAAACATCACTTAATTATTCCAAACTTTTGATCTGTAATATACTGCTACAGTACTTTTTAAAGGTACAGTTTTGGGGCAATAGGTGACTGAAGAGAAGGAGCTGAAGAAGGAAATAGTGCTGCATTGCTCAGTTTCAATATGGGAAAACCCCATTGTATTGTTCAGATGCACGTTTAAGATTTTTGAGTAGAGGTTATTAGAGGTTATAGTGACCTGCATTTAGACTACATGCACTGAGATAAACACACACACACACACACACACACACACAAACAACGGAAACAGTATTTAAACAGACTGCAAAACTGGTCCAAACACAATTATTTCTATGCAATTATTACCAAAATGAATAGATAATACAGAATTTAATGCATTTATAGCTTAAACAATGCAAATGTATAGAGTAGGTGCATGGACTGTTGAACATGAAACTGCTAATTAAATTTCTAGAACAACTAAATATGTAAACTCACACTGTTCTCAGTTATTTTATTGTTTTTTTTAACAATCATTAGGACACATTTCTCAATATTTGGGTCACTTTTTCAAAACTCCAAACCTTCAGCTTGGGACAACAGTTAATTTCACAATCAAAATGCACAAAAACTACCAAAACACTTCACACATGTCTCAAATCAAGATATTCTTTCATAACAATTAGCAAAGGCTGTCATCCAACAAACAGACTTTTTCACCCATAAAGCTATACAAGGTTTTTCTTTGACATTGTCTGCTGTTTAGAATCCATAACAATAGTCTATATGTTACATGATTACAGTACAAGTCCTGAGTTTTCCCTTTTGTATAGATGGTAATGAAATTGAAAGACTAACACTTGTGTAGGTGTTCAGCTACATCTAACTGTGTTGATCGTATTTAATTTTTTTTAGATTCAGTATATATTTCAATAGGGTTTTACTATAGAAATGTAGCAAACTGATTCAAGTTTGTTGGGGAGGAGTGAACTGATTTGAGACATGTATGAAGTGATATAAAGTTAGGCCTGCTGCTGTGACAAGTTAAAAGTTGGTTAGGAGAACTGAAGGGTTTTGAAAAAATGACAGAAGTATTGAGAAATGAGTTCTAGCGACTGTACTGGTACAGTAGCGTACCCTCACTTTTTTCTTACGTACTGGTGTACTTCTCAAATGTTGTCGGTATGTTACTCTGAGCGCCCACACCGAAACACAGGTCACCAAACATG
Organism: Zacco platypus; assembly: GCA_038088235.1. Classification (NCBI taxonomy): domain Eukaryota; kingdom Metazoa; phylum Chordata; class Actinopteri; order Cypriniformes; family Xenocyprididae; genus Zacco; species Zacco platypus. The sequence continues at coordinate 10,324,675 of CM076068.1, forward strand.
TCAGTTTTTGGGACTGACAACTGCATTTACTTAAAGGTGTGAGTCTCGAAATATCCTGTTCACACAGCAACTAACAGTAGCGTCTCCAGCACTAATGAACCTGAACCTTCTTTCAACCCGGTATTCTCTTACTAGTAACCATAGTGGCACTGACCAAAGTAATATCAAAGATGGTGACATCCATAAAACTGAAAAGTCTTATCACTTTTTACAGTCCAATAGAGCTGTGAGTTCATCCATCAAATCTTCATTAACCGACAGCAGCTTTGATGTAAACATGCTCTCTCACACATTTAACCGTTGCGCTCGCGTCTCACGTCCTTTGCGGTTTCTCGCGCGTGACATGGCATCGCGCGTAGAGCATAAAACTACGGAGCCCCGCACATGATATCCAAGAAAAAAAGGTAAACCGTGCGCACGATTCACTAATTCGTTCCCTCGATTTACTAAATGTATCCTACTATTTTTTTCCTGTCATGTGCGGGGCTTCGTACAAAAGTGACGGGAGCAGCTCCGGTGAAGAATAAAGACTGGCTCAAAAACATTCAGATGATACACAGCTCATATCTCTCTCGCCGTAAGTTACCGAAAGTGAAAGTACACTCACGAAATCCCTTAGCTAGCGGCTCTTTCGCACTGTATGATTTAACAGACAACTAGTTGTTCCTTTCACACAGTGCGAGTTTCCGACAATGTGGTTGTGAGTCCTGAAAATTTATGGGCGTGAGATCGGTTAAAGAATACTGTTGTCACTCCTGTTTTTAACTGTACTGTGTGTGAACGTAATCGTATTAAAGACTCGAATACAGGACTGACAACCATATTCTGTTGCTGTGTGAACTTGACTATAGAATCAGACTATTAATTAATTGTATACATCGCGTGTTCGGAGCTTTAAGAAGCTGTACTACCTGAATGTACGGTGGCCCAGTAGTGCACAACACAACGGCATTTAAAAAGCAAACGTAAGTTCCATATTCACTGCGTGATCAATCTATGTCTTTGCTATTGTTTTGAATAGTTTAGTGCCCCCTAGCGGATGAAAAAACTACATATTGCACCTTTAATTGAATAGATTTTCACTCAAGATTTATATTATTTATTTATTATTATTTATTTATATTATATTATTATTTATATTTATATATTATTTATATTTATAACTGTGGCATGTTGTAGATATAGTTTCTGTGGTACTATTTTTCATAAAAAATGCAATGGATAAAAAACGAAAGAAAAAATGGTAACGAGGAGCCATCGTTGGTCTTACCTGTAATTATATCCTTTTTGTAACAAATGCTTAAACAATTACAAGAACTACTTTTAAGGCCGAGTACAAGTTAGAAAGAGCTTTAAAATATGGACCTTCTTGAACAATTGGTTCTCCTCATGTGTAAAAGTTTTTGCCAATAATGACAGATATATGAAAAACCTTGTTTTCAGATATTCCAAGAGATGACAGGAAATTAACATGTTCAGTATAAGAAAGTCTGGAGTAAAGATAGTTTGTCTTCCCATGGCACTTTGTAAACAAGTGATTGTTAACTAAGCTACTTTATTGCAGTTTGGACCATTTTGCAAAAACAAATAACTAAACCTCACGAAGGAGCATATGCCCCAGAACCCTGTTAAACAGTTCATACTTCAACTCCCCAATGTTCAAACCATGACTACACCCTTTCAACTGAGAGAGACAACCGTTCCCCCATAACCCCGCCTGCCACAACAAAGCTCCGCCCCATTTGGTGAGTATCGGCACTTTATTTTTTCCACATCAAGCACTGTGTGCATTCTTCAAAAATGACTTTTGACACACTAAAATACATAAATTAAAATAAAAATGTATTTACATAGAATGAAAGAAATATAATATACTGCATTTTAGCTTGCTATTGTGAACCAAGAGCATAATCTATGTAAAGCCCGGAACACAAGAAGCCGACGGTCAGCTGTAGGCAGTTTATGTGCGTGTGTGTTTTCTCAGTGTGTTCCGCACGTCGGCTGAAGTTAGTTCTCGTTGGATTTTTTCGGCCAATTGACCCTTCGCAAACAGTTTGATTTACAGGCGATCTGACCAATTATAACCCCGAATCCGCCATTTTGTCCGACAAAGCAGTCAGGAGAGTTAGTAGATTAACGTTGGTGAACTTGAACTTGAAAATTGTGTGTACTCACCACACTTGAAACAACATTCCTTCTGATGTTCATTCATGTTTATTTGATGATATAAATGAACTAGTATGAAGAGATGATCGGTTCACGAGCCGCTTGAAGGAGCAACAGCGATCTGTCACGACACATTAAAGAGACACTATACGCTATTTATTGTTTAAACTTCTTTAAAAAAAATATGATATATTAAATATGAAACTGTTTCGTTTGTCTGTCAACGTGTTGTCAGTGTCCTCTTTGCTCCGCTATGTATTTTTCACTGAGTGAGAACATGATGTGTGGCTTGAGAGCGCATGGCTTGTCGGGCATAGCAAAAGGGTGCGGGTTTTGTGAAGGGTCAATTCGACATGTTGAATTGGTGACGGGTCATTGGTGAGAGAGAGAACTCTGATTGGCTGTTCAGTATAGCAAACGAGTCAGTTATGGTTTGTATACATACTTTTTGAATGACGAGTATAGACAAATATATCTGCTTAAATAGACAGTTATCTCCTTTATACGCAGGTCCAGAACGCGCGTGCTACTTGACAGTCGGCCGAGCTTCTTTCAGTGTTTTTCAAGCACATATGCTTTCGCCGATGTAAGGTGTCAACACCGTCGGCTTTCGTTGCCGCTAGTTCTTTGACGTTGGGTTGGTGTTGGTGTGTCCTAACACAACTCAACCAGGCCCCCCTTTTTTGGCTATGCATTGGGAGGGAGGTATTTAAATGAGTAATATTGTGACATGTACATTCCCGGGATAAAAACTACAGATAAAGAATACTGATAAAGAAACACTTACTGATATAGAGAATACTTTTGTGAACTTTGTGCTTTGTAAATTTTCCGACCTTTTTCTTGCTCAAACAGCAACATTACAACACTACACATCGAACTTATAAAAAAGCACAATAGGACCCCTTTAAAATCTAAGGTTTTTCTGCTTTCTCATACTCACTTTCGAAAAAGAATATGTGGGTCAGGGGAAGTTAGTCGGGGGTCAAAGCAGCAGAGTAGCTTTATTTAAAGCATGGCGCAGGTCAAGGAGTCATGCAAGTAGCCTGTGGACGGCTGCTGTATATCCGCACTGTTCCACTGAGCATTTTCCAGCATGTATTGTGATCAGGATAGCTTTGTTTCCTCAGTGGCAGTTTGCCCATGTGAAAACACAGAGCACACCGCGTAAAGCATGCTTCCTCTTCCCTCAATTCGCAGCCCCTGAAAACAATAGCACTGCAGCACATTTCAAGCCGAGGGAAACTATTTTGAGGTTGCATGAGCCAAATGACGGCAGCCCACAGTGTTGACGTGGCCTGTCTGTCAGATCTAGGCATGAGAAATGAGATTTAAAAACAACAGCTAATGATGCAATAACTGCTTCCTGCAAAGTTTTTTTTTTCAATTTCACAGTAACTGTCAGAGATTGGAGGTGGTAGCGGTAACATTTTGGTATGGGGAACACATATTCACTATTAACTATGACTTTTGCCTAAATAAACTCTTAATTTTCTGCTTATTAATAGTTAGCAAAGTAGTTGTTGTAGCATTTATGTTTTGTTATGGGGTAGGATTAAGGATTATGCAGACTAAGGCATTAATGTGTGCTTTATAAATACTATTAAACAGCCAAAGTGCAAGTTAATAAGCAACTAGTTAATAGTGACAATTGTTCCCCAGACCAAAGTGATATCGTGATAGCATGTGTAATGTGCTAATTTTCTGTTTGCATGAAATTCATGGATGAGCTTCTACAATAACACATATTGTAAAAAACAAACAAACAAACAAACAAAAAAAACATATTGTATCCCACAATGCATTTTTGCCAAAATAGACTAGGGTTGAAACTGCGGGGCTTTTCACAACCTCAACTGTCTGGAGTATGAATTTTATAAGGTTATTTTACCATCCAACATTGTAGTCTGAAACTTGCAAATTTGTGAATCCTACTATGGTGAAGGTTTGGTTAATGAATATTAATTAAATTCCCTGACACAGTTTTAATTGACCCTTCACCTGCAGTTTGATTGACAGGCGTTCTGACCAATCATAACCCAGAATCTGCCATTTTGATAAACAAAGCAGTCAGGGGAGTTAGTAGATTAACGTTGGTGAACTTGAACTTCAAAAATTGTGTGTACTCACGTCTTTCCACGCTTGAAACAACATTCCCTCTGATGTTCATTCATGTTTATTTGATGCTATAAATGAACTAGAATGAAGAGATGGTACAGCGATCTGTCACTAAAGGGCGACTATACGGTATTTACTCTTTAAACCTCTTTAAAAAATTACAATATTTTAAATATGAAACTGTTTCTTATCAAAGTAACCTGCTCTGTCTTATCGACACGTTGTCAGTGTCCTTTTTACACCGCGATGAGAGAGTGCATGGCTTGTCGGACATATCAGTAACTAAAGTTCTTTGCAAAGGGTCAATTGATTGGCTGAATGCAGGCATAGGAATGTGGCAGGTGTTAGTCAGCTGCCGAAATGTCTAATCCAACTGCAGAAAAGGCTTGGATTAATAAAGAAATGTAACTGGATGCTCTAGTACTGTTACCTAGTGATGTCAGCATGATCAAATTAATATTCATGAGCTAAACCTTGGTCATAGTAGGATTTGCTATCTGTGCAAAAGATTTATAGATAAAAAATGTAAAAAATAAAATAAGTAGTCCAAGAAAATATATTCACAAATATAAATCTGGACAAAAAAACACAATAAATAATAGCAAGAAATTGCAACATAATGATCCTATTTGTGATGCAGGTTGTCTTATATCTTGAATCTTTACAAATTTGAATGTCAACTTGACAAATTTGGACATTTATTTTTACTTTGCAATTTTTCAGTTAGTAATTTCAAGATCGACATTTTTAGGTCTGTATACATTTCTGCTTTTGATTTATTGCAGTACTGAGGACACTTATTAATAATTACAGGTACACCTCATAATTTTCTTTTTTTTGTTGGAAATGAAAAAAATATATCCAGCCATTTTTATATTCTTTTTTTTTTTAAATTCTGTTAAGCTATATGGACATAAATTGTCTTTACCCGCAGTAGAGTCGCTCACAAGCTGCACACAATAAAGGCCTGCTTCATCGCTGCATTATAGTTTACAATGGATTGTACACTGGGTTAAAATGCTGGGTTTTATCCTTTTATCTTTGCAAGAACTTTAAGTCATATAAATTTAAGTGTTTCTGTGCTATTTTTAGTACTGTTGATTAAATAAAGCATCAATAATTAAACACTCATATCCAGCATGTGCATTACTTATGTATAATGCAGTGACTCTAAGGGCATAAATAGTACATAGCTGTTATTAGACATAGCCGTTCACCATATATGAACATGAAATATACAAAACCATTTTGAACTTAGGTATAATCCATTAATATATTTACAATGAAATGGATTCATATTAGTTTTATTTAACAGCAAAAAGACCAGGCAGATGCAACATCAAAATGGGAATGCCAGAGCAAAGGTCACCAGGATGGGCGGAAAAAGGTCTTCAATCTGAAACGGCTGTTAAAAATAAAAAATTATTAGAATATTAGAAAATTGTAACTTTATTTTAAAGAAGCATATGTCATAAAGTGTATTGTTTTCATCACAGAGCGATCAACATTTTCTTGTTATAACGATCTGATTTTTGAAAAGATAATAATTTACTAATTATGATTAAATAATGTTTAGACTACAACTACAAAAAACATTATTATTATTTTATTATTTATATAACTAAATAAATTATATATTAACTAAAACTAATACCATAAAACTATTTTGTTGCTTGAAATAAAATTAAATAAATGTTATTTATTTTATTTAAGCTTTTTGCCAAGACTACACTTCTCATTTTCATTTAGAATATATATATATACATATATATATATATATATATATATATATATATATATATATATATATATATATACATATATACACACACACAGCGGGTACTTTCTTTGTTATATTGCAGCCATTTGCTAAAATCATTTAAGTTCATTTTTTTCCCTCATTAATGTACACACAGCACCCCATATTGACAGAAAAACACAGAATTCTTGACATTTTTTGCAGATTTATTAAAAATAAAAACTGAAATGTCACATGGTCCTAAGTATTCAGACCCTTTGCTCAGTATTTAGTAGAAGCACCCTTTTGATAATGCAGCCATGAGTCTTTTTGGGAAAGATACAACAAGTTTTTCACACCTGGATTTGGGAATCCTCTGCCATTCCTCCTTGCAGATCCTCTCCAGTTCTGTCAGGTTGGATGGTAAACATTGGTGGACAGCCATTTTTAGGTCTCTCCAGAGATGCTCAACTGGGTTTAAGTCAGGGCTCTGGCTGGGTCATTCAAGAACAGTCACGGAGTTGTTGTGAAGCCACTCCTTCATTATTTTAGCTGTGTGCTTAGGGTCATTGTCTTGTTGGAAGATAAACCTTCGGCCCAGTCTGAGGTCCTGAGCACTCTGGAGAAGGTTTTCGTTCAGGATATCCCTGTACTTGGCCGCATTCATCTTTCCCTCGATTGCAACCAGTCGTTCTGTCCCTGCAGCTGAAAAACACCCCCACAGCATGATGCTGCCACCACCATGCTTCACTATTGGTACTGTTTTGGACAGTTGAGCAGTGCCTGGTTTTCTCCACACATACCGCTTAGAATTAAGGCCAAAAAATTCTATCTTGGTCTCATCAGACCAGAGAATCTTATTTCTCACTATCTTGGAGTCCTTCAGGTGTTTTTTAGCAAACTCCATGCTGGTTTTCATGTGTAATGCACTGAGGAGAGGCTTCCGTCGGGCCACTCTGCCATAAAGCCCCGACTGATGAGGGCTGCAGTGATGTTTGACTTTCTACAACTTTCTCCCATCTTCCGACTGCATCTCTGGAGCTCAGCCACAGTGATCTTTGGGTTCTTCTTTACCTCTCTCACCAACGCTCTTCTCCCCCGATAGCTCAGTTTGGCCGGACGGCCAGCTCTAGGAAGGGTTCTGGTCATCCCAAACATCTTCCATTTAAGCATTAACGAGGCCACTGTGCTCTTAGGAACCTTAAGTGCAGCAGAACCTAACCTTGTAACTTTGGCCAGATCTGTGCCTTGCCACAGTTCTGTCTCTGAGCTCTTCAGGCAGTTCCTATGACCTCATGATTCTCATTTGCTCTGGCATGCACTGTGAGCTGTAAGGTCTTATATAGACGGGTGTATGGCTTTCGGAATCAAGTGCAATCAGTATAATCAAACACAGCTGGACTCAAATTAAGTTGTAGAACCATCTCAAGGATGATCAGAAGAAATGGACAGCACCTGAGTTAAATATATGAATGTCACAGCAAAGGGTCTGAATACTCAGGACCATGTGATATTTCAGTTTTTCTTTTTTAATAAATCTGCAAAAATGTCAAGAATTCTGTGTTTTTCTGTCAATATGGGGTGCTGTGTGTACATTAATAAGGGGAAAAAATGAACTTAAATGCTTTTAGCAAATGGCTGCAATATAACGAAGAGTGAAAAATTTAAGGGGGCTTGAATACTTTCCATACACACTGGTATATATTTAAACAGTTATTTGGCAATAACTATTTAATCTGGCAGTGTTCAGAGGCTTGTTGCATGAAGCTAACAAACTCAAGAGTTTCATAGGTTTAGATTTGACAAAAACATACAAATCAAACCTGGTTTTTAGATCAGGTTCAGTTCTCAGGTTTAGGCTCACAATGTTTTCTGTCATTCTTTCTGTCATTTTCTGTCAACTCAGTGTCAGAGTTACAGTATGTTCTGTTTTGGCCATGTTTCTTTTTGTTTTGGTTCTGTCTTGACCCAGTTTCTCAACGTGTTTGATTAGTTATCCCATTCACCTATTCTGTTAATTAACTCATTAGTTCCCTCATTTATTATAGTATTTGTACTCCCAGTTTATTTCAGTTGGTTGTCAATGTTCAGTTCAGTTTGGTCAATGTTTTACGTCTGTGTAGCTCTGGAGTATTCTGTTTATCTCCTACATTTCCCTATTCATTTCTAAATAAAGTCTGTTTCATTTGACTCTCATTCATTGTACGCTCCATGCACTCACATTACATAACACCTCAGGGTTGTATCCAGAGTTTGTGGTTAAGTCTGGTTTGCACCTGAAAGTGTTACATGCTGTGAGCAGCCAATAACACGGAACATTGAGAGCATCGGTTTGATTCACTTCTCATGAGAGAGCCGGCACTAAAAACCAATCCACCTTTTTTAGCCCTAAAAAACAGAGTTTGCTTAACCCTTGTGTTATGTTACGGGTCAATTTGACCCGTTTAGATTTTCTAGTTGTTGGAAATACTGGTTAACCTATGTTTTTTTTCTTGACATTTCGTGACTTTTTCTCATTTATCATCATGAACATGTATGCAAATTTTCAACATGCTGGTGTTTTTTGACATATACAAACAAAACTGTTTCGATTGTGATGTTCGCTGGGTCAATTTGACCCGCATATTTTAACGCTCTAAGGCAACTGTACTGGCCCAAAATAATAACATTTATTGGTTATATTTTGTTATTTTATTTTTTTACTAACTTATGAAGCTAAAAAATGAGGTTTTCCACTCTTATTTAAAAAAAAAAAAAACGTTTTAACCAGCAGCATGTGTGTGAAGTTCATATACAGAAAACACACACTTGCTCATCATGTCAGAAGAAACTTCTTGACTTTATGAAATGAGTTTACAAAACAGCCAACTTAGGAAAAGTACATATTTTCATTATACAGCTACATTTAATTGTTCAGTTATGATGTTCTAAGAAAAAAAAAAGTTAAAAAAATGTATTTATTGGTTAAAAATGTACTGTTTATTTTCAAATTTTGTCAAAACAAATCAGTTTTAAAAAATGGTTAAAAAACATTTTCATTAAATCATATCTTCAGATATGTATTTTTTGGAATATTTGACAAACGTTGATATTAAAAGTTTACAGTTTGTACCTGAATCTTTGTTGTTTTTCACAGTGTGATTTTTGAGGAATTGTATTGAATCCAATTAGGGTCAATTCGACCCGCTCCATAACGAGTGTACACAGAAATCAAACAGCGCATAAGGGTTAAACTAATCTCAAACTTGCGTGCGTAGGAACTGAAACCGGCTTCATGCAACAGGCCTCAGACTATCCTGTTCAAACTGATTATCGCAGTGTCTCTAGTTTTCATTGTTTTATTTCAGTCTGTTTGTGTGTTGGTATACCTTGCTCCGACAGAGGCCTTTGCATAAGCCAAACTCTTGATTGACAGGCCCACTGCTGTGCTCTTGCCACTTGCCGTTGGCGAAGCTTTGCACTGTGATTTGATAATACACTGATCGATCAGGCCTCATACAGTATAGACGGCTTACTATGGAAGACTGCGATACAGCAGGATCCCAGTGTCTTAACCTCTACACAAACAGAGAGAGAGAGAAATGATAAGACAGAAGGAGGATGAGAGAAGATGCAATATCTCTTAAAGGAATAGTTCATCCAAAAGGTGCATGAATAATGGCAGTATTCTGGGTAAACTCTATCTTCACATTTACAAATTTACATAATAGAGATGTACATATGTAAATGTAAAGCTATCAATGTCAATACATTGATTTCTCCATCTGAAAGTGCCATCTAGTGGATACTTAAGACATAATAAGGCACAAATCATTGTGAAAAAGAAATACACTTTAGAATACTTTTAAAATAAGGGCTGAAATAAGGTTTTGTCATTTTAAAGAATATACTTGAGTGCTAACTGAGTATAATGTTTTTGGACAGTTAATTTACAATTAAATGAAAATATACTCAAGTTTAAATTTCATTAAATGCAATTAGTTGCAAAGAGTGTTTTATTACTTAAGTAGCACTTAAGTGCATCTTTATATGTAATTTCACAATTGCCTCTATTGTCTTTGAAATATGGTTAAAGTGTTCTGTCGAATGTACTGACAAGCATTTGCTAAACAAAAATACACTTTAATGTTAGTTCTTTTTAATTTCTATACTACATATTTAAATGTATTCATAATTACAGTACATTTCAAATATTTTTATGAAATATATTTGATTTAAAATATAATAATTTTAAATGTAATATCAAGTAATGCTCTACAGTTAAAATTATAAACAAGTACTTTGATCTGATATTACAAATAACAGTCATAAAAGTTTACTCTCTTTAAATACACTTAAGTGGGCTTTTATTTCATTAGTATATTATCTGCAAGTACAGTTTTTTTTTTTACATACTTTAAGACTTGAAGTACACTACTAGCGCACATTCAATACTCTAACCTCAATGGAGAAGTTGTACGTATCTGATTTGCCCATTTTAGCAGCTTGGAGAAGAAAGTAAAAACCACAGAGGCTGACGGTTTGAGTGCAGCACTCCTGTTCCTGTACAGTGACACAGTGAAAAACACATAACACACAAAATACAGGCCTACAAGCAAGTAAAACAAGAAACGCATAATACATTAAAAATGGATTGAATTTTGTCATATTGTAACAACAGTAATAGTGAGTGATTGAAGAATAGAAAAGGAAATGGGCATAACACATCTGTGTTTAAGTGTCAGAAATTGTGTCGCACCCTATCAAACATCATTCCAAACCGGATGGCTTGTTTGGAGAAGTCAGTCACAACCATGTCACCCCCGCTGTAAAGCTATATAGAGAAAAAAAAAAACATATTTACCATGAAACTAGTGAATTGGTTCTCACTTGTTACCAAAAAATCAATACAACTTTGAAACAAGCAGTTCATGAATTAAGTATGGCATCGTATCTGGAGTGATGGGTAGTGGGTTGAACGTGGTGTTGCGTTTGAGGTCTCTATATGCTCACGGTGTGATAGTGGTTAGACAGGATGCTCAGCAGCCAGGATTCAGGAAGCACTCTGATGTTCTGCAGCTCCTGCAGATGCTGCCCTGAGACATGAACATACATAAACAACACAACTCAAAAATAGTTTTAGGGTTGCAAACTCAAAGTAGCAACACTACTAATGACTAACACTAGTAACAAGCTACATTTCTTAACAAATATCGTGTGTTTAATTGACAAGACATTTTTGTTTTATTCTACAAAATAAATTACTTATCAAATGTGAATTCTATTTTTTTTTTTTATGGAATATTGCAGTATCTATCATAAATGATTTATCAATGCACATCATCATTATTAGTTTTAAATTCATGCACACTCATAATCTTGCAGCGACATTTCTTCTCTGATGACATGTTTTCTGCATGTTCACAGAACGTAAACCACAACGTTTCAACAATTCCACATGTCCCACCCTACATTTTTTCTTATCTGAGAAGCGTTTCACTCTGATATATGTAACAATAGGGAAGGAAAGACTATTGCAACTTCATGCAGTCTTTAAGAATTTCTAAAGATCCATAATCCTGCTCATGAGCCAGTGCCGCTAATAATTGTTTCCAAACAGGTTTCCCCACAGATTGACACCATCTTTTCAGGCAAATAGGTATTCTGAATGTAAAATTGACATGCACTCAAATAAACACATTTTCGTTAATCTTCGGAACACAAATTAAGATATTTTTGATGAAATCTGATATGACTCATCCATAGACAGCAATTTAACAAGTTCGGAGGTTCAGAAAGGTACTAAAGACATTGTTTAAAAAGAAAAAAAACTGCAGTGGTTCAACCTTAATTTAAACCGACGAGAATACTTTTTGTGCACAAAAAACCCCCCCAAAAATAATGACTTTACTCAACAATAACACTCTTCTGTGTCATTCTCATACATTGTTTACGTCCAGCGCTAGCACCTTTCTGGACCTTGAAAGTGGTGGTTAAATTGCTGTCAATGGACGAGTCATATCATATTTCATCAAAAATATCTTAATTTGTGTTCCGAAGAGGAACAAAGGTCTTACGGGTGTAGAACGGCATAAGGGTGAGTAATTAATGACAGAATTTTCATTTTTGGGTGAACTAACCCTTTAACTAATTTTCAACAGTCAGAATGAATCCAATCCAATTTCAGATTCTGAAAGTTCTGTTTAAATGAGCTCAAACTTTTGGGATCCAATTGAAAAAACAGTCATATTCAATAGTTTAATTCTTTCTTATTGATCTGATTATTTCAGGTCTACACCACCCCTTCCAATCTGAATGATATTCCAAATTTCAAATCCAGCTCAGCTGCCTTCCAGTCTTTTCAGTGCGAATGAGTCAATGTGAGTACTAACAGATTATTTTGGTTGCATACTAGAACCCATCTGATTTTAATTTTATGGTCCCCAAAAAATATCTCAAAGTATCTTCTTTTGTGTTCCACAGATGAAAGTAAGTCAAGTTTGGTACGTCATGATGGTGACCACATGATATCAAAATGTTCTTTTTTGGATGAACTTATCTCTTAAGATCGACAAAATGGCACAGTAACATGGCTGTGTGTTTGTGAGGCGTTTTCTGAATAGCTGATAGTGTTGTCATGTCTGTTGGATGGGAGTGTGTCACAATCACATGCTGGGTGAGTGTTGGAGATCCAGTGGATGTGGTTCTGATTGTGTCCATGACGTGAGCCTGTAGCTGGGACGTACTGTTTGTCAGATATACACTTTACTCTGCCAAACTGTCTGTTTTCATTTAAGCTAACGATGGGGTGCAACAATATTCAGAGATTTGAGGAAAAATCAAAGATATATGCTTGGTTTTAAGGCTCATTTTAATGCTGTAGATGGTGTTAGTTTGTGAGCTTGTGAAAAACCTATGTGTACTATTCATTAAGCATCCAAAAACTTACATTCAGTTATGCCATGCATACGAAGAGCTTGAAAGATAGTGATGTATTTTTGACCCTGAGGCTGTTCCAAGAAAACAGCCGTTTCCCTGAAACAGACAGATAGATGATGGAGGGAGTCATTAAAACAGCATATGTGTATGAAACTTGCTAAGCCGTATCCAGGTCATCTCATAAAGAATTTGCTGCACAATTGAAGTCATTGAATTATTGTAATGACCTCTGTAAATGGGATTTTTACTGACTGGAATTATACTAATGGACCCTGTGTGTTGTGTTCTTGATAATAGCTGTAAATGGTTTGATGAGGGTTATGTACCTGGAGAAGAAGTGGATGATGGTGCTATGGGCAGGTAGGGTATCTCTGAGGGGGTTTAACTTCACGTACAGCCAGTACAGCACTGCTCTCAAGACCTCATACTCATTAGATGCAAACAGTCTAGACAGAGAGAGCTTAATAGTTTCCTGCTGATTTACTCCATCTGCTCATTTTTGATGCGTTTTAATAGTCATAAACTACGCCGAAGGTTATTTCAAGTTCAGAAAAGTGCTTTAAAAACACCCAAAGGGGAAAAAAACGGCACATTTTATTTTGGATAAAGGAAAAAGTTGACCTTTACGAACTTTTGCAGAGTGTCATTACAAAAATCACATTTCCCCATTACTATGAAGGGATATTTATAGCATTTGTTGCAATGTATTTATTTTATACTGATGTAAAGAATAATAAAAATTGCAGACAGGTCTATTTCCATGACTAAGATAAATGTATGACTTTTCATGATAAAGAATCTAATGCAAATTATAATCAAACTCAAAAGTAAAGCATGCTGATGCTTTGCAGTAATGAGGATTTGGGATGAAAATGTCACAATGCAAATTCTAATGGTGCTATAGGCTTCATATTCTTTAAGCAAAAGCGTTTCCCAATGTGATTTGTCAGTGATACTCTTGAAAAGATCAAGAGCGTAAGAAAAGTATGAGACCTTGGACTACGCAGGGTCTTCAGCAGGAGGTCAAAAGGCAAATCTTTGAGTTTTATGTGGAAAGAGAGTTCAGACACTAGGAACAGCTCCAACCAGCGCTCACATGCTCTCTGGAGAAAAGTCTCTTTAAACTGAAAAATACAGAAAGAGGTTAATAGATGTGTGTACACTAAATACAGAGCTGAATACAGAGCTCCCCCTATTGGTAATTTAAGGGACAATAGAACAGGATTGAATAGGAACAGGAATATGATACATTTTTTATTATACTTTTATAACACCAACAACAATAAATAGTTACCTTGCAAGACGCTTGATGAAAGCTGCACACATTCGAAGACGAGATATGTGTCAACATCTCTTTAAGACACCTGTTAATCAAATCCATCAGCCTCAAAAGGATATAATATTTGATATATCATACAACACTGTGTATTCATTCTGAAACTAAACATGTAAGCATCCGTAACTGTGTGAAAAATTTGATTTGCATAAACAATTACGAATTGACGCACCCATGTCCAAAGAAGATGTGGACTGTGATGGAATGCGTGTTGTAATCTAAACTCTGCAGGGTGGAACAGTTGATCTTATATGAAAAATATCTTTAAAGTAAATGCAGTGACTGTCTACAGTGCCAAAAATCACATCCAGTTCCACCCAACATCCTGGATATGAATTAATCAAAGACTGCACAAAACAAACTTCTCTAGAGACCTGGGTGTTGCCTTGAGGACTTCTGGATCAGTTTATTACTTAATATGCCACATACACATATACGCATACACACACACACACACACACACACACACACACACACACACACACACACACATATATATATATATATATATATATATCAGGGGCAAGGAAGGCAGGCAACCATATTACAAAAATAAAACAACACGAATATTACAAAATGTGACATTAAAAAGTGTATAAGTCTGTCATTTTTCTAAATTAACCCTGTCCAACAGTGACACCCGCATGTAAAGTTAAATCGGGAGGCTTGCCTCCTCTCAGCCCATAGAGATTTAAAACAGCCCCTAAAGCTTGCGGTGGGTTTAGTGTTGGGTGATTGAGAATGAACGGAGGAAAGTCACATGAGAGGAGGCATTGCTTTGATTGGATGTGATTGATTATGATTAGCATTGATTGGTTCACGCGATAAATACTGGCTCTTTTTTCCGGAAGCGTTCCGCTGCTGCGTCAGTCAAGATGATGGCATTAATTGGAAGAATAACTAAAAATTAAGTAAACAGCTCACCCACTTAGATATCACCACTTTATGTCACGTCAAAATCAAACTTGAAAAGAACACATGATGACTGTTTTTTTAATTAGCAATCAGCTTGGTGAAATTAAAGATACATCTTCGTGTCTATGGCAGAGTGTTTACCAAGCATGACTGATGATCCAAAAACAAGTTGACTATTAAAAAGGAAAGCTGAATATCAATACACAAATAAAATATATTGTTTAAATTGTTACTGCCTTTAGTTATTATTTTGGAATAAATGTAAAATTGTTTAAAACACTAACCTGATGAGATTGACTTGGTTTTAAGAAATATAACATTAATTACATTGTGAATGTAAAAATACAAGAGTTTTTTTTTTGTTTGTTTGTTTGTTTGTTTTTGATGTAATGTAAAGTAATGTTCATTTAACCAGGAAAATGTGACAACGTAAAGTGTAACTGGGACATGAATTTACATTTGATTTATTAAAAACTGTGAGGACTTTGCCTCCTCATTTCACCCCTGATTGAATCTGCCAAATTTGAAGATGTTAATACTCACTTCTGGAAGAGGTTTGACATTCTCAGTAATGCAGCAGTGGAGAGTATGGCCTCTCCCCATTCATCAGGGCGTTCCTCAGGGTCATACAGTGTACGCAGGGCAAAAGACAACGCTGGAACACAAGAGAGATTCTTATATAATTGTATTACTCCTTAACTGTCACTGTATGCCCCCTCATCAGTCAACATCACTGAGAGTACACTTAGATCAGAAACACATGTGACAGCAAGTCAACAAGTGATGATACAGCTTGTCATTTACCACTATATTATAATAAATATGATGTCTTTTTAGCGCTTACCTTCTTTATTGATGGAGGCATCTTTGACAGGCAGTTGGAGAGTCAAAGGGCCGCTGAGAAGCCTCTTCCTGTAGACCAGTCCTCTCCCACACGCAGAACTACTTACCCTGCTATCTTTCCCAATGACTGCAGTACCACAACACAAAATGGACGGCCTGAATTTCTCTCTTTAACTGGTTTTGAATATGTCTATTTCACAAGCTTGACAAAGTTATAGTCTAAGCAGTCTATTTATTATGATCACAATAATAATATGGTTTATTTATCATGGTCTCTATAATGTGATCTTCTCTTTTGCATTATTTATTACATAATAACGCTCACAAGTTCTTGTCTTGCATATTCTATGACTATTTTAATTAACTATTTCATGTAAATAAACATTTCTGTCCCATGTGCTGATTATATAATGAATTTTGGGTGGTGTGGGTGGTGTTAGCTATTTCTAGGCAATTTTTAAAGGTAATTTTGGTAGGTAATGTGTGTGATATCTGTAGCACTAACTTAGAGTGTTCAGGCAGCACACTGTTGCTATGGTTACGTGTTCAAGAAAATGATATTTCTAAAATTGCACATTGTTCACTAATTATGCTTTAAGATCTTGAGAAGCAAAACAAGACAAAACAAAAAAACAAAAGGTTTTTTTAAAAAAAAAAAAAGGAAAAGAAAAGGCATTGATCTGGGCGCCGCACTATACTGCACCATACCTGCTCTCTCCTGTAGCTCTACATCCCGCTGTCTCTTGCTGTTGGTATACAACTCAAATAACGTGCCTGAACTACTCAGGATGGAGTAATGCAGCTCCCACCTGATCCCCAGACATTCCAGTACTGCATCTATGAACAATCAGACAGATATTTAATATATCATTATAGATCATTCTGCAGAAATATGAATAGAATGATGGCGGTGGAAAAAAAATAACAGATGAAGCTAGATCTGAACAAAATGTTAGTGCATTTGGGTGGTGGCTATACCATTGCTACCCAACCCCAAGTGATTATGGCCCCTAGGGTTGGTCATTACCAGGAAGTCACTATGGTTGCATCCGAAAGCTAAAAAAAATGTGGTTGGTATAAAGGCAATAAGGTACGTCAGAATCCGATGGTTATGTAACATCCTGTCTACTGAGATACCGTCATCTGATTGATTTTTGAAGGCAGCATAGATGTATCCTCCGCTGCCCGTGACATCCCACTGTCCTGTGCATTTGATTCGGTGACTTTTTTCCCATAACTTTTGATGTAATTTCTAGCGAGAAATTAATATTGTAGTAAATATTCGCTTCTCACCAAAGCTCTCTCTAAACTCAGAGAGTAAAGGTGAATAACACTGATGTAGAAACACCAGTTGTAAGCATAAACTGGACATTCAAACTTGTACCTCAAATCTGATTGGTTGATCGGAATATTGTTCCAGAGTCAACAAAGATGTTGTACTTTGTGAAATCACATTTATCCCTTTAAGCACAAATGCTGTCATTGCCTGATAAGGCAGTAAGGCAACAAGTCAGCTGCCTAAGCATTCGGATGCAACCTGTGTGGTTTACCAAGGTATTCTAGGTGGTTGCTAGGGTGTTTCTATAGTGTTCTGAGTGCTGGATTATTAACCTAAATCAAAACAGCCCACCTCCAAGTCCCTATGTATGATATTCTCGTCTCTAGATACTAGTACATCCCCTGGTTTCACAGACCAGGTTTCAATGGATAGTTCACCCAAAAATGAAAATTAAGATATTTTTGATGAAGTCCGAGAGCTACCTGACATCTTCATAGACAATTTAGCAATTTAACCACCCCTTTCAAAATCCTTAAAGATACTAAAGACATTGTTAAAATAGTCAATGTGAATGACGTAGTCCATCACTTCCAGGTTCTACTTGTCATTATTGGCCAGCTCCTGCATCAGCATCAACACGCATGCATTGTGCTGCTCACGTGAACCTAGAACGTGGAAGCATTGGATGACACAGAAGAGCAGATATTGTAGAATAAAGATGTTATTTTTTTGTTTTGTTTTTGCGCGCAAAAAGTATTCTCACATGATTCTCACAGTCACATCGACTATTTTAACGATATCTTTACTACCTTTCTGGACCTTGAAAGTGATGGTTAAATTGACCCTTCGCAAAGAACATGAATGAACATCAGAAGGAATGTTGTTTCAAGTTCACCAATGTTAATCTACTAACTCCCCTGACTGCTTTGTCAGAGAAAATGGTGGATTCGGGGTTATGATTGGTCAGATCGCCTGTCAATCAAACTGTTTGCCAAGGGTTAATTGCTGTCTTTGGAGGAGTAAGACAGCTCTCGGATTTCATCAAAAATAGCTAAATTTGTGTTCTGAAGATGAGCAAAGTCTTACTGGTGTGGAACGACATGAGGGTGAGTAATTAATGACAGAATTTTCATTTTTGGGTGAACCAACCCTTTAAGCCTAGTCCTAGACTAAAATGCATGTTTGAACTGTTTTAACTGAAAGTGTGGGATATCTTAAAATACTCTATGTCAGTGTCATTGTTTTGTCTCAAGCCAATAATGTTTCTTTCCAAGGTACGATTATAAAATCTACTTGAATGTCCTAATTAATCTAAGGCCTAATCTTGCAATCTTATCCCAGTCTGTGAAACCAGGCCTACGAGATTTATTTAGTCATTTTAAGTTATTTAGTCCCTGTGAAAACCATTTAGAAACCTTTTCTACACAAGTGGCATAATTTGAGGCATCATTCATTCCCATGTAACATATCTTATATAATATCTTATAATAAAATCCGTAAAGGTATAGTTCACCAATAAAAATTCTCTCATTTATTTACCCTTGTGCCATCCCCGATATATGATTTTCTTCTACAGATAAAGTGATCACAGTGATCATGACGATAATCCATAAGACCCAGTTGCTGAATCAATGTTTTTTGAAGCAAAAAAAACAAAAAAACACTAACATCTTATTTAACAATAAATCAAAGCTTTTTACCTTCCTGATGACAGCATTATATTGGCTCACACAGTGATGGATTATTTTCCTAAAAATCTTTGTTAGTGTTTATCTGAAGAAACAAAGTCATATACATCGGGGTGGCATAGTAAACGATGAATGAATTTAATTTTTGGATGAACTATCCCTTTAATTTGAACAATAGCGATAATGATTACTGCCTTAGCAAACACCGCCAATTTGATTTTCAATACTTCATACCTGGTTTAGTGTTATGGGCCACTCTGCGAGACAAAACATAAAATCGTTCCTCTGGAATGTCAAGCTTTGAAGACCATGTGATATCTTTGCTGTATATAAAGGTAAAGAGAGACATTATAGGTGCAAACACACACACTCACACACATACACACACTCACACACATGCACGCACACTTTGTCACTTTAATCCCCTCTTATCCCACAGTGCTTCAGTGCCAAGTGTTCTGCGGCCCCTCCTGATAGTCTTTGTGTTCAAAGGCCCACCAAATTGAAAGTTGTCATTTTCTAATGTGCTATCCAACCTGCTCCATAATGATAGCATGTGGCCTGGCAGATTTCCCACAGATCTATCCCCGGAGTGAGATAAACTGTCCCCCTCTCTCCTCGCCTCCCTGTCTCTCTCTCCCGCTAAACAGTTGTCATGGAAGTCCACTTGCCCCTGGCAACGTACCAGAGTCGGGTACGCCTGCTGGCCGAGAGCGGGTGAACGAGACGTGGCAAAGGGGATTGTGGGCAGCTAGTGGCATCCTCGTGCCAGTGGAGTGCCATGGGGTCATCTGCAACATAAACACACAGTGTGAGAAAATCTGAGTGTGTGTGTGTTCAAAAATAGGATGAAGTGATCCAGATATTTGAGCTTTGAGCAAACATATGTCTGTGACAGTTGGCTGTTTGCATTAATGAAAATGAGAGAAAATAATGAAAAATGAATGAATGTAAATTACGACGATTCTGTAGAGAACTAATACTTTTTAATTATGTTTTGTTTCATTACTCCAGCAAGCACTGCTTGTTTGGGCAGTTCTGACCGTTTTGAATCATAAATTAACTATGTATTTTTTAATAATGTTATGAATGCTTTTGCACATCTTATTAATATTATTACTTATTAAACTCTATTTTATGATCTGTTTCATTATTATTATTTCGCAACCCTGTTACAGTAACAAATCTGTGACATGACTGAAGTTTAAAACAGAGTTTTTTTCTAACAATAAATATGAAATTTAAGCAAAATCTAATAAATGCAGTTTATACCATTAGAAACAAATAAAAGGTTTACAATTTTGTCAGAATGGCCAAACAGGGTTGCTGCGACTTGCATTAAAGGGTTAGTTCACCCAAAAAGGAAAATTCTGTCATTAATTGCTCACCCTCATGTCGTTCTACACCAATAAGACCTTTGTTCATCTTCAAAACACAAATTAAAGGGTGAGTTCACCCAAAAATGAAAACTTTGTCATGTATTACTCTATTGCTAGCAAGACAATTAACTCTTTCAATACACAGAGAGCTACTAAAACATATTTAAATCAGTTCATGTGAGTACAGTGGGTCAACCTTAATATTATAAAGCGACGAGAATACTTTTTGTGTGTACCAGAAAAACAAAATAACAACTTTTCAACAATATCTAGTGATGGGCGATTTCAAAACAATCTTTTGATTTGAATCAGTGGTTTGGTTCACGTATTGCATAAATTACGGAACACTTATGACATAGTGAAGCCTCGTTTACTGACATCACGTGACTATACCGCTCCACACCATCCTGATTCGAAACAAATGATTCGTAAAGCTTCGAAACAGTGTTTTGAAATCGGCCATCACTAGATATTGTTGAAAAGTCGTTATTTTGTTTTGATGGCGCACAAAAAGTACTCTCGTCACTTTATAATATTAAGGTTGACCCACTGTCCTCACATAAAAATGCTCCCTAAAAAGCAATGCATTACTAATTACAAGGATAGATATGAAACTGCTAATTGTTTCAAATAAATAAAATAAAATTTCATAATTATTGAACTGACCAAAGTATTTTTAAAAATAAAAAAATTTAAATTTTGATGTTAAATCCACTTTTGTTTTATATAGAATTGTTCTATTGTCTATACAGTGTTTCATACAATTGCATGAGAAGTAATTAAATTACAGAAAAATTAAGAGAAATCCCTTACTCTACTTTTTCAAGGGAAAGGTAATTAAATAACAAAAATGAATTACTTAATAATGCATTACACCCAACGCAAAATGAAAGCCAATGGTCCTGCAGAAGAAATAAAGTCATACAGGTTTGAAACAACAAGACTGTGTTTAAACTACAAAATTTCCAATTATTGATTTTAATTAATATATGTAATAGTTCTCACTTCAAAAAAACATGGGATTTGTGCCTTCATGGCTTTAACAAAGTAGTTTAACATCCTGATATTCAGTGTCTCCGATGTGAAAAGAATCAGCACAGCTATAGCCATAACTCCAGTCATAAGAAGCATTCAATTCAAGCAGACGCCTCTCAGCATGTCCACCTCTACTTCACTGCAATATTCTGATTATTCTGAATTAAACAGACTCACAGAAGCCTGGCACAGGAATCAAAAGGTCGTATCAAAAGAATGGTTGTATAGGACGTTCATGTGCGTAACTGCCAATTCCTCTTATACCACTCCTGTGCCAAAAACCTACAGGTGCCTATCTCTAAGATGATGCCAGGTTTGTGACACCAGGTCGGCGGGTTGGCACAGAGTGGCACTCTTATTCCTTTAGTAAACCCAGGATTCTGGCATAAGTCAATGCTGAAGGCACGCTGTGGCTTTCAGAAGAATGAGACATGTTTCATCCTGAATAATAGATAAATTTGATCTATCTTGCTCTGTGTGTACTTAGTGTATTTTTTTTTAGTTTTTTTTTTAAATAAAGTAGTAATATTAGACCTCTAGACACTAACTCTTACCCCTGGTTTTACAGGCTTAAGTCTAGTCCCAGACTAAAATACATGCTTGGGCTGTTTACACTGAAAGCAACTTGCAATGACATATCTTTAAAAAAGGTTAGTGCCATTTTTTTGTATCAAGATGCACACCAGTAATGTTTTTTTCTAAGGCACGTTTACAGAAGCTACTTAATTGAACTAAGGCCTAGTCTTAATCTAAGCCCTGTCTGTGAAACCGGGGTTCATTTACAAGTGCCACAAATTAAAAAAAAATCAATTTAATATACTGTATGTTGTAAGATTGTACATTTTTAAGAACCAATATTATCAAATACACAAACTGTCTTTATAGCCTATATATTTCATTGCATTTTTATCATATACATTTGTTTCTTTTAATTACTTTATGTTCAAAATGTCAAACAACAATGTTAAAAAGATAAATATGAGAATAAGTTCATTTATACATTCATAAATACTTCAAAAAAAGTACTCAGACTTTTAAGTTACACTTAAAAATGTTTGAATGTTACTATAGATTACACAATATCAAAGCCAGTGAACATATAGCTTAGTATAAATACATTTTAGGCAAATCTTTCAAAGAGATTTCAAAAATAGGTTTGTTAAAATTAATATAATAAATCAGATATAGTATTGAAATGAATATAAATGTACTGTGACACATTGTGGTGTCAAATGTTATTTCGAACATGTCTATTAAAAACAGCGGTCACATCCGGTGATTAAACGTCATTGCAAATTGAAATGAGGGAAAGTGAAAAAAGAGCAGCTCGCTTTGATATTTTGTTTCAATAACATTCTGGCATTGAAGCATCCAAAAGTATTAGTGTCCAAAAATCTTTTTGAGGCCAATGTATACTGTATTTGTTGTATGTAGGTCTAATAAATATTTTTAAGACTTTTTTGTATTGTGTCATGATTTGTTGTTATTGTTATGATGTTTTGACATGTATTGGGTTATGATCATTATTTTTCGCAATATATTTATTATTTTATTGTGATAAAAGGTTTCATATGGTAGGGCAGTGACAACATATTATCCAAGACAATTTTTCCTTGATACCTCTATCTGTGTTTTAATATTCCATATTGATTGACATGTGATTCGTTTGCATTTTTAGGCACATCTCACCTGAATAATTTGTTCTGTCTGATGATTTATTGACAAACTCTTCTGCCCTCTGAACCTGTGCCTGTCCTAGAAGGTCACTGCCTAAAGCACCTGGCAGCTGCCATCGGTTAGTGCGGCCAGCTTGTGTGCGATGACCTAGTGAGCGAGCTGAGACCTGTTAGAATCATAGGATAACAGTAAGTGATGTGATAAATGTTTCAAAGAAAAATACATTTATTTGGTATAGAGTCATGAAGAAGATTCAAACTTACACTTCTTGTAGAGTTTTGCTGTGAAATGTGGGAGGTTATAAGCACCGACCTGCAAAACAATGAGAAGCCAAATAAAGATTTTCTATATCTAATTTTAAATGAACTAGCTTTATTACTGTGATGTGCAAAACACAGAGACTTGAGAAATAAATTAGGGAGAAGAGCAGATTAGGAGTTTTCAAACTGAGGTCCAGGGAGTGCTAGGGGTCCATGGAATAGTTTACAGAAAAACAAATGTAAAAATAAATAGATAAATACACAAGATTTCTGTAAGCAGGGTGGGGCTGAGAGCCGCGGGAACGGAGCGAGGCGGGTGGGGTGAGTGTTAATAATGAGTGTTAACCGTTCTGAGTCCACGGAGCAGCTCCGGAAGGATAAAAGGAGGAGTGATGATAGTGAAAGATGAGCGAGGACTAGGACTGGATTTTCTGTTGATGTTTTATTATGTTCATAAGTGACAGGCGGATTGCTTGTTTTATTGTTTGTTTAATTTGTGATTAGGTTACGCTCATTGTTTGCCGGTTCCCGCTTCCCTTTCCCCTGAGCTTTAAACTTTGTTACAAAGATTAAAATAAATAAATAAATAAATAAGAACTTGATTAACATAAATAAAGAATATTTAAATAAATCAATTAATCTAACATCTTAGACTTATTTTGTGTCATACCATAGTGAGTAGAACAAAAATGAATATAATGTAACATAATAGAAACTCAATATGGTTCAATTTACATTTTATTTACATTTATAATATCAACTTTCATAGTCTTTTAGACATTAAACCTATAGCTGCCTTTTAAAATTTAGTTTGAGGCTTCCTTACAGAAGAATTATCAAATTTTGGTGCAGCATTTAAAATTGAAAACCCCATAGATTACTAAAGACAACACTACACTTTCATGTTTGATTATCAATCAATCAAAAATCAATAATCTGATCATAAACAAAACAAAATATTGAAATATAAAAGCATAAATAAATAATAACAGTACGGTACTATAATATATACTATTTTAATATTTTATGTTGGGGTCCCTTGTATGAGACTGATCATATTTGGGAGCCTGTAGCATCTAAAAGATTGAAAACACCTGCAGTAGAAGACTGTAGTTAACATTTTAAAAAAGTTAGGACCCTCTATTAAGTTATTCTGTGCAATAACCCACCTTGTGTGAGGTCTGACTGGCATATTCCTGGAAGATAAAGGACTCCACTGGATGTGCATTCTGTATAAATCCAAATAATGCTTTCACTGGTGCTGACTGACAGTCCACATCATGTTCCCAAACATTATAGTAGTTTAAGGTCTAAAGAGGTTTAATGAGTAGGTGTTTGTTTCTCACTACATCATGAATAAATACTAAAACCGCTAAACAAACTCAGGCAGTACTGTGAAGGTGGATGGAGAGTGAGGGAGGCTTAGCGTTAGAGTTTGAGGTCTATGTACACTTCTTGTTGACAGGTTCTGTTGCTAGGAGACATGTGGGTCACTTGACCTGTTAGTGTCAGATGACACATATTAACATATTCCTGACCTAAACAAACAAAGAAAACTAATTAAAACATTCTTGTTTTATTCACTTTTGCCTCAAAATGTTGACAATGCTAAACTGGCGTATTCTTCCATTCAGTTGTATCACTGGTTACTAGACGTTTTTGCAGTAGCCAGAGATTATATATTTGAATATAACGTACTCGGAAGTGATTATATATTTTTTTATTCAAATATTGTTTCATTAAATTCCTTAACATAAACCCGATAAGTGCCTACAGTCCCCATAGTTCAATGAGAAGTACGTGACGCCCAACGCGTTCAAGTTCAAGGCTCTTTCTAAGACTATCCAATCACACGCCTCGACAGTCCTCTGACGTATGCACAGCGCGGCCCGTGATTGGTCAACCTTTTTACGCCTGTGCCGCGACGCGATTGTCGTGACGCGAAAACGTGAGGGAGGGGGAATGCGAATGGAGGCCGTTGGTGTTTCAGAGCCGAAACAATTGAGGGAGAAATACATGAGAAAAACTTAAATAGAAAGCCTGTGAATTTTTATATTCCGTTATATTGAAACTCGTATCTCAGATAGACGTATAACTGTGTCGGTGGAGTTCGTGAGGCAGTGCGTGTCAGTATTTAGTGTTTGTTTATAGTGTTAAGTGGAGCTCAAAGGCCCGGATTCACTCTCTTCACCAACCAGGCGAGTATTTAACCTCCTTTGGTTCTGCTGTGCGTTCACTTCTTCTATAACGTTACATTCCATATATGCATTGTAACCTAGTAATAAATGAGTTTTAATGCTGCATATGAAAGTGTATTTCATAGCATTGCCTTATTAGCTTGCTAGCTTCTTCATGCTAATCCTCTTGCTATCCCATTAGCCGTTAGCATGGATATGTTGTTTTTATCAACTGTACTAGTTTTCAGACCTCTTTCGTTTTAATCCACGGGAAGAAGTTGTGTTAATGCATTATTTGCTTGGCGAAGGAAGCAAAGTTACAAAAAAATGGCAGAATACAAGAATACAACAAATAAAATGAATAGCACTAACGTGTTATCCCACTAGCTTGTAGCATTGTTATTTTATTACTGGTTATTGTGGGAAATTCGCTGCGTTTGCAAGAATGTCGAATGGAATCATAGCTTAAATTTTGTTTATTATTTTTGAGGTTGATCAGTTGGCACTAGGCAATGACGAGCTAAAATGATCATGATGGCAATACCATAGTACTGAATGAATGCCATATTGTTGTACCATGCCATTTACTTCATGGAATTCGACTTTAAAATTTTGGTTCTTTTTAGTGATGTTGTTATAACCAGCATATTGCACTTCATTTTATTTATTATTGTGGATATCAAAGCTTATATATTATTTAATGTTATATGAGCAGATGGCTTCAGATTAGTTTTTATTTATGTGGAACACAAATTGACCTATTTATTTAGTTATTTGTGATGCCTTTTTGTATATAAAGTAACAGTATTTGGAACAATGTCGAATGGCATTATAGCAAAAATTGTATTAATATTGTTGAGGCTAAGTTGGCAATAGATTGTAATCCAATGAAGCCCTCAAATTATAATATGCAAATGATAAGACCATGGTACTTAATGATTGCCATATTAATGTGCCATGGCATTTACGTCAAGGAATACAGTTGTACAACCTCGGTTTGTCTAAAATCAATGGTTTTAGTTCATTTTAGTGCTGTTAGTAGGCCCAACGCGATCATTAATTTTTCTGCTGGCGATTAATCGTCACACAAGTAATTGCGATTAACAATTTAATTATGTTTTTTGTCATTGTAAGCCTAATGTGTTATACTTGTAATCATTAATAATAAAATGGGCTCAAATGATTAACTTTAATGCTGTGAAAATATTTATATTAATGTTAATTATAATATAATATAATGCAGCCTGATTAAACCCAAAATAAACCTTAATTTTGCATAAAGGAAGACCTTTGGCCATCTTTGTACTTACAAGTGTTTTTTTGTTTCCTTTGGCAAATTGTGATTGAAATTTGAACGGCACAGTGCAGAATTATTGTGGTCATCTCAAATAATGAAGACTAGAATCGAATATAACCACGATCAGACGATTAATCAATAACCGTGACAGGTCTAGCTGTTATAATAAGGATCTTGGAACTTGCACTGCTTTTATTAGCTGTTGTGTATTTCAAAGTTTCTGAGCACATTGCTTCAGATTGGTGTTTATGTCAGACACAGTTACGTCTAACCCTTTGATATTTGTGAGGCATACGTGTATGTACATCAAAATCATATTATAAAAGTATTCTGATTCCTATGTTTTATCAGCACAGAAGTGCAAGTAGTTTTAATGAGTTTAGGAGTGCGTCTGTTTTGTAAGGAATGGCCCCAAGATCTTTTATGTTCAGACATGAAAACGCAGAATAATGTTGATGTTATTCATTATGAACAGATGAATCTTGAGGCAAATTGTTAATAGTGAGCATTTGATTCCAAAATAACCAGTGAATTATTCATGAAACAGTTTGTGATCATTTACAGAGAATATGAGACAGATGCCACAATGACGTCTAGATTTGGAAAAACATACAGCCGAAGAGGAGGAGATGGGACCTCCAAGTTTGACGAGGTGTTGTCCAATAAAAGGGCCACGCTCAGCACCAAATGGGGTGAGACGACTTACAAAGCCAAGGTGGGAGCAAAGAGGCCTGGTTTAAAGACCGAGGTGACAGATCAGACCAAGAGGTCCAAGGTCTCAAAAGGTGATGGCTCAGAGGATCCTTTCGGATTTGACAGCGACGATGAATCCAAGCCGGTCACGTCTCGTAACGTTGCCCAGTCTAAACCCAAAGTGACGTCTACAGGAGGCTCCCAGGCCAGTCTGACACTTGAGCCCAACAGCAGGGTGAACCAGCCCGCCAGCGTGGAGGCCGTGGCCCCCAGCAGGGCTCCTGTCGCTCTCAGCAGTGAGAGAAGTGCTCACAAAGTGCCAGAGGACCCTGGGAAATTTTTTAACACCTCTACTACAGGTATGTTTTGTTTAGGGAGGATTTCCCCCCCAAAATACATTGGAATTGTTTTAATGTTCAAACAATATCTGATTTGTTCCAGCCTTCCTGCATTACTCAGTTGTTATGTCAGTGTCATTCAGGTGTTTGACCCATTTATCACAACGGGAAGCAAGTGCGCACTTACCACATTGTATAAACCTGTCCTAGATTGATTTTTTTTTTTTTTTTTTTTTTGTGGTGTACTTGCTTGAAACATTTGAACAAACAACTTTAATTTACTGAACAAAACTGTATCTAAATATTACTTTGTTTGACTTTGAAGTCCATATTTGCCGTAACGCACATTATTGAAATTGGGAAGCATGTGTCATCACCAAAGTCCTTGCCAAATTCTTGAACGTCCTTCAGTTGGAGGGTTTGTCAGCAGTTTTTGCAGTTCCTTGGCTCAGTGTCTTTTTGCTCCGATTTAAGAGGCGTGCAGAAGCATTCCACAGTCATCAGGTGTTTCTGATAGGTGTTCAGCATCATTTACAAGTGCACGTGAATGCTTGGAAGAAAAACATTAAGATTACTTGGTGTTACTAAGCTCTTGGCTTATGCATTTGCGCACAGTTTCTAGTTATTAGAGGTGTTTTGAATAGTGTTTTCAATAGATGGTGTTATTGGTGTGCGATGGTGAGAAAAAATTATACTACCAATATTTTCTGGGATTTTGTTAGTAATGACAATTAGACAATATTTTGCTACGTTTTTGTGCTGGCACATTAGTGGTTTTAGGCCTCTTATGGGCAGCTTTTCATATTCTTCATATTCTTTGCGGTGGTTACTTCACAGCAGTGTGTACACTTGCAATCTTTTAGCCGCGCCGTAACGCGCTGGCTAAATAAAGAGTATTTGTCTTTTCAGTTCTGTTTTCTGATTATTTTGATCTCTCCATTTCACAATTTCCTAATGTAGAGTTAGAGTTCGATATTTTTAGGTGTGCAATCTGGGCATATGCAAAAAATTAGATAAACCCGAAGACCAGGGGTCAGCGACCAATGGCACTTGGAGGGATAATAACACAGAAGCGCGTTATTACTAGGGTTGGGTATCGTTTGGGTTTTTTTCGATACCGGTGCCAAATCGATACTTTTAAAACGGTACCGGTGCCAAAACGGTGCCTGAACCGATTCTTGAAAAAAGCCTCAAAATGATGGTGCATGACTCAGTCAAGAATACCTTTTTACTGGACAAAAAAAGTTCTTTAAATTGAACAATATATTAAAAGTTTAAAGTATACATGAATATATAAGTAAATACAAAGCACAACAACAGTAAAACCTAAGCCAACTAGCTCAACTACAATAATTTAACAGCTTCAAATTTCAGCAATTTTTTTGCAGAAATATGACCATATTTGCCTTCTCTGACAAAATACGACACCTCTCCTGACTTATTGCATGTCCTGCACAGGAGAAAAGTCTCTCAGATGGTGTCGATGAGGCCTTTTTGAAAGTGCAAACAATATGGGAAGACTGTCCCGCTTACTGGGGCTGAGGTCATCCACACTGATAGTGTCAGCTGATGTCCGCGAGCTGTCAAACACGGAGCATATTCTATGTGCCCTCAAATGTTTCATTAGGTTTGACGTGTTTCCCCCTTTACACGCAACTGTTGTAAAACATTTGCTGCTCGTCGCGGTGTCGGAATCCTTTCTGGTGAAATATAGCCACACTTTGGAGCGTTTAGTTTTAGGCATTTTAATTTAAGCGCGTTTAATTTAGCTAGCTAAGCTAACGGTAGACCACCTGCTGCACTGCAATCAGCGCAAGTGTAGTTGCTGCGTTCACGCGCTTCACGGATGGTCTCACTTCCCGACGATTTGGGATTTTTACTTCGAAATGTGAAAACAAAATGGACAGTAACATTACTACAAAGATGTATTGGGTTTGTAGGCTATCATCAAAGCTTTCCAACGTTCACGTGAGTTTTCTCATTCAGGAAATAATTTTTCCGAGCATTCTGACA
This sequence comes from Zacco platypus, assembly GCA_038088235.1. Lineage (NCBI taxonomy): Eukaryota > Metazoa > Chordata > Actinopteri > Cypriniformes > Xenocyprididae > Zacco > Zacco platypus. Next base: position 10,354,545 of record CM076068.1, read on the forward strand.
CCCCATGAACGCAGTATTTAAATTTAACTAGCGATCAGGCGTGTTGATGAATCTGATGCTTCTTACGTCCGTGTCATAGCACCAGAGGACAAATATTTCTATCACTTCAGGCATTTAAGTGGCACCGAAATGAGGCACCGACATTCGCATTCTGATTCGATCCGGTACATACCGGTTCTATAGGTACCGGTGCCGTATTGGCACCGGGTTTCGGTACCCAACCCTAGTTATTACACAGTTTATCAGTGTTTGTAGCTCCAAACTTGATAAATCCTTCAGGCTGTTTAACTGAGGATTGATTTCCTCAAAATGTACATCCGTATGCAAGTTCAAGGGGCTTTATAAAATTTATTATTTCAATACATATGCCTCTTTAGCTAATGTCATGTGCCAGGGATTATCACTCCGCATGCAATGTTGTCACACGTGCCATAGGTTGCAGACCACTGCCTTAGGATTGCCATTCGTTTACTGCTCTGATTATTATACAGTACACTACAGGCTCACTCATGCTCGAATCCAAGGTAAATATTCAACACTATCATCTCTTACATGTTTTATTTAAGTAAAAAAATTGTAAATGGCTAAAACTCAAGCACAGGTCACTTTACTTCCTGAACAAGTGTGCAACCGAGTCAGTGTTGCTTTCATACTCACTTGAACCACGCCACAGTTCCAGTGCAACCGAACTCAGACCACATCCTTCAGGTAGTCTCGGGTTCGGTACCACGGTGCGCACCTGGCTCGCATGACAGCTTTCATGATTAACGTGAAAACAATTAACATTTTTCATGCGAGTCGGGTGTTTACTGGCAGTTTAGTTCAAAACGGGGCACATTTCCTAAAAACAAACTGTCACACTTTGATTACTCAATTGTGTTATGTTAAGAGAAAAAGAAATGTGGAAGTGAATGTGGGTGGAATTTCACATGCATGTAATCGGAGTGATGTTAGTCGTAGCAGTACAGACCTGAAATAAACTGACCCATCACTGTTTTTTTTTCAGATTCCCTAAGGGGATCTGCTCTATAACTGCTGTAAATGCTCAGGACACCAGCGTTACAGGCTGTAGACTTGTGTAAGACCCTTAATATCACAGTAATGGATACGGCGGACTGACTCTTACAACGGGAGCCTGGAGCTCCCAGCAGACCAAGAAATGAAAATCTTTAATTGGCCCAAACTCTATTTTACATTTCCTCAGCATAATTGCTTTTTCAGGTCGGTACTCCTCCAGGGTCTTGCAAATCATTTGGCTGACTAAGTAATCAATGAGGTGAAGTTAGAGGAAACTTTCAGAACACTGACACCCGTCAGCAGCGGTGTTAATACAAGGAGAACACTTAGACGCCGATGGAGCGTGGCGTTTGGACAGGCCCCTGTGAGCTGCTTATCTCATTTGAAAGCACAGCACACAGGAATCATCACCTTGTCTGTGAACGCTAAGGGTCTCTTATGATAATGCATGCTGATGAGTGGCTCTCCCTAAGATACTTCAGTTTTGTTGCTCCTGTGAATATTTCTTGGATCAATCTATTATCTGGCAGAAAGTAGACGTTTATGTTCCTATTGTTCTCTAGACAACAGAACAAAGCCCACTGGATCCAAAGGGGAAGTAGTTTATGGATGATTACTATAACTATAAAGTTTTAATAATTGTTCTGATTCAATGAGAATAGGGAGGTCCCTCCCACTGCTATAGCTATAAAGACTCAGAGCAGGGGCGTTGCTAGGGTCAGAAGAAATAAAATAAGGGGCTTAGAGAAGTAGTCTCCATCACTCTTTCTCCTTATCTTGCCCTGTCACTTCCCGTCTTTTCATTTTCATCTGTGTCAGTGAAGACAGTAAACATAGGGTCAACTGATATTTGTTTTACGAATCATTATCATATTATAGACAAGTTAGTTTTTACTGAAGGCTACCAGGAACATAAGATTATTAAATTTATTCACAATATGTGAAAATTCATTATTAACCTAGTATAATGAAAATAGCTTCATTAATGTTTCTTGTCCCCTCAAATTGACAGTTACTAATTATTACATTACACGAATCATGTAAATTATATAGGCCTATTGTCAATTCAAAATGACAAAATTAGACACAACTTTATTAGTGTGCATCCCTGATTATTTTTGTTGGGCATTTCTATCTTAAAACAGCTGTCAAAATGAAATGTTTAGTTTAGCTACTTAGGTCTTGTCTCACACTTTATGACCATTTACTGAAGCGAAAAGCCCACCTACTTTAATTTGATTGGTAATCTCAAGATTTTGACATTGAGCAGTGACAGAGGTAGCTCAGATAGAAGAATAATATTCAATTATTTCACAACCATATGTATATATATACCTCCAAGCTCACTTTATTGATTAGTTATTTTATTTCGCCAAAACTACTCACATTTCAGTTATTATAAGTAGGTTTAAAACCAGATAAGAATATTTACAAATGACATCACTCCAACTTTTCAAAATGATCGTCTCATTTTTTACTGACGTGTGAAGTGTCGTCTAACATTAATGGCAAATTCATTCATTTCAAAGAGAATTATGATCAGCAGGTATGCTTAATGCAGATTTACACTTGGAACATGAAATTATTTGGTGGAAAACTCTATAATATCTTGCATGACTCACTTTAGATATCTAAAGCTGGGCTTAGCTAGGTCAAAAAATTAATCAGTGAATTGCTGCTTCTCTGGTCTGGAATAATAAGCATGGTTAGATATAACCATGCTCAGCCACATTATCACCTAAATACTTCCACACAGTCATTACACTTCCTCGTTTGGCACCAGGTCTTCTGCAGTGACAATCTTGTTTTTGTCATCAGGCTGACTCTATTTTGACAAGCTAGCACAAGCTTCTCTGTCTTTTAAAACTTTAAATACTTCCTCCATCCAGCTGTTTTTAAAATGCAAGCACTGTCCTGGAAGAATGCCTCCCCAGTTGCAGGTTCTCCACTTTACCCTGGCATCTCTGTTGAAGTCTGCGGTGTGCACACCTACCGTAAGACAACAATGTACTCTTTCTACATCACATCTACATAAACTTTATGAATTAATGCATTAGTCATATTGCAACCTTGACAGTCAGCTTAAGCCTTCGAATGACAAGCAGAAGAAATCATAATCATGCCATGTTGGATCATTTGGCCAGAAGAGAACCAGGGCTCCAGACTAATTTTTCCACTGGTTGCACATGATTTGGTCGCACTTTCTTTTTTTTTTTTTGCTACAACATCGGATTAATCAATGCATGCTTGATGAATAGTCCTCTTAGTCTTAAATATATTAAATCACAGTGGCTGATGGCCGATATAAATCTGATATATATGTATAATTCATATTTAATAAATTAGAAATATTAAAAGTATGAAAATTAAATTAATGAATATATATAAAGCCTTAATAATTATATATAAAAACCTTATATATATATATATATATATATATCACAGTCTGGAACCCTGAGAACTGTTCTCCCGATTGAGCCTGGTTTCTCCTCCTCCTAAATTCTGTCACCTGATTTGAGTTTGGGTTCCTTCCCACTGTCACCTTTGGTTTGCTTAGTAGTTGGAGATACTTAATATTCAGCAGTGCTATTGATTTGGCTGCAGTTACACTGAGCCTGATTTTTTTATTTTTTTATTTATTTTTTTCCCAGAGCTGACTCGTAGCTGAATTGAACTTAACATAATTGATGAAATGTGTAATTTATAACTGAATTAACTAGGGCTGCAACTAACGATTATTTTGATAATCGATTAGTTGGCTGATTATTTTTTCGATTAATCGGATAAAAATCCTAATTTTCTTTTTTTATTATTTTATTGACAAAAAACACATTATTGCACACCCTGCCCAATGTTGTTCAAACAAATGTGCCAAATGAATGCTATGAACACATACAGTGCTTAATGTCTTAGACTACCCGTCACAGAAAAGAGAACACAAATATTTTAGGGATCTGACAAAAAGTCATTATTAACACAATGTCCAAAAAAAATTTGTTTGGCCTCCTTTGGCTTTGATAACAGCTTGCATTCTTGCTGGCATTGTTTTCATGTACTTTTCCACAGTCTCTGTTGTTGACTGTAATTGGGCATCTGAAAAAAGATGCCCAATTTTCTGTCTTTCTTGTAAAACGGTAAATTTGAAAATTCGTGACGACAATAGCGCATCAGTCAAGCGCCTGACAGTGCAAGCCATGCTAAATGCGGAGGCTGAGCTAATGCATTAGCTTGAAGCTTCAAATAAAGAGTTCTCATGTTTTGGGCAGTTTGGATCACGCACCTTTCCCGCAGCAGCACCTTTCCACTGTTTTTAAATGCATTTTGTCCATAGAAATGCGTTATTCAGTGCTGTAATTTGACAAGACTGGCGGACGTTTCGCGTACACGTGGGCGGACCCGACTAATCGATAAGGACAATCGTTGTCGATGATTTTCATTATCGATTATATCGATTAGTTGTTGCAACCCTAGAATTAACAGTATTCACTATATGAGAGGCGGCTTTTTGTGCCCGCGTTCTGGATGTGCCCAACACAGAAAAAATGTCCACACAGGAATCGATAAGCGGAATTGAAATTTCATCATTTGAATCGGATACTCAAGGTTAGGAATTGGATACTTGTTATAAAATTTAAATTCCAAGCCCTGCTTATTTGACTCCTCGCTGGTTGAGAGATTGAAACTTGCCAGCTCCCTGTCAGAGTGTTAATGTTAGAGCACTGCAGTGGAAAATACATTTCTCTGTCCTTTCCAGAAATGTAGTCTATTGAAAATGTCAAAGAATGGTCTTGTACCCAGGCATTCATTCATATAAAAGCAAATAAGTTATAACAGGATATAACAGGAATTTTCCAAATGCAATTTCATGGTGACTTCATACTGAAAGAAGTTTAAAGTCACAATGAAATCCAAATGGAAAATTCTTATTTTTTAAATGGTATATTGCAACTTTTTTATTTTTTATTTTTTTATGATTTATTCCATGCACATAATTCTTTTTTTTAATGAATGTGCCTGTAAATTCATGTGAAGCTATTTGTTTATTGCTTGTAGTTTCGTTGTTCCCCTTTTTGTTTTAAAGCTATATTTGTTTAATTCTTAACATACAATTGTTTTATTATTTTAAAAAGTAAGCTCATTAATAATAAAAAAAAGTAGATCAACAATTATTTTAGAATTGAATCATAATTCCCAGAATCGCATTGTGAAGTGCCTACATTCCCCTACACAATTCATGTTTCATAGCTTTAATGGCTGGAGATTGTTGATGGTAGATAATTCCAACTTCATGGCACCCATCATGTGCTGCCATTCCATTGGTGGTTGCGGTATATTTGGTAATTTACCAGTAATTTACATTGTTCACTACTGCTTAACTTTTACATAATTGATGGTTGTTGTCAGTCACCTCACCTCAACGCATTAACTCTGCTGCCCTATCTAAAACAGTGTCAAAATAAGTGCCCCTTGACTGACTTTTCATAGACTTAATATCAGATGTGTTTAAAGCAGTTTATAGGTCTGTTACATAAATCCCTTTCAACCAAGTTGTGATCAGAATTCAATCTCTGAAGAGTGTTGGTTAGTTTGATTAAAATGACTGATTTAAATTGTCATTAACAGTTATTTGGATGTTGTTTGGGATGTTCGAGGTGATTGCGACAGCCTAATTTGTCATTTTCGGCTCTTTACAATCTAATGAAAAGCGAAATGTTCTGAATTACCAAAGTGGTGATATAACTGAAATTGTGTAAGTGCTGTTGTGTAATAGATGCTTTTTAGACTTAACTGCCTCTCTGCTTCTTTTGCCATGGAGCTCAGTGGGGATTTTTGTGTTGGGAACCTTTTTCCAAAGCTGCCATTAGTGTTTGTCCTGTCTCCGAGCTCACAGTACATATACATAATTGTGGTTATAGGTATAATGATGAATACATACAGTAATATAAGAATGGTAAAGTGTGAGTGTTGTCTGGCAGACTATAGCACCGATGTTGTTATGGCTGCAGAGGTGTGATTATTGCTTTAAAGATGTCTAGCTGTGTGTTCACACCGTCTTCTGGCCTGTGCTTGACTAGTAGTCATGGGATCAGAGAAAATTCATGGACTTAGTCTGTGGTCTAAAAGGTGCACTAGTTTTAAGCCTAAAGAAATAAGTAGTACTTTTGACATCTGCTTAAAATGTCATACACTTGCATGAGATACAGTCACCTTAGTGGTTTAGAAAGAGTAATTTTAATCTTAACCATAAGGATATTGGCCCACTGAATATTTATCCCTGAGAAGATGAAGCTTGAAGATCTTCATAAGCCATATATTGTCGTAGTTGAGTGTTTATAAGTCATGTTTAATCAAAGCATGTCAATCTTCTGTTTATTAAGATACAGCAATAGTGTTATGCCCATAGGGATTTCCTGGAGTGACGTATGTTGTCTTTCTTCTGCGGGGCATATTTTAAGTTTATGAGCTAGGGCTGTGCCACTGGCTTTCAGATGGAGCGGCATTTAGCCGTACTTTACTGACAAGCTGCACATGAAAAAAATTGCAGCCAATTCATGTGTGGTTTAATTTAGATTAATCATGCAGCCCTGCTTTGAACATCTGACTGATGCTTTTTCTGTGGACTTTTTTTTTTCTGTAGGAAAGACCCAGAGTTGGTCCATTGAGAGCACAGACCGCCACAGCTATTCATGGTACAAAAACCCTTCTGAAAGCGACACGAGACCTCTTGCCCAGACCACCACGTTAAAGTCTGAAAAAACAGAGGACAAGGATTCTTATGATGCCTGGAGTGCCGTGGTCGGTCTGGGGGCACACTCCACACCCCTCTTTACCGGACATAAAAACCCTCCATCTACCTTGTGGGCATCCAGTAGTTACAGTCGCAGCAACATTCAGGGCACATCCTCCACTGAGACTCGGTTAGACGCGTTTGGCCAAGTGGACTGTAATGTTCCTGTTGAGCCATCTGAAAGTGAGGACCACTCTCAATCTGTTCTCAGGGCGTCCAACTGCAGAACGTACTGCAGACCCAGTAAAGGCAAACAGCCTGGTGGAGCTGATGGGAGTGGAAGCGCTTCCAGTCATAGCTCCACGGGAGAGTTGCAGAACAGCGGGGCCGAAAAGGCTGGCAAAATGACGAGTAGAGGTCGGACGAGAGACTATACAGTGCTGCACCCTTCTTGTGTTTCCATGTTTAACGTCACCTTCCAGGACTCCATGGACCGCAGTATGGAGGAGTACATGGCCAGCGCTCCAGCAGCTGGTCCAGGAGATGCAGGAAGACTGAGGAAGAAAACCGAGATAGAAAGCAAACCATCCAGGTAACGGATTAGTATAAGAACATTACTGTAATCACATGAAATTCTTTGCACTAGATTCGTTTTGAGCTGTGCTTCAGACTATTTTTGGATGATGGTCTAAAGGCCCCAATATAATCATGACAAAGTTGTTTTTCGTTCTTCGTTTAGGGCAGTGCTTCCCAAACTGGGGAGGAGGGGGTGCAATCCCTTGGGTTTGCATAATAATCTGCGACAGTCAGCAGATTATTATGCAAAAGAAACCTCTGCAGGTTGATACAAGACCACAGTGTGTAATTATTAATTACCTTATTATCTGGCCACATGCCAGATAAGTAAATAATAGAACACAAAATATTAGACATTTTAATTATCGCAAAATGACTCGCAGTACCTGCTTGAGCGTTCCGTTATCAGTTGTAGCTGTTGTTGTTGTTGTCGTGCAATAACAGACCAATAGATGGCATGACTGAAGAATCAATTGTATTGCAGGGAGCCATGTAAAAATATAAATGAACAATGCATGGTTCTGTTCATGTACAAATTTGTGAAAGGACTGCAGATGACGAATATGCTTAGGATTCACAAATACCAAAACAACGCGTCTACACCGGACGTGAGTGGCACGACGCAACAAAAACAAATAGATCCCATTGATGTTGAATCACTGATGCTGTGGATGCACGTGACGTGACACGGCAAATCCCGAACAGAAAAACTGATACCCTGAAAATATTTTTCTCTACAAAAGGGGGGCCCAGCAGATAATGTTTGGGAACCACTGGTTTAGGGGTAAAATGAAGTTCAAAATACATGAGCAGGGATATACTGTTATCGAACATCTGACGCCGTCCACACTGCTGAGAACGGCATTTAAATGAATATGTATATTTATTTATTTTGTTTCTGTGCATTTTCCTCTCAGTAACAAAATAAACAACAAAAATGAGAAAAATTACTTTTTTTTTTATAGAAATCATCTGATAATAACTCGGGTATGTTACGAGTTCTGCAAATTAGCACTCCAGTAAAGTCGTCACGTTATATATATTCTGTATTTTATTCAATATTTATTTATGCTTTTGGTGCGTTTACCATTTAATGTTTCTCATACGCAACAGAAATGCTAGCACTTACCAGTTGGTCAAATTGGTTGTGGCACCAGTGTGACCTCTAACAAAATTCAGTTGCACCAGCAAGGAAAAATATTGCGAAGTGCGACCTGCCCTAAGCCAAGAAGAAAAAAACAACTTTGCCGTGTGAATGTAGGCACCTTAAAACACAGAATTGAAAATTAACTCCATCCAACTCCAGACATTAGAAAATATTTATTTGATGGCGTCTAGTTTCAAGTGGCCTTGACCACTTTGAGAACTCTTTTTGAAAGATTTATTTATTTATTTTTTTAAATCGGGTGCTTTAATTGTGACAGCCCTACGTAGCAAAAAAAAAAAAAAAATCAAATTAGCTGTGGTTGTTGGCATGAGGATTGCAAAGTTTTCAGTTCACCATACCTAATTTAGAGAGTTCAACTACAAGTAAACATAGATGAATCAAAATGTGAAAAAAATCTTGAAAGATGCCATATATTTCTGTTAAATTCATAATTCATTGGTTGCTTTCACTTGGCCTCATTCTTTCATGTTTGATTTGAAGTCTACATGTGTGAGATTCTGGGTGTTTGTCTGGGTTTTTAGTCGTTCCAGACCCACACAGAGCAAAATGAAGAGTGGTAAGCTGGAGCTCTTTGGGTTTGATGACGCTGATGCTGTGGTTGAGGATGACGACTCTGCTTCAGGAAGCTCTAACTACAGGATCAAATACTTTGGCTTTGATGACCTGAGTGAGAGTGACAGTGAGGAAGAGGAGGGATCCTCTGAAAGAAGGAAAGCCAAGAGGAAGGCTGCGGCAGCTGTAGAAGTGCCACTGGTGTCTATAGAGACAAATGTTGACAGTCCTCCCCCCAGAAAGATGCAGGACTCTCAGAGCAGTCACACTGCTGGTCACAGTCACTGCCTTAAACACGGTCAGTATTTACACTCAACACATTTACTATGCATAGTAATCTGCGCATATTCTTTCCCCCTTTAATCTCACAATGTCATCAAGAACAGATCTAGATTGTTTCATAGCAAAATTAAGTACTTTTGATTATAGAAAATGAAGCCTGTTTTTTATTTTCTTGCATTGAGACATTATTTCCTGACAGTTAAACACATACAAAAAATGCATACATTTCAACTCATTTATACATCATGGTAGCATATGTTGCTCTAATTTCTGTCAGATTAATCAAAATTAATCGGATCTTACATAAAAGTTAGTTTAAATAACGTATTAATATAGGATTATGATTTATTAATGAGGAGTGGAGAAGGGGTAATAAGTTTATGTTTCTTCCTACTCCTTTTTGGACATAAGCTAATATTATTTTGTATATATTAGAATAAAGCTATTTCATTTCAAAGAGACAGAAAAATAATCATGCATAGTTCATAAACATTGCTCAGTACTGTATATCTGTCTGTATACACTCACACGTTTATACTTATGATGAAATATATACACACAGATATACTATGTAAACACAAGCTTTTGTTAGATTCAATTAATTGTAATTTATCGATTTGACAGCCCTATTAGATATTTTGCTCTTTTATAATGCCTTTATTATTTGTATGCACTTTTCATTTAGCAGGCACATGGCTGATGTTTGTTTGTGGTTTTACAGATCCTCTGGAGTTCCCAGAGGTCCCCTTCCCCTCTGAGACAGTGAGGAAACCTCAGGTCAAAGCTCAGGAGAAAGCCAAGGAGGCCAGCAGGAAGATCTTCAGTGGACCCAAGAAGGTGAGGATCATAAAATCTTTCATAGAGTCATCTTCAGCTGAATGTTTATGATGCCAGTATGTGTTTTCGGAGTGTGGTGTACTCTGTGTCGTTTTATTTAGAATCAGAAGGATGTTTTGCCCATTTCAACGAAGTAAATGGTGCCCTACTGCCATGTGAAGAAATGAAGGCATTTGATTCTTTGTTGTTTTCTGGTTTGTGTACATTGGCGGAAGTGTAGTGAATGCAGAGGGTGGAACGGGCATTGCGCCGTTGTCTTCATCTTCTGAATTTTATCTGTAATGACAGTAATGCAGTTATGTTGCTCACCCCCGCTGACAGCTCAGCCATTATTACGACTGCGGTACAGGCTTCTCTGGGGTTATGATTGATTGTTTAAGCCGTGATTGAACTTTAAACATAAAAATGCTCGAACAGAGCAATGTTTCCATAGCTCCACTGTGTTTACACTTTATGGGGGTATTAGGGATACTTCACCCAAAAATGAAAATTATCCCATGATTTGCTCACCCTCAAGCCACCCTAGGTGTAGATCTTCTTGGCATTGTGTACTACACATTATAGAGTAGGACATTGCGTAGTACGTCAAACCATGTAATTGTAAGCCCTTATAATAGATCATATGAGATCAAAACATTATTCGACAACAAAAACGATAATGCCTTTATAGACCTAGAGCGGATCTGACTAGCTACAATCATGGATAGTGAAAAGTGGGGTTGCACAATTAGAATAAAATTTAAATTGTGATATTGCTTATATTAAATTGCAGTAGCTGCTTAATTAAATATATATGTGCTGCATGTTTCAGAGTGAAACACAGCTCTGTTCTTACATGTGAGCAGCTCATAATCCTCCAGTGTCTCAGAGCGGCTCTGCTTTGCAGTAAATGCTTCTCCACACGAACTCCATCTCTTCATCTCTTCTGAGTTTGGGATGCTTTAACGTGCATTTGGGAATACAACGTACGCCTACCATCCTCTTATACTTTGAATCAAAAGTGCTTATGAGCAAAGTTCAAGAGCTTCCTCTGATTTTCATCAAAAATAAAAGTTAGATAATTCAACGTTTGAAAATGCAAAAAACTGTCATAAATACTAGTATTGTAATTTTACAGCTGCAATATAAATTATTACTTTTTTATTTTAAGGTTTAATATTATAGTAATGTTTATTTTCTATGTAGCCATTTTTATACTTAATAATATTATTAATAACAGTAGTAATATTTTATAGGCATATTGATATATAGTAAATACAAAGTGTACAAACAAGTTTAAACCTGGAATTCACATTTTTAATCACAATCATAATTTTATCAGAAAATTGCAGGCTCTAGCATCCCTGCACTGCTACATAGTACAATAATGACCCTTTAAAATGGTTCCAGATTCAGTGCAAGTTTTTTTGATAGCATTTGTGGCATTTATATCCATCATCACAAAATTAAAAAAAAGACTCTTAAACATGGTCAAGCATAGAACAATAGAATACTTAAAGTATATAGCCAGAGTAACAAATGTTAAATGTGTTGACACTGTCAGAAAAGTTTCATAAGCTTGTACAATGGCCACGTAAGCCCAGTAACACTTGCATGATGTGTGCAAAAACACAAAAAGGGTAGTCTTTTCATGTAGAAACCGCCAATCATGAATTGGGTTGATAGCACATAACCAGATGTTATTCTATTTTTTGTCCTAAGCAATTCTAAAAGCAAGGATGGGTTTTTTTTTTTTATAAAAAAGTTTTCTTTTCTTTTTTATTTTACCATTGTGTTGTTGTACTCTTCAAATAAATAATTAAATTTTTTTATTTGCAATAATAACTAGGAATTTTACTAATACAATGCAACCAATGTAATATATTTTCATGAAACCCTTTTGCTGGAAATTAGGGCATATGGTGCTATAAGTCTATACTTAAAGGGGTCTTGAACTGCATTTTTACTTAAGACTTCAGTGTAAATGCACTGTGCTCTGATTGGGTAATGTTTTTGCATATTAAATAAGTATTTAATGTGGAACGCTGTTGCCTTTACCACATCTTTACTTTTAGACCTGCTGAGATTAATCTTAAAGTGTTGATTTACAGCATTATATTTAGATCTACACCCACTGCATAAAAGGTTACATTGTAGCTGATCAGTCATATCTGTTAGGGGTGGCACGGTTCACAAAACCCACGGTTCGGTTCGTATCACGGTTTTAGGGTCACGGTTTTCGGTTCTGTACGGATCTTGTTGTTATTTTTTCTTTTAATCTTTAACACTCCAGAAATTTCCTTCAGCATATGATATATAGCTTATTAGCTTAATTATCCACAATTTAGGATACAGTATTAACATTTTTGTAATGTAATCATGCACTAACTGAATTTGACTTGACTAAGCACATTATTGGGACCATCTCTGAGTAAAAGCTGGGTGAGATTTTGATACAGCAAGAGAGAAGACATTGATGATGACATGCTTTTCGTTTGTTTGGCATAAAAAAGAGCATGTGTATTGTTATCTCTACAGGAACTTGTGCCTTTTTAGCACACAAAGATTGAAATTAACTTGCATTTATCAAACTGCCAACTTCAGTGTAGCTCTTACAAAAAAACAAGTCAAACTACTTTAAAGATAAATATATGATATAGTGTAATAACATAAACATCCCCAATGCTTTAGTTATGACTATTGCCCGCTCCGACTTATCACTGAGAGTTTGCTGAAATGCTGTGGACAGAAGTTGTTTCCTAACTGGCTCTCTCCCATTTGTGCTTATCGACACATTGGGGTGATGTCTTCTCAAATGAACTGTCATATTTGAAGTGTTTCCATTAGTATACTGAATGCATTTTGCACAATGCTTGCACACAGTCGCAGTTCTATGTACTGTTTTATTTCCGTTGTCATCGTAAGTAGCTTGAAATCCAAAATGTTCCCACACACCGGATTTGAACGACACGGGCGCATCCGCCAACTCCGGGCAGCCTTCATTAGGGGCCGTTCACATATCGCGCCTAAAAAAGCGTGGAAAGCCCGGCCGCGTTGCTTCCATTTTGAGCGCGCTTACCGCGCGCCTACATAGGAAATAATGAATATGCGCGTGCAAAAGACACGATATGTGAACGGCCCCTTACTCCACTTTTATTGTCTATATGTATGTTCGTACGAAACTGTCTGAATACGGGGCTACATTGCGCATGCGCCGAACTGTGCGACGCACACACGAACCGAACAGAGACAAGCGAACCGAACGGTTCGAACGGTTTTTCATGTACCGTGCCACCCCTAGTATCTGTTGAGTGAACAAATGCATTGATTGGCACTGCAACTCAATTTCTGCTCTCACAAATGCTTGCATCATAACTAAAACAAACATGATGTAAATAAGAGATTTCTTGTGAAGTACTGACAGGTTCATTGAGTATAACAGGAGTTTGACTGACAGCTGCAGTGATTATAAAAAGGAGCATTCTTTGATCGCATTCTCCATATAATTTGAGCTGTTTTTGGATTCATAAGGTAGTTTTGAGTTCTAAAACGTACTGCATGTTTTATAGTACAATGACCTCTAATGTGTCAAAATATCAGGGAAAGTTGATTTCTCAAATCATGGCCCCTTTTTTTGCAAAACCTCATGTATGTTAGCCAGCAAAAAAAACTTGTGACATTTTAAATCAGTAAAATTCCCCAAAAACCTTTTAAAATCTCAGCAAGCAAATGTTGAAGTTTGCAAGGCATAAAGCATTGACATGATCGATGAATGTGAGATTGTTGGAACGTCATAACGTAATTACTGTCCCAATAGGGCAAGTGACAGTTCTAACAACTAGCGCAAAGCTCTCGTACTGGTCTCTGCCAATCCATTTTTAAGCCACTGCTGGAAGAATGATTTGAATGATTTTAAAGCTCAAATAACACTTTCACTGAATAAATCATGTAAGTGCTTCAACAAAAATGTGAGCTTCCGATTTCTGCTTTCCCTCAGTGACCTTTTACTTCAATCGTAATTTTATTACTGTAACTGCATTTTTTTTTTTTTTTTGCTTTTTTAAAAATCTGAGTGAGTGGTCTTTTTTTGGTAATCAGCATTATTCCACTTAACTTCCTTTCATGTGCTTTCAACTGTAGTTACAGGAAGAGATCCGAAAGGGATGTTCTTATTCATGACATTGTGAAATATGAGAGGTGTTTGAAATGGGTCAAAGCTCAGCACCGTGGTCATTCCTACTGCCATCGCTGAACATGCCAAGGGCAGAACCTGCTCACCTCTCCCTCGATACACAAACTCAGACTGATTCGCCTGCATGAATCATTTATGTGGAGACCTTGCACTTTTTCTCTGCGCTCTCTCTCTCTCTCTCTCTTTCTCTGTCTTTCTTTCTTTCCTTCTTCCTTTTTTTCTCGCTTTCCTTTTTCTTCCTGCCCCCTCCCTCTTTTTTGGCTTGTCTTTTCTTCCCCTATTATGAGATATGTCAAGAGAAATGGCTTCTCAAACAAGAAAAAAACGGGATGGGAACTGTATTGTGCATTCATTATATATGTTGTAAATAAATCAACAAAATAAGGAATTACCACCTAAAATTGACAACTAGTCAGCATAGTAAAAATGTATCCCTTTTAAAGTGCAGCTGTAAAAATATTACATCTTAAAAGATAAAAAGAGAATATAGTTCACCATATAAATCAACTAGTCAAATTTGGCCAATTTGTTTGAAATGTTTTATTTCCTAAGATGATTTAAAAGAAAAAAAATGCTTTTTTAAAAAAAAAAACATTTAAAAACATTATAATTTTAAAGATTGTAATTCATTAAATATGTTATAAACCTCCGTTGAAAGGTTAAATTTACTAAAAACTTTAAAATGTTGGGCTCGTTCCCCATTCAGACATTTAAAGTAACTTTGTTTTTAGTGGTCTTCATGGATCCAAAAATCTGCACCAAATCCAAATCAACCCGAATCACTTCTTACCCAAACCTGATGTGCATAAATAAATTTTTTATTTCAAAGAAAAACCCGACCTGAGACAGACCCGATAAAATTAGTCCCAATGCAACCCAATCCAAAGGCATTGGGACATATTTTTAAACCCCACTGGGCCCGAACATAAATGGCATTGACGTGCACAGCCTGTAGCCCCTCAGTCCCGGTGTCCTGTTGACTGATTTTGCCGCTGCTCCATTATTACCTTCATTCATTTAGTTATTTATTTATTATTACTATGTTATTGCCTGCCTGGTGGATAGAAGTTATTTCTGAGTTTGGCTTAACACAATCTTTAAAGATAAACAAAATAATGAAATGAAAGACCCCTAATGATGGGATATATGCATAAAGACAAGATGACTATCATATTAAGATAATGCATAATAACATTATGTAGACCGACACCAACACAAACACTTAAAGGAAACATGGTGTTCATGTGTTTCTTTTAATGGCAGCAGTCAATATAACAACTGAACAATTATTTCTGTAGGACTGGCAGGGAGACTATAAATGTCTGGCTTCCTCTCACAACTGCCTGTTTATGCTGTGTACGTATTCGACAGAAAACTGAATCCCCTATTCATTCTCTATGTACTGTATTTTATCTGTCTGTCTGTCTATATGTGCATGTATGTATCTATTTACTTACTAACTTGCTTGCTTACCAAGATCAATCCTATTCAGCCAGGGGAAGCATTTCCCCTTTGACAGCCGTGCTATGTCAAAACCTTCATCATCCAGTGGTGACTGGACTTTTGCTGCTTGTCAGGGGCAGGGTGTGCAGCACTTGGGCTCTTTTCTGTATTTGGAATCTGAGCCAGAGAGCTATTTCAGCTGCTACTCGCAGGAGAGCGAGTGTTTCTATCTTCACCACCCTGGGAGTGATGAAAAAAAACGCAGATATTTTTGTCTGCTTTTCAGGTGGTTGACGCGACATATTTTCTGAAGCGCACTCTCTGTCCACTGGTGAGAGTGTGCTCGCCAATGTGCGTGCACGTGTCTGTATGTGTGCTCGCATATCAAGGTGCAAGTCCGCCGTGCACGATACAGACAGTAGAGTAGAATTGTAAACGCACGACCACATAGAGAAAGAAATCACATACATCATTTAAATAAGATAAATAACATAAGGCTATTTAATTTGTTTAATAAAAGAACAAGGTATAAACCTGTTCTATAGGAAAAGTAGCATTACCTGGGAGGGAAGGGTAGAACCCATTGCACGTAGTAGTGTGGACTTGGAGAGAACAGAAAAAGTGGGCTAATAACGTTGTCATAGAATTGTTTTAAATAATAAAATTTAGTTAAATGCCCGACATGGTAAATTTAATGAAAGCACATTTACATTGAATAATTTATTTTATAAGACCCGAGGCAACTAATACCGAACACGACCTATGTCCGAGGCACTCGTTGAAGTTTTGGACCCGAATCCGCTCGGGTCTCTGGTCGGACCTGAGGTTTTCGGATCCAAGTAGACACATGAAGACCTCTACTTTGTGTATGTTAGAATACTTTCTCCTTTTACAGTGTAATATACAGAGACCACTATTTGTTAATTTTCTTTAGAACTATCAACATTGTACTATGAAAATGACCGATGGTCTGATTTAGGTGCGGAATTTGTTTGATTAAAGGCTGGGGGAAACAGTTTTGAAAACTGCTTATTTTTGCCAATCCGTTCAGTAGTGCTGATGGCACAGAAATGAGCTCAAACTTTCTATTAATAAAAAAAAAAGTGAAAATCTGGAAAAATATATTTTAAACCTTTTTCTATGAGAACTTTTTTTTAGTAATGATAAATAACAGGGTAGTATCTCTGCCAGAGTAGCCAAGGGACTGAAGATCATCTTTATTAATATTAATCACATCATGATCTGAGAGGAACTTTATTAGATGTATCGAACTGATTATTACTTGAATAATAGATAAACTATTTATTTTTATGTGTTTGTACATTTATATTTAAAACGATTAGTAGTTTCATGAGGAGTAGTGCCTGACTAGTGAAATTACTCTGAGAGCTGCAGATTTAAGCTACGGGTTGTGCATTTGATTGGAGAGACATTTCCTCTTTTTCTAAGCTCTTAAGACACTTCAGTAATGAAACGAATATGATATTTAAAGCTAATTTAATTAAGTGCTTCGTTATTGACACACAGGTGCTGGAGAGTCATGTTTGTTTTTTAATCCATTCATGTCATCATACAGCTGTGGCATATGACTGTGATGGTTTGTAAACAAGCTGAAGTCAAAACCTCCTCGCTTTTAAAATGTGAGCTAAACGCATCTAAACACTTCTCAGATGTGTTCAAGGGATGGGCATTTTACAAAAATATTGCATTCGAATATTTTCGCTCATGAAAATTGAATATTCATTTATTTAAAAAGACATTTGTTTTTTCTGAACAAGCTTACGATTAGGCAATATGCACAAGCTTATTTTATCTTAAGAATTTCTTTTAGTTGAAAACATTAATATGTCCAAACAAAAAATTTAAAGAGCAAAAGCATTTAAGCTCAAGTTGGGGAAAAACGCAGACTGTGGCAGTTATCGTGCAGAATATACGTATGCGGTCGAGTCAGCATATGGTTATTGTGTTTATATTGTTTCACATGTTCATGTTGAGAAAAACAATAAAATCCATATGCTTGGTTGAGAAAACAATACACTGATCGATGTTGCAGAGACACAACGATAGACTGTGTGCTAAGCTATGTTTCTAACAGCACTTTGTGTTTTCTGTTCTTAAACCTGTCTCCCTCGACAAAACACAAAGGAAGAATATATCTTGATCATTTTGCTGTCAGATAAGTTATCTTCTCGGCTCACTCAAGGTACAGCTGTGCTTACCTGCTGTCCTGAATGCATTGATGGACTGCTGTCTTTCCTCATTCGATTGGTGTTTGGATTTCATGTGATATCTCGTTGTGATTTCTCATTGTGGGCTCTCCAAATTTCACGAGGCCGACAACAACATTATGTGATAAAGTACAATAAACTTGTTAAATGTGCTCCACAGTACATTTAATTATAATTGCTAGTTTTGGTGCTTGGGTTTTTTTATCATGGATTCACCGCATTTACTGCCAGCGAAGCAACATAGTAAAATTTAAATAGTTCTTTTATTTTTAGAATAATAATTACAGATCGAATATTCGAATATGCACACCCCTAATGCATTCAATACTCAAGTTTTCATGTTTCTATTGCCGCTTTTCCACTGCATGGTACGGCTCGGTACAGCTCACTTTTCGGCACTTTTCCACTGCATGGTGTGGCTTGGGACGAACCGATACTAAAATGTGATGTGTAAACAATGCAGATCACTGAATCGTCACTACCAGCGTAATTGGATTTGAAACTTGAGACACCAAACCCACTAGTTTGAAATAGTCAGTAACAGCCACCGCAGTTTTCCCTGATCTATTGACAGACAGGCAGTAAGTTTCAGAAATCAAAATGTCCTTGTTAGACCAAAAACAGCCTTTATTGAAACCAAAACTGCTAAAACTCGTCAAATCTCCCACTATAATCAATGAAACTGTATATACTGCTCAACGAATCTGTTATTTACATCAAGTCTGCACATTTTTCTTTTTAATCATATTGTGGTATTTTGGAACATAGCAACATGAACTTGCGTAGCTAGAAGCGTTTGTGTGCTTGTGTAGAGTTGTGTCATGGTTGAGAGACCTGCCTGGTCCTGTTGGAGGTCTTACTTGGCAGCGTCATTCCCAGTCTTTAGATGGGGATTCCAACTCGCAGAAAAAACACTTCAGGGGGCGGTTTGATTTCTCTCTGCAAGACCTTCTGGAAGCTTCTATCCCAGCATGTGGAGCTCTGTATGGGGTAGAGCTAGACTTTCACTCCCTGCTAGCATGAAGAACACTTCTTAATTACAGAAGATTAAAACCAGTCTCCTGCAGAGTTATGTTGAGGGCCAGACTCTTTCTCTTTATTATTATTAATAACCCAGCTTCAGTGTTGCCCAGTGGACTGCGCCTACACCTCCTCCTGTAGCCAAGTGCACTTTTATCACCCCCTTCCCTTTTGGCTGTTTGTGCGCCGTCAGTTCCTGCAGTTTGACTCGATCTGGCATCCTCTGTGAGTTGTTCATATACAGAGTGTTCCTGTAGTCTGTTTTGAATGCACTCCCACTGAGACAAATGACCTGCGCTTCAATTCACACTCCTCCAAAACAAACAAGCTGAGAAATGTAGCACTTCTTAATGAGTTTTAATTACAAACGTGATTACGGTTGAAGAAGGAATATAGCCATCTTTGTGCAATGCGGAGCAGAGGCTTATGCGTTGAAAAATGTTTACAGAGAATTATCTTCATGACTAGAGTGGATTTAGATGTTGGATGTATTCTCGGGTTTCAGACTTGGTTTGGTTGCTTTGTTTGAACCCATGTGCGATTCCACTCCCAACTCTCACAGGTCTCTTTTCACAATGCATTTTTTGGCTTTGAACCCTGATGTGTTTGCTTCATTAACAACATGAATATCAGTTGCTTTTTTTCATCACTGGCTACTACGTAACTGCCAGAAATGGATGCTTTGTTTGCATTATAGTTGATTTTCGAAGGCAAATTTCACTCTTATTTTTGCTCATACTTGAGTTGACAAATTGCATTCTATTCAGAAAAAAAGGTGAATACTGCCACTAAACACCTTAAATGTAAGTCCTGCTGAGTATGGATGCCTGGTATACCAGTATTGGGAAAATTCTTTTCCTAATGCTAGTTACAGAAATTTTAATAAAGTAATCAAATGTAAAGTAACAGTGGATAGTCACTGTTAATACAGTAAATAGGTAAATGCTTACGATTAATTTAAAGTTACAAAAGTTACAAATGTTATTTAGTGACAGACAGCAGCATGTAGGCTATTTTAGGAACATGTAATGATGCATAATATTAAACTATTTAAATTCACGCAAGACACATCCGACTGTGTTTATGTGAATACTCACTAAGACGGAGATTTTGACAATTTTGTGTGTATTTGACAGTTTAAGGAAAAACGACTCCATTTGGAATGTGTGCTCTATACAGCTGGATTGTGTGCGCGTTGTTTGTAAAAGCGCAAAGAAATCTCTCAAAGAGCTCCCAAGAACGTTACTACTGAATGATAAATTGGTTCAAATTGGCAAGGTTTTAAAAGACGTGGGCAAGTGATTTCCGTCAGTTATCCAAAACGCGCACGAGAGTGTTGAATCGCAGCACGCAGCTCGCTTGTATAGTACAGGCGTGATTTCTTTTTGAAGCCAGAAGCAATTTGCTCATTTCGAGAGATAGAGAGGGTAGAGAAAGTATTGCTGAAATTACTTCACAAGAAAGTTTTTAAACTATTGATTTGATGCGATAATGTGTTGATCAATTTATTAATAAATATTTGTGCTAATTTCTCACTTTGTAAACGGGAAACCTGCGAGAATGAGCAAAATTATGCGCAATACCCGCGCCAAAATTTAGACCCTGTATTAGATTGTGGTACCGTACTGAAGCCAAAATTGTGGTATCGAGCCATCCCTAGTACTGAGGCATACCATGCAGTGGAAAAGTGCCAATATAAAACTTGAGTAGTGAATGCATTAGGGGTGTACATATTTGAATATTCAATCTGTAATTGTTATTCTAAAAATAAAAGTACTATTTGACCACCTTCTTGGTTGAGAACCACAGATAAATTTATGTGCTGATATATTTTTCCCCCCCCAATGATACTGTGAAACTTCTTTTCAATCTCAAAATGGAGTTGTTGTCCTTGATATAAGCCACCCAAACCTAATGAACCCGAAGATAATCAAGACATTAAATGAACTCTGGAATAAGCTGTTGTATGAAAATTCCTTCAGTATAAGAGTCTTTTTCTGTTATTTCCGCAGTCGCCTACTAAAGCTGTGTATAATGCGAGACACTGGAACCAGCCAGAGCCAGAAGAACTGCTACCCATGCCTTCATCACGATCTCAAGCGCCTCCAGTGAGTATAACACCAAGCACAGGATACTCCAATGAACACCTCAACTTCTTCACAAGCACAGTCATCATTGTCCACTTAAGAAAGCACTTCAGATCAGGCACTTCTCATGCTATCACCACAATGTTTATAGTCACCTTTGTTTGAAATCTCCTGCCTCTATAATAGCACTCCACACATTTCTGCTTTGGTGTTCACTCAGTATGAGACATTGAACAGTAATAGCTTAGCACCAGAACTGTTAAAGTCTATTTGAAATGACATTCACCTTCCACTTTAATTTAGATTTGTGATGTTTTAGGGAGAGACTAGATTTTATTCATCAGGAATAGATTGGATGGAATTTGCAGTAGATTGTGGAGGATGAAAATTTATTTTTATTTCAGCCTCATCTGACTGTCACACTGGGTCAAAATTGCATTTTCAAATTGCATCGAAGTGAGAAGTATGAAATGAAATATATTAATTATAGTAGCGGTCATTATAAACGATTATTAACACCAAGCCTAAACAAATTTAATTAAATTGAAAATGAAATTACTGGAATATGGAAAATTAATTAAAAAAAATTCTAATTTATATTCTGGAAAATGCTATAATTTTAATGTTTTTGTAGATTACACATAATGCTTTGTAAATGGTCTTTATTAGGGCTGTCATGTTTCCCCGATTAGATTCGAGTGCTTGATGCATTCCACAGACAAGAATCCATGAATTGTATTATTAGACCGTTTTGTAAGGCTGTGTGATGTTTTATAAATTTAAAATCATAATATATCATAGCATAGTACTATCATTTATAAACCTACCCCAACACAGGAGAATACATCAGTATGTTTCTAAATATGCAAATTGTAGTTTATCGCTATTACAAAACAAAAGTTTAAACCTGCACTCTTAGTTTTGCATGTTTTGATGTCCACATGTTCTTTTTTAAGAAATTACTGTGGCTGTAGCATTTCTATCGCAAAGAAGTGGCCACATATTAAAAATTAAGTGGATGTTTGGATTAAATGATTTTTGGCCAATATTAAACAAGGGATTGATCATGCTGCAAAATCTAACAACAATCCCTTATTAATATTATTATGTACTGTATGTGTTTTTAAGAAATTTAAAGGCTACTGTTCACTTAGGTCTGTTTTTCTTACCACAAAAAAAAATCTGATTACTCGATTAATCATCAAAATAATCAGCCAATTATTTGATTACCAAAATAATTGTTAGGGTTATTTTAACAGCCCTAGTCTTTATGCATGCTTGGGCTGTTCACATTACAGTCATCAGTGTTTCCATATTTAGAGTGCTTTGAAATGGTACATAATTTTGAACTTGGTTCAGTTGATTCAGAGCTTTGAAAAGCTTTGTTTTTTTCCATCACTAATTCAGCTCTTTTTTTAGCATTAAACAGTAGGCTTGGCAGCAAGGTGAAGCAAGTTATTACATTTTAATGAAAGATTCTGAAACAAGCATTTTTTTTCCTTTGGAATAACTGCACCTGATGAATCATTCACATTAAAACCTGTGTTGTGTATTAAAGTAAATAGGGTGAATTTTGATTTGGTGCCCTCCAACCCCATTATGCACTTCTCTTTCTACTAACAACCTCTCCCTGGTTCTCTACATTTGCCATCTAAATGCAATAAATCCCACACAATTTAGGCAGCCTGCATTTGTTGCCACCAGTGAAGCCCACTGTAATATTAAACACACTGACAGATATGCTTACGCTTCACTTGAACTGTTTGTAAGCATTCTCATTAGCTCAGCACCTCCGTTTGTACTGTTTCTATAAACAAGGCCACAGATATTAAAGTTTTCAAAACATTTCATTATTCATACAAGTATGTGGCGCTTGGCCATCTTAGGAGCATTTTATTTAGCAGAATTGCTGTTGGCTGTGGATTTGGCCTTTTAGCTGTTGCTGCTTGAGGAATTTATAACGTCCTATAGCCCATCTTTTGTCGTCATGTTATGTAACCAGCAGTGGGTCGGTTGTTGGCAGCTCATAGTGTATGTGAATCAGCTCTGCAGTGCTTCCAAACTTCATGCTATGCTTTAATTCTGAGTTGTCGTTCTTGTACAGGCTGTTTCATCAGGAGGCAGTAAAGAGTCGAACTCTCACAAGGACGATGGAGTATTCAAAGCTCCAGCCCCTCCTCCCAAAGTCATCAAGTCCGTTACCATCCCCACAGAACCTTACCAGGACATGGTCACTGCACTCAAATGTAGGAAAGAACACAAGGAGGTGAGTGGAAACACTTGACGTATAGAAACTAGGGGCATAGCATCAAATCTCGTGCATATTGCCTACTACTTTTTCAAAATAGCATGCAACATAAACCAGTAATAAACAATTTAGATGTAGTAGCTTATTGTCACATTCTCATCATGTTGAATGTTTAATTCAACAAGTGACATCCAGTTTTTGTCTTTAAAAATTTTGGTTATGGGGATTATTTGGTTATTTTGACCTTGGTCTCTCTATAGGGGACTATAGCTCCACCGTAGCAAAACGTAGTGCGTTTTAAAGTTAAACTCATCAATCTGGTGCACTTTGAGAGAAAAAAAAAAGTCTTTGCATTAACTTATACCTGGACTTTAAAGTGACCTCAAACCTCATTTTAGTTGATATGTGTCTACATTGCATTCACACTGGTGATTTGGGAAGCCAAACAATTATATTATTAATCTAAATTGGTAAAACAAATGCACTGTTAAAATAAATGAAAATAAATAATTTGAAGTTTTTTTTTCTTCTTTACATGACAGTAGGGAAATTATAATATTTCACTGCACAAAAATGTTGGATATTATGCGAATGTAAAAATAAAGTGTAACTGGTGCCTTTTGCGCTCTCAAATGCATGTTAAACTGCATCACATGCAGAAATAGTTCATTGATCGTGTAAGTAAAGTGTGCGCTTTGCTTTGAAACAAGCAGCGCAAACAGACTTATTTAATTAAGACAGCTTTTTGTGATTTGATAAGGGGATTAAGCCACATTGCGCTGTCGATTTTAGTTCATTTTACGGATACTTTGCCAAAGCAGTGATGCAAAACACAATAATAAAGACCTTTTATGTTATTATGAGAAATTTAAATATATTTTCGGTCCATTATTAAACTGGCGGGGCAGGTTAGACTCTTAGTCTAGATGATGAACGGGAAACACTGGGATACTAAACTATATTGTGGACTGGAAACATAGTAGGTCATCCAGGTCACTGTTTGCAATACTTGAATTTCTCAATTTAATATATATATATTAAAAAAAATGGTATTTGATATCATTTTCGATAACACAACGAAAAATTGCCACACCATTAGGGCAATTAAGTCCACAGTAAAATATAAAATGAATATTTCATTAATATAAATGATTTAAATTAATAGTAAATTACTATTAATCATCAAATTAATTTCTTCACTTGCAAGAGTTAACTTTCAAGCAGTTTTATAAACGTTTCTCATTAAAAAGCTGTGTGATGTGTGAAAATCATGAAATGCTGTAACCTTTCCATAAAAATGTTAAAAATTGTGGAAAGAAAATTGTAATTGGTGCACATTTCATTTCTAAATGCATGTTAAAAAATTACGTACAGAGGTGGAGTTTGCTGCAAATGAATATTGAAACTGTCTGAATATTCAAAGCCAATAAGCATCTCAAAATCTATTTTGACAACACCAATCCAGGTAGTTCATGCACAAGGCCCCCAACTGGACTTTCTATCCCAGGGCTGGGCTTGAGTTAGACTGGAAACATCTTTGAAATACTCCCTTACACTTTATACTGGAGCAAAAAAAGGCTCAATCTGTATTGTGTATGGCTTTACTGCTGCGTTAAGACATTTATAATGCATTAGATGTTTGAACATTTGGCAACTTAATACTGAAGGCTCAAGCAGGAGCCAATTAAATTTGAAAGTCAGTGGCATGGAACCAACGATAAAGGCATAATTCTCAATATGCATACAAAGTAGTGCAGCTGTTTTTCAGTGAATTTTGAATTTGAATGTCTCAGTAGCTGCATATTGGAAACTGGCTTGATCATTAGGACTGATATAGTAATATACAAAGGCCTATCAATGGGGTCCAGAAAGTGCTGATGTTCTGTAGAGTAATTCTTGTTGTGGGTGTTAAACAGTTAGAAAGCTGTTCAAGCCCACCTACTTTACAACCCTCAACCCACTCACTGAATAAATGGTTTGGTTTTTATCTAGGCTAAAAGTTGTAAGCTGTTTGGTTTGTTCTACATTCTACATTGCTTTCAGTCCCCAAATCAGAGTTATAACAAATAAGAGAGTGCTCTTGTTTGTTATAACTCTCATTTGGGGTCTTTCTATTAGCTCGTAGACACATTATCAGCGAATAATGAAGCGTAACATACAATAGTTTGCTGGCCTTTGCATGCGCCATGTCGAACGAATCTTCATCTCCAGACAGCCACTTTTTAAATTAGTTATTTTTAATATGACAAAGTAACTATTGTTGCCATGATAACCAAAATTTCTGTAGTCTGTACCAATGCCACTAAAATTGGCTCTCAAATATTGTTAAGTAAAACTTGTTTAAATAGATCAAACTCCAAGATCTAATGCACAGATTACTTTCACATACAGTATCAGAATTGTTTTGTCCAATTTGTTGCTATGGTTATCATGGTCAATAATCACAGTTTCGGATTCAATCCTGCATTTAAATACAGTTGTTAGTTCAGAAATGTTGCTTTTGTACTTAGCAGCATACAAAATAAAACACATCAAAATTTTGAATGGGTTATATACAGAAAGTGAGCAAAAAGTGCTCCCAGTAAATCGCTTGTTTGGGACAAGCTCACTGAGCTCTGCCTTCTTTTGGAAGTTCCAATTTTCTTAAAAAAAAATCTGTCTACATGGCAATGAATCTCTTGTTTACATTGTGTCTTCACTGTGAGGTTAACGCTGCATGTAGCTTGATACCACTTTGCTCAGTTGCACTGGTAGATAGTAACTGAGCCCATAAAATAACCATTCTCTCTTTTTCTCTGCAGTTGTACACTGTTGTCCAGCACGTGAAGCATTTCAATGATGTGGTGGAGTTTGGCGAGAATCAGGAGTTCACAGATGACTTTGAGTATCTTGCCACTGGTCTGAAGACTGGTCAACCCCTTAACACACGCTGCCTTAGGTACAGAAAACATTCCTTCAGTGGATATTCTAACCATTGTTTGACATTTAAGCTATGACCTAATGATTACTCCCTACAATCCTTTTGCATTTGTGTGCAGTGTTATTAGTTTAGCCACGCGGTGCGCCATGCCCGGTTTCAGGATGCACCTGAGGGCTCGTGGGAAAGTGGCTCAGGTTTTTAAAACTCTCAATGATGCACCCCAACATCCAGTAAGTACAAAGATGTTTTAACTCTTCTAAAATCTTAACTGGGTGATGTCTTACATTTAATCCGTTTTGCTTTGCTGTTGTTGTATCTTCCTCAGAATCTAGCTCTGTGTACGGCCTCTCTTATGTACATTCTCAGCCGAGACCGCTTGAATATGGACCTGGATCGGGCCAGTTTGGATCTGATGATTCGTTTACTGGAATTAGAACAGGACAAATCCAGTGATGATCAGTTGACGACAAAAGAGATGAACAAAGTGAAAGAAAAGATTCGCAAACTCTGCGAAACCGTCCACAATAAGCATCTCGACTTAGAGAATATCACGGTAAGCTTGATCAGCTTGTGCTTGTTTATTGGGCAATTTTTCTTCCAGGAGTGTATTTCTGTTTGTTTCCATCTATGAACAGTCATGTCCAGGATTTGCACTTTTTATTATTCAGCTTGTGTGATAGACCATGCGGACGAGAGATTGTTCCTTTGGGGTTTTCAGAAAGGTTCAGTTTCTGCTCCCTCTAGTGGGTACACTTCAGATCTTGGATTGTGCATTCTAGGGATGTTTTCAAAATCTATCACTATTTGGTGGGTAGTGTCTTAACACTAGTCTCTTTTTTTAAAGGAATAGTTCACCCCAAAATTGAACTTTGTTTTGTACACGCCCTCATGTCTTTCAAAATCCTTGAGACTGGAGTTTGTATGCTTCAAAAAAGGTTCAATCAAACTAAAAAGTGTCTTTTAAATCCTTAAAATAGCTTTGTTTGAATAACTGATGAATTTAAGCTATCCACAGAAGGTCTCAACACCTGAATCAGTCAATGAGTCCGTTGATTTGGTTCACCAAGCTGATTTTATGAGCCAATTCATTTTATTTACTGATTCACAACTAATTTGAATTTGAAATGGACTTTGTTGTTGAACATGGTGAATGTTATTTTTTTTTTGAGCTTTACAGGGTTAGTTCACCCCAAAATGAAAATGGTGCCATAATTTACTCACCCTCAAGCCATCCTCGGTGTATATGAAATGATCAGAGTTATATTAAAAAGTATTGTGGTTCCTCCAAGCTTTATAATGGGAGTGAATAATCACTGATATTTTGAAGCCCAAAAAACATCCATCATATAAGTAATCCATATGCCTTCAGGGGTTAATAAAGGACTTCTGAAGCAAAGCACTAGAATCACTGGCTTCAGTACGCGAGTTGATTCAGAAGGAAGAATGTACTTTGACCTAACGCATGCTTTTACATGATGAACGCGGATGTGCAGAGGATAGTGCAAAACAAAACACTAGTCACGAATTAGAAGTCTAAAATGAGAAGTTTTTAAGAGAAATGTCAGAGGAGCACGAGTTTGTTGTCCAGACCTATATGTTCGAACCACGAGAGATCTAAGCTTGACTTACTCTCCCCTGAACGTGCGGACAGACCGGAAGCTAGTGATTATGGCCTATAAAGTTTTAAGTATTGATATTTTTCTTACAAAAATGCATTGCTTTACTTCAGAAGGCCTTTATTAACCCCCTGGAGCCATATGGATTACTTTGATGATGGGTGGATGTGCTTTTTTGGGCTTCAAAATATTGGTATTGCAAATATTGGTTCACTGCAATTATAAAGCTTGGAAGAGCCAGAATATATATATATATTTTTTTTAACTCTATATAACTATATGTTTGAATGAAAGTAAAAAGTCATACACTCCTAGAATGGCTTGAGGGTGGGTAAATTAAGGGATCATTTTTGGGTGAACTAACCCTTTAAAGAGGGTGAAATTATGGACTCTTTCTCGAAGAAGGTTTAACATGCTGCTGACAGTCTAGTTTTTGTAAGCTGTTCTCATAGGATGTTTTCAAAAACAGCTGTGTGGAACGCATCAGAAAGAAATTGAATTCAAGGATAAGTTGAGCTGTTTTTACTTGACATGCAGTTTTTAAAATGCTGACATTGAAAAAAACAGACATGACACTCTAGTCAAAGCCATCTATCTGGAGCATGTGCACGTAGGCCAGCAATTAAAAATACACAAACTGAACAACGCATCCTGTGTGAGTGCCTACTTAGACTGTTAGCACATTAAAGCGCAGCATGATAAAACCCTCTACAAGATTACAAATTCAGAACAACCCTTATTAAACTATTGTAATGTTTGCTTGTTTCAATGTTTTTGCTTGAGCCATAAGACCGACTAATTTTATGAAGTCTTGTTTCTTTGCATTTCACACCCTCCATTTACATTTATTTTAATGTTTTGTTCAGCAAATAGAACTTTTATATTTGCATAATGGAGTCATTCTAGCTGAATGTATTTCTTTAATAATATCTTTCAGACTGATTGTGCATTTTCTTTTTCTCGGCAGACGGGACATTTAGCCATGGAGACATTGTTGTCATTGACATCGAAAAGGGCGGGGGATTGGTTTAAAGAAGAACTCCGGCTTCTGGGAGGCCTGGACCACATTGTAGATAAAGGTCTTCTGCTTTTACTGTGTATTTGTTCAAGTGACCTATATAGTATTAAAGATCTGTTTGTTATTTGCAGAGAGAGAGATATGTTAATGTTTTAAATGATGGCTGTCCTATTTGCCTGAGTTTCAGCCACATGCATTTTTGAATAAGATGCTTTTAACAGTGAGTTGATGTGATGTGTGTTTCCTGACAGTTAAAGAGTGTGTGGAGAACCTGAGCAGAGAGGATGATAAGGAGAACCTAGTGGCGTCATTGTGGGGGGCTGAGAGATGTCTCCGTGTTCTAGAAAGTGTAAGTCTTATCCACACTTTTGAGTTGTGATTCTTAGACATTAGTTGTTATGCAGGTGTTATGTTACATGCAACCAGGTGCAGTATCCACTTTGTTTTCCAATGTGGAAGTAAGCTATTGTTTGTGAATGTGTAAGACATTCCATAAGAAATCCCAGTTTGCAATATCAAGCAGCATAACGAATAGTTTTGTACAGCTACAAATAACTGGAAGAGAATGACACCAGAAGCCTTACACATTCAAGTTACAAATGGCCCTTGCCCACTCTCATGTTTTAAAATAAGGTGGATAAGGTTAGATCAAGTAGATCCAGGTTGTTTCTCCTTGAACGTGCAAGCTGCATTAACATGGCTATGCATAGATTTCTTGGCTGCATTAACAGAATAAAATTGCATATGCTTTTGCATAGTTTTTACAATAAGACATTTGTTTGGTGACTTTCCAAAGATGTGGTCTTGTTGTGACATACACTACATTTCAAAAGTTTGCAGTCAGTAAGTTTTCTTTTTTCTTTTTTTTTTCTTTTTTAAAATAAATTAACACTTTTATTCATCAAAGAATCCTGCGATGCATCACAGTTTCCTCAAAAATATTATGCAGCACAACTGGTTTCAACATTTGTTATAATAAATGTTTCTTGAGCACCAAATCAACATGAAATTGATTCTTTCTAAAGAATCATATGACACTGAAGACTGGAGTAATTATGCTGAAAATTTATCTTTGCATCATAGGCATAAATTACATTTTAAAATATATTTGAATAGAAAAGTTATTTTAAATGGCAAAAATACTATTTTGATCAAATATGTTCAACCTTGGTGAACATAAGAGACTTCTTGCGAAAAAAAAAAATCTTACCGACCCCAAACTTTTGAACGGTTGTGTAGATACTATATTATTAACACACATACTGGTCATGTTACAATTAAATCCTGTACTACGTCTTAAAAACTTTAGATGTCTAATGCTATTTTTTTTAGCATTGTGAGGGAATGTTGGTTATTGTACTTTTTGGCAGAGTGAGTCTGTAGATTTCTCTCAGGGATAAACAGAATGCATTAACCTTGATATTAACCTACTGTAGATTGAACAACAGTGTCAGATACACTAATCTGTTGTTGCTGGGACAATTTTAAGAGAATTTTTTTTTTTTTTTACACATCATTCTTTAGTTTTTTTTTTTTTATATACATATTTTTAATATGATATTATTTGATACAGGTAACTGTTCACAATCCAGAAAATCAGGCCTACCTGATTGCGTACAAGGACTCTCAGCTCATAGTGTCTTCAGCGAGGTAAGTGCCTCCAGTTTGGTTTTACTGTAATGCAGCAGTACTGTTCATGTTTTCCTGACTGTTTTTGGCAGTAAGACCCTGGTACTGTTCAGTCAGGCAGGGTGCAGGTTAACCGTGCACTTTGTGCTAGCTTTCCTCATTACAGCAGACAGCCTCCAGACTCATTAACAACCCCAACAGCAACAGGAACACTTTATCAACAGTACCAGCTGCCAAGACCATAAGCGCAGAGCTGCTGTGCCAGAGAACACCCTCTGATACAGCTCACACTATGCTGACATTTCTTAAAGAGACCAATCATTTCAAACATTAACAGTTGCATACTGTCTCAAGTGTCCAACTTCAGGCCACTTAAAAGGATAGTTAGCCCATAAATGACAATTGTCATTTACTCCCTCATGTAATTCCAAACACTGGATACAATGAAAGTATACAGATATCAGGAACTGTCAAGCACCACAAAGCTAGTCCATCTGGATCTGAAATCACACAACTTCATGCTCCATATTTGAATACGAATTGAAAGTTGTCAGAGATTATCGTTTAATACTTTGGTTCGCTCTTTTCCCCATACAGAGCTGTAAATTTTTCACATTTCCTTTACAGTGTAAACCTTTATGGAGTTACATGGGAGCAAAAACAGCAAAAGAAGAAAAAAATCCATTATTGCTTTACAAAAGGATTGAATTGTGACTGTCAAATAAGAGAAAGATGTCAAATATACAGCTGTATTAGAAACCAAATTGCAGTTTAATGCCAGGGTAATATATTGCAAAGCATGGTGTACATATTTATGTATAGTGTACATAATATTCATTCCTTTTTAAGAAAATATATATGTGTATCTCTTTCACCATGTGTTCTACAATATTTTCTGGCCTTGGTTTCAGAAATTACTATTGTGAATAGATATTTTTATCTTCATTATCTTCAGCATGTAATTCACCAAACACTTCTTTTGCTAAAGACATGAATGATACCTCCATATGGTGCTCATACCTTTCAAGCAATCAGAATGAAACCTGATAAAACAGACAAGACGTTATATAGACTCAACAAGCAAACAAAAACAGCCATGAGAAAATGCCCTGCCATGTAACTTTTATATGGGCAAGTACCACTCAGATTTTCAGATTTCAATTTGCATATTGAGAGTAAAGCATATTTAAGTGTCTGTTGGTGAATCTAGCTCATACTTGTCTGCTTGAGGCACTCTGGCTTCTCTTCCACTGCTAATGTAATTATGAGCTGATGGCCCAGCTCTCTAGACAGAGTCAGATGCTTCAGAGTGCACAGCGAACTAAACATGCGTGCTGGGCCAGTAAGAATTCACACTAGCAATCACCCTAGCAACCAGATGGCAACACAATAAAAAAAAAAACAACACTCAAAAACACAGCCATGAAGCAACACCCTGGTATGTGCCTTTAACATGGGCAAGTACCACTCACATTTTCAGATTTCAGTTTGCATATTGCGATTAAAGCATATTTAAGCGTCTGGTATGATGAATCTAGCTCATCCTTGTCTGCTTGGGGCAGTCTGGCCTCTCTTCCTCTGGTAATGTAATTATGAGCTGATGGCTCAGCTCTCTAGACAGGGTCAGACCCTTCAGAGAGTGCACTGCAAACCAAACACGGGTGCTCAGGACTATGAAGAGGATCTAGATGAGTCAACAAAGTCGCCTCACACACATACACTTTTTGAAGAGCTCATTCAGCTGGCTCTAATTCAATTAGAGAGTACGGCAGGCCTGCATTAATAATGACCCCACTAATAGATGAATACATGAACCTCTACCTCCATTTCCCTTCTCACTCGCTAATGACCTCTCATTATGCTAAGCGCATTAGTAGCATTTTGCATGAAGCTGGTCATACTGTAGTACTTGTGCTGTGGTTGCTGACTGCCTCTCTTGCTATCTCACTCACACACACGTCTTGGGGACTAATAGAGAGGAAGAGCTAAGTTTTCCCCCTTTAGAGAAGGCTAATGCAGCTTGTGTTAGTGTCTGCTGACCCTGGCAGTGGTGTAAATGTGATCCATTAGGATGCTGTAGGCTGTTTTTCCATCTCGAGTGTTACTTTGAATGGCCATGATTTAAATGCTGATGGAGCACTTGTAGGATCAGATTTAGAGTCGTTAAAATGTTCTAATGTGACGTCACTGTGCCGGGGTACACTAAGAGGCTTTTGATGCCCTGTGAAAGACTGTAAACTTATGATTTCATTTATCACAAGCAGTTCTTTTTGTGCTTACAGTAACATGTGGAGTTTGCAAGGGTCCTTAAAGTAGTGTTTATCTCTGCTGGTTTTGATGCAGGAAAGATTTTGTCCTTCAGAGTGGCAAGTTTTAAAGGCCCACGAAACCCCATGTTTCAGCACTTGTTAGTTCTCACCACAGGTTTGAAAAATGCTACAAAAGTGGCCGTGGAAAGCTGCAGAGTGGAGCGGGAAGAGGGGGGAACGACAGCACAACAACAGCTTCTGATTCAGACAGTTTTATTTTGCTCTCATTGAGTTAAAACACAAAAATGCATGTGGCAATTCACCACTACATGCAACAAAATCACATACATTATACGTTAGTTTTGTAAGTTCACCGTAAATTGCATAAATGCATACATATCCTGTGACTGCTTTAATTTAAATCAAAAGTTTAGGGTTGAGTGATGTCTACCAAATTCGCGTTTGTGCGTTAAGCTCAACTTCCATTGGAATGAATTAAAACCCTCCTCTGCTCCACGGCAGGGTACACGCACCATCAGTGAGAAAGAGAGAACGCGCACTGAGCTGAAAGGGCTTGAATGAAGTGCGTTTGGCTTTAGATAAAACTATTAGAGGGATATAGTGCTGAAATATTATTACCACAAACGATACAGAGTGCTTGTGGTGTGAATGTGATCTGCACCGTTGTTTTCACGCACTGCTTGCTTCAACTAGAAGCTGTAAAATGGTGGTACTGTTCTCTCACCATCTGGATGGAAGCTTGCTGCGGTCTGAATGCAGACACGGTCTGCCATTTGAATATCGGTGGTTCAGTTCATGTAAAACATGTAGTAGCCTATAATTGGTTTGCTGTTTTTTGCACAATAAAATCGGAAACTTCATAGTTTTTGTTAGCTAATCAGAAAAAAACAAACATTCATATTCATAATATTCATAACTGCACAGACATTGAAAGCGTGCATTGCATTGGGTGATATAGTGTGAATTTTTAAAAACAAAAATTCGGGGGGGGGGGTTGAGAAATCATGATGCTGGCTTAACATTGTCATGTGTGTCAGCCATCGGCTATGGATGGTGACATTGTCTATTAGCCCAACCCTAAAAATTAATACATATGAACGGCCTGTTGCATTTTTTCAAGAAGTTATGTTAAGTAGCCCAGTAGGTACAGATTAATCCTGTTTGTTTTGGAGACTCTGGGTCAGTGGAAAATAATTTGTGCCTCGCAGAAACTCTTGCAGAGCAAAAACATTCACTTGTGATCTGTTTACGCTCCTCTCACTCACACTTTCTGTACGTGAGCATTAGGGGTGTGACGAGATCTCGTACCACGAGATCTCGCGAGACTAAAACGTGACGAGATTTCTCGTCGAGGGGAAAATTTGTCTCGTCGTGCTATCAGTGTGAGGGTGAAATTATTTTTGAAGATGCTCCTGCCACTTTCAAATCGTTTGTGTGGAAACATTTTGGTTTTCCAGTAGAAATAATAAACGGCGAAAGAATAACACACAAGACACAAACAATATGTAAACATTGTAAGAAAACTATACTGTTCACCTCGGCAAAGGTTGTACAGTCTCTTAGGGGCCGTTCATATATCGCGCGCATTTTCATTTGCGCAAAATGAAAGCGCATGCGGTGCGGCGCGCTCGTTTTTTCCTGGCGCGCCTTCCTCATGGTTGTGGACAGCACAGTTCATGGTTGCATAGCAACGACAGACGCTACAGAAGCGCGAGCTCCCGAACGCTTACAAAAGTAGGAGGAAGCGACGTGGCCGCGCTTTACACGCTTTTTTAGGCGCGATATGTGAACGGCCCCTAAAGAGGCAGAAAGCATCGCTATTACTGCTGACGGTTGGACTTCTCGGTGTACGCAGAGCTATATAACAGTTACAGCCACACAATCAATAGTGACTGGGAAATGGTCAACTTTGTACTGCATTTAAAGTGACACTTAAAGTGTTATTTGAATTTTTTATTTATATGTTTTATTTTATTTATACTGTTTAATTTATGTTCAATCTGTAGAAAGAAGTTCAGTGAGATTTCTCATGTGAAATTATACAGGGCAGAAAACAATTGGTTGATTTTGTGGCAAAACATTTAGCAGTGTTTGCATGTTGTTTTACTGCAAATAATTCATTAAAATAGAAGTAAAATGACATGCATTACAAGTTGATTTCAAAATGCACCAACATTTTTGCATTTTATGATTTTCAGTTGAATAAAAGACTATTTTCCCTTCATACGTTTCATTATTGAGGATTTCTTAAAAATATTATAAAAATCTCGTCTCGTGAACCCAATCTCGTGTCTCGTCTCGTCTCGTGGGATAGGGGTCTCGTCACACCCCTAGTGAGCATCTACGTCTCACAGCATCTGTCATAGGAAAGCATCACATGCTGTTGTTAATAATTAAGAGAACCATTGTCCGTATAGGGTAAGGACACAGTCTCATGAATAATTGAGACACCACAGAGTCATCTCCTATATTGTACTACTGTATAGGTGTTAGAAAACATCATGTCTTTTGACATTGATACTATCAAGATTTTAAATCCTGAAGATGAATAAATACCACAAAATTAACTAGTTTTCTCCTACAATTAAAATCAACAGATGATAATGTTGTCTTTTATGTGCAACACACATACCTCTGTTAAAATGCGCATTAGCATTTCATGACTCTGTAAACACATTAAAAGTATACATAGTTTTATTCATGATTTTTGAGAATAAGGGCATGCCATGCAACCAATCCATAACATGACTACCTTTGACCGAATGAAAAATGAATTTGTGCCAAAATACAAGTTTTATTGGATGCACAACTTTTTAGTGTCATCCTCCCTTTTATAGGATGAGGATCTATATTTTACTATCCTTACTATGCACAATTATATGGTTAGGTGCTTTTTATTATTTGCATTTATCATTGCTTTCCCAGCTGTCTGCCAAGCTATTGGAAAAGGCGTGCGATTCATCAGTTGAGTCAATACCTTAAATTAATAGACTCAAAAATACGTAACCTTTCGGTGATCTTCTTGTTCTGAACCCATATGACTGACTGACTTTTTGTGGAACACAAAAGGAGATATTTCGAAGAATGTTCATGCTGTGCTTTTTCATACAATGAAATTGAATTTAAAAAAAAAAAACTTAATTTGCATTACATATTCCAAGACTTCTGAAGTTATATAATAACTTTTGTGTGAGGAAAATTGGTGAACTTTCCCTTCAAAATTATTAAAACAGTAATTTGCAATAATTATTTGGATGGACATGACATCTTGGACCTTGTTTTTAGGGCTTTATGGCACTGTGAGGAGATGATCCAGAGGTACAGTCGAGAGGTGAACAGAGGCCTGTGCTCGTCGGGCACGCCACTGCCCTACTGCAGCAACAGCAATGTGGGGAAAGCCGTAGAAGACTGTATGCGAGCCATCATTGGAGTCCTGTTAAATCTTACACATGATAACGGTAAGTACAAAGATCAAAACTTTTAACAAAACAAACCTTCTACTTTGGCAGTGAAGGAATGCATTATAAATGTGAAAAAGATACTTTGAAACTGTAGTTTGCCAAGCTGCAATGTACCCTTAAAAGGTCTGTACACCCAAAAATGAAAATTGTCATCAATTTCTCGCTTTTGTGCATCTAGACTTAGACTTCAGTTTGCTTGCTTACTTGAGTATGTACATTTTGTCCTCACAACTGTATGTGCGTGTATGACGCTTGCAGCTCTTTGTTTTCAATGACTTTGCATATGCTAGCATTCGGTTCATGTTAAAATGTGAATGTTTTTGGCTTTAGTCAAGAATTTGGAACCTTTCCAACAGCAGCTCGATAGCATTGTGACCCCCATTTTTCTAATGCGTTTTTTACCAATGAAAATTGTTTACTACTGTAATGTGTTGTCACTGACAGAGGTTCTCCAGCACATAGCGCCAACAAATCAGTAATGAAATACGTTATTGGTTTTTATGAATTAGTCATTACAGATCTATATTGCTGCTTTTAGTTGGTTACTCCCTAACACTGAGCTGTAATATGGGCTGGAAGCTATTCAGCTGAACAATCAGGCAACTGGGCTGCAGTGACTGTCTCATTACATTATGCCTAATAGAACGTTTGTTATTCTGCTTTTGAAAGGCTTAAAGTCAATAAGAGTCTTTTGGCTTCCTTGCATGGGTTTTGTTTGGTGTGCCAAATGGATTTCTGTTAGCAGTGCTGCTTTGGCTAGCTGCTCGCTAGTATTGCTGCCAACCCCTTCAGCATAATGCAGGAGTACTCGGTCATAAGCCAAATGTGAGCAGCTTGGAGAACAACAGTCAGAGAAAATCCCTGATTAACTAACTTTGAACTCGTGTGTACAGCAGCTATTGAGTGCGTTTTCTGTCTGTCTGTAGAATGGGGCAGCACAAAGACAGGCGAGCAGGAGGAGTTAATCATCACAGCACTGAACTGTGTGCTCAGGGTCCCGCAGTACCTGCCGCAGGAGCAGAGGTTCGATATCAGAGTCCTGGTGAGTACACAGCTCTACTAATATCACTCCGTGTTAGTGTACATTCAGTGAGGACTAGCAGTGTCCACTAGGAGTTCCAGAGTGCTTTCAAATGTTACAAATGAAAAATTCATACTGTCGTCAGATTTGAAATAAGGTTATGTGATGTTTCAGATATATACAATGTTTATTTGTGAGGATGGATTTTACTAGTAAAATTGTTGCATCTTTTATTTTTTTTATTTTTTGTTATGACCACTTCCAATGAAATTGTTTATCTATTTCAGTAAAATCAGCAGCTATCATAGCACAATGTTAATGTAACTTATTTAGCATGTATATTTAATGAAGCATTAAAGCTTTCACTGGCATTAACACATTTATTGCTTATAGAGTCAATGTATACTCTACAGCACAATGGTAACCACAAAAACGTCAACATAACAGAACATTAAATATTAATGCATTACACAGCATTAAACGCTAACAGACAACTTATCTGGTCTTATGCAAAGCATGCTGGGAACTAGAAATTCACTGTACAGTTTCCAAAGTTACCAAGACAATTTCATTAAGTTATTACAACTTAATTTTTTTAAATATTTATCAATCATTATCAGAATTAAATCAGAAATTTGAGTTGATATAAGACCCAAAATTAATTTAATATAATGATCAACATTGTCAACAGAACTCAACAAAATAATGTTTAAAATAAATAAACTTAAGTGAACTTTAAAGTTTTAATTGGATCAATAAATTAGAATTTTTAATTTGCAGCTATGCATTTATGTAAGTTGTGGTAACAGGTCCCCTGAATTACTTTTTAGAGTGGTTAATATTGTGTTGATTGTAATATTAATACACTTCTTCCTTTAGCAAAAAAATAAATTAGTTGCTTAAACTTCGCAGGGACTTTTTGTTAAATTATAGTTGCTACTAAAAAAAGCAACCAAATAATCGGCAAGCATTAAGCATTTAGTGCAACACATATGTAGATGATCTTTGCTGTTTATTACAATGTATTCTATTCATTATAGGTCTGTGGATCCATTACAAGTTTTAACTAAATCACATATTTCTGTGGTTAACCATGGTTAATCTATGTTGGTATGGTTTTTTATATATATATACACACATTGAGTCACCAATTCAATGTCAAATCAACATAAAGGAAGTATATTTAATCATATTTGTAAAATGGCATCTTTTTACCAAGCACTATGAAGGCTATATTGCCAATAATAATACATGCAAAAATGAACACATCACATTTTTCTCTTAGAATAATAAAATATATATGTATAATATATATTTGTCAATCTGTTTTTGTAAACATTTGTGCAAACCAGTTGTGTGACATTTCTGTTAAAGTGAATCCATGTTTTTTGTTTGTGTTGTGGAATTTTATTTCATTGTGTTTGTGTGTGTTTTGTAGGGTCTGGGCTTGCTCATTAATCTGGTGGAGTACAGCGCAAGGAACAGACACTGTCTGGTGGAGCTGCAGATGGAGGGAAGTGACGTCTGGGACTCCATGTGTGTGTCAGACAAAGATGAGTTGCAGACTGAGAGATCTCTCGGTGCCATCGCTGCTTTGGTGAAGGTATAAACACACACAGAGATAGAGAAAAACTACTACTGCACGGCCAAAATTCATTCTTAAAGGGCTCAGCATGAAAAACAAGGCCTAGAACTAGTTATCGGGTTTTGTATACATCAAGGTCGGCGATTTCATAACTACAAAGTTTTCATTTGTGCTTGTGTGCGGGTTAATAGAAATGTAATAATATAGCATTAGTATTAGTGGGGAGAAATTTCAGTGATTTAAATCTTTTTAATCTGTTTACCATTTTATTTTTTACTATAATTAGTTTGCCTCTGTTTCTGCATGAATAGCTTTTCCTTCAGAGAGAGCATGCGGCCATGTTGGCAGAGGCGGAGACAGATGACTTCATCAACGATGCGCCAAAGCCCCAACTGGACCAGAGCGGAGAATGGAAAGAAACAAATGAAGAGATCCAGTGGGTGGCTTCAGAAAACAACAGCACAGAGGACAAGAAGAAGGAAGAAGAGGATGAAGAACTTGATCTCAACAAAGGTAGACACTCACTCACAATTTCTTGGGACTAGCCAAATGCAGATATTTTTTGCCATGGCAGGTAATTTTGCTTCATCTATGAGCCGCTTTCATGGGCAACCAATCTCAGAAAACTGACTGCTGTTGTTTAGTAACACTGCTGTTAAAGTTGTGTATTTGATTAGAATTGGAAGAACAGACTAAAGTGAAGCTGATGAGGTGCTTACCTTAAGTTTTGACTTCTAAGCCTACTTTTTCCTCAGAGATAAAGCTGCTTGTGCAAGACCTTTATCATCCTGTGTATATTCACCTTAAAGCCCCAATATATTCATGGCAAAGTTCTTCATTTTTCACTTACGGGTAAAAAGAAGTTCGAAATATGTGACCAACGATATACTGTTAGCAAACATCCTAATGCCGCCCACACTGCCGAGAGTGGCGTTTAGATGAATATGTAAGTACGTTCTGGAAATAAATAAACAACAAAAATGACAGCTGTGAGAAAACGGCAGTTAAGAAAGCATCTGGGGCCTCATTTATAAAACTTTGCATTTAAACCTTACTAAAAGTGAACGTACGACATACATATGAAAATGTTGTACGCAAGAAAAAAACATGCGTACACCAGAACCTGCGCAAAAATCCCTTTATAAATCCCAGTCAGCGGAAGATTGTCCGTAAGTGCATCTCCACCCTGTCTCCTCCCTGAAATCCCCATATATGGAGCTTACAACACCTAGTTTTACTATGCATAACCTCATCTGCATATCATTTCCATGCATGTTCCCATCCACGTGACACCATTGTTAACACCGTCAAAAGTACATGACATTGGGAAATATTACATATGGAGTATAAATTCCATTTGTACCATACATATTGCTAAAAATCATCTAATATCATTGTTGTTTTATAATAAATATATCAAAATATCCATAACAAAATTGTAGCTATAAAATAGCTTGCTTCTAAGATAAAGTTTTTAGAATATAGTTGATTCATTAATTTCCAATGTCCAAATAGTATTTTAATTGTTTTAAACAATTAGAATGAAATCGAATTTATGCAGTTTTGCAGGTGAACATCTTTTAGGATATTTAGGCTATTTTAGTGGATACAGATATAGGCCTATTTATTGCAGTGCAAATACAATTGTCTGACGTGGCGCTTCACTGATAGAGTATTTTAAAAAGGAAACGTATAAATCTTACCGTTTTCTTCAAGTTGTATCCTTCAAATACGGTGGTATTATTCACAATTGTTTGAAGATGCCTGTACACGACATCAACCCTTCCAGCTGCGGTTGTACAGTTAGATATTATCATTGAACCTGTTCGAACCGGGCAATAGACCGTTCGACCGTCGAATCCAGCAGTGTTTCATTATATCGCAGTAAGTGTGCATCACTGATCATCGCTCTCGCTAGTTTAAAGAGGAATTATTGTGCTCCTATCACTCCTCACTGTTACTAAAACGGCATGTCACAGGAAAAGTGATCAAAAGTAGCACATCCACTATCTAATTCCATATCATTTTTGTTTATCTTCTGCATAATGACTTTATGTAATTTTAAGGCTTATCACCATTAATATCCTTCTGTTTACTTCATTACTTTTCTCACTCTAGTAAAAGTGCTCGTAACCATGGGTCAGAGTTTGCGTGCAGGTGCAGGTTTTTATAAATCCCATCGTTTACGTAAGAAGTAGCGTACGCCTCTTTCAGGGCATGTTTTGTGCGTACGCAACGGTTGTAAATGATCATGGTGATGTGGATATATTTGCACCAACTCTGCTATTGAGCACACCAGTAAAGTCGCATCACGTTTGTTTATATAGCACATTATACAATAGATCGCTTTAAATCAATCAGCTTTAAAGTACATGAAAAAAACTGTGTCAGTGTATTTCAATTAGGATTACAACTTTAGTTTAAACTATAAAGCAACTCTCAAGAGTATGTTTTTACTTGTGTCTGACCTCGATGGACTGAACAAAAGAAATGAACCGGAGAGGATTTCTGTCAAAGAAGACAATCTCATTTTTTTTTTTTTCTGAAAAGACGCAATGTGAAAAAATATAAACATAACCATTATATGTAGAGTGCTTATATTCATTCTCTTCTTTATTATCCTTTTCCTTTTGCTCTGTGTGGGCTTAAATGCTTTGGTTCTATGCGTATTTTGTTTTTGTGCATTGTTTCTAAGTGTTTTCAAGACCAACAATAAAGCAGGTATAATGTAAGTTGCTTGTGCATATAATTGTGTTCAATATTAGTGAATAAAAAATAACTTTACAAAATCTTTTTCATTAAATTTAATTTATATAAATGGAATATTCTTTTTTTTTTTTTAGCTCATATTATTGAAAAATGGCCAAACCCTTTGTAAATATGCATGCTTTTATATGATTTATAGGTATTTTGAGTAATTTGTCTTCTGATTTTTGTCTCCAGCTCTTCAGCATGCTGGCAAGCACATGGAGGACAGTATTGTGGCATCATACACTGCACTGCTTTTGGGCTGTCTGTGCCAGGGGAGCCCAGTAAGTAACACACACTCACATACCTCAGTGTTTTCCATTTTGTATCTCTGATACGTGGTTTGTATCTGTGTCTTCTAAAAACCTACATTTTCCTCCATAAAGTATAAAGAGTATCGTTTATTATTAATCTAAGGTGTGCATTCAGCTATGCCAAGACTACTAACTGTCATCTAGAAATCCTTTCTGTCCTCGACAAGTGCTCGCTTGTGCCCTCAGTCTCTTTAAGGTCAGGACAAACCCAGGATCAGCCAATATAAGCATAGCATTTTCTGGTGCAGAGCTTTTGCTGTACAAATTCCTTTGCAAGATTTGAGGGTTGTTTGTCTAAATTGCAGTTTTCAAGTTTCAGGACAGGTATCAGAAGAAAGCCTGTGTTGTGTTTGCCAGTATTAATGGCTTTATTTTCAGGACGTTAATAGGTGTGCTGTTGAATCGTCTGTAATGGACTCCTGTTTCTCTTTCACACCACTCTGTTGCTTTCTGACTGACGTACACCGCCATTATCTGTCTCGCCAATAAACACAGCCCAGGCGTAGAAACAAAAAGAGATGGCATTTATACTCTGTTTATTTCACCCACTTTTCCTTTTGGATGCATGTTTGCACACTTTGAAGGTCAAGTTTGATTCTGTTTTTGAAAAACAAAGCAAATTGACTCAAAATAGTATTTCTTTTGAAAGGCACGTCATTCTGTTTGCACTTTAGATTCCTGTTAGCAGGCATCCAAGCTTTTGGAAGGTGGGAAATATTTGATTTTGATGCGTTTTTGAAGATGGAGTGCCATGGAGACTTGGAGAGCACTGAAAAAAATGATGGCCAGAGATGCAGTGCTGCTGCTTTGATCAACAGAGACCTGCTTTAAAAATCTCCAGACACTCCTTCAGAGCCGGCCTGCAGTGTACTGTAACCTCGCAGGAGGAGCACGCTGCTAATTCTGTTTCTCTTTCAGATGAATGTGACTACTGTGAGGGAAAACCTGCCAAAAGGGGATTTTTCAGTCATGACAGAGATGCTGAAGAAGTTCTTGAATTTCATGAACCTTACAGTAAGTACACAAGTGATTGACCAGTATAATATTTTCAATGGGCAGGCACTATCAATCTAAAAAGAAGGGTGGCTGATATTATAATTGTCACGGTTAGAATTTCAGTAGTCCATTCCAGCAAAATTTTTCAATTCGCAACTATTTCAATATCACTGCTATTATTTTATTATTTGCATTATTGCAGAAAATAATCTCTGTGACCATTCTTGCTCGTTTTGTTCATTAAGAGAATCTTTACAAATGAACCTAAATAAACAAATTTTAAAACCTAAATACAATAGACAGTCACACGACTTCAACTCACTGTGATGTAGCCTATAGAATGCTGTTAGAATGCCCCTTGATATTACGGCAAAAATGCCCCATATGAGATTTTTATTTCATATATCTATGTGTGTGAACAAAAGTTCAATAAATAAGTTCAAGTTCAATAATATATTACACACAATATTGTCTGTTTTTGCTCAATTTTTCCACAGATAATATTACCTATAAAGCCAGAGCAGAACTGTTGTGCATCTCCGAGCAACACATTTTTTTCTGAATGAATCCGAATTTTGTACAAATCAGTGGGGTGAACAAATTATTCAATGTCCCATTCATAAAAAGAGACATTTACTGCATTCCTGAATGAATCAGCTTTTTGCACAAATCGAATGATTGAATGACTCAATGACTTATGCTGGGTGCACACTTAGTAAATCCTAATAGTCCTGTGTGATTGTTGCTTGTCAGACTGTACAAACATTATCCTCATGTCACACTGTGGGATTTCGGCTGTCATTTATGTCAGACTGTACGAAAATCAAGATGCGTTAAAAATGGACGCGCGCATGAAAACTTGTATGGAGTTTTACATCAAACCATACCCGTTCGGTGACTGTGAGATGCATTATACCTGGGACTGATGGTTTCAAAGAAATCTCTAGCGTTAATTTTGATCATGGCTCATCTTAAAAAAAGTTAGTTTGGCGGTCGTTGTAGGAGAAGTCACACTGCAGGGCTGTGCGCCAAAGCTTCTTACACTGCCACAATTTTGTCAAAGGTAAAATTTGATCATCATTAATCGGTTGTCGGTGAACATGTCAAACTTAACAAACATACTAAAGACTATAGATTTTAGCCTGGAATCAGATGAATCTTTTAGGATTATCAAAATTTGTCTAAAACGACCAAATCGTGGACAGAATCATAGTGTGCTCCCGGCTTTACTCATTTAAACATTTACCGCCACCTACTGGCAGTTTTAGTTTCTTATGTAGAGTATCATTTCATTTAAAATATAATTTCATATTTTGGTGATGGTTTTTTAAAATATAGTAATTTTTTAAAGCATTTTAAACACTAAATACTGTATAGTGGCTCCGTATAGTGTGTTGAGACAGATTCAAATGGCTCGTGAACTGATCATCTCTTCATACTAGTTCATTTATAGCATCAAATAAACATGATGAACGTCAGAAGGAATGTTGTTTCAAGCGCGGAAAGACGTGAGCACACACAATATTTCAAGTTAACTGTTATAGTCTACTATAGGCCACTCCCTGACGGCTTTGTCAGATAAGATGACGGATTCGGCGTTATCATCTGTCAATCAAACTGTTTGTGAAGGGTCAATT
The DNA here is from genome assembly GCA_038088235.1 of Zacco platypus. Lineage (NCBI taxonomy): Eukaryota > Metazoa > Chordata > Actinopteri > Cypriniformes > Xenocyprididae > Zacco > Zacco platypus. The sequence continues at coordinate 10,399,117 of CM076068.1, forward strand.
GTGACATTAAAATAAAGTTTGATCCATGATAGAAATTCCTCTTCTGTTAATTGGCTGAGTGGGTAAATTGAACTGCTATAATCTCAGAAAGGCCAAATATCGACTGATTAATCAGTCTGTCATTGGAAATTATGCAACATGAATATAGAAATGTTTGTAAGCTGGTATATGTGTGAGCATGCTGTAACATTAATACTAATGTTCTGCCTCATAATTTCATAAGGAAAACTAACAAGAAAGTTATACTTGTTGACTGACCAATTGTGTCTTTGCGCTCCTTACAGTGTGATGTGGGCACCACCGGGCAGAAGTCCATCTCCAGGGTTATTGATTATCTGGAACACTGCTAGTGTGATTGCGGAGCTCCACGCACAGACCTCAGTACACCTCTGCCCAGCCCGACACACCTGGAAAACAACCCACCATCATCATCATCATCACCATCACTATCAAACAGTACCTTCCTCATTCAGACTGTAAAGAATGAAGTTTAAAGCACATTATACATGGAGCTCTATTAAACAGAGCTGTTTTGATTGAGTTTGTCCCAAGTTGTTCATCCATTTTGTCTTCAAATGTTTTCGTCACAGCTTTATTGTGTTTCTTGCATCACAACCCTCCTTAATCAGACATCTATTGATCAGCCACCTTGAAAGTTCGTTTTCATTGACGCAAATAGAGAGTAGCTTTTGATAAAACTTGTTAAAGGAAGTCTCCCCCTCTGTTTAATTCTACTTTCAAGTCTGTAAATTCAAGAGCGCTCAACACTGACCTGAACGATTGGAGGGCGAATCCAAAACAGCATTCACAATTCTGGTCCTCTTTGAAATGCCGTGAAGACATGCCCTCCTGGTTCAAATCCATTCTCTTCACTTCAGGATGTGCTCCCTTTGTGTTGCACAAATTTGTTTTTAATCGATAGTGCGGTGTCAAAGGTCTGCGAATGAATAAATTACATCACTTTCCATTTCGCTAGGGCAGGAAAGGGACAAAGCTTTTTCAGAATGGTTTAGTAGTTGTAACTCATAACCATATAGTCCAAATGCCATAACGTTAACTGTGATCTTAACCTTGATTTCCAAACCTTATGAGGTTTAAAATTAACTGTAAAGCTCCTTGATATCATGCAAGAGATTGGCTGCATTATCGTATTGTGCATGAGAGAGATAATTGGGAATTTTTATAAATTCAAATGCGTTTTTGAAGCCAGGAAATATCATCCTTGGGTGTTGGGTCATGGTTTCACAGTAACCCAGGTTCTGTGAGAAATTCTTGTGCATGCGCTGCTCCCAAGGTTTGGTTGGAGCCAAAGATGTTGTGAGAATAAACGATAAACACAGTTTTACGGAGTTCTGGTTACTGTCTACCATGACCTTGATGCTCAACAGTTAAACTGAGCCACACAACAAACTTTCATCCCACATTTCACTAGTTTGTGTCATGAATGCGGAATTTGTCCTTTTATTTATTGCTTATTTTTTAATACGAGATTGAATTTAGCATTTGACTTTGACAAGGCCAGTACAATTTTGACCTAAACCGTTCTAGTCTTCTCAAGTTTGTGTTTTGAGAAGCTCTCTATTTGTTTGTTTACCTCTAAAGTGATCGCCCTCAGCAGTAAGCTTTACGGAGGCTCATTGGATGTCAGATGCTCAAGACGTTTTGCTGCCGTTATCAGTCCTGTCATGGTCGTAGACTGAAATAACTTCATTTTTTATGTACACAGCTTGACAAAAGTAGAGCAAGGGTCATTATTTTTTCTCACACCGCTTATCTGTTTTAATTTCACTCTGTTACACGAAACGCTGAGTTGTGAGAATTTTGTAGGTAGTCAGTGTCGAGTTCTGGGCACAGTCCTGCAGTGCGTCGGTGAGCTCCAAACATCACAGCGGGGGACTGAATGAAGCAACATGAACTGTAAATACTCCTGTAAATATTGGCTGTTGGAGAACTAGATAGACTACTTTTCTGAATCCAATTGTTTTATTTTATACTGCATTTTTCTCAGTTGTGTTCTTTGAGGTAAGAGTTATCGAAAAAGCCAACTGTAGGAACACGAAATTTGTACCAATTTCAAAATAATGTCTTTGGTTACTTGTACATAATTTTAACGCAAATAAAAATTGCTACTTTCAGTACTTTTTACTTGTCGTTTTTGGTGTCTGATATTATTACATATTACAATTAAGCAAAGTGTCATTAATTACTATTGATTCTAAATCAACTATTTAACAAATGTATTGTGAACTCAAGAGAAAAAGACAAGCTTTTTCCTCCTGAAAATATTTATTTGTGAAGCATAAAAGGTGTAATATATCATTAATTACAGATTATTTATTTTACTACAAAATGTCCAAAAATTAATTCAACAGATCTTGTAATTAAAAAATCAACAACAATCATTTAATACAAATAAAAAAACACTGCGAATGTTATTTTGCTCCATTGGTTCTTTCCAAATAGTGAGAGTCCACTAAGAGTTCTGGTGTTTTGGGGTCACAGCAAGTGGGATGCCTGAAATTTCCAGAGTATGATCTTATCCTACAGGCTGGAACAGTTTTCTGCTCTGGTTTGGTCTGTTCGGTCTCCATAGAACCCTTCACAATGACCTGATCCTGCATGCCCATCGCTAAAGCTGGGTAACTGAATTCCGGGTCGCAGCCTCTTTCCTCCAGCAGCTCGCTCAGAGTACTGATGTAGATCTGCGCCATCTGAAGCGTCTCCGACTTGGACAGCTTCCTGTCGCTCTCCACGTTAGGAATGACGCTCCTCAGGCGGTCAAAGGCCACATTCAAGCCCAACATCCTCCTCCTCTCACGGGCGTTAGCTGCCAGTCTGCGACGTCTCCGGGCTCGGGCGATGGCACTCTGGTCTTCGTCGGGATATGCGAGTCCGGAGAGCCGGAGTTGGACGAGAGCGCACGGGTCACAGTTCGGCCTGCCCTGCACCCTCTCCTCTCTCCAGCCCTCTGCCGCTCCGGGATGTGTGTCCGAGCGGGCTCTCTCTGCCTCTTTCCAGATTAACTGCGCGTAAGAGCCGTGTGGACGGGGCATGCTGAACACTTGAGGATGAACTGACACTTCAGAGCACAGAAGGGCTGTATTTATTGAGAAGAGAACACACGTAATGAGGGGTGGGTGTGTGAGGGTCGTGTGCGCTGAGAAATGAATAGAAATGAGTCTCTTTGATAATGACCACAGGGAGTCTATTAACCCAGTTCATCAAAAGTGGATTAGATGCGTTTGAGTGATCACTGACGGGCCTCCTGACACTAGGAGGTAAACAGATAACTGCTGCCTTTCTGCCGTTGCTTAACAGCTACACAAATATCAACAAACAAATCTATTTGTTATGCTCCGCACACCTCATTTTATTCATATTTTCCACATTTATTTTCCATAGTAATGGTAGTACAGCCTTCAAAATTGTAAATAAACACATAACACTTGTTGGCTTTCATTTTTTTACTGATCAGTCCAACATATATATTTTAAAAATCATTTTAATGTGTAAAACAAGCTTTTACCTTTTTTAAGATTTTTAAGATCATTATAAACCCAAACTGGCAATGTTAAAATGTCTTAATTGTATATAATTTAATGTATGAACATATAAGCTATGTTTAATTATATAATGAGATTTTATATATATATATATATAATATAATGTGTGTATATAAATATGTAGTACTATGTATATATAATCACTTCTATTTTATTTTAACTGTAAATATATAAAATATATGGTTTTGTAATTTGAAGCTTAACAAGAGTCTTTAACATCAGTTTTTGTTTAAAAATTGTTTTATCTTTTTTTAAAATGACACTTGCTTTAATATTTTGCATGCATCTCATCCTTCAGACATTTTTCGAACACAACTGTAATTATAAGTTCTAAGCAAATATAACAAATTGTTTAATTCTGTTACTCCTTACTTTAAACAGCTAGTTCACAATAAATAAACTTGGTTATTGTTTATAATGACTCTTGCAATAATGCATGCATGGTAGTGGTTTAATTTAAAGCCCTTTACTCAGTCTGTTCATATAATCTTCTCATTGTACATGAAATATTCTCAGGCAATAAAGTGCAGTTCATAAAGGTCTAATTGACAGGCGACATCCGCAGCAATAAGTCTAATCCAATTACACAGAGAACCCACACCGCCAGCACAGAAACCCCCCACACACACTCCACGTACTGCAATATTCAAGAGCAACAAAAGAAGATTCAGTTTGCTCATGGAGGGGGCTATTCATGCCTTGCCCGTGTTGTGGCTGGGTAGGTCTTGGCACACTTCACATATTAAAGCTAATGAAGCGCCTCATTGAGGCAAAGACGCGGGCCTAGATCAAACCAGCGTGGGGTGGGTGCATTCAGGGAAACCCCACGTAGAGGGTAAATTGGGGTGGATTCACGCCTGTCAGAGCGAAACCAGCCCGAATGAAACCGAGTTTTCATTGAGGGGATTAGTGACACAGGATGAATCGATGGTAGCAGCTTCTTTTCACATGGTGCCAATGAAACCACATTTTGCAGGGCGCACGAGCCAAAACCCTGAGCTGCCCATATTGCTGCAAAGTGACACTTGTCACAATTCATTAAATCTTAGCATACACCCTGACATGCACTGGATATGTATGCCAAAAAATATCCTGTCATGCAGGGGTTTTTAATCAGTACAATGCAAAAGAATAAAAGTTGTCCTGCATACTGTTGTAGCTGGTGCTCAGTTTTGGATTTGCAAGTTTTTGCAAAGCATATAAGGTGAGATAAATTTGACAAAAGGTCTGGAGGAGGACTTTGACTGAAAACCTGTATTATTTAATAAAAGGTTGCAAGTTATGAAACTGTGCTTTTTCTGTTTGTTTTTTTCAATGCCAAGCATTCCCATTTTTTTTCTGACAGAAGCATAAGTTTCATTGTGTTAGCATGCAAATGCCTCCGTTGCAGAAAGACAGAAAAATATGACAAAATTATGTTGTTCTTTTTTCTCTCTAGGTGTTAAACATTCATTTTCCAGAAACAAGTAAATTGTCTCTTCAATCCTGAAAATGGAAACATGGAAATGTCTACTGTACAGTTATGCAAATCTTTCATGTAAATCTGTTGGTACATATAAAATTGGCACCAATATGCAGTCAAATGTCATCTTTTGTAGTGAAGATATTAAAAATTTTTGCAAGCAACAGACGAATAGAAAAGAAAAAATGGAAAAATGCATGGGAACAACAATTTTACTGTCCAAGTTACACATTGTAGTTGCTATAGTAATAACTATATCCCAGTTTCACAGACAAGGCTTAGGCCTAGTCCCAGATTAAAACGCATGTCTGAGCTGTTATAACTGAATTAATTTATGAATCTTAAATGATGTCAGTGCCATTGTTTTGGCTAAAGATGCACACCAGTAATGTTTGTTTCTAATTGTCTTAATTAATTAAGGTCTAATCCTGACTTAATCTAAGCCCTGTCTGTGAAACCAGGCAGTAGATACTTAATAATATTACTCTGTACTTAAATGTATAATTACACTGTAACAAGGACACCTTAAAATAAAATGTAACGAAAAATTCTTAGATTAAGTACACTGTAGATGTTTTCGCAAATTACTTGTTTTAGAGGGCTCTTATGAAGCATGTAATTTTCCCTTGTGTGCTGCAAGGAGCTCTAATTTACAGTGATCAGTCCCTTTATGTTTAGTTACAAATATTTATACCATGTGGCTATTTGATGGATTTTGATTGGTTGACATATGTTTTATGGTGTGCAATTGTTTTTTACTGCTAATTGCACCGCTAAACTTATTGTGAGCAGGTCTTGACCGTATTACAGTTTCATTTCACTTCACCAAAATTATTTCAGTTATTTCAAAGACCCTCGCAGCATATTACAGCAAAGAATCAAAGATGACAGATACAGTCAAGTAAATATAATAAGCTAAAAGATAAAATGAAAATAAATACTGAGCTGTTATATCACATTTCTTAGGATTGCGGTAAAAAAAAAAAGATATTATAATTTTTATTCTTAATTCAAAAAGAAATTGAAAAACGAACAAAAAGAGGTACGATTCTATGCACTAAAGGAAAGAACTACAGTCTTGTGAAGCACTAGGAATGAAATTAATCAAAAACAGCTTTAACATGTCCATGCTGACAATCAATATAACAGTTCCCTTTCAGTCAGTCACAATGTTAACATCACATCAGAACATACAGACGATTTGAGATCTCACCTGAGAGCCCAATCACCTTCAAGTAAGTTTAGTTCTGATCAGCAGTGATTGATGTTCTCGGCATAAGCCCTCTCACATCTCCAGTACCCTGTGAGATTTGCATCTCACGTTCCGTCCCGCAGTGTGTGTATAAATGCGGAAGCTTGTGCAAGGCACATTCAACTTTTCACTTCAGAGCAGAGAGGTTCAATTTTTCCTGCTCTGCAAGTGATCTGAGACTGTTAATTCTGCTAGTCTATTCTAAGGGGGGAAGCCTCTTCTACCGGTGTTGGTGTGATGGCGCTGCAGTGCTGGTTGCAATCTCGGAGCATTTCCTGCTGTTTATGCAGCCTTGAAAAAGAGCATTGTTACACCTGAAATGAGATATTGCTGTTTATACACCTGAGAAAGAGTATTTTTACGCCTTAAATGAGAGTGAGTGCACACTCCAGGCTTCACTTCACCAGTTGTACCATGGACATATCCCCTGTGCGCTTCAGCAATATAAGAACGCTTATTTCCCTAAAAGAGCAAAACACAGGTGTAACATTGTGTCTTTCTGAAGATGTCATGCAACCCATGTGTTTCATGGATACGGTCATTTCTTTGTGCCAAATGATGGTCACGAACGATCGTTGCCTCACATGTCTCGCACGCTGAAGTTGCCGGAAGATGACCATCATGATGGTGTAGTCAAGACTCAAATACCTCAAATAAGTCCCCTTACCCTATACTCTGATCTTACTCCTTGGGCTACTTCAGTGTATAGCCTGGGTAACCTGAGGATCACAGTGAGGGGTAACCCGCCGAGTACGTCTCTGTGGCCCCTCCACTCCTCTAGCACATTGCAAACGGTGGAGCACGCTGGTCTATCCCATTCGTTTAATTTGAGGCTTCCCTGGATGGTCAGATGTCGTTTGCTGCATCGGAGGCTGAGCTTGAACCCCCAGGGATGAAGGCTGCGTTTCCTTCTTTGGGCAGAGTAGCGTTGCCCGAGCCTGATCCAGAGCTGATGGCTATGCTTTCCCGGGCTGCCAAGAGAGTAGGGCTCAAGTGGAGGTCTCCACCATGTCCTGAGCCCTCAAGGCTGGAAGATTGGTTTCTTGAGGCGCCCGCGCTGGTTCTCAGTGCCCTGCCCTGGTACCTTTCTTTCCGGAAGTGCATGAGGAGGTCACCAGATTGTGGATGGCACCTTGTTCTGCCAGAAACCCGTCCAGTGCCTCTTCCCCCCTCACTACCCTCGATTATGGGGCGCCGAAGGGGTATGTGGAGCGGCCGTTTGCAGTGCAATGGTGTCCAAAGAATGCTTCCTCCTGGAGGGGTAATCTGCATTTTCCATCCAAGGTCTGCAAGTTCTCATCTGCTCTCAAGGGCAAAGCTTACAGGGCTTCTGGATAGACCACCTCCTCTCTGCATGTCATGGCGCTCCTGCAGGCCTCTTGGGCCAAGGCCCTTAGGGAGGCCTTAAGGGTAGTTCTGACCTAGGGCTTATGCATGAGCAGTGCACAGTGACGGACCTTGCCTTACGTGTGATGAAAATTGCTCCGTGCTCCCTCGGTTAGGCATTTTGTTGTCCACTCTGGTGGTCCAAGAATCTCTGGCTGAACCTGGCAGATCTGCGGGAGGCTGACAAGTATTCGTTCTTTGACTTGTCTGCCAGGCCGGCAATTCTTACTCAGCCCTTCTCAGCTCCACAGAAGCAGATGGAGGCAGTCAAACACATCCTGCCGCGGCGGCCAGCTGCTGCTTTCACCCGATCGCTGGCTGCAGTCCCTTCACCTGCTCATTGCAGAGAGCGCTCCCCTGTGCCTGCCTCCACTCCCACTCAGCCTCAGCAGCACCTCCACCCAGGCCACAGCATGGAACCGGTCGTAGGCAGGCCGCTCAGCCCGTCCAGGCCCCTGCCAAACCAGGTGGTAAACGTAAAAGCAAGTGACCATGAGACACGCAACCCAGATATGGAGGGGAGAGCTCTTCGGGACATGGTGACTGCATCACTCACTTCACCAGAGGAGGGCCAGGTTGAAAATTCTTTGTTCAGTTTTGTTTCTGCCGCTGGCCCTACAACCAGCAGTAACCAAATGCATGAGAAATATATTAGTACAAAATCCTCCCCTTCTGGCTGTCCCTGTCACCTCATGTCTTTACGTCGGTCAACCAGACAGCATGCCTCACAGAGGAACATGTTTGCTCAGTGTTGAACTGCTTTAATTCACTCGAGCAGGACAGTGGCCCCACTGAAATTATTTCGGAGGCTCCTGGTGCATATGGCATCCGCAACAACACCACTTGGATTGCTTCATTTGAGGCTGCTTCAGCACTGGCTTCACGGCCGAGTCACGAGTCACTGCGGCACGCAGTGGTTGAGTCACCCTGGCCTGTCGCCAATCCTTCAGCCTGTGGTCCGACCCTGTGTTTCTACAGGCAGTATTTCCCCTAGAAAAAGTGTTCATTCATGCTGTTGTCTTCATGGATGCCTCTACCACCGGCTGGGATGCCACATTCAATGGCCATGCAGTTTCGGCTGTTTGGACGGGACCCCAACTGCATTGGCACATCAATTACCTTGAGTTGCTTGCTGTACGCCTTGCACTGGGCTGCCTCAAATCGCTGCTATGAGGCAAGCACGTACTCGTCCATTTGGAGAACTCTACAACCGTTGCGTAGATTAACTATCAGAGTGATCTACGCTCCCGCCGTATATCACAACTTGCCCGCCATATCCTCCTATGGATTCAGCATCTGAGAAGCATCTGAGGTCGCTTCCTACCAATCACATCCCGGACATGCTCAATCGTGCAGCCGATGAGCTCTCCCTACAGCCTGCACTTCCGGGCGAGTCGAGACATCCCCAGGTAGTCCAGCTAATATGGAGGCTCTTCGGGGCCTTGCAGGTAGACCTATTTGCCACACCGGACATGCCTGGTTTACTCCTTGACTGAAGGTACCCACGAATTTGGATCCATAACTAAGAGCCACTATTGCTACCGCTTCCAGTACCCTGCGAAAGCTACCTAATCCCCCTACATCTTCTTGGGTGGAAGATGTGAGAGGGCTTATGCCAAGAGCATCAATCGCTGCTGATCAGAATTAAATGAGCCAATGCACATTTGCATCTCGCACACCAATGTGCATTGGCTAATTTAGTTTACACTCAAAGGTGATTGGGCTCTCAGGCGAGATCCCAATTCGTTATGGCCTGGTTGAGTTGCATTAGCAGTGTGTTGAAAATTAAATATAAGGTATTGTAAGGTGCTTGACATTTCTGAAACAAATGAAAGCGGTTGACCAATCACAACACACTGGTCCAGCCAACCAATCAGAGCACTTTGTGCTTTTTGAAAGGAGGGGGCTCCCTTCCTACCAGAACTAAACAGAGCGTTAATGCCACTTGTCTTCCCACAATTCATCACGCTTGTCTCTTTCCTTCCTGAATTGTTATGGGGCCACCTCTGTCTTTGATGATTTTGTGCACCCCTCGTTTATTCCTGCACTAAACATCTGGACAGCTTGGGAATTGTACCAACAGTAAAATTCTGATTGTTTCTAAAAAGTGGGTGGATGTGAGAGAGGTGGGACATGCCAGGAGCACTGACCCCTGACCTCTGCACTCTGAGGGTCATCTGCTTCTTTAGTGACCCCTCATTTGTTTCATTTCACACTGCTGGGCACTGCGAGTGTGTGTGTCCAGAGCTCGATGCGGCCTAATTACCAGGTATCGATTTGCCTGATCGCTAGTGTGTGTGTGTGGGGGTGTCTGTGCTCAGCATGAGAGTTCAATGAAGCCTGTGGAAGCCAGATCCTCTGTGTGTGAGAACAGAGAGAGTGAAAATCAGTGTTTTCATGTGAATAGTTGAGTGGATGTATGTCTGGATGGAAACGCACACTCCACTGACATCCCAAATATCATCTCAACAACTGAAGTAGCAAAGGTCAGCTGTGTTTTTTTATTTATTTTTTTCCGCCACTGGGGAAGATTCACACATGACCTTTACTCGTGTCTGGCTGATCGTTAGGAGCTGTATTTTCCTCCATCCTTTTCTCTTGCATTTATCAAAGGCACTTCATTATTGTTGTTCTCTTCTTCTGTGAAAGATAGTTGCATTTCACTCATTGAGTCTCTTCTCTATATAAGTATGTATAAGTATAGTTGCAGATGGTCTTCCAACAAACATTCATGTCACTTTGCAAGTATATAAACTTGAGTAAACATCTTGCATGTAATTTAGGAATATTTTGCTGTTATTACAATAATGAATATATGCAATATGTATAACAAGGACACTACAATAAAGTGTTACTGTTTTCCTATGCAATATAAACACGATTTGTACATTGTACTTTTTTTTCTTTTAGATGCAAGTACAAAGTTTCATCATTGGCTCTTTAGATCATGGTTCACTTTCTCACGTTTATATCTGCCACATTGATGATACACATGACAATGTGGTTTGTGTGCTGTTTACTTTCCTCCATCAGTTTCTTATGTGTATAACTACTGAAAAGTATGGTGAGGGTATGGGGGATGCACAAGAAAATTCTAGTTTTAGAGAGGGATGCAGCAAAAAAAAGAAATCGAGAACCACTGGTTTATTGGTTCCTGGGTTCTTTAAAGCAACACATATTTTCTAAAGAACTAGAGAATACAGCCTTTTTTGTGGCAAGAAGACATACCAATAAAATTTAAAATGATCATATTTTCAGATCACATCAGACTGTAAAATCTTTTTGGATAAAATTGTATTTATTCATTAATTTATTAATTGCTTACACATCAAAATTACAAATAACAGTTAGTGAAAACTGACACTCGAACAAAACCTTAGCCCAGATCTGCACAACAATAAGAACATTCTTTACACACTTCTCTACATTATACAGAAATCTAACATGATGTGCTTTTCAAAATACCAAGCATGGCAGACAGGTGCTTAACTGTAAACTCAACAATCAGGTTTAAGCACTATAAAAAGGCAACGTGATTTTACCTGTTTTCGACAAAAATGGAAGACAACGTTGCAGGAAGAGGGAGAGGTAGAACTGGAGGAGGATATGGAGGAAGAAGACGAGGGCCAAATTTATCATTGACCATGTTGTAAGCCATGGGTTGACATTGAGGGAGGCTGGACAGCGAGTTTAGCCCAAACTCAGCAGGTATACTGATGCTACAGTAATTTGGACATTTTGGCATGAGAACAGGTAAGAAAAAACAAGAAAACTTTTCTCTACTGTCCACAGTACAATGCATGCTAGATGACTTCCATCAGTACTTTTTGGAATCCATTTACTGTATTCCATGTTTGAAACAATGTCTTTTGCGCTCTCCTGTGATATTTTACTTTAGGATTTAGTGGACATAAAGGAGGAAGGGGCCACATATTCACAGAGGAACAAGAGAGAGCTATCGTAAACATGGTTTTGGCTAATAATCCGATGCATCTCAGAGAAATTCAAGCAAACATCCTCGACCACACAGCTTTTAATAATGTCCCTCAGGTCTCTCTATCAACTCTGGGGAAAGTCCTTAAAACACCACAGATGAATCAAACTCTACTGACTGCCTGTAAGAAATTCTGAAAGAGCAAAAGTCCCGCTGAATGAATATGTGCAGGTAAGTGATGTAAACTTCAGTATAGTTCACTGCACACATAACCTTTTTACAAGTACATTTATAGTAGGCCTATATTGAACTACACGATTTTGTCTTCTTTTTTTTTTTTTTTGAGAATTGATGCTGATCCAATTCCACATGAATTTATCTTCATAGATGATGTAGACTTATCTTCATAGAGCCATTTTGAATGTCCCAGGCCAACATGGTGGTTGTGCGATGCAATCATGCCAAATTAAATCCACATACTCGCATTTTTAGACAGACTACACAACATCGTCACAGCAGACCAAATGGATGCAGAGCAGATGAGATACGCTGTCGTCTGGGACAATGTAATCTTTCCACCAATCTGCTCTGGTCCAAAACTGGTTTCATGAGCATCCACAATTTACCTCCCACCAAACCTCCCTTCCTTAACCCCATTGAGTTTTTTTTTCTTTCTGGCACGGCGGTGGAAGTTTTACTATCTCTAAATGTCAGGATAGCCATGGAGGAGGCCTGTGACTTAATTGATGCAGGGTCTGTGCAAGGATGTATTCGCCATTCCAGAAGATTCTTCCCTCTCTGTTTTGCGAGAGAGGACATTGCCTGTGATGTGGACAAAGTGCTATGGCCACGATCCAGCAAGGCGACCTTTGCAACCTTTGGAAATGCATGGATATATTGACTGATTTTACAATGTGGAGAAAAATAGATATTTTCATCAATGTGCAGTACTGGTCTTGTGTGTTTAGTCAATATATTCATATACTTTACTCTAATAATATCTTTGAGAAAAAAAAAATCAAGAATCAGATTGTATGGACAATGTGTGTGCCATACAGTGTCAAATTTGGGATTTCAATGAAGTGTTTAGTTTTCCAAAGGATCTGATTTGTTCTGCTACGTGTGTGCGTGAATGTGCATTTTAACAAAATAAGCCTTGTTTTTAAAATCATGCTTAAGTAATGGAAAAAAAACTAAGGAGAAAAAAAAGCATTCTTAAGTTCAATTAATTGCTGTTAATATACAAATAACTATAATACATTTAAATAAATAACATGCAATTAATTGTCTGAAAACATTGCATTTAGTTCACACTTCAGTATGTTCTTTCAAAAGACAGTAATAATACATTTCCGTAATAAGGACTTAAAAAAAAAGTCTGCGTGTGTGTGTGTGTGTGTTTTACAGATTTGAAAAACTGCCGTGTCTTTTTAAAAGGTACTGGAAGACCATTTGAAATGACACTTTATTTTATTTGAGCTTCTGAAAGTCTTGTTGAGCGACAGTAATGAGTTCAGGCGTCATGATATTTCATTCTTTTTAAGGGCACTTCAAACAAAACACCTGCAGCCAGAGCTATGAAATTAACAAACACAGAACTATCACTGCTGCATATCATCTTGAGACACCCGTTGAAAATAATTGTTCATATCAGATCAATTCAAATATGATATTATATATTAATATTTTTTACAAGTATTAAAAAAATTGCAAGTACCCATTATAAGTGTATGTAAAGTATCATACATATCTGATTGACACAGATGCACTGATGATATCAGAACAAGAGTAACATGATAGACGTTTTAAAGAGACTTTGAAAGAATCTGTCGAGAGTGTCAAAATATGATGGTTGATTATCACTGAAGCAGTTATTTGCGCTGATATGACTGTGATTGTGTCTTCTGTATAATTAGATACCTTTCATTTCTGCACGAAATAGCCAGTAATAACTATGTGAGGCTTATAGGGATTGAAAAGCATAAAGAGATGCCTGTGGCTTTAAGCCTCCTTTGATTCTCAAATTAACAAAGAAAAATCAAAGCCAGTTTAGAAAGGAATATCTGCTGCTAAAATGAGTTTTTTTGTGTGTGTGATTGTGTAATGTATTATACATGTATGAGAGCTAGACAAAGGCAGCCAGCGTGATAAGGTTTAATAGCTACAATTTGAAAGAATAGTTCACACATGGCTATTTTCCATACAATGAAAGATTGCAATGACCAAGGACTGCCCAGACCATCTGATAAATAGGAATAAATTCAGAATTAGTGCAAAATAATTGTGAGAATATATGAATTTGACATATACATTTGCAATTATGACTTTATTTCTTACAATTCCTAGTTTATAACTCTTAATTGACCATTTTTTTCCAGAATTGTGTGATATAAAACTTTTTATAAAAGGTAATTGTGACAATTACGTTTTTTTTTTCTTTTACTCATAATTGAGTTTATATCTCACACTTATGAGAAAAAAAAATGACTTTATTTCTCTATAGCGAGGCAGACCAGTTGGAGTGAAAAAGGAAATGGCGTGCTGTACAAAAAGATGATGCAAGTCCAAGGGTGATGTATTGAAGGTGCCAAAATATTTACAGTGCAGGAAAAAAAAAAAAAAAAAAACCCGTACAACAGGAAAATAAACAGCAACAATGTGCTAGTTTTGGCTACACCATAAGGCCCAAATCTGCAACACAGAGTCCACACACAGACTGAAAGCATTTTACAAGACTGCCTATTTGTAGGCTGAAGCCCCACCTACAAGGCCTATCACCATAACCGGAACTAAAAGTTTGTAACAATGAAATTAAATAATATAAACACCAAATACAAAATGACTTCAACCTCAAAAAAAAAATCACCAAAAATGGAAGCTTCCACAGGAAGTGATGTGACGGTTTTCTTTAAAAAAAAAAAACAGTTTGACCTGGATTATGGGTTTGGTTGTACATGGTGTGATCCGGTAAGTAACTGAAACAAACTTTGTGGGAAAACTTATGGAAAAATAAAGGTAAATGTTACATGAATTGTGTTTTTGCATTTTGTTTGTAAGTCCAAGTTTAGAGTCAACAGGTTAACCTGTGACACTGCGTTTCCAACTTTTCCCATGAGCTAGGGATTTTGGGTGGTATTCAGTGTGTTTTGACTGCAGGGTCTTAATTAAGTTCCAGGTAAAACTTTTCCCCTCAGAAAGTCCCTGCTCAAGAGGTAGTACTTTTACAAAGTTCAGGAACTTTCAGGGGTGGGACTTAGGCGCTGAACATGCTGATTGGTAAACCGAATTGATAATTAAAGTCATATTTGCATGTGTTTTGTATAGGGATTTTTGAGGAAGTTATGTGCATTCCTTAACTGTATTTTGTCGTTTAATTGCATATGTTTTGATTAGCATTAGCTTGTGAACGCGCCATATTTGATTGTAAACGTGCCTTGTGTGTATTTACAGGTATTTTTGGGCTTCCATATATATTTGATGTAAATAAATAATAAAAGAACTCCAAATAACCTTTATCATCTGTTTTTTGTACAGGTGGTGTAAAGGAATAAGAATGACACTCTTACTGCATGTTTAATCATATTTTATGTAATGTTTTGTTAGTGCATTAATTTGTCATAATTTTACTTGAGAGGGCCCGTCATTATTAACTCATTATTAACTAATTACTGTCACATGTATGTTCTGTTTAGTTCACTCACTCCAGCATCGCCCCGGTCATCCAGGTCCTCATTGTCGCCTCGGTTGCCACGATGTTCCGCCGGTTTTTCCTCTAATCATGGTGCCGCCTCCGCTGATCGGTCCTAGGGTTCCATCCACTCCTGCAGTCAGGATTCCACCCAGGCTCCTGCCTATCACCAGCTCCACTCCCTCCACCGAAGTCTCCGCCCTCTTTCCTCTCCATAGACTTTGTCACAGCGCGAGGACGCGCCTTTCCGAGGGGGGCGTAATTTCACATGTATGTTCTGTTTAGTTCAGTTCTGTCTAGTCTGTATGAGTTCTCGTTTGTCACTATGGTTCCTAATTAGTTAAGTCTCTTCAACTGTCCCTGTTCAATCATTATCATCTGTGTATTTAAGTTCCTGCCTGTTTCCTGTTCTTCGTCGGCTGTTGTCTGTGCTAATGCACACTGTCTCGTATGCTTACCTGTTATCTTGTTTTGTAATAAATCAAACTTTATGAAATCTACGTCTTCATCTTCTGTGGGACTAAACGTTACAATTACTAAATTTAGCGCATTATTTATGATAAACTTCTATTGAATGCACATGTACTAACACAACGAGTATTCAGGCCAGTAAAGTGATGTCATGTGGCTTTTCAAGAAGTCAGAGAGTGGAGGTACAGTATCATCACGGCCTGCGTCTGGATGGAGACTGAACTGTACTGATCCCAGCAAACGTTCTGACCATGATCCCAGTTTGGTTGTTTCTTTGAGAACTGTTCACAAATATTCTTTGTTGGTTTTGAATTTATATTTTTTATTTAGCTGTGCATAAGTTGAAGTAGGCTGAGTTTGAAGGGAAAGAGAGCAACACAAAACAGATAAAGACATTTAAGATTAGTTATTAGTGTATTTAGTGTTTTCTACATTTGATGAGGAGGATCAATTAATTCTGTGCTATTCAGTAATGTTGACAAAGCTGCAGTCAAAAGTTTAAACCGATAATATTATTTCAAAATTTCAAAGGCAGATTACTTCTTATTCCTTCTTAAAGAGGCTGTTTGATTTGATAGAGCCATAAATGTTAATTAATGCATTAACTATCAAACATGTAATAACATGTTTTTAAGGCTGCTGTTATTCATGCTTGAATCCATATGACTCCTGTTGTAGTTAAGGTCAGCTCTTCATTGGTGTATGATTAGTTCATGCTTTCAATAATTAGTTCATGCCGAATTAAGTATTCAGGTATTAGTGCGTGATTATTCATGTACCCTTATTGTAAGTGTTACCAATAAACCTGTCATGAAAACAAGTCATGTTGGCCACCGTGTGAATGTATTTGATGTATTTTAACATTGAATTGGAATAGAAACAGATTTAGAAGTTAATGCAAAAACTGCCTTATATGTAATTGACCCTTTGCCGGCAGTTTGATTGACAGGTGATCTAACCAATCATAACCCCGAATCTGCCATTTTGTCTGACAAAGCAGACAGGAGAGTTAGATTAACGTTGGTGAACTTGAACTTGAAAAATTGTGCACACTCACGTCTTTCCGTGCTTGAAACAACATTCCTTCTGATGTTCATTCATGGTTATTTGATGCTATAAATGAACTAGTATGAAGAGATGATCGGTTCATGAGCCGCTTGAACTGAGGATCTGTCACGACACATTAAAGAGCCACTATACGGTATTTATAGAGTAAACTTCTTTAAAAAATTACAATATTTTAAATATGAAAATGTTCCATGTCAAAAGTAACCTGTTCTGTCTTGTCTGTCGACGCGTTGTCAGTGTCCTCTTTGCTCCGAGATGTATTTTTCACTGCGTGGGAACGTGTGGAGTGAGAGCGTGAGAGCTTGTCGGATATAGCAACAGTAACTAAAGGGGGCGGGTCTTTGCAAAGGGTCAATTTACATGTTTGCATAAAAATTTTATGTGAGTGTTGATGATTATATCTAAAAAATATATTGCAGCTTAATTTAAGAATATGGGTTCTGTTGTTAATTGTGACCTTTAATCAGGGCTCCAGACTAACATTGGCACTGGCGAAACTAAGTTCTACAGAAGGTGGCGCTGTTTTTTTATTAAAAAGGTAATTTATTACTATTAATAAGAGCAGTTACTAATACATGTTTATTCATTGTAAATTTGACTGTAAACCACTGAGCTTGAATTGAGATACAGATAAAAATTAGGCTAATAACAGTAACTTGCAAAAACATTTTTATAGGGAAAAATGTAAACATTCGACTCTTATTAAATGTACCGTACTGAACTGACCGACAACTTCAGTGATTATTAACAGAACACTCTTGCTTTCTGTGTAATTCAGTCACAATTTTAAGAAGTTTTTGTTTTTCATGAGACTTTTTCCTACTTTTCCATATATTAGGGAGTCAGTAAGTGATCCTCTGCTGTCATCTAGTGACATTTTTTTTATATTTTTAAACGTTTTGTTTGTTTGCCTAGAAGTGTTAGTTTTCCTTCATCTTTAAACTTTTAGTTATCTAAATCATCACATTAAAAATAACACTAAAATGAGATAATATTTAGAGCTTTTAAGTGCTGGAAAAAGGAATTTTAGAACACCCCTAGGAGTTTAGATGTGGAAAAGTAATTTAAAACATATAAATACACACACACACACACACACATGTATGTATATATATATATATATATATATATATAAACTAATAAAGATGACAAAAACACAAAAACAAAACTTCACATATGAACATAGAAAATAGAAATCAAATCAAATTCAGAATATTAACAGAAACTGTAACAGAATATAAATGGCACTAAAACACATCTTGTTTCACAATCGAATGAACGTGATAAGGATTTGGAATAACATCAGCATGAGTACATGGTGAAAGAGTGTTCAGTTTTTAGGTGATACAGGGTGTTCAGCCAATGGAAGTTAAGATACATTTTTCAACATTTTACATGTTTCTTGCTCCTTCGATTTGTTTACATGCTTCAAATGGGAGAAGTTAGAGTTGCAATGAGTCGGTTGTTAGTGCTATTCACTCGCAGAATTTGTTTTCAGCATGCATCACCATCCTGATAGATGTGATGATAAATTATTCACAGTTTTAATCGATGTTTCTGAAGCATATCCACCTGAGGGCAATTAGGAGCAGCTCAGGGTGTGTTTTCAAATGAAAAGATGAACGAGGTGCATGTTTGTACATGTTTGAGTATAATTAAAACAAAAGGAGGGTTAAACCATAATGGTATGAATGTCAATGTGTGATTGATACATACATGGTGACATACACACACACACACATTCTACAGTCAACATAATTCTTCAGAACAGAAATTCTGGTCACACTTGGGTCCGATTCTCACTATAAACTAACTATTCACAACAACTTTTGCCTCAGTGAACTCCTAATTACAACTTATTAATAGTTAGTAAGGTAGTTAAATTTAGGTATGTGTATGATTAAGGGATGTAGAATATGGTCGTGCAGAGTAGGGCATTAATATATGCTTCATAAGTACTAATAAGCCAATATTCTAGTGATATGCATGCTAACAAGCGACTAGTTAATAGTAAGAACTGGAGCCTTTTAAGTTACTAAAACATCATATTTAGAGTCAGTCAGTATTATCAATGTTGTCAAATTTTGTTTACATAAACTGGTTAAGCGAGCCGAAATACATATTAAAATGGCATTTTTACATTTTCTGAAGAACATGTAGAAACATGTATGTACACAATAAGTGCACTATATCAAATGATTAATTTAAATACATAGTAGTAAAAGATACTCAGTCACACAAACCAACAACAGCTCTGTACTATATACATAAGTCTGATCCTTCTCAGTTTTGTATTTATATTTATATTTATATTTAATAAGTATATCTACAGAGCTGTTGCACTGGGTTACATGATGGCGTGTTGCAGGATGTGAGCCGGTTAGCTGTTGAGTCAACATTATTCCTGTAAATGCTCAGATGATGCTTGGGAATAAATGAAAGTGGCTCAGTATCGCTCTCTGGAGATGACTGTAAAATAAATGAAGAGCCATTTCATGTACAAGGTCACATCATCTCTCTCCACTGCAGATTAGCATTTTTATTGTCACGGTGGTGCTCACGGTCTATGCGCCCATTTCCCAGAGGACATATGTGTTGAAACTTTTTAATAATTGAGTTTGTCTCCTCTTTTTACTTATGCATCAATTAAAATGAGGACTGTATTGAATGAATTTTTGAAAAATATAAACTAAAATGTGCCAACACTCTTAAAGGTGCAGTGTGTAGATTTTAGGAGGATCTATTGACAGAAATGCAATATAATATACATAAATTTAAATATACATATGTTTTCAGTGGTGTATAAAGACTTTACATAATGAACCTTTATGTTTTTATTACCTTAGAATGATCAATTTCTATGTACATACACTGCAGGTCCCCTTACGTGTTAAGTTGGCATTTTACGCTTGCATGTTTCTACAGTAGCCCTAAATTACGGTGGCACAGTAGTGTACAACACAACGAAATTTAAAAAGCAAACATAAGTTCACAACACAACGGAAACAAGCTGCAGCAGAACGAAATAAAGCCACAACACAACGGAAATGCTCCCGAGCACTAGGGGGCTCTCGGTGCTCGGTTAAGTCAGAGTTGCTTGCCACTATTCTAGAGTCTACAGTCTTATATCAATACCATGATTAGTTTTAAGTGTGTAAACATTCTGTATCGACATGAAATATTACTTCAAAATCACATTTTTGCACAATAGCTTCATATTTATTCCTGTGTGTTGTGAATTTGACGCGCTACCACAGCGCATGATGAAGGGAACGTCTGCCAATTTTTAAAGACAGTGGCAAGGAAATCTAACTTTACCATTTCCATTGTGTTATGGCTTGTTTCCTTCGTGTTGTGGCTTTATTTTGTTCTATTGTGGCGATTTCGTTGTGTTGTGGCTTGTTTCCGTTGTGTTGTGGCTTGATTTCATTGTGTTGTGAACTTATGTTTGCTTTTTAAATTTTTTTGTGTTGTGCACTACTGGGCCACCATACTAAATAGACAACAGAGTGCGTTTCATCACAATGTTGTTGTTGTTCTTCTTCGTTGGTGTTATTAGAGGCAGCTTGCATTGTCACTACATTATATACACATGAAGAGGTAGTAGTAGTAGTCTGGTTTATTAGAATCAGAGAACATTCTTTGTTAGAAGAAGAAACCTCATTGCTTGACTGGCTACTCTCTGCTGTCTCAGACGACATCTTTGTCCTGTGTCGGCCACCGTAGCTTCTCTATGTGCTTTAAAAGGGAGGGGTGCGCTGTGAACTGCGGAATTCGCAACCTCACCACTAGATGCCGCTAAAATTTTTACACTGGACCTTTAAAAATGAAGGTTCCAAAAGTTTTGTTTTTGTAGCGATGCCATAGAAGAACCATATTGGTTCCCTAAAGAACCTTTCAGTGAACCAGCTATTATTCTCTCTAAAGGTGCGGTCACATTAACAAAATTTGTTGAATGCTGCTGTGATAACATATTTTTTTTGGCCAACCCAGGAATAAGCATCACCCTGGCTTTCATCATAGTAAGGTTGTTGTAGCATTTAAATTTGTGTATGGGGTAGGATTTAGGAATGTAGAATAAGGTAATACAAAGGCATTAATATGGGCTTTATAAGTACTAATAAACAGCCAATATTCAAGGTATTAAGCAACTAGATAAAAGTGAAAATTGTTCCCCATACTAAGTGTTAGCATTTGATGACATTTTTGACACAACCCCCCCCCCCCCCTTAATTTCTGACTCAGAAGACCATCAAGACTGAGACAAGACCAAGACCTTCAAAAAATGGTCTCGAGACCGCTCTCATGACCAATACTGCCAGCATCCTACCTCCTATAGTTTGTCTCCATGCCTCTAGAGGTCCCCTGTGTTCTCCTCATCCTTAGTTCTTCCTCGTGCAACCTTGTTAGCTTTATCTTGCTCACCTGTGCCTTGTTTCCCCCTCTGTATTTAAATTGTGTATTTTTCCTTTGGTCCCTCACTTGGTTTTTGAGTCTTCTCTCTATGTGTCCTGCCTGGTCTCGCTGAAGCCTCTCTAACTATCACAAATAAGGTATTCTGACTACCTTTCTTTGCTGGTAATGGTTCTCTGGCTTTGTTTTCTCCCCTCATGGAGTTTTTATTTGGATTATTCTTGGAAAGACTTTTTTTTTTTTTTTAATAAACTTACATTTCATGGAAGACTGCCTTGAGTGTTGTTGTTTGGGTCCAACATTACCACTCCTGTGGTTCAGTGGTAGATCTTGCAATTACCACCCCAGAGGCCCAAGTTCAAGCCTGGCTTGTGACAAATACTGGTCTTGAGTATGCCTAACCAAATTAAGATCTGTGGTTAATAGTGAAAACAGAACTCTCCTGGAAACCACGTTTGCGTTCACACAAAATTCTGGATTGTGTGGATTCCTATTGAAATTACTGGACTTTTCCCATAAAATAACCATTTATGACTGCACCTTAAGAACTGCTAACTTAGACTGACCATTTTCATGTATGCATTTAGCAGATGCTTTTATATAAAGGGACTTACAATAGATGAACGGTTTTTGCCTCCAGGAGGGAGAAAATCTGATATAGTTGACATCACAATAATAGAACATCATGGAAAAGAATCCCTTAATGGAACAGCCTGTGCACAACGACTCCCGTAACGTGCGTAAAGTCAGCCAATCAGATTAGAGCCAGATTGGGAAAGTGCTTTCTAGTTCTGTGTCTAATAGGCATCAGATGCTCAGTGAATGGGCCGTTTGCAGTCAGTGAGTGTGCTGTCTGTCTTGCCAACAAATCAAACCAAACAAAAGCTGTTTTTTTGCACTTTGGTGAGTCAGTCTGCATTCATTAAAGCATTAGCTCTCCCAATTTAAGAAATTCTGTCACTATTCACCATCATGTTATTTCAAACCTGTTTGAGGTTACTGTTTCTGTGGAGGAAAAACAAGGTAAAATTCTGAATAATGTGGCTCTTTTTTATGCAAAAAATATAGTTCTTCATTTTTCCCACAAAGTACCACAGAACAAAACTATAAAAGCTGTTTAAAGTTAAAATTATTGTTGATTAGCAGTAAGCCAATAATTATTTCCATGCTATGGGTTATAACCACTATATGGTAATAAAATGTAATTCATTACAGTGATCAAAGCTGAATTTTTCAGCATCATTACTCCAGTCTTCAGTGTCACATGATCCTTCAGAAATCAAATTTGAAAAGAAATCTTTCTGATGACAAACTTTTGAACAATAATTTAAAAATGTAAAAATCTTTTTAATATCAGCTGATAACTAATATGATAATGATATATTAATAATGATATATTATGCATTCCTAAAATCACCAAAAATCTAAGCATTTCATGTGATTAGTGATATATACAGAAGCATTCAGTAAGAAACAAACTAATGTTACTGAAATTAATTTATTCACTGATCATCTTCCCCTCAAAGTATATATTAATAAATAAGTATATATATTCTGAATAAAATATTTAGTTTTCATTCAGAATTAAAAAAATAATTGCCAATGTGTTGTGCCAGATGATTGTGCAAGTAAATGAAGAATTATTCATTGATTTATTGATAAACAAACCCTTAAGATTTTAGTTGATAAGGCGATGTATGCATATTGTAATCCATAATTCATTATTAAAAACAAGGGGATGGTCATGTGATGTTAAATGGTGACCACAGATTGGTCAAAAGTTGAGTCACGCCATGTCAGAATTACATAATTAAAAAGTTCTGACTCGTAAAAATCATTCACATCCTTACAACTTTTTAAATTTTGAGCTCGGACTTGCACCATGTGACTTTTACTTATTTATTTATTTATCTGTCTATCATCGATTTCTCTTCACCAGCCTTGTGTGTTGTGTGTGCCGTTCTGTTGTTTAGCTGTTCAGCGTGGAGGGTCTGGCTGCGTGGAGGCCTCTAGAGTACCACCGGACCACTGACCCCAGTCCTTCCTTGAAATCACCATTCTCACACGTGTAATCAGGCACGCACAGACTAAATGACCACCTGTTAAACACTACACAAAATCAATCCGTGTCAGCTAGAACATTTCACAGGGGAATAAAACAGGCATTCGTGTGAAGGCGAGTGAATACTTGCTGTGCGCTGACTGGTTTGTTCAAGAGATCGAAATCGATGTTGCTCTCACCAAGTACAAAAGCATGCTGGCTATTACAGATGTCTCAGAACATGTGCTCAGCTGAGTCTTTCTGGAAACAAAAGCCTCTGTATTTTCGGAACAGCACAACTGTGGAGTTTATAAGGACTCCTTGAAGTCAGCCAAAATTCTGCAAAGCTTCTGTGAAGTTTTCAGCTGTTTGAATGGAGCTATCATGGAGTTCCAGTGAAGCAAAATATGGGAGTGGATATAAAAGGTATGTGTTCATATATTTTTTATTATAGTCCTATATGAATTACATTTTTGTGATTGCTCTGTATGTACCTGGAGAATGTGTCCTACACAGGTGAGATGTGAGAAATGGAAACTCCATTGGCTCCATGACAATTAATGGTGAATACTAATTAATTCAGAATTAATAATAATAATAATGAACAGCATAAAAGAACAAATAATTGTAATTAAATAGAGTACATTTTCTTGACTGTTACTAATGTTAAATTAAAAGTTGTACTTTAGTGCACAGTTTAAATCATTATGTTTATAAGCCTTGCCAAGCTTTAAAGAAGTACATGTGCAAATACAAATATATGTAAATACATGACATAAAAGTTTCAATAGAAATTACATTAGACTAGGCCTATATGTGACCCGTGCTGGCAAAATTGCAGTCGCAATGAGCAAATTTTAAAAAATGAGTTGTTTTTCTGTAAAACAATTCTATAAAAAAACTTAAAAATGGTGTAAGGTTTGTTGGAATCTGGCAAAACATTATTTTTGAGAAAAATCGAGTTTAACGTTTTCTGAAGGTTCCAAATCAAAATCACCTTACAATTATACCTTAAATCCCTCTTAATAACACCTAATTTGGCACACACCTCCTCAAAAACCAAATATCTACAGGAAAATCTATTCATTTATATATATATTGAACTTTTTTTCAATATTTTAAAGTACTGTAATTATGTTTATATGTGAATATCGGGATTGCGTGCTGT
Source organism: Zacco platypus (assembly GCA_038088235.1). Classification (NCBI taxonomy): domain Eukaryota; kingdom Metazoa; phylum Chordata; class Actinopteri; order Cypriniformes; family Xenocyprididae; genus Zacco; species Zacco platypus. The sequence goes on from CM076068.1 coordinate 10,423,563, forward strand.
CGAGCGCTTCGGATTTGTCAGTCACCTTCCCTTTCAAGGGATCTTGCGCTGCATCAGAGTCTTCACCACGGTGCGAACGCCTCTGCGTGATTGCGTCATGAAGCACGAGTAAAATCAGTCCAATGGCATGACAGAACGTCATAGGTGGGTGACAACGAGACTATAAAGCATATCTAGACCAGCTTCTGTGTCATAGATCGGTTGCTTCTGTGTCTTCAGTAAATGATCTGTGTTCCGTCAGTCCTACTGATTGTTGTCTGTCTACCACCATTCATTATTATGGCGAGCAAACAGCAATTCAAAACATGTGTTCCTCCTTGCCCTCGCTTCATTCTTGGTGGGTATACATGAGCGGACGCACAAGCTTTTAGAGAGCTGCGCCAAGCTACTGATTTGTTTCTCAGAGAGGCACCTGTGGCTTAATTTATCAGGCATCAAAGAGAGTGATAAGTGTTTCCTTCTTGATGCCCCCTGTGGGCCTCTTCAGCGACACAGTTAACTGTCAACGAGAGGTTCCAAGAGTCAAGGAAGGAAGCAGCAGTTCTATCAAAGTTTCTTCCATTAGCAAACCCTCATGTGTCTGTTGCTGCTGGGTGGGAACAGGAAAACCTGTTTACAAGCTCCTCATACCAAACACAGCAGAAGCTACCTGTGCGCCCCCTCAGAAGGACTGGGGTTGACGTTCTCAGCCAAAGCCGACTTCAGGTAGAACAGATCTGAGGATCATTATTATCTCAAAGAAAATGGATAACACCTCATTATACGGTGCCCTCAGGAGACCCTTCTGCCAACCTCACCACCTCATGCGTTTCAGGGTATAGAGGTTTCCAGTGAGCAGATGACCAGTCACTTGACACTGCATCACGGATTTTACTGGGTCATTCCCCCAACACAGTTCAGTTTTCGTCCACCCAGTTTCAACGGGGTCCTATTCACGGTAGTAGGCCCCGAGCAGGCTCTGGTAATGGAAGAAGTGAAAGCTTTGTAAGAGAAGGAGGCCATAGAACATGTTCCTCTTCCCAACAGAAAATCAGGGTTTTACATCTGTTATTTCGTTGTTCCAAAAGAGGATGGGGGTTGCATCCGATTTTAGATCTACCTCTGATAAATCAGTGAGCAAACTAAACTACATAAATCATCAAGGGGGTCTGCGGTTGCACCTTATCTACAAACTGGCATACCAGGTCCTCTTGTGGGCTCAGAGGAAGATTCTCTCTCTGAGCGCTATGTATATCCCTGGGTCAATGAATTAGGGGACAGACGTCCTGTCGAGGCAGGGGCCTAATTTGGCTCTTGGACTTGATATCTCTCCTTGACGGCCCTCCCTTGGAGATTCCACTCAGGAGGGACCTTCGATCTCAGGCGATAGGATCAATTCTTCACCCAAACCTAGAATTGTGGAAACTGAGGGGGCCCTCAGAGGTCTCAGGTCTCTGCTGAGGTTGAGGTTGTTGAGACCATCCTCCAATCCAGAGCTCCCTCCACAAGAAAACTCTACGCTTTGAAGTGGAAACTGTTCACTTCATGGTGCGGAAGTCGTCAGCAAGACCCAGTTAACTACCCTGTTGGAACAGTGCTGGAGTTTTTGCAGGAACGATTCTCTGCAAGGTTATCTCCATCTACGATAAAGATGTATGTGGTGACTATATCTGCTTACCACACTTTTTTGGGTGGAATGTCAGTTGGTATTGTTACGACCCTGGTCTAGGGTCAGGGAATTTAACATAAAAAAAGAAGTCTGAAACTGTTGCTACCGTGAGCCTGTGTGTTTATTTTTATTTTTTTTTGTAGATCTCTTTTGTCACAACACAGAAACAAGCCAATATTTTCAGGATTGGGTAGTGCCAAAATAATGAACAAAACTGCCATGAGTTTGTTTGCCTCTCTTTCTCTCTCTCTCTCTCTCTCTCTCTCTCTCTCTCTCTCTCTCTCTCTCTCTCTCTCTCTCTGCCTTTACCGTGCTTTGTTCCTACATACCTGCAATCACAATCAGCAATCAACCTGTTCATTTTTGTCCTCTTCTCCTATACTATTTAATGTTGCCCTGTTTCTGGCCTCTTTGTTTATAGTTGGACACGCTTTGTTCACATAATTATTTCTGATCTTTTGCAGTTCAAGAAGTCTGTCAGTCAAGTCATGTCTAGTCTGTCTTGTTGAGTGTGTCTCACCTGTTTCCTGTCCAGTACCCTACTGCCAGCATGTGTTCCCTTCTGGACACTGACTGGGGTGCTGTTAGTCTCAGTTGGGGCTTTTCGCTTGCTTCTACTTGTTTGCTGTTCTACTTGTTGTAGCATGCTGTCTGTGACAAGAGACTTTCCTGAGTTACCAGGCCATTTCATCCTGAGTTAGTTTTCAGATCTGCGTCCTGCATCTTCCTTTCTGCCATAGGACGGCAGACTGCCTGAGTTATTTATTTTATGTACCTGCATTTGGGTCCTCTCTCCACTCCTTGACAAAAACGGGTTGCTAACTAAACCAAGGGACTCTAAATAACCTGTGTGAAAGAAAAAGTAATAAATGACAGCAGTCTTTCCTGATTCCCTCATGTTACACAGGTAACCATAGTTCCCTGAGAAGGTAACTAGACACTGTGTTGCGTTGCCATACTTCCTGCATTCCTGTGATTGTCTTGCTTCAGCCTTTTAGAAGCTAACACTGTTTGGTCTGGATATGCTTTATAGTTTCCTGGTCGATGACGACACCTGTCTATGAAATTCTGTCTGAGAGTCTCGTCCCCTTCTCAGGGAACCATGGTTACATGCATAACCTGAGACGTTTCTTTAATGGTGTTTTATTAACAAAGTTTGGGAGGAACACATTCAAATGATCTAACTAATCATCACATCACTCCAACCAGCAGTCATTAATCAGCAATCAACATGACTGCCCAATCAGCATGAGCAGAGACCTATATATATTGACGCAGTCAACTCACTTATGCTTTTGGTCAGTTTCAGCATCATAATAAAACACAACATAAACTCCAGGCCTGGTCCTCTCTCGTCCTTCACTGTCGTCGCTACTCTTTTATGCTTCAGGAGCTCCTCAGTGAGAGATACGAGACCGGTGCAGTGCGCAGCTGACGCTCATTATCACTCGTGCCACCGGCCTTGCGCCATTCCCTCACGGCTCTCGCCCACCCTGCTTGTCGCATTTATTTTACCTTAATTGCTTGTCAGTATATTCGACGGTAGGCTACACTTTAACCATATTTCAAAGACAATAAAAATAATTATGTAGTTACATATAAAGATGTACTTAAGCCCTACTTAAGTTGTCCAAAAAAAGTACTCTTAATTGCATTTAATATATTTGATTTTGCCCATCTGGAATTGTTGAATCACCGTTGTTTGCTATTGTTATATATATTGTCATATATGTTGAGATCTCATGTGAGTGACAAGTTGTCCCATTCTCCTGCTGAGAAGCACATCATCAGAGAAGAGAAGAGATGTTACTGGACACATCTGGCTTCACATGCTACCTGGCATATGTTGGCAGCCTATGATTCAGGAAAAGTCATTTACCTGTATGGATCTGCTGAAAAGTAGGATGGTGTTGAAGACATTTGAGAAAAGAACATAACAAATGTTAATACCAAACTTCCAATTTATTTCCCCACAGGCAACAAATTACCATTACAGGCTTGTTCAAATCCCTATAGGCACCCATCTCTGCAGCACATAGACCACCTCATCAAAAAAAACAAAAAAAAAAAACATTGTACTCCCTCAGACAATTAAGAAAATTGTCAGTCAGCACCATCTACTCGGTTTTTATATTGCTATTGCAGAGTTGTGAATAAGGTACAAATAGCCCATAGTTTATATAAGGTCTATGTTTTTGCTAGAAACCTCATATGCTCAGATGCTTTAAAACATTGCATCCTTGACATCTTGCATATTGCAAGATAAAATCAGACATCTGGATTGACATGGCCAACTAAAAGTCATTTCAGCACACATCTAAAAAATAGTTGTCAATTAAAATACAGCAAACCAAGCTTTGCCTGCAAACTTTGTTAAAGTGGTCTTCTGCATTTCAAACATATTCTCATGAAATACACATATCTTTTCTTTTGATGTTCAGGCAAGCAGCATTCATTACATCCAAAAATGGTGGACTTTCCACCTACATGAGAACAAAAGTTTCTCACAGTGTTAAGAAAAATACTGTGGGAGGCAAAGATACATCGTTCTAAGATGTACTGTTAAGTGCTTGTTGACTGCATGGGAGTGTTAAAATGCCACATTGTCCCATATAATCAGAAATGTTGGCATTTTTCTCCTCACCTGGACTCCCATTGAGGTCATCCAGAAAATGAAATGAGCCTCTCTGTATCGTATACCTCAATTACAGGTTTTTGCAACTGCTGGCCATCATACTGCACACATTGAGATGATGCCACCCCTGGGTTTTCCCAGGTCAACTTCTAAAAGCTTTATCAATCTGCTTGCAAAACAATGTCAAATAAATCTGAGACCATTCCTTGATACAGCATCTCTCCTTCATATTCAGAGGTCGATGCTTGTTGACTGTTTTCCTCTGCTCATCTCACATGTTTTTTAATGGGGTTTGGGTCAGGGGACTACTATATCCATGGAAAAAGCTTCGTTGGTTAGTGAACTGTTCTGTTGTTTATTTAGAGATGTGCTTTGGATCATTGTCATGCTGGAAGATTCAATCATGCCCCATTTGAAGCTTCCTGACAGGGTCATAATTTCTACTGGTACTTGATGGAGTTTATGATTCTATGTATCTTAACAAGTTGTTCAAAGTTGTCTTTGGAAGAAAATTAGCCCGACAGCATTAAAGCTCCACCACTATACTTCACAGTGGGGATGAGGTATATTTCTACGGCTATGTTCCAAACCCACCTCTGGTGTTTTTCCAAAAAGCTTTATTTTGGTCTCATCTAACTATAAAAACCTGTCCCACTGAAAGTTCAGGTAATGTCGGGCAAAGTGTAGGTTTATGAAATTGCTGTTTGGGAATCTTGCAATAATAATAAAAAAAAAACTTAAAGAAGTTGTGGTTATATATGTGAGGTCTATACTTTAAAAAAAATACAATACATTTTTTTTAAAATGAGCATTTACTTGATCCTGATAAGCTGCCATTGCTAAAGAAAGCGACACAAACATCTTCTGGAAATGCTGTAGAATTGAATCATTCAGATGATGATGAACTTATGAAGAGTTTCCCATTTTGTGTTCATCAGATGTTCTGACATCCATAGGTCCATGGGCACAGGGAACTGGCAGTCGCCTAGGACGGCAGCACAGTCAGGGCGTCAAGAATGAGAGGGATTTAGTTTTTAATTTAATTTATTTATTTTGGCACATTCGTTTGGAATTATTTCATTTATATAAAAAAATTATCACCCGATTAGTTATTCTAAATCTAAATTATCTTTCCTTCATTCTGCCAAGTACCAAAACCCGCCCCTAGCAACAGCGGCATATTGGTCTTATCTGTTGATTTTGCAACAGCCAATCAGAGGTGTTTAAGTTAGCCCTGAACAAAAACTCTGGCGTTTTGAGGGGTGAGTGCACTATTACTTCTGCGTGCTCACAAATCCTCTCATAATAGCAAACAAACTTTAGACATTATGTAAATAAGAGATTCATTATTCAGACAGCTTCATTCATTATTACAGAACTTTGTGAGATCACAACAAAGTAGCCTAATATACTTTTTAGTGATTATAGAGGGGGCGCTCTTGGCGCGTTTTCTGCCATGCCAAATCCCTTATACGGTATGCTTATTTTTCTGTCAAAATTAACAGTGGTTTGCTGAAAATTCTCACAATTGACGCCACTGTTGCATCCTATAGAATTGGCAGCACTATCAGACCAGATTCTCTGATGGAAAGATCTTGATTTATGACATGATTGATTATACGGTGGTTATAGCACTGATCTCATCTGATACTACATCTCTTAGTCTTCCTCTCATTTGTCTTACACTATTTCTCTTCACTCTACCTGTCTGGCAGCATAATCAGGGATGAGGATCTCTTGTTCTGAAGGGCCACTGAGCTGCAGAGTTTAACTCCATTTATAATCAAAAACACCTGAAAAATCTACCCAAAGCTGTTTTACTAACTATCTATGGAGTATTCATTACATGTATTTAGAAATGCATGTAACCGATTGTAAAAGTCTGAAACTTTGTGGGCACAGACCCCCCCTTCACTGAGTACATTAAATGTAAATTCACACAAAAAGATCCCTTCCCACCCAACACATAACATCTGCTCGCTTCAGGCAGATGCCAGATAGCGCTAACAACTAAAACATCCCAATCTCAATTTTTCTTGAACAATTTTGCCCATTTTTCCAATTCAGCCATCTGGACAGTATTTAATTGTTCATTTTTCTTGATTTCAGATTACAAGTTACAAGCATAATTTTCTTGGAACATTACACAAATTTCTCCAATTTAAAAAGCAAATGGAATTTAGTAAATAGTTTATGTCGGGAGAAGGAAACTGGGAAAACCTGGGATGGAGCTGGAAAATACTATATATAGTGAACACAACACTTTGAGTGGGAGGGGAAATTGCTTTTGCTCCACTCCACTCAAATACTTTACTCCAGATTGTGGATTTTTGTTGGATGGAGAAAAAAAGCATACCCTTGCGATAAAGAAGTACCCTTTAAGATACTTTTAAAAAAAATTTTTTTTATAGTGCTTATTACAGAAATAATATATTTAAAAGAAGATACTTTAGTACAAAATGAATGTGAAGTTTTTGGTCAGTTAATTGCTTGTTATGCTACAATGAAAATGATTTATACTTTGAATTTATATTAAATACAATTGACCCTTTGCTGGGAGTTTGATTGACAGGTGATCTAACCAATCATAACCCAGAATCCGCCATTTTTCTGACAAAGCAGTCAGGGAAGTTAGTAGATTAACGTTGGTGGACTTGAATTTGAAACATTGTGTGTATTCACGTCTTTCTGCGCTTGAAACAACATTCCTTCTGATGTTCATTCATGTTTATTTGATGCTATAAATGAACTAGTATGAAGAGGTTGGTTCACGAGCCACTTGAAGGAGCAACAGCGATCTGTCACGACACATTAAAGAGCCACTGTACGGTATTTATTGTTTAAACTTCTTTAAAAAATTACAATGTTTGAACTTTGTTTCATATCATAAGTAACCTACGCTGTCTTACCCGTCAACGCGTTGTCAGTGTCCTCTTTGCTCCGTGATGTATTTTTCACTGTGTGAGAACATGATGTGTGGTGAGAGTGGTTGGAAATAGCAACAGGGGGCGGGTGTTTGCGAACAGTCAATTAATTGAATTTAAGAGTAAAACGGGTGGGTAAAATCCACCCTCTCTTGTGTTTTTCTATTTCTTTGCACATTACTGGGTTAATGTTTAACATTTACCCTACAATATCAACAAGAAATAGCTATCAATAATTTAATATTTATGATTTGATATTTTACATTTTAGTTATATTATAGTATAGTTTATCTAAACAACTGAGAAAAAAGTTACTATCTGAGTCCTAGCAATTCTATTCTATTCTATTCTATTCTATTCTATTCTATTCTATTCTATTCTATTCTATAATACTGACAGTGTTGCCAGTCTTGTCCAGGTGGAAGTAGGTGCTATGAAGCATTTAGATCTAAACATCATCCACAACAATTCATGCCTGAAGGCAAACTGTCCAGATGGTCTGTGAACATGGAGCTGTTTCTGGACCAGCTTCCCAAAGACCTTAATGATGTGTGAAGTGAGAGCCATCACAGGATGTTCCCTGCACTGTAATGGCTCAGTTCTGATGTCCTCTACCTGTGCTATGTCGTTGCAGGTTTAATTTAAAAGACAAACGGAAGACTTCCTGGAAACTTTGTCAGTTCAGACTGCAGTAGTATCATTAAAGAATACCATCAAATGCTGTCTGTCTTCAACAGCAACAAAAATGTAAGAGAACATCCCTTACTTACTCCTGACATCATCTTGGCACTGTGTTCCACACAATAATTTACTACAGGTTCATTACTGTTGAGAGTCAAGAGAAAGAACTCCTATTCGGTCAGTGTTCTATCGCCTAAATTAGACTGACCTGCATTAGCATGCGCATACATAATTAAACACCTGCTTGAATATGTATCTTGGGTCCCCTGCAGAAACCTGTGGTGTCTTGCATACCTGAATGTGAATTTTGAGTCTCTCTTGTAGAGATGATTGGTTCTGCACTGCTGTGATTATCAACAACTCAATTTACCTGCTTCTGAATTAATTATGACTCTTTATAGTTGGCTCAGTCACTATTCCAGTCATAGCTTTGGGCCCCCTGTGCGCAGTTCCACCTTTCCTCCCGCTAGCGATGCCCCTGCTTCATCACTTCTTGATGATTTTTTCCATTTTCAGAAAACTGTGCTACTTGCGTTCACATCCTTTGTGCACTTTAGCATACTTTTAAAAAGAGAACTTATTATAGTACAAATATACTTTAAAAGAATATACGAAGTGTGAACTGAAAGTAATTTTATCTGACAATTTTTATAATATAATAAACAGAATAATTAAAAATGTATGTTAGTTTAAATTTATAAATTTATGTTATATATAAATTCATATTTAAGAGTGTTTGACTCAATTGACCCTTCGCCGGCAGTTTGATTGACAGGCGATCTGACCAATCATAAGCCCAAATCCGCCATTTTATCTGACAAAGCAGTCAGGGGAGTTAGTAGACTAACGTTGGTGAACTTGAACTTGAAAAGTTGTGTGTACTCACGTCTTTCCATGCTTGAAACAACATTCTGATGTCCATTCATGTTTATTTGATGTTATAAATGAACTAGTATGAAGAGATGATCGGTTCACGAGTCGCTTGAAGGAGCTACAGCGATCTGTCACGACACATTAAGGAGCCGCTATACGGTATTTATTGTTTAAACTTGTTTTATAAAATTACAATATTTTAAATATGAAACTGTTTCATATCAAAAGTAGCCTGCTCTGTCTTGTCTGTCAATGCGTTGTCAGTGTCCTCTTTGCTCTGCGATGTACTTTTTCATTGTGTGAGAACATGATGTGTGGCTTGAGAGCTTGTCAGGCTTGTCGGACATTGCAACACTAAATAAAGGGTGCGGGTCAATTAGGTAGGACTAGGATTTGTTCCTCTGTTCTTATCATGAATGATGGAACAGTATTCTAAAGTGTTACACAACTTTTCATTTGTGGAAAGCAAGCCATTCTGCAGTATTCTCCTGTACTCCAAAACATTCAATGACTTTTTATAGTGAAGTAGCTCACCAATACCAGCAGCTAAAAGGTGTCACACAATAACACATCTTCCTCTGTGCTTTACTGTAGTGCATTTGCTTAAATTTGCTAATTTCTTGACCAATAATTTGTGGTTAAGAAGACAATTTAAAGCTCAGTGTTTAGCCATTTAGGGCTTGGCCAAAAACATACAGGAGCACAGAAGAACACACAAAAAACAGGAGAATAACAACCAATGTAAAATAGACAAGAACTGACCACCACCAACTGAAATGATGGCTATACTTACACAGAATGTCATATATTTAAATATATATGTAAGTACTCATTTGTAATGATGAAGTTGCAATTTAGTACATTTAAACATATTAACTTTAATACTACAGTTAAAAAAAGAAAACATTTCACATGATTTAATGTTAGTCAATACATCAAGATAAGTGTATTTCTTTAAAACACGACAGAAACAATGATTTAAAATATACTTTAATGTTAAACTTTTGGCATTATTATAAATTACCTTTTTAAAGTTTGCTTAAGTGTGTAAAAAATCATGAAGTGTACTCTCTTTAAGTGACCTTTTATTTCATTAACATTATATTACCTGCAAGTACATTTGTATTAAATATTATTTTAAGATTTTAAGCACGACAAATATACTGTTACGTGTATGCTGTCATGTGTTTCCCTTGTGACCTAGTTTCCCAGTGTGTCTGATTGTTCGATTACGTTCAGCTGTGTCTCATTAATTACCTTGTTTCTCCCTTTGTTTGCCACCTGTATTTATACCTTGTGTTTTCCCTCATTCTCTGTCCATTCTCATCAATGTTAGATGTGCAAGTGTGTGTATTCCTAGTTTTGCCATTAAGTCTTGTCTTCATTGTTCTCCGTCGTCTGCCTGTTGGTTACCACTACACATTACGTGACATATACATTCTATATAATTAAGCTTAAGACTTAAGAATTAAAACTTTTTCATAAGGGATGACTTACCACTAATATAATCAACAGCATACTGAACCTTTACCAAAAATAATAAAACAAAACAGTAACAACAACAACAAAAACCCACTGTATTATTAGTATAATTTCAGATGAAATATTGAAAAAACAACAAATCTATAAATTCCAGTTCTCCTGTTCCAGCTCTTTGAAGCAAGTGCTTTTTATGTGGCAGCCTTTCAGTTTCTTTTGTACTCTGAACTATGACAGTAATCGCCAAAAACTCAGTTGACCTGCTTCTGAATTAATTACGACTCTTACTGATATGGTCAGTAATCTGGTTAGTCAATAAGACAAACCCAGCCAAATCTGAGTTCCAGTGTTGTGGAAAGCTGCCTACATTATTATATACAAAGTGGAAATAAAAATGAAATCCTTCTGATGTACCATAATCATATTAGGTATGAATCATATTTTGTCATATAATAAAAATATCAAATGCTCAACATTGAACTTCTAGAGGTTCAGTGTCAATTAAGACTAAGCATTTTGCATTTGTATCTGTTTGCCATTTTAAATGTGGTACAAATGAAAATTTGATGGGCCCTGTGGTCACTTTGAATGCGTTGTTAGTTTCAGGCTACCTCACGGTTTGAATATTTGACAATGTTTTGCTGAACAAAAATGGATTTCAGACTCTGAATGGATAGAAAATCTCATCAGATCCAATCGGCAACATTTTGACCTGTTTTGAACCATAAAGGAAGATTAAAATTTAACAATCAGCTGTCTTTTCGATTTTTCCCCATAAAGGTTAACAATTCAGCAAATAGATCGGGTTTGAAGAGGAGCTTCTTCTAACTCTCTTTTCTTCTTGGACACGCTGATGCTGTCATGCTCATTATGTAGCCTACCAGAGGTACTGGGGTTGAAGGTGATATTTTCAAGTTTCTCATTGCATGATTTCTCTTGCTCTTGTGTATTTGAAAAGGCACATTTCAAAAGTCTCTGTTATCTCCTCCCCAGACTGCGCCTTTTGAAACCATAATTATAATTACGGTTGTCACTAAAGTAAAAAATTCAGCTATAGTTTTCAAGATATGCCACATCTAATTACACAATCTATGCAGAAGAAGTCACCTCAACCCACAAAGTAATGACAGACAGTTTCCCTGATGTTTTTCCTGTTAACCACATATTGTTTCTGTAAAAAATACTCCCCTAACAGCCATTCCGAGGTTATTTAGCAACCTCATAGTAACATTTTCCTTAATAAAAGATTTTACCATGACATGACATTTAGCTCTTAATAGTAGTCTGAATGCATCTGATACTTGAGTATTAAAAATACAGCATTCAGTAATTTCCTCTGCAAACTATTTAGAAGCTGTAATGGTTTTAAGAAGCGAGTAATTACTACAGAATTACACGACCCCTCTATAATTGTACAGTAATTACAAGCAGTAAGAGTCTAACATTAGAAAACAGACCAATTAAGTGACTAACGTGAATAAGATTCGAAATCAACCATCAGTACAAAGAAACATTTATTATATAAAAGGGATGTGAACCTTTAGAGATGAACTGAAGTCAGGCACGTCATTTGCAAGTTTTGAGTACTTAAAATTCAAGGACTTCAACTTTTTTATCATAATATTCAAAACATATTTTATAGGTGACCTGAGACACATTAGACTGATATTCAATCTCACGCCTCTTTTGAAGAAGTACATTGTACAGGGAAATGATGTAATTGCTGATACAATTGTACTTGTGTAAAGTACAATTTAAACTCATTTGTTTTCTATTGTGTCCAAAGTTAATATTCTTGCACTAAAGTTTTCTACACCAATTTGACAGTAATACTGATATCTGAATTACAGATGTTGCAACCGGATCTCACAGGAAAATGTAACTATTTTACCAAGTTGCAATTTCATATGAATTTACAAACGTATGATTTTCAAATGAATCTCATTACGAGGGCCCACCCCTAAAACCGCCCTAAACCGTCACTGGGGTTTAAACAGATCATATGAAAAGCCATCACATCAGCAATAATAACGTAAAAAAAAAAAAAAATAGTTACGAATTGCCATGAGATTGTGTTGCAATATCCGAATTTGATGTTCAAAAGTAAATATAGATTGTCCACCATAGCACATGATTTTTTTTTATAGTGCCATAGTCATTTTAGCCATGCTGCATGAATGTTCTTAACACAACCTATTTTCTATAAGCCTATGCAGTCAGTTAACACAGAAAGTTGAAACATAAGCTTATTGGTTATTAACTCCAAAAAAACACACCTATAGCCTACATATAATTCACTGCAAGGTCCAGCTGAAATGAATAGGAGTGGCAGTAAAACAGCAACCACTTTTGTTCCTTTTCACAAAAATTATGATTACATGAGCAGCTTATTGAAAACCTATTTTGCAGTTCCTTGCAAAATTCTACGTTATGACCTCTCAACACTTTTGTACCCAATAGTGCATGATTTATAAACAAACACGTTTGCTTCACATAACCAGCTGTATATTTATGAGTCCTGTGAAACATGTCATGGCACTTAAAAAAAAGCAAAACGTGTGTAAAAGCAAGCTAAAATGGCATGGTTGGTTTGTTTTTGCTGCTGTTAATACTAGTGGTTAGGTTTAGAGTAGGGTGTAGCGTAGGGGGTATGTTATTTTCAGACACAATGGAGCATTAACTTTTTAGTAGCACTTACCAGACTAAGCCCTTCTTCCAACAACCAACGTAATAAAATGTTGCCACATTCATCTCTCTGTAAACAGTAGTTAACAGATATAATTGATCTGTTATCATTTCAGGCATGTCGTCATCTTATATTGCAAGATTTTACATATTTACATTAGTTTATTGCTTATAACTTTGCACAATGTTGGTATGATTCTATCAAACAAATGTCTTATTCTGGTTTGAGCCTCTGCCACACAGAACTCCATTTTAACTGTATTTCTCTATATGTGTTTACTTTCTTTTTTATTCAAACGGAGGAACCAAGTGGAAAGTATTGTCTGTGATAAACTGCAGATACTGTCCAGCTAGGGGCATTTTCGTAGAAGTGGGAAAGGAGATGGCAACATCAGCAGATAAAGTTTCAGAGAGAGGACATGCGTCTTATTTGCCTCCCTTTAAACTGAGCTTCTAGCATGAGATTTGTAAGTTAGCTATTTGTAAGTAATTTGTAAGTTTGTAATTATTGTAAGTTAGCGGTGAATGAGTGGCTGGTTTTGTAGTTTCTTCTGTGAACAGGTGACAGTATGGCTTGCTCTCACAGAGAAACTGAACTAAAAGTTCTATCCATTCTAGCAGTGGGTGTAAATGTCATAAGAGGGGAGATTTTATATATGACGAGAAAATTTGATTAAATTGTCTAGATTTGCTTTTTTAATGGAGTGACAATAACTATGTTTAAATGCAACCAAATAATGGATCAATTGAAATAAACCAATAAACAGGAAAAAAATAAGCCACCAAATGCTTGAATCCATCTAAATGCCTGTATGTTTATGCATGCATATAAATCACTGTATCACCTGCATACATTCGTACCTCACAATCAATGCAAATAGAGTGCAGGTTATTGATATATAGATTAAATAAGAGAGGCCTCAAAATGGACCCCTGAGGTATGCCAACTTGTCTTACGATGTTTTTGAAAAATGCAACCCAGATTTGTTCCATAGACTTAATTTTCTTGGAAATTGTGTTGACAACTTTGTAATAAGAACACCATGGTCTAAAAATTATGGCTCCAAGAACTCCACCCTTTTCCAGTTTAAGAAAACAGTTTATGTTTTTATTCTAAAGCCAAATTGTTTGAGGTGTAACCCAAAAGGACTGCTGTTAAGATGGATGGTTGTTCTGCCCTATACCATTGACAGGTAGTTTACTAATGGGCATATAATTAGACAACTCCAGATCTCCAGCTTTAAAATTGGCGTTATTATAGCAATCTTCCATGCCCTTGAGAAACTCTTTGTATTGTTAGACTTATTAATGTCATTTGTAATTGGACCAGACAAACAAAAACTAAATGGTTTTAGCAACATTGTATCAAGTCTATACACATCTTTTGTAAGTCCGTATTAACCTTACATTTATTAAAATGTCACTACTTTGTTGATTCTACAAAGCATGATTTGAAAAATGTACCTATTTGAGTTTTGTCTTACATTATTTGGATGTACTAAATACAGTAGTTTTCTCCCTAACAAGCTTAAGATATGTATTGACATTACTACTTGTCAAATGACAACTTGACTCTGTTTCTTTATTTTATTATTTTATTTAACAGATTTTGGCTGTATCTATTTGAATGAGATGTGACTTGCCTTGACGGAGGGGATCTCTTTGTCATACGAAGCTACATGTGTTGTACTGTTTTATTATTAATTTCCATAACAATCCGTTCAAGTAACATTCAAGTTTAAATCCCTTAAAATGTAGCAAGAGATGCTTACCTTGGCAAATACCTCTAAAAACAAAACACATTACCATCATGATTTATTTATACACATTCAGAACACAATGTGAACACTGAAACTTCCCCCCAGTTTCAGGGGTAACACTACTATTACATCCTGAGGTAAGTCTCAGGATCAGGATGTAATAGTTGCATTACCTCAGTCAGAAGCATGTTGGATTTACAAGGCTTTGACCAGAGGAGGTTCTTTTGTCCTCTTTCCACTGAAGTGGGTAAAGCAGGAGAACTAAAGAGACAATTTAAAACTAATTTAATGGAGGCATACCCCCTCCTCTCTCTATGTCTCTCTCTAACTCATCCTCATGCAGTATTAACCACACTCTTTCTTGCTCTAATCACCTTCTTCATCATAGATCTGCTTTTTCTGTGGGCTCTCCAGTGAGGGGCCGGAACCCAAGCAGGCTCCCTGCGGTCTGCTGGGATAAATTTAGCTCCCAATACATCAGTGGCTGTAGCCAGAAGCAGTGACAACTGACCGGACCGCTTTGCCAGAGCAATGTTAGATTGTTTCATCAATTAGCTATTGGCTAGTGCTGTGGTCATTAGAGAAAGTCCATAAAACACAGACACTCACCCCTTAGCTATGCAGATATAGAGTAAAGTGGGTTGAGGGGGTGGAGAAATTAAGTTTCTCAGAGAAAGGAAGTGAATCTAACTTAAGTCAAAACCATAGGGGCAGTCTCCATAGGGAGAACTTTTGGAGTTGTGTAATATATTAAAACCACATATCCTGAAACTAATGCAGATGCTTCACCGAGATTATGCACAGTTGTGATGACGTGTTGAATATTAAGGTGGGAATTCGCTACGAATGAATTGTGCTCACTGATGGCATTATTTTAGCACTAAAGGAATCATGCAAATTAGAAGCTAGTGCCCGAAAAAGATTCAAACGTTTGTGGTGAAGCATAGTTTTGCATACAGCAAAGCCCAATCTAATGAAAAACAAAAAGACATTTTTACAAAAAAAATGTTGTTTTTACACACATTGCATCCAGTGATTGATGTTAAAACCAAGTTCAATTTCAATTTAATTACCCCATTCACACAATTAAAAAAAAACAACTTGCGCAAATAAATGCTGCAAAGAGTGTCTCTAAAATACTTGCCGTGTCTTCTGTCCCTTTGGACACATATTTTTACAGCTGGTCTTAGTGTGTTTTCCCTTACTGCCATCCTCATACAGTATAAATGTCAGCTCTTGCTTACTTTGTGACCCAGCCTGTCATTACTGTGCAAGCTCAAAAGAAAACTCCTTTCATGCCACTGAATTCTCCACCGTGGCTGAGGCAAGACTTTGAACATCAGAGCTCACTATCAAGCCGCTCTGGCTGCAGTCCGGGGGTTCATGTAGTGGAAATGTTCCCAACAGCCAATGGACAGGAGGGAGATGTAGTAAGGGACACAACCACCAGAGGACACTCTTACCACCTGCAAACATGTGTTGCCATAGATGCAGCAATTACCTCAACGTTCAGAGGCTAAGGGGTGGTGTACATAAACTTCTGGGTTCAGAAACATTTTGCCAACTAGTTTAGGTGGCAAGGCACAGTTCTATAAAAAAGATGGCTGCCTCAAGTGATTTGTCTGTCATTTATGATTGTAGCTTGTCATATTGTATGAAATGATCCCAGTGAGATCTTGGGTAAATGCCAAGACAGACTGTATGACATCAGCTGTCTTTTATGTCAGTCTGCACAACATCAACATTTTCCAAGCTAAGACTAAGTCACAATGACAGCATTGACTGGGCAGTCTGACAGCTTATTTCGACACTTTAAACTGAAATGGTACTGCACAAACCCAAGAAAGCCCTTGTGTTAATGGTGGAAATGCTTTCAATGGAAAAGAAATGCCAAAACAGAGTGTCTGGATTCTGACTGGGAAAAATTAAAAGAAATGTATATGGACTGTTCTTCTTTAAGAGTGTGCATGAGTGAAGGATTCGCTAAATGACAGGATATTTATGTTGCACCTCATATATATATAACCTTATTTACTGAACATTTCCCTCTCTTACTTGGATACACAGCTATGTAAATGTACTTCCATTGCGTTGTAGGTGCAGTCACACGCTGACTGATCAAACATGATCATTTATAGAGGTAAAAATGTGAAAATCCATCATATGGATTCTCACAGTTTTACCTCTATTTGAAAAACGTCAAAAATAAATGAAGGGATTGTAAAACAGTTTTAATGAGATCTTTAATGAGATTTAATGGTAAGTGTTGAAATAATTTGAAATCTGTTATTTTCAGGGAGTTAATTGAAAAAAAGAAAAAGCAAACCCATAGTCAAAAGGAGAATGTGATCACTGACATTTTAATAGACATTTAGATGATAGAATTTCAGTGTAAACCATAGAAAATGAACAGAAAACATACAGAATATAAATTGTTTAAAAATAAATAGATAGCTTAAATTATTACCTATACATTTATTTATACAATTAACATGAGATATTAAATCAGCATTTTGAGCGATTTTCAGCCAGTTCAGGATAGCCATAATGTTGTGCATTTTACTTGCCTGTTTGTGTATCCCCTCCGGTTCTACTTTTCCCGCTCTGAGCGGGATTCGAACCAGTATTTCCAGGTGCTCTAACAAGGATGCTAAAGTCCGCAGCCTCTAACGTAAGTCGCTAGTGCACATCTTGAGGACGGGGAGTGAGGTTTACTCGCACAGCTCCAAACAGCTGGCCTGCATTACACTCACCCCCCCGGGTCACGGCACCAGTGTAACCCCTCCGATTTTACTGGACCCGCTCCAAGCAGGATCCAAACCGAAATTTCAGGCATGGTAATCTAAAAGAACGGTAGACCACAGCCTAGCATCATTCGCCAGATCATCTCTTGAGGCCTGGGGAGTGAGGTTTACGCACACAGCTCTAACTAGCTGCGATCCATTACACTTGCAATGCTAAAAATAAAATCTCCAGCAAGATAAAATGAAAAGTTGGTAACACTTTATTTTACAGTGCCATTGTTACATAAGTTACATGTATTTACTGTAGTAATAACTAGAAATTATGCATAATTACATGCAATTAACCCTAAACCAAACCCTCATCCTAACCCTATAGTAAGTACATGTAGTTACTTAATATTACTCAGTACTTAAATGTATAATTACACTGTAATAATGACACCTTAAAATAAAGTGTAACCGAAAAGTTTTGGTCATTGCGCTTTATGTCGAGGATGTTAAAGGGTTAGTTCACCCAAAAATGAAAATTCTGTCATTAATTACTCACCCTCATGTCGTTCCACCCCATAAGACCTTCATTCATCTTCGGAGCACAAATCAAGATATTTTTGATGAAATAAAAGAGATATATGACTCGTCCATAGACAGCAATATAACCACCACTTTCAAGGTCTAGAAAGGTACTGAAGACATTGTTAAAACGGTCAACATGACTGCAGTGTGTGGCATTGCCAAGTGGAGGGAAATGTGAATCACAATTAAATTAATCCAACTACACCACCCTGGTGGGGCGCCAGGGAAATAACTCCCAATAAGGATACACAGTTAAGTTTTACTAATTGAAGACAAAGAGATAAAGGAAGACGTGAGTGTCAATACAAAAAATATATTATAAAAAGCTATTATAAAATCACCAGCCTCAATAAAATGCTCTCTCTCATAAAACATACCCAAAATGATAGAAATAGCTCTTCAGGACCAGGATTAGCAGGAACAAGGCAGACCGGCTTCAGCTCAGGAGGTCGTCCAAATCCACCTCAATTCACACCAAATCAGACACCACACGCAAACACCCCCAGGAAGTTTCGTCAGCACGCTGTGAAGCACACACCACCAAATGAAAGCAGCTAGCCTCTCGTGTTCCACACAAGCCCTCACTGGCTCCTGGAGAAAGAAAAAGAAGAAACATGTTGACAAGGGGATTCAAAAGAGAATTACACTAAATATTAATAAAAGAAAAAAAAAAAACGAACCAAAATACGTTTCTAGATACTGTTGTGGCACCTATAGCACTCAAAAAACATACATCACCATCTGCTGTTGGAAATAGGAAATACATTTCCCCCCCAAAGCCCCATATCCCCCAGCAAATCGCACCATGGTTATTTAAAAAACAAGCCCGGTGCATAACAGTGATGTACAATCCGTTTTCATTTTACGTAATTTTACAATCCTGTCCCCCTTTGTCCTGTCACCTCTCCACTTCCCCATCCCTGTGTCTCCTTTCTCTTCCCGTTTGTGGTCTATAACATGATGTTCAACAGCTCAACAACATTTTGCTCTTAGCCGACACATGCTCTCAAATGGCCTTTATCCCTTTTGTATTCATGATGCCATCTCATGGAATAATTTATGTGTCCCATCACCTCTCGTGTGGGTACAGTGCCTCTGAGCTACTTCTGGACAGGATGGGCTTCTGCATCTGACAGCGAGAGCTATTTGAAGTGGATGATTGATGCCTGCCGGCAGTGGCGGTTTTGTGAGCCGGGCGGGAGAAGGTGATGTTTTCTGAAAGGCACACGCTGGTATGATTTGAATCTATAAGGGGCCGTTGGGCTGCTTCAGAGATCCACTGCAGTGTGAGAGTGATGATGCGCTGTCATTACGTGCTCAGTATTCCTCTTCTCATATTGGTTACCATGTGATTGAGCTCTCTCACTCACTCTTCTGAACATAAGAGTCCCTGTTTTGCATACCGTGCTTTAATACAAAGGATCAAACTCACTTTGTATTGTAGAAATGTATGTCAATTTGTTTTATAAAGTGGTGGGTATTGTGGTGCCGGAACGAGGTTTGAAGAGTGGATTGCACAGGCTTGCTGATTGTGACCTCATGAAGAGAAAGGAAGAAGTCATGAACATTAAGTAGGCTGTTCTCAAATATTCTCCAAGATGTTTTGCTTGTTTTATGAATATGTAATGTATTTTTTGTGGACATCAGTTACCATGACATTTAATTTAATTTCATAGTCGCATCTGCCATTGTTAGTGCCAAGGTTTTGCATTTGACAGATATGTGAATCAGCAGAATTGTATCAATAAAAACTTACAGGCAGTGCTAGGTAGTAACTGACTCCATGTAATATGGATTACCTAATCAGATTCCAAAAATGAAGTTCTACGAAGCGAGTACTGCATGGAGTAGACGTGTTTGTTTGCACGCTTCATTTCCCTTGATTATTCTTTATTTTCACCAATAATTTCACTGTTAATTTACGTGTAACGATCGCAGACGATATGACTAAGACTAAATCAAAGAAAAGAGAAAAACCAGCTGAGGATTTAGGTGAACAATGTGTCTGTCAGTCAGGCGACAATCAGGCTGTTGTTGGCCCACGGACCCTGTTAACCTCGCTGACATTATGGAGGCTATCAAATCAATGAACAGCTCCATGATTGAAAAATTCAATTCTTTGGAATCTAACGTTACGCTGTCTCAGGCTTTGGCCCCGCTGTTGAAAGTACTTTGCGATTTATGAAAGAGGGTTGGGGAGTAACGAAATACAAGTAACTTAGTTATGTATTTAAAATACAAAATTTGAGTAACTGTATTTCATTACAGTTACATTTTAAATGGGTGGTAATCAGATGACTGTTTGGACAGTCCACTGTTTTCATGTTTTGTGATAGTTGTTTGTGAGTCATTTTATAATTCACTGGTCACTGCAACTTTTTCTCACAATTAGTTTTTTTTTTCCCCCTCACAATTGTGAGTTTGTATTTCACAAATCTGACTTCTTTGTCTCAGAATTGCGAGATTTTAACTCACAATTTTAAGTTATAAAGTCAGAATTGGGAGACATAAACTTACAATATTGACTTTTTTTCTTGCAATTGTGAATTTAGTATGTGAGTTTATATCTCATTATTCTGACTTCTCAATATTGTGAGTTTATATCTCATATTTTTGACTTTTCTCAATATTGCGAATTTATATCTCATAATTCTGACTTCTCAATATTTTCAGTTTATATCTCATATTTTTGACTTCTCAATATTGCGAATTTATATCTCATAATTCTGACTTCTCAATATTTTCAGTTTATATCTCATATTTTTGACTTTTCTCAATATTGCGAATTTATATCTCATATTTTTGACTTCTCAATATTGCGAGTTTATTTCTCATAATTTTGACTGTTGTCAATATTGTGAGTTTATCTCATAATTTTGATTTTTCTCAATATTGCGAGTTTATTTCTCATAATTCTGACTTTATAACTCGCAATTGCAACTTTATATAAAGCAATTCTGAGGGAAAAGTCAGGATTTGCAATTACCTTTTTTGTGTTTGTTCCACACTTATTAGTATTCCAAAGTATTCTAAAGTGTTTAGATTAAGTTACTAAACTTGAGTAATGTAACGAAATACATTACAAATTACTTTTTAAAGTATGTATTTTGTAATCTGTAGTACAATATATTTTAAAAGTAACCTACCCAGCTCTGTTTATGAAACTCGGAAAAGGCCAGTGCAGATTACGAGGGCCGCATTACGGTCTGCCCAAAAAAGTGAATGAGGGCCACCCGACTCAGTTTGTTGCTGACTTCCTTGTGCAAATCCTCGACGCCAGTAATTTTTCAAAACCTCTGAAGATTGACGGAGCCCATCGTACGGCAGTCACAGTCCCGTCCTTGGACTATGGTGGCCAGGCTGCATCATTGATAAAGAGAAGAATCTACGTCTCACGCGGCTGTCTTCACCTTGACATACAATGAAGCGCGCATTCTCTTCTTTCACGACTTCACCTCAGAGGTTCTGAAGTAGCGTCAAGCTTTCAATGAAAAAGGCTCAAGGAGGCTAATGTTCAACATGGGTTGCTCTTCCCTGCTCGCCTTTTTATGACTCTCAACTCATCTAAACTTGTTTTTGACACACAGTCTACATATCTATGGTGTTTTAGCAGTCAGACAGTTGGTGTTCGGTTCTTTACCGTCTGCGGGAGGTATGTGAGTACTTTCCCAAAGCTGGCACCGATCAGTTTGAGCTGCATGTTTGTTTGTCTTTCATCTAATGTTATGTTTAGTTAAGAGCACAATGAGTGACACAGAGCATTCATAGTGTTTATTTATTTGTTGACCAACTTGACTTTTTCTTCGTATATGTAAATATTTAAAGGGATTTGAGGCGTCGTTCAGGCTTTTTCAGCATTTTCCTAATTTTGTTTTGTTTATCGTTTTTGTAATACTGCTTACCGTTCGGTATATACTGGTTCCCTTTCAAGGGAATCTCAACGCTGCGTCGGTTCTGACGCATTGTGGGAACGCGTCTGCGTGATTGCGTCGTGAAGCACATGTGAAATCTGTCCAATGGTGTGATGGCAGGTGACGTCATGACCAGGAAGCTATAAAGCATGCCGGAAACAAACACTGTTAGCTTCTGTGTCTTCAGCAAGCACTCTCTGTTGAAACTGTTTGTCATATTTGGTGTTGCCTGTCTCTCATATATATATATATATATATATATATATATATATATATAATATGGCGAATAAGCAGCAATTTAAGCAGTGTGTTCCTCCCTGCCCGCGTTTCATAACGGGTGGGGATACACACTCGCTTTGTGTTGTTTGTTTGGGACCGGAGCATGCTCGGTGAGCTCTCGAGGGAGCTGGCTGCGAGCATTGTGATCTGTTATCTGCGAAAACGCTCCGGTCCCGACAAGCTGTGTTTGATGAAGCTCGCGGTCCTCGGGGCTCGGGTCCCGCTGCTGTTGAGGCACAGCGAAGGCTCGTGTCCTGGGGATCGCAAATGGATCTTGCAGAGGGGTTAGAGACGGGCCCCGCCCTTTCTCTGCCCTCACCTGCTCGTTCCAGCGCTTCGCATGAGTTTGAAGCACGCGCTGCGGTTTCTTCTGCTCGTGTTGAAGCACCGATGTTGCAATGTTCCAGTTCTGAGGAATTGGACATTGTCAGCATCGACACAGTTGATGTTGAGGATTCGCCACCTCACTCACAAGCATATGAGGAGCTCGTGGAGGTTGTGTCTCGCACTGTGTCCAGATTAAATATAAGCTGGCCAGTCGAGAAACAGGAGGTTCGTCATGTAAGCAAATTAGACGAACGCTTCCTACCGTCAAGATCACAACCTCCACGACGGGGCTTACCGTTTTTTCCTGATCTCAACACTGAGGTGTTGAGATCATGGAAGAAACCTGTTTCATATCGAGTTTTCAGTCCCCAAACATCTAACTATTCAAATATTATGGGACTGAAATCCTGTGGTTATGGGGCTGTGCCTCGTGTGGAAGAGACGCTTGCGAGCTATCTCTCCCCCGAGTCAGCATCGTCCCTCAAAGCCCCGAAATTGCCCACTAAGCCCCTAAGAACGACATCAGCGCTGGTGGGCAAATCGTACTTGGCGGCAGGTCAGGCGGCAGCATGTCTTCACACCATGGCAGTGCTGCAAGCTTATCAGGCTGACCTGCTCAAAGATTTAGATGAGGGCGAGGAAGTCAGTCATGAAGTCGTAGCTGAACTATGTAGGGCTACAGATTTATCTCTCCGGGCTACCAAAGAGACGGCCAAATCCATCGGCCGCTCTATGGCAGCCTTGGTAGCTACGGAGAGACACCTATGGCTTAATTTATCGGACATCAAAGACAAAGACAAGAGCTTTCTGATGGACGCCCCGATCTCTCCTCCTGGCCTCTTCGGCGATTCTGTGAATAATGTCGTCAAGAGGTTTCAGGAGGCCAAGAAACAGTCGGCGGCGTTCCATAAAATACTTCCTCGCCGCTCTCAAGTCCCGGGGCCTGCTCAAAGCAAAAGAGAGCAGCCCCAGCCGAGTGCGAGCTCCTCACATAGGGCTCAACAGAAGGCGAGCGTTGCGTCCCGTGCTCCCCCAAAGAGAGACTGGGGGGCGGGTCGGCACCCGCAGCCGAATCCTTCGAGGGATAGAGCGGATCTGAGGACCGTTCTCATCGCCAAGAAGGCTTCGGAAAAACGTTCCTGACGCCAGTCGAGACTGGCCAGTCCCCTCCGGGGAGAACCGGTGTTCACCTCAGTATATGGTGCCCGTGTCTCCTCGGAGCCCTCAGGGGGCTGTTTTGCCAACCCTACCACCTCGTGTGCTTCAGGGCGCAGGGGTTCTCAACAAGCGTTTGCCTCAGTGTCCGCCCGTAAAAAGAAAAACATTAGCGGTGCTGGGGTGTTCGCTCCCTCTGAGGAGGGTCTCAAAGCAATCAGTTCGGCGGTTCCCTGCCGGTTCGCCGCTTCAGGGCACCGAGCTGGTCGCTCGGGTATCACCAGAGGCCAGTCTCGAGAGGATGGTTCCCCTAGTAGAATTTTTGACAGCGTGGAAACTTCTGCCAAATATATCTCAGTGAGTCCTGCAAACAGTTCAGTATGGGTACAGAATTCAGTTCGGTTCTTGTCCGCCCAGGTTCAACGGGGTTGTTTTTACTGTGGTCAACCCAGAGCTGGCTCTGGTTATGGAACAAGAAGTACAGACACTTCTGCGAAAGGAGGCCATAGAAAGGGTTCCCTTCCCCAGCAGAGAGTCAGGGTTTTACAGCCGGTACTTCATAGTTCCGAAGAAGGATGGAGGGTTGCGTCCCATTCTAGATCTACGACAACTAAATCGCTCTGTCAGAAAGCTCAAGTTCAGGATGCTTACGTTGAAACAAATCATGTCTCAAATCAGGTCCGAGGACTGGTTTGTCACGATAGATCTGAAGGATGCTTATTTCCACGTCTCCATCCTTCCTCAACACAGGAAGTTCCTCAGGTTCGCTTTCGGGGGCGAAGCATACCAGTACTGAGTTCTTCCGTTCGGCCTAGCTTTATCTCCCTGCACCTTCACCAAATGCATGGATGCAGCTCTGGCTCCGTTGAGACTCCAGGGCATTCGCGTGTTAAACTATGTAGACGATTGGCTCATTCTGGCTCAGTCAAGAGAGTTAGCTGTTCAGCATCGAGATGCTGTTCTGGCTCACATGGAGGTGTTGGGGTTGAGGTTAAATGCCAAGAAAAGCGAGCTATCTCCACTACAGAGAACCTCTTTTCTGGGAGTCATTTGGGACTCGACTACCATGCAGGCACGTCTTTCCCCTGCTCGAGTAGATTCGATTCTCGGGGCCGTGAACAAGTTGAAGCTAGGCCAGTCGCTCACTGTGAAACAGTTTCAGAGGCTGTTAGGGCTGATGGCGGCAGCGTCCAACGTGATACCTTTTGGCCTGCTGCACATGAGACCTTTACAGTGGTGGCTCAAAACCAAGGGTTTTCCCCGAGGGGGAACCCGTTTCGCATGATCAAGATCACGCGGCGTTGCCTTTGTGCTTGTGTCATGTGGAAAAAACCTTGCTTTCTTTCCCAAGGACCGGTGTTGGGAGCTCCTTGTCGTCGTGTAACGCTTATGACGGATGCTTCCCTCACCGGCTGGGGGGTGATCATGAGTGGTCGTTCGGCTCAGGGTCCATCATCTGTCATGGCATATAAACCAGTTGGAGATGATGGCTGTGTTCCTGGCAATCAAACATTTCCTCCAGACCTGAGGGGCCACCATGTGTTGGTCCGCACAGACAACACAGCGGTGGTCTCTTATTTAAATCATCAAGGGGGTCTGCGCTCACGCCCGCTATGCAGATTGGCTCACCAGATTCTCTTGTGGGCCCATGGGAAGTTGCTGTCAGTCAGACCGATGTACATCCCAGGGCGCCTGAACTTTGGGGCAGACATCCTGTCGAGACAGGGGCTGAGGCCCGGGGAGTGGAGACTTCACCCTGAGGTGGTGGAGCTCCTGTGGGAGAGATTTGGGCAAGCCCAGGTAGATATGTTTGCATCTCGAGAGACGACTCACTGTCCACTTTTCTTCTCCCTCACACATCCAGCCCCTCTCAGGCTGGACGCAATGGTACACCCGTGGCCGAGGCTGCGGTTATACGCTTTTCCCCCGTTTGCGCTGCTCCCGGAAGCTCTGGAGAGAATACGCCAGGACGGGGCTCAAGTATTGTTAGTAGCCCCGTTGTGGCCGGGCCGAGTCTGGTTCTTGGACATTGTGTCCCTTCTCGACGGCTCTCCCTGGGAGATTCCGGTCAGGAGGGACCTTCTTTCTCAGGCGGCGGGGTCAATCCTTCATCCCCGCCCAGAGTTATGGAAACTGTGGGCCTGGCCTCTGAGGGGGCCCAGCTCTTAAACTCAGGTTTCTCTACTGAGGTGGTAGAGACCATACTCCAATCCAGAGCTCCCTCCACAAGGAAGTTATATGCCCTAAAATGGAAGGTGATTACCGTTTGGTGCACAGCTCGTATGCAGGACCCAAGTGCCTGCCCCATCAGTGCAGTACTAGAGTTTCTGCAGCACAAATTCTCAGCGGGGTTATCTCCTTCTACACTAAAGGTCTATGTTGCGGCCGTTGCCGCTTATCACGCTCCTGTTGATGGCGCATCTCTAGGGAGACATCACTTTGTCACTCGCTTCCTTCGTGGTACATTAAGACTTAGGCCTGCGGCACGCTCAAGGGTACCGACTTGGGATTTGGCTGTGGTACTGGAAGGCCTGTCCTTAGCTCCGTTTGAGCCAATTGAAAAAATCCATGAGAAGTTTCTCTCCTTTAAGAGATTTGCAAGCTCTGTCGGTTTCACCCTCTTGTCTTGAATTTGCACCAGGTATGGTGAAAGCTTTTCTGTTCCCTCGTGAAGGGTATGTTCCTAAGGTTCCCACTCATGCGGCAGGACCTATTATGCTGCAAGCTTTTTGTCCTTCTCCTTTCTCGTCGTCAGACCAGGAGAAGCTTAATCTGCTTTGCCCAGTTAGAGCATTGAATGCTTACGTTCACAGAGCTGCCCTGTGGCGTAAAACAGATCAGTTATTTGTGTGCTTTGGACCTCCTAAGAAGGGGTACGCTGCATCCAAGCAGACTTTGAGTAGGTGGATAGTCGAGGCTATCTCACTAGCATATGATTCGGCTGGGCAACCCTCTCCTCTTGCTGGAGAGGGCCCACTCTACGCGGAGTATGGCTGCCTCAAAAGCTTTACTCTCAGGAGTATCGCTGCAAGAAATTTGTGATGCGGCAGGTTGGTCTTCCCCGTATACCTTTGTGAGGTTTTATAACCTCGATGTGGCCTCAACCCCGGGGTCTCGAGTTTTAACTTCTTAACCCTTTCGCACGTAAGTTTAAAATATTCTGGCTGAGCCCCCAGCGTGAGTTTTTCAAGGCGACCGTTATTTAGAACGTGTCGCTTTATTGTTTCCATGGTGACGCGTCATTGCTTGTCACGTGACAGACGGTAGCCACAATAGCGCTGTATGACTGATGATCTGCTTTTATTTCATTTTTCTTTTTTTATTCAAAATATTAACAAATTTGATGACTATAGCGTGAAATATCTGATATTCCGATTGTCAAATATGTGCAAGTGGATGTGTTTTTCTGTTTAAACACTTTTATAATGATCGCGTTAGTTGAGCTATACGCGCGATGGGCGCCGCCATGTTCGTTTGCCCCGCAGTACAGAGAATCGCGTCTGTTGGTTTTAAAACACGTGAATTCATCCACTTATCCCGAAATACATGAATGTAAGTGAGTCGGTGAACTGATAGAAGAAGAGAGTAAACTTTAAAGTTACTTACACAATGTGTATCTGATCTGAATAGAGCGTGTCGTCAAATTATTATGGAAATTATTGTTATTGCCGCTCCCATAGACGTCAGTGTGTATTTTACAAACTCTAAATGTATTGATTTGTTAGTACTTATGTGCATTTAAATGTCTGAAACCTAAAATAAACATTATGTGGTTGAAAACACTGCATATTTGTGATATATTGACAGCGCTGAGCGCGTCTGTCACTGGCTCAGCGCCAGAGAACGCGCGCAAGGACATTTGAATTTGGCAGTTGATCACGTGATGCGCTGAAAGTTCTAATCACACCGGTGTGATCGTACGCTCCAGGGACCAGCCAAGACTGATCACACCGGTGTGATCGTACGCGTCAAAGGGTTAATCCTTCGGAGTTTCACCAGACAGGCATTTTTGTCCTATGGCGGCGTGGGTATAAACGTTCCCACAATGCGTCAGAACCGACGCAGCGTTGAGATTCCCTTGAAAGGGAACGTCTCAGGTTACTCATGTAACCATGGTTCCCTGAGAGGGAACGAGACGCTGCGTCGCTGTGCCATACTCCCTGCAAGCCTGTGAGCTACTTGCTTCGACTTCTTCGGAAGCTAACAGTGTTTGTTTCCGGCATGCTTTATAGCTTCCTGGTCATGACGCCTATGACGTCCCGTCACACCATTGGACAGATTTCACAAGTGCTTCACGACGCAATCACCCAGAGGCTTTCCCACAATGCGTCAGAACCGACGCAGCGTCTCGTTCCCTCTCAGGGAACCATGGTTACATGAGTAACCTGAGACGTTTTTTACACCTCGTGGTTTGGGGAAGCGGTTTGAATGGGGTGGGGGGACGTACTTTGTGTTTATCGTTTATCCTGACGTTATGTAATATTTAATGCACTTCATGTTGCTGATAACAAATAATGGAATACATATAATATATAATAAATATAATAAATATATCTTTCTCTTTGTATTTTATATCAATATGGTATACACAATTATACTATTCAAATCAATGTGATGTGAGTTAGGTCAAATCTAATCTAAAAGTATTCAAAAAGTAATCAGATTATATTACCTTAAATATGTAATGTAATGGATTATGTTACTAACTGCAATCCTTGTCATATAATTTGGAATCAGTAAGTGGCTACAATTTGTAAGTTATCTACCCAGCACTATCCACTATCTACTCAGCATGCTTGTAGGTTTAGTAGTGACTCTTTTGCTGTAAAGCGCCATATTTTGCTCATTTACAAGCTCGTAATTTTATTTTCTGTCTTACATGACTTAAATCAAAATATTTTTCTCATACCTCTTTTCACCCTCTGCCTGAAATGCCCTATTTTATTTACTGTCTCTTTAAAGCCCAGTCTGCTCTTATCAGTCAGCTGGTCCAGTCTGTTGTGATTGGTCAAATGCTTAGAGCATGTGTCGGAAATTTAACGGCCCTTATCATAATCGGGTTTCAGCTCCTGAGGCTTCATGAGCAGCTGTAAACAGTATTATATCTAAGGTAGCTATGGTGTCGGTATTGGAAGTCCTAACATTGTTTCTTTCTTTTGTTCTTTTTTTGCCCTTGTAGCGAAAGAAAGAAAAAACTCTGTGACATAGTGAAATTGCCTACCCATTTGTTCTTTGAGTCTGGGCCAAAGCAGCCATTAGGTGGACATTTACATGCGCAAACAGCTGTATTACACCAAAGGAAAGGTAAAATAATAAAAAAAAGCATAATGGGTGCCCTTTAAGTACGAGAGGATCCAGCAGGTTCTAACTCACTGAAATATATAGATAACCTTTTGTTTTACTAAACTGCAGCTGTATGTCAGTGGACGTGTATCAGGATTGGTCACCTTTGTTTGCATTTTGTTTTGTGATCTCACTGGAATGGATAGTGAGCCGTGGAAAAGCAAAAGGGAGGTGGAGAGCTGTGTGTGGGAGAGTCCACTGTTGCTGCCCCTTTTCGCTATGAATGACAAACAAATATCAAAGCATTCCAGCTCCAGATAACTTGTTGTTATAATACACACAAATTAATTGAAAACTCTATCAAAAACTGGAGATACTTCTAGCCCAAAATGTTTGATTGTAGAATTCACTTTTACCAAGGCAGAGCTCACGCTACATGATTTTTGATAAGGTTTTCCTATTTTTGACAAGAATACGCAATATCTGGGAGATAAAAAACCTTCATTAGTATTATTAATTTTTATTTTTTTTAGTTGGCTCTAATAATATATATGTATATATATACACACACACACAGTACTTTGATATTTGTATTAGTCTAATATCGCATTAAATCTCACGTGGCATAAAGCAATGTATGATTGCAAATAAATGATATAATCAAAAATGATTGTATAATCAAACACTCAGACTGAAAATGTATTAAATTAAAGCAACTGATTAAATTAAAGACACAAAAATATGACATGCTGTGTTTCTACTAGGTTCAAAAATATGTTGGGAAAATTGCCTCTGGATAAAAGTTCATTTCTGACATTGATTTGATAGGCAGCATCTTATTTCTTTTTTATGTATGAAAATGTTTTCCCTGTTGGTCTGGGATCTTGGTCTGGCCAGAGATCTTACAAATTGTGGATCTCATTTGCATCAGTGTTCAAGAAGCTACGTTGAAAATGTTGCTTACCAACACAGACTACTTACAATTTAAAGCGAAAAACTACAGAATAGCTGCAATTTTGAGAAAAAGCAGTTTTCTACATCTACAATATAAAATATATTATACATAAGTCCTACAGAACATCAGTCAGTTATACTAATTTAAACTGCTAATTGACTCATTAAATCTGATTTGAATTGGAGGTACAGTCCCAGTGAATTTATTGCCCTCACACTAGTGCCCACTGTGTGCCCACTGCACATTGGGTTTAATATTTTCCAAGGCATGTCCAGATTATTCACAGTTTTCCAATCCTATCTGTGACACACCAGAGACTGAGACAGAGAATGAGAGTGAAATGGTCACCAAATAAAACCATTTTGATGAAAAATTGGTCAGTTGGACCATGTGTCCATATTTCTGCAGTGAAAGTGACTGACTGATTGTGTGTGTAGTAGTAATTGTATAGCATGGGACAGGCGAATAACATGCTGAGGAGGTGCAGGGGCCGTAATAGACGGATGAACAGGAGGAGAGGGATCATGGGTCTAATGATGGTGTGGAATGATTCACAGGAGCACAGCTGGTGAAAAAAAGAGGGCTTTTGAGAGATTTTGAGAGAAAAGGTGGTGAAAGATGAAAAGATTGATGAAAGAACGAAAGAAGCCACACAAAGAACATTTGTAAGGAAAGATGCTGGACACAGTCAATCATTTGAAGTGTGTGAGTACACTTTCAATGAAATGAGAGGTGAGAGGGAACACCTCGAAAAGAAACACTGATGAGCTCTTTTCCAAAACTAGTGAACGACCTCGAGAGATGGCTATCATCTGAAACATCATAGCTGAAATGGAATCTTAAAAAGTAACTTATTTGGAACTCTCTCCTGTATGTTGTACAAATAAGTACTTTTCACAGGAGACTCAAATCATAATTGCCTTCAATAGAGTTTGGCATTAGCATGTTGCTAAGCTATGATGAACTAAGCTAATAACTTTATAGCTTATTTTATAGCTCGATTTATCTTATTTTAAACCATTTTCAAGTCATCTTTAGGTCGCCTTGGAAGTTTGCAGTGGCCCCAGTATGCCCCATATTGTCCCCCTGTACTAATAGACATAAAATAAAACATAGCACACACAAATATTAATTATGCACACACACAGACACACACACATGCATAAATGTATGTGAATTTCGATCTTATTTACAGCCTGTCATTTTCAGTATTTCATTTTTTTTTAACTCACAGTGTTGCTCATCAAAGGCTTTGTCGACTTTGCTTTGAGTTAAAGCAACACTGAAAATGTTTTATAGCCAATCTGGATTTATTTATTAATGTTCTTTGACATTCTACATAAATGTCCACTTTTGGAATGGCAAAATATCTTAAAATGTTTTTCTTTTTCTAACATTTAAACTTGACACACAAAAATGCACACAAACATGACAGCTTAATGATGTTTTTTGTTTGTTTTGTGCATTTATTTAAAAACCACATATACCATGTTTTTTTACTTCAAAAAGTAAAGTTTTTTTTACTTTTTTACTTTCCCTTTGTTCATGACTGTGGGGACAAGCACTTCTGTTATGCTTGGAATTCATATAATTAATTAAAAAACAAATATTGCCACATTAATGGCTCACAATGGTATAATTGTTCAAATAACTTAAAATCCTTAAACTCCTAAAGTGTTTTTCAAGTGTAATATTAGGTTAGCGATAGAAAAGTGGACGTTTCTGTAGAATAATGTATATTATTTGTATATTGTATGTCTCAGAAGTCCTTCAATGCAATTAAAAATAATAACAATAAAAAATAAACCTACCCAATCTGAATTTAGTTTTTATTAATATGCACCGGGCTCTAAGGATTAAGCTCAGACACTAGGGACATTCAAGAATAAGTGCAGATTGGATAAACCTATTTTCACTTCTGTTTCTACACAGGGAGTAAAAAATGATTAGAAATGGTATAAATGAGAGACTGTAAATGAGAATGAAATGGAAAAACATACTGCAAATGTCAATCGGAGGCCAGAAATTGATGACAAGAAATTCGAAGTTGAAAAACTTGAACATCTTTTTTACCCTTGTCATCCATAACTGGACTTTTAAGTGTATTACCTTTGTCTATAGGCCACAGCAAAATAAAGTAGGCCACAGCAATAAACACAATGAAACCGGACAAAATATAACCATTTAGCCATTAAAAACACGAAAAATCAAGGAAAACAGTGTAGGACAGGCAAATCTTGTGTCTGTGAATCCAAACGCTTCCTTTCTGAAATGCTTCTGGTGTGAGTTGGCACCGCACATGGGATGGAACAAAACCTTGCTGGAGCCGTAACGCTCCACAGACGCGTGCAGTGTAAACAAGGCGTTAGAGTCTGAACAGTCAGTCAAATTTTCAAGGTTTTTTTTTCATAATTTTGAATGATTTATATGATTGTCATGCAAAGCGCAGATCAGATCAGTCAACGATCAATATGGGTTTTTCAATGTTCAGGTCTGAATCCATTATATTAGGTCAATCCCCATTTACTGCCCTCATCAGTCTGTTGACAAATGATGTGATTGTTATAGGTTTTAATATAACAATTATAGTTTACACAGTTACGTTTTTTCACAGACATTATAGAGTAAATTACATTTAAATTAAATAATACACATTAAATAAATTAATAAATTATTAAACAAATAAACTTGCACTTCATTATTTATTTATGTTTATAAAATACTGGTAAAAAAAAAAAAAAAGTAACACTTTATTTTACGATGTCATATATTCCCCTATATTACCCCCTTTCGCATGTTGTTGTCCGTCCTGTAGATAACAGTGAGCTGACGAAGATGCAGGAAGATCAGACATACATGCATGCAGGGCTGGAGGTTGTGCTGGTTTCCCTGCCGCTGGTGTAGCAAGGTTCAAGTCTCTGAGCTTGCTCAGCAGCTGTCGAGGTAGCAGGTGCCTTGACAGTGTCATGGAGCAGGTGGTTGTTTGTGATTGCAGCTAGAGGTTCTGGGAGTTGTAGTGTGAAGAGGGTTTCAGACTGACCTAGGGCTGAAGGCAGAAGGAGTCTGAAGTTGCGGTGTCACTCTGCTCTTGTGGCGGCGGCGATTTGAGCAGGTCTGATTGGTGTTATACGAGCAGTCAGAAGCTTGTGCTTTCCAGTATTCCCACTGTTCAAGGAACTCTCTTACTCCTGTAGGTCCGATCCAGGTGTGTCCAGTCATCCTTGTGCAGCCTCTGGATGGCCGCTGTGTGAAAGGCATGGAGGAGGAGGTCATTGCTGCCTGCTGTTGGAGATCCTGTGGTGTCTGCAGGATGAGGGCGCTCCCATCCATGGCTTCTCCCAGTGGTAGGTCTGGTACCTGGGTCTGTTGCCATGGTGACAGTTATGTCCTCGGCTGGCTAGGAGCCTTTTGGAGACGGGTTTTATGTTTTAGCATTTCTGTGTGCCAACTGGTGCCAGCTCTGGGTGTGCTTGCTAGTGTGTTACAAACTCTTTTTGATGAGGCCTTGTGTTTGTTAAAGGCCTTCTGTGTAAGGTCATGCAGTTGTTGAATAGGCATTGTGCTGGGGCAGGCTGTGAATGGTGGCTTACGATCGGATGAAGGTTTCGGAGGAAAGGGTTATTGAACCTCCATCCCAGCTTCGTTGCAATAAGCTTTACATTAACACTTAGCATCCGATTACAGTCACACCGTATCTAAAAGCTGATGTTAGCATTGGCAATGGTTGATGTAAAGGGCTTAAACGTGTGTACAAGTAGGGCTGCTAAAGAGCTAGCTTTTGGCTACAGGTGGTTTGTGTGTTTGCAGAAAGTTCTGTGACGCGTTGCACTGTCATCAGATTGAACAGTGCATTCACTTCATAGACCATGGTGAATTACTAGTTAGCTAGGCTAGCATTAACACTATTAATTCGACGCAATTGGTCTCATGGAAATACATACCTGTGGGAACGTTTTCGTGAGTCGCCAAAATACGTATCAATGCGTACATTTCACTGCAGTTTCCAACTGAAATGAACACTAGAGTCAGTAAAACAGCAAGCACTTTTAATCATTTTAATACGCAGTTCAGTTTACAGGGTCAGATTATGGATTAATAAAGACTTGTTTCACACGGCTCCTTGCGCAGTGTTATGTTATGACTTCAGAACGCTTTTTACCAAAGTGCACAATTAGTAAACTAATCATGTTGGACTTTACGTCGCTTAACCAGCTCCATATGTTTCATTTTTTCTGACATAGTGCATAGGTCAGCTGATACAGAATTGTACTTAGGACATGGAAGCCTTGGATATGAATCCCTGGGAAAACCAGTCACGGTAAAAAGAGCTCAAAGACGAGAAGTCAAAACAAGCTAAAATTTACGATTACAGATGCTTTTTATTTAACATTTACTTTTGTTAATACTGTCGGTGGTACTTTATTTTAAAACGTAATGGAGCATTACACTTTTAGCGCCACTCCCCAGACAAATTTTTAAATCAGAACAGCGGTGATTCGTACAAAAACCTACAGGTACGTTTTCGAATGAGACCAGGTTGAATTCACACGTGCAGTTCAATATGAAAACAATAATACTTAACTCATTGTGAGAAATGAACATTGCTCAAATCACCATCAACAATACTGCAGTGGCATTGCTTCGTCACTCCATTTAATTCATGCCACTAATCTAACATTTTTTCATCAGAGTTATGCATTTAAAGCTGAATTATGGGGATTTCTTCACCCAAAATCAGGTTAATTTATTCTGGTACCATTTATACGTGCTGCTAATCTGGAATTTTTCATCAAAAGAAGACTTACACACTGTTAACAACTGAAATTAGGATTTCTTCAGTAATATCAGGATCTCTTATCGTATGATTTAAACATGCATTACAGCATTGAAAAACTTTCTACTGTTTGTCATAAGGCGCATTCAAGCTATAGTGTTATGTGATTTTATCAGAAACGCATATGCATGTACAAGATGTTAATAAAACTTATGTGACAAACGTACAAGATTGATTACTGGGTCTGCTTGCAAACAATGTTTAAAATGATACCACTGTTTCTCCATCATAAAATATGTAACAAATTAGCTCAAAAAGGATATATGAATAATTAATCGTAACTCGTTATAATTAATTATAAATATTTGAATCAGGTAATGCATGTTGTGAAGACTGACTTTTGACAATTGTGTGTTTGATTGCTCCAGACGCTACATGTTACAAGTATTGTAGTAATAACAGAAAATTATGCATAATTAAGCAACTAACCCTAAACCAAACCCTACTCCTAAACCTACCCTATAAGTGCATGTTGTTAATTGATATTACTGAGTGTATAAATGTATAATTACTCTGTAATAAGCACACCTTAAAATGAAGTGCAACCAAAAAAAAAAAAAACAGTTTAAAAATAATGTCATATGAACCAGTAAGTGATCAAACTGATTTAATCTAGAGTGCCTGACTTACAAAAGCACACAGTTCATGGATCTAAAAATAGCACATAATAGTTATACCCCCTCCCCTCAACAATGTAGCAAATTTAGCTCTAAATAAATATGAATAATTAATTATAACTTATTATAATTAATTGTAAATATTTGGATCAGTTAATAGAATTAACTTGACGTAGTAAAATTATTTTACAGTCAATTAACCTGTTTGTCCAGTGGACACTTGGTTAATTATTTATTAATTCTAAGAAATGTTCATTTCCTGGTTATGGGAAATTACATTCTTACTCTACAGTACTACTAAGAGCATGTAGTCAAAATCTGCATGACTAGGGACTCCCGTATATGAGCATGAAACACAGACAACTTCGCATGTGACATGCACAAGACTTTATTAACCAGACTGAACACTTAAACTGCTCTAACATTCACACACATACATACATGCATACAGCAGTTATAGCATTGTTTGAAAGTCAACAGATCAACAGCCTTGAGCAAACCATCAGTTTAGTTCTAACACACCCTTCTTTAAAAGGGGTAAGAATACTAGATGTATCAAATAATGAGACTAAGTGTGATACTTGCATGTCTCGCCCATTTGAATTAAACTGTCCTGATGCCATATGTGGAGGCTCCGTTGGATCTTGTTGATGTTGTCTTGATGAGAGAGAACCAGTTGGATTCAGATGATCTTTGGTGAATGGGAAGACAAGGCCGCAGCCTGGGACAAACTTGGGGGTCTTCAGAACTTCTAGCTCAGCGTCATCTTCACAACAGCGTTTCCTCAGTACAAGAAGAGGCGTGATCTTGTGATAGATGATTTTTAAAGTGTGAAGATGTCCCTCTGGAGGTGACTGAGCCAATAAGGATTTGTTCCTTCGGAGGGAACCCTTTGTTCTCTAGTAAGATATTTGCGTAAGATATCGTATTGGATGGATGAGAGAAGAACATCCTAGATTCTTATTACATGATGTGTCAGAGTTAGCAAAATGTAATGTAAATTAACAGATTCAGAGCGATGCTTGGAGTCCAGAGAGACCAACGTGCTACCCATGTGATTTTAGTTAGTCATAGCATGCAACTCGGAATCATTAATACAAAAAGTTCAAAAGAGAGAATTAATACATAGATCAAACCCTATAAGAATCATAAGAAACACATGGAAAAGGAAAATTATTAGAGGGAAAAATTGGATAAAAGTTTGTACATTTCTCGAGTCAAAAGTCACATTCCCTGCACATTCTTTAGGGTCGTAAAACCCTATCAGATGGTGTCCATGGGGAAGGGTTCCACAGACCTCAGAGTGAGTTTTTAAAGATTATTTGTTAAGTGTGACAAATAATCGTGTCTGATTTGTCTCAGTGGTTACAACAAGCCACAAAACATTTCAAGTTAAATATAAAGTAAAGCAATATTTTGGGCTAACAAGGTTTCAAAAACCCAGACACGATATCAATATAGAACGACATGCATTTTAGCAGATGCTTTTATCCTGCATTGCTGGGGAATTGAACCCATGACTTTGGTGTTTCTAGTGCCATGCTCTACTGTGCGACAGGAGAATACATCTTGCATTATGTACATCTTAGCAGTAGAGATGTACATAACTGTTTCTAGGACAACCATGGTGGTTAGCAGCTAAACAGTTCAATGGCTGGCTACATGCTGTGAAAAATTGTCTAGTAATGGAAAACTCCACTTATTGCTATTGAATAAAAGGCTTAGCTCTATAAATTACAGTTGTTACTTATTTTGAAGACAGATAATGTAAAGCACATGTCCTTAGAAATGTTACGGCCACTTTTGTTCCTATAGTCTACATTTGCTTTTGCCCAAACTCAATCGAAAGTCATTATTTTTTCTACTTTATATCTGAGACGCTCTCATCAGGATTTGTTTTGGATGAAAAAAATCTGTCGGATTCCAGAGCTCATGTGGATGAGATTTTAATGAAGTGCCAGTGTGTGGATGTGTGACATGTAGACATATCACAGCAAATCACAGCTCGATAGACTTCACTTTTAAATAATAGAGTAATGCCACGTCTCTGTGGAACAGACCTTCCTCTGATATTGACATGGAGTATGTGTGTAGCTGTCTGTAGGGTGAGGGGGTTACAGGAAGTGAGAAAAACAGACACCCTCAGACAGTCTGCCACTTCTGATGAAGGGCGTTTCAGCATGCCAGTTCTGTATTTGTGAGCAAATGTGTATCCACACTTTCCCAAATGATTCTACCCGCGCTGTATTTTTCCCCCTGCAGAAGGTGGAATCATTAGAGAATAACACAGAGAATACTGCCAGATATAAACTTAAGAAAACTGTGGTCCGCTTTGTTCTCGGCAGTTGGGGTGTGTTATTTTTCATGCAGAGATAAAACCAGCTCTCGGATACTCAAGAGTCCAATATGAACACACTGCTACACCTGCTAAAGGTGAGTAAATTGGAGAAAAAAAATAAAAATTCGCCATAATATTTATTACCCACCATGATGCAGTAATAAACTGCATAATTTTTGTATTATTAAAATGAATGAATGAACCTCAAACATCTGCATACACATTTGTATTTTTGTTTTAATGGCTCAGGTGTTACGGAATGGAGACTAGCACGAGAGATGAAATAACACAAAAGTCTTTATTTGCAGATTGGCATGTTGACAGGCAAGTTAGCAGCACAATGACATGTAGTTTGGTAAATGTAGATGATAAAGTCTTTTTCTCTCACAGGAGAGGAGTATGATGGAAATGGATATTGCTGGAGGAATGCACACCTCTGAAAACCGGTAAATAACGACAACACTAGTAGACACAGTAGACGAACACAGGAATGGACGCTGGAGTGGAACATCGATGGAGCTGACACAGATGGGAAGGGAAGGGAAGGGAAGGGATATCGGCAGGGCGCAGTCCTTTAAGATCGTCAGGAAAAGTTAGTGTGAGTCCTCTACTGACTTTCTTCGCTTGCATACACTTAAATAAAGGGTCTTTTATGGCATCTGTGGTTCCATGAAGAACTTTTAACGTTCAATTCACATTTATTTGTAGTGCTTTTCACAATACCTATAGTTTCAAAGCAGCTTTAGAGAAAATGCATGTGTCTACATTACAATTTAGAGTGGTCTGTTATTAGAGGTGTCTGTGTCCACATATACAAATCACTCAGTTAGCTAACATATATTAATATTAAGTGAATAATAATAATAATAATTATTACTGGTTGTGAACATAATGATTACAATATATAGAAAATGTAGCTTTGGTGCATGTTGAACATCCAAGGAACATTCCCATTCAATATGAGGTCTTTATAGTGGAGAAGTTTTAGGTGGATTTTTAAAATGTTCTTCTCACTATGAAAAAAATATATATATTTTGTCTGTGGGGAACCAAAAATGGTTCTTCTGTGGCATTGCTGTGAAAACACCTTTTTGGAACATTTATTTTTAAGAGAGTACCATCATACTTATAGTGTCGATTTATGCCAGCTGGTCCACCACACAATAAAGAGTTTGACTGTAGAATTGTTGACTGAATATTGCCTAGTCAATCAATTCAATCAATCATTTGACCTGCAAAGACCCCTTTAGTTACTGTTGCTATGTCTGACAAGCCATGCGCCCTCACACCACACATCACGTTCTCACGCAGTGAAAAATAAATCTTTTTTTTTACCTGGAGTAAAAAAGGACTGACAACATGTCGACAGACAAGACAGAGCAGGTTAGTTTTGATATGAAACAGTGTCATATTTACTGTTTATGTAAATAAACAGATCGCTGTAGCTCCTTCAAGCGGCTCGTGAACCGATCATCTCTTCATACTAGTTCATTTAAAGCATCCAATAAACATGAATGGACATCAGAATGTTGTTGCAAGCATGGAAAGACGTGAGAACACACAATATTTCAATTTCAAGTTCACCCATGTTAATCTACTAACTCCCCTGACTGCTTTGTTGGACAAAATGGCAGATTCGGGCTTATGATTGGTCAGAACGCCTGTCAATCAAACTGCCAGCGAAGGGTCCATCAATCCATCCATCAATCCATCCATCAATCCTCATGTCAACAGATTACTTTTAGAGAATGAGCCGATTGTTACCTGAAGATTAACTGCAAGTAGGCCTACATCTTGTGACAAAACAATCAATTGAGATAAAGAATGGCTAATAAAAGGACAAATGGCTGTCAATGCAATGAACAGGTTATTAACCTCATTTAAATGGAGTGGATTGAAGTATGTAGTGCATACATGTAAGCCTTCAAAAGGTTCTGTGAAGGGGATTACGCATAATGTCTTCAAGCCAACGTAGGAGATTGATAGTCGCTGTCTTTCAAGAATTGATTTCTGCTAAAGGGATCAACACCTGTCATTGATTTTAGAGTGTGCTAATTTTTTTCTAGTGTAGATTGTAGAATAAGTGGTGTTTGCTGAGGCAAGCATTACTATTAGTAATGCTTATACCTATGGTGCTTTCTAAAACCCAACTCTTATTTTAAAGCTTCACTGTATAACTGGCCTTGCTCCATTTGTGTTACAGATGTAAACAAATCTCAAATCATGTGACATATTGAGGAGAGGTGAGCTATTATTTTTCTAATTTTATTTTGAAGGGCTAGAATTACATTCATTTCGGGGTTGGGCTCTTTTGACTTGCCAGTAAGCTATAAAAATCTAATTCATTAAGTTAAAACATTTTTTAGAGTAATTTACCCAATACTGTGTATATCATGAATTCATCTTCCAAGCTGTAAGACCCAGACACAAAGGATTAGTTTTCACAAAGTTTTATTGAACACGGATTCAGAACACAGGTGAATGGTTTGGTATGGTAAGTCAACAAAGTTCGTGCTTGATATAAGGTGACTTAGCTTGATGAGTAACAATGTCCTTCTTTCGTTTCCTAGGGAGTTTAGATAGCTGGCCAGTGGTCCGCGAGTACTCCTGAAGACAAGCAGGATGATGAAGAGATGACCGATGATATGCACAGGGCAGGTAAGTCATGCAGGTGAGTCTGTAGTCCTTGGAAGACGAGATCAGACAACTGGCTGTGTGTGAGTGCGTGTTATATAGGGTGAACTGTGATGCGGGTGAGGGTGCGGATGATTAGAATTCTGGTGAGAGTGAACGAGTAGGCGGAGTTGTGTGTGTAGGTGATGTTGACGGTGTGACACAAGCAGTGTTTTTGTCTTATCCTGAATCACTAGAACACCTAATAAGCATTTATATTCAGACCATTTTAGACCGAGCAGGACGACAACCGACCAGTACGTGACTCATCATACATAAACAGAGAGAAGTAGCTCCGGCTACAATGTTCTTCTGCAAGACGCATGCAGTTTTGTTTATTAACCGCTAGAGTGCCAAAAGTTACATAGTGTTGCACATAGTAGATTTAATTTTTGTAGAGAGAAAACTTCAGCGATTTGATTTGTTTGTGTATAGCACAGACTTGCTATATTCCTTTCATCCAATCTGCTTTTAGAAAAAGATGCTGTGTGTCTTTTGAAATAAAAATGTCTATAAATAAGACTCTATAATAGCCAATGTAAGTACACAGATACCTATAATTACTATCCATTACAACCATCAGGATAAATGGAAAGAAAGGTCTCTTTCTATAATTGAAACATCTCAAACAATTTGGGAACAGGCGAATTCTCTGAAATCGACAGCCAAGCTAATCTCAGTCTTGTGAAATGTGATTGTTTCCACTTAACTACTGATTAAAGCCTGTGATGTGTGAAAATGTGTTGAAGTTGAAGAAAAGCATACACAGATGCACTTTACATTTGAGAGCTGTAAAAAGTGCAATACTTTCAGATAACAAGAGCACCGTGAACTGTCAGTACCGAGAGAGGAATTAAGGGCTAATTAACTTCTATTGTTGCTGATATTTCTCTTTTATTTCTGATGAAATAAGAAATAAACTCTGTGGCTAAATGCCCAATTTGAAGGGTCTTTGCAAATCCAAATAGCCTACTGTAAAAATGCGGCAGTAAAAACATGTTAGTTTTTGTGAGTAAAAGCTACTGATTACCATATAATTTACAGGAAAGGAAACAGTAAAAGGACATTACAAGAAGTCTCTGTGTTTGTAACGAAGGTCCAATGGAGGAAAGTTTGCAGGTTTATTTCAATTATGCATACACAAAACATCACATAGACTTTGCAAATCAATCATAAGAAACACATGGCACTTACCACCAGTGGTTACACAGACAATACTTAAAGACATATGGCAAACATGAGGATTTAAACAAGGACCAATCACCAGACAAGGAACACATGTGTACAATGAACCAATAAACCAAAGACAACATAGGACACATGACAAGGGAGCACATGGCAGGATCACATGACACAAACAAGGGAAACAAATGGCAAAAGGGAGCACATGGAAAATGGAAACAAAGCAATGAAAACATAACAATAAGACATGACTAAGGCATGAAACACAAAACCAAAACTATACGTGACAGCGTTACACATCACATATGATTATTTTTTTTTATAAATAATTTTGTCTTATTTTTCAGTTATGGACATTAGTTTGTTTCGTGTTTCCTTTTCTGTTATTTAGTTTATGTTTATTGCATTATTTTAGTCATGTGTGTTACTCTGATGGTTTTTTGTCTTTGAATGTATGACCCTGTGTATGATCATGACCATGGTTTATGAACAGGCCATTTACGATGACCTCTGACTGGCTTTCTATTGTGCCACTTGTATTATTGTCGTGGTTATTGGTATTGTAAAGTAAAAGGGCAGATTTTGGTAAAGCAGTTATATTAACATTATATCAAGTCAAGTCAAGTCACCTTTATTTATATAGTGGTTTTTACAATGCAAATTGTGGCAAAGCAGCTTTATATTAATAATTGGCAAATAATTTTGGCTGCACAGCAGCTCCCAAAGAAAATGGTGTCATTGTCCAGCTTATTCTATATATTATTGATTCATTCCGTTGCAAAGATCAATAGTTATTAGTCTAGTTAATTTA
Organism: Zacco platypus; assembly: GCA_038088235.1. Lineage (NCBI taxonomy): Eukaryota > Metazoa > Chordata > Actinopteri > Cypriniformes > Xenocyprididae > Zacco > Zacco platypus. The sequence continues at coordinate 10,465,930 of CM076068.1, forward strand.
TGTATATCAGCACTGCAGAAAACAGTGACGTAATCGTCCGGCTCAGCTCAGTTCGCATACAACGGCGCCAATGCAGGCCTATCAAAAACACTGCTGAATATCAAGCAAGTGTCCCCAACTTAAGCAAGCCAAAGGCAGCAGCGGCAAGGAACCAAAACTCCAACAAATGGAGAAAAAAACCTTGGTAGAAACCAGGCTTAGTCGGGGAGCCAGTTCTCCTGTGGCCAACAGTGAACACTTGCTTGATATTCAGTCAGAGTTACAGGTCATTAAACCGATTTCGAATTGCAACAGTCAAAATATTTGCTGCAATTCGAAATCGGTTTAATGACCTGTAACTCTGCCTGAATATCAAGCAAGTGTTCACTGTTGGCGAGGAGAACTGGCTCCCTGACTAAGCTTGGTTTCTCCCAAGGTTTTTTTCTCCATTTGTTGGAGTTTTGGTTCCTTGCCGCTGTTGCCTTTGGCTTGCTTAAGTTGGGGACACTTGCTTGCTATTCAGGATATCACTGAAAATTTCAGGATATCAATGAAATTTACAGTTATAAGTTATAAATACAGGCACCGTGTAAAACTGGACACATTGTCTTATTTTTATTTTTATTTTTTTTACTGTGAATTTCTGGCAACCACAGCTAGTTATTAATTTGAATATCTAAGAAACAAGAGCATTTAATTAATGAAAAGGCAAATAATTCATAGAAACTATAAATCACTCATTTTTCTAAAGTGAAACTGTCTAACAGTAACATCAGCGGTTAAAGTTACAGTAGGAGGCAGCGTCTCTCTTGCCTCCCCTGAGCCCATTGAGTTTTTAAGAGGGCTGTGGGTTTTGTGGTGCTTAATTGATAATAAATGGGGAAACGTCACTTTGAGAGGCAAGTCCTCCATTACTGTGAGTGGCCCATTGCGCTATTCGAGGTACAAATCCTGCCTCTTGTTTTTGTGTACGTTATATACCCACAAATTGTTCTGAAGGAATGAATAATGGTGATAATGGGAAGACCCATTAAAAAGTAAACAATTCATCCATTTAGATATTGCCACTCTATGTCACGTCACATTCAACCCTGGAATGATTGATCATGATCTGTCAGGGTTTTTTTCACCTGCAGTGTTTAATGCATGATTATTTAAAAATGTTGCCTAATCAAAAGAACTACTGACGTTCAGTTCACAAATACAATATAAGCAGTGAGCACTTTGTCTTCTCATTTTAGAACACAACTTCATGTCTGGACTCAACTGGAGGCACAAACAGAAGATAACCTCAACAGCATGGAAATACAGAGAATGCAGGTTAGTATAGGGATGATGGATGAAACAATGACAAACACTTCACTTGATAGTGACAGTTTTTGTAGACAGGTGAGACAAGCAGACAGGAAACAAGATGGGAGCAAACACAATAGACCAGATAATGGAGCAATCCAGGCATATCTAACAGGTAAGATCAATAGGGGAGTCTGAAGAGTCTTTGGTCAAACAACGACGAAAGCAGACAAAGAGTGTGTGTGCAGGGTTTGCTGTCCATGAAGAGCAGGTAATTGATGAACAGGTGTGTGCAATCAGAATGCGGGAAAGAGTAAGCGAATTGTGATGGGAGAGTTGGAGACCGGTGTGACAGTGACAGGATAATCCTGGAGCAGAGGAGGAGGATCATCATTGACCACACAAGACTCAGGGGAGGAAGGAGACAGAGAGGAATGATACGGCCTTAAACTATATAGTTTACTCTATTTTTCTCCCAGTCACTTACTTTCATGTATTTCAAGAAGTGGATGAATTCACGTGATATAAATCAGATCTATCAGACAGATCTGATTCTCTGAATTTTGCCGCAAACTAACGTGGCAGCACCAATTGCGCATTATAGATCAACTAACATGATCATTATAAAGATGTTTAAATGACAAAACACGTTCACTTACACATATTCGAGATATGATATCAGATAGTTCATGGTATAGTTAACAAGTTTGTGAATCTGTTCAATAAAAAGGAAAAATGAAATAAAAGCGATACATCTGTTATATGACGGTATTGTGGTTGCGGTGTGTCACATGACAATTATGATGCATCATCATGGAAATAATAAGGTGCTAGACCTACCTTCTAAAAGTCATTTAAAAAAAAAACTCATGCTGGGGGCTCAGCTAGAATATTTTAAACTTATGTGCAAAAGGGTTAAGTAGGTGTTTCTGTTCCCTTTATGTCGGGAAGACACTTTGGATGCCACTGCCCATTGCAGATGGACACAAGATAAGTCCCAGATCCTCTCACTCACCTGGAACCAGTATCCCAGGTAAACAGGGGCAGTTCAAAGCAGAGTATGCACAGGAATGGGGTCAATTCAGAAGTTGGCAGACAAAAGGAGTTTTGAACGTATTTGACCAATAGGAATGCATCCGACCAATTGTGTTCCAAATCGATGGAGGTTTCACGGTTAAGCCCAGTGTGATCGTAACAGTGCCACTGCTCAGACTTCATGTGTTTTCTATTTATTAATTTCAGAATCCTTGCACTTGTCCTCATTTAACATGTGTTAATAATTAAGAGCTCAACATCACCAGGGGGTATTCCAGAAAGCAGGTTATGTGACATACCTGGGTATGTTTATGAGTAAGTAAGTAGATAACCTCAACTTCTGGTTCCAAAAACGGAGGTAACTTTCAGGGTATGTAAGTAACATAACCTAACCTGCTCTGGAGCAGATTCTGGACATGATGGACATGAGCTGAGTCCCAGATCCTCTCACTCACCTGGAACCAGTGACCCAGAAAAACAGGGGCAGTTCAAAGCTTTTAACAAAAGTTTGTTAACAAAAGTCAATTCAGAAGTTGGCTGACAGAAGGAGTCCAGCTGTATTGTTGGTTGTAACAGTATGTCCTCAGGAAGATCTCCTGGATCTTCCACGTCATCTGCCTATTAATCTGAGGGTGGTATACAGAGGAAAGACTTGCTGACAGACCTAGGAGGGGGAAGAAGGACCTTCAGACCCAGGGGATCAACTGGGGACTGTGGTCAGACACTATAGCCGCTTTTCCACCATCAGGCCAAATAGTTCTCAACTGGCAGCCAGGCAAAAGAAAAGTGACCAATCCTGAGTGGTGATGTCACAATGCACATTTTACCTGTGTGGTTCAGCCAACCATGCTAAGAATTCCAGACTGAGAATGGTTTGCAATGTGCCAAACCAAGCTTAAGTAGAAATATAACTGGAACCATTCCTTACCATTCTTCGAACCAGTTGGCTGGATTCTGGAAAAGCAGCTTATGTTCTCTAGGAGGTCATAATTCTGGAAGACATGATGGAACAGTGCTTCTGCGGTCTCAATGGCTGTGGGGAGGCCCTTCATTGGCAACAGACAACGGGCTAAGAGAATCTGTTCACCACGACCAGGATGCATGTGTCTGATCTGTTATGGAGTCCATCCCAAGTTGTGACCAGGGGCGACGAGCATGTGAATACATATGTGAAATGTCTTATTATATAATTAGCATCAAAAATATAGTATAATTCTTATTCCCAGTGATTAAAGATTAAATATTAAATGAAAAGACTGATTGCGTAACCACCAAATAAGTGGCGATCTGCACTAAGTAGGCTATGTAAATCACCATTAAACAAAAAAGGAGGAGGAAGTAGAAGGAAGTATGGCATGCTTTTTCTTAGCATCCATTTCCATGGTGACTTGTCGATTCATCACTCTTTTGAATGTCTTGTGATCAACCGGAAACATACTCTGGGTTGGCTGAATTTACTCCCGGAAGTGTTTTTGGAACCATCATACCTCGAGAAAGCAAGGTTTGGGTTAATCAATCAACAGTTCAGGCTATATGTAAGTTAACCTTGCTGTCTGGAATAAACCCCAGAATGACAAAGTGGGGTTTTAAATATTAAAATTATTTAAACAAGTAAATATTTATTCTTTGAAATTGCACTGTAGAATCCTGAGCTAATAAATTAATTGCACACATTTATTTACATATTTATTTTGTTATACATATGTGTCACATACACTCTGGAGTCTGGACCCTGTCTGCACTCTCATTATTTGTCATATTGCGCCTAAATGAGTAATTTAGACTAATATACAGTATACAGAAAATCAACATAAATAAGGCTACAATGATAAATAAAACAATATATTGTATATCAAATGTTCATGTCAACTTTGTTAAATATATATTAACAAATAATTGAAAATACAATTGAACACGTTTGTAGCTCTATCTTGTATCATTTATCATTGTAGCCTAGAATATACAGTGCCTATATGTTTGTGAATTAGTCCTGTGTGAAAAAAGAAAAAAGATTTGTGATAATGGAATATTCAGCACTTACTTGCACTATTCACCTGCATCTCCGGTACATGCTGTGTTTTTCCTTGTTCAGTTATCCTGTTTATTTAAAAGACTGTGTGATCAGCCTACTTCCTTACCAGATGAAGGTCAAGAGTAAACCTCCAGTTTTCTGGCCTAAACAAGCAACCGAGAGTTGTATGGATGTTTCTCAGACTGTGACACTAGTCAGGACCTAGAGAAAATTGGTCTGAGCCAAGCACAAAGAGGTCTGTGCTTGAAAACCCAAACTTCAGATTTCACCAGCAGGACAATTCTGGAGTAGCTTCCAGACATCTCTGAGTGTTCTCAAGTGGCTAACCAAAGCCTGGATGTGAACTCCATAGAAATGTCTGACTTGACCTAAAGATTGCAGCTCTCAGACACATTGCTTTCAGTCTGTCAGAGCTTGAGTGAATATGAAAAGAATGTAAGAAATTGCCGAGTTCCAGGTGGGCAGATATGCTACACATTTCACATTTCTATGGAGTATTGAATAAAGAACCCAAATGCAGTGTAAATGAAAGGCAATTTGCATTCTGTAATGCAAATATAGCTCAAAAACATTCTACCTATTATTTCATCTTGCATTAAAGATGTGGTGTGAGAGTTTAAAAATTATAAAATTGTTAGTTAAGATTCTCCATCCTGACTGGATGAGGCTCGTTCAAATTTCACTGAATTTCAGGGGTAATAATATATTTTTATGTTATTTTTAAAGTGTTTTTCAAGGTTTTATGCAACTACTTGCATTTATTGTGCTAATGCTATTCACTTTTTGGTTGCATTTGTTAAAATCTGTAACACTACAGTGTCCAATCCTGTCCATGTAAACAGTGGAAAAAACCTTGGATGAAGTGTCTTGTTAGCATGCAAAGTGAACTTTTTTTCCCTCCTACAAAGGGAGGCAGGCCATACATTTTATGCAGTACTCGATAATAAGCTCTTGCATAACCTTCCAAAGACAACCAGAAATCATCATTACTAGAGCTGTGATTCATTTTTAGTGACACTGCTCCAATACAAACCAATCCTCATTGTGATGGCACTCTAGTGTTTTTCAAGACCCTGAACCTGAGTCTTACACATTGTATCTCTGCTAAAATGAACAAAAAATATTTCAAATATTCATATTACTTCAAAAAAGAGTACTGAGTTTATGGAAGTAAAATAATGACATTTTTTTTTTTAAACAAACAGCTTATTGAATTGCACTAATTGAAACACACACATACACACACACACACACACATACACATTGATTTTCCATGTTTTATGATAACTTTCTATTGCCATAATGATTTTATACTGTATAAATGGTATATTCTATCACTAAACCTACCCATCACAGAAAACTTTCCGCATTTGTATGATTATAAGCTGTTTTCCTCATGGGGACCAAAAAAATGTCCCAACAAGGTCTAAAATTACTGGTTATACCATCCTTGTTGGGACATTATGTTCACAACACAGTGTTTACTAAGACCACACACACACACACTTTGAAAATTGTGGTTATCATCAAAGATCAATCGCTTATAATGTAAAAAGAATTCATTACATTTTGCTATTCAAATTGCAAATAAGTTCTATAGAAACTATGCCTATAGAATCAATATCTATAGAAATCTATAGATGTAACAAATGTTTCATTGATTAACCATTAAGTTCAGTTGGATTAAATAATAGACAGATGTATTAAACTGAATGAGAACAGATACAAATGAAAAGTTTGATTGTAAGAGCATTATGAAAGGCAGTTTCACAGTGAATAAAACATTTAAATAGATGAAACATTTATTTTGTGTAGTGAAAAGGATCTGTTTGAAAAAAGATCTGACATTAGTAAGAGTTCTGAAAATATACACCTTACTTGTGAAAATAGTACCAAAACGAATTTAAAACAAAGAAACAAACAAAAAACTATAAGTAAAGATCATGTTCCATGAAGATATTTTGTAAAATACTTTGTAAATTATATTTGATAAATTTAGATATTATTAAAAAGATATTTGTAAATTTTCTACAATAAATATATCAAAAATTATTTTTGTGAGTGGATATGCATTGGTAAGGACTTCATTTGGACAACTTTAAAAGTTTTTCTCAATATTTGGATTTTTTTGCACCCTCAGATTCTATATTTTCAAATAGTTGCATCTCAGCCAAATATTGTACTATCTTAACAAACCATACATCAATGGAAAGCTTATTTATTCAGCTTTTCAGATTTCAATTTTCAAAATTGACCCTTATGACTGGTTTTGTGGTCCAGGGTCACATATATTAAATTCTGTAAAAAAAAAATGTAAAAAAATACCCTACTCCTTATAAACCTGACCATGACATTAAACCTGTCCTTAACTTTACCTGCATTAAACCTCAATAGCATCAAAACTATTTTTACAAAAAACAAACACAATAATTACATTTTACCATTTTTTTGCCTGCAATCACCCAAAATAAAGTGGGAAAAAAATCACATAAAAAAGCAAACTGCATTCACCTGCTTATACGTCAGTTATATGTCCCTTTCCAGGTCGGCCATTCTTGGATCCGACTGCAATTGGACCCGATTTCATGCTGTCATTCAAAAAAGAAAACCAAGAAAAAAAGCATATAAGAAAAGCTAGGAATCATTTTTAGTTAAAACTCATCCTGCAGAAGATGTTCCCTCACACACAGACACACACATTTCAGCCTTGTAGTCTCAGTCGCTCTAAATTCACGCTAAATTAACAAGTTCCCTCCCCACAGGATGTGTTTCTTTGTACACAGTATTTACTATATACGCAATTAACCCAATTATTCTTCCTTGATATTTTAACTACAGTACTTCCAGGTGACTGTCAACTTGCTGACACACAAACAAACAGTGACAGTCAGTACTGATGCTGAGAGCCCACGCTAGCATTAGCGATAATGAAACTGGCAGAGGGCTTGAAAAGCAACTATCTTTACTTCAGCTGTGGGGTGCTACAGATGAACAGTAATTAACTTCACGGTGAGGACAGCGGAAATGGAGGGCTTTGAAACTTCCAACAACACATCTACCAACCCCGCCTCACAAACACACATTTTCATCTGTTGACAGTGTTAATCTGAAAGACAAAAGCTTGTGCTAAACAGCCTGCAGGTCCTTGATTTTTCTTTTTTTTTTTTCTTCTTGTTTTATGTGTACGGCAAATTGAGTACAACTGGTCACACTCACTGAGTAAAATTTGCATACTTACTACTACATTCGATTAAACTTCGAGAGTCTGAATTTCCATAATTTGACTTGGAAATGTTCAATAGGATGGCACTTAAATTTGGACTTCCACTTTGACAAAAAAGCACCATAAAAGAAGTCCATATATCTTATGAGGTGCATCATACTATCAAACCTGAAATAATGCATCTTGTGGTGACACGTGATATGAGGGCTACTGCAGAGGGAAAGATATTTAGTGAATCATTACTTTTAGTCTGTTTACCACACAAAGCTATACTATCAGAAAAAAAAGCAAAATTGTACCTTTAGGGCTACAACAGCTTGTCACTGTGACAGAACCCTTTAAAAGGACAGCTTTTTATCTTATTTTCCCCAAAGGTTCAAAGTTGTACCTAAAGGGGACATATTACAGCTCTGGGGTAGTAATATGCACCTTTTATGGGTAGATAAAGTGCAAAGTTGCCCCGTACAATCACAACGGTGTGATCAGTCTTGGCTGGTCCCTGGAGCGTACGATCACACCGGTGTGATCAGAACATTCAGTGCATCACGTGATCAACTGCCAAATTCAAATGTGCTTGAGTGCGAGCCAGAGGCGGACGTGCTCTGCGCTTTTCAGCCACATAACGTTTATTTTTAGGGTTCAGACATTTAAATACACATGAGTAGCAACAAAACAATACATTTAGAGTTTGTAAAATACACACTGATGTCTATGGAAGTGGCAATAACAGCCCTTTCCATTATAATTAGATAAAATGTCTTATTCATATCAGATACATAGTGTAAGTAACTTTAAAGTTTACTCTATTCTTCTGCCAGGTCACTGGCTGAAGTTCAAATGGATGAATTTGCTTTTGTAAATCCAACAGATTCTCTGTACTGCGGCGCAAACAAACATGGCGGCGCCTGTCACACGTATGGCTCAACTAACGCGATCATTATAAAGGTGTTTAAACAACAATACACATCTACTTGCACATATTTAACAACTGGAATATCAGTTATTTCATGCTATAGTCAACAAATTTGAAAAGATTTTGAATAAAAAAGGAAAAATGAAATAAAAGCAGATCATCAGTCATTCAGCACTATTGTGGCTGTGGTGTGTCACATGACAAGCAATGACACATCACCTTGGAACCAATAAAGTGAAAGTTCTAAATAACTCACGCTGGGGAGGTCAGCCAGAATATTTTAAACTTAAGTGTGAAAGGGTTAACCAACTGTTTGGTTAAAACAAACAAACAAACAACAACAAAAAACACATAGAAATTTAACAACAATTCCCACATATTTATATTGTGTTAGCTGGGGCCAATACGACTATTTGCACACTGATGTGAAAATAACTACACGTACAAATAGTATCTAACATTATTTGTACAGTTATTGCTATTTGTACTTAGTGTAAATAGCCTCTGTATTTGTGTTATGTCTGTTTTTCAAACCCTTAAGGCCAATTCTCACCGCACCAACAAGCGGCAACAAACACCAACAAGCACCAACAAGCAAGCTGGCCGTTGGATTTAGAATTCTATGAGAAAAAACAGTCATGTTCACACTGCCCCAACAAACAGACAAACGAGTCACAGAGAGTCAAGTCTGACTGGGAAAAGTTGAGACTACATATGTGTAACCATGTTAACATTTTCAGGCAAGTTTGTTATATTAATAATATAACGTTATCATATATATTTTCATTGTATTAAAGTATTGAGGCAAACATAAAAATACTAAATGAAAGCTCTAGCACAAGTTCTGCCAGGAAGACTCAAATGTTATGTCTATGAGTTTAGATAAAAACCAATCATTATCCAACACTTGGAGTATATAAGATCGGTACTTACACATGTCTGAGTTCGCAGATGCTGACATCAACCTTAACCTCCATCCTCCCCACCACCAACAGGATGGTACCTGTCCATACCTCTGGGGGGTCGGTTACACCTCTGCCTTCATCTTTAGGCAGGAAATGCAGAGTCCACAACCCTCAGGATATAAGCTACGGACGGGGCCTACGCCAAAGAACTTTATCTTACCATATTTGGCTTGTTGATTGTTAATAAATATCATTGTCATGTTATCTTGCCTCCCGAGGCTTTCTGGTAGAACCTGAAATCCGAAGCCCTTGCCATTGATCTGATCCCTTGCGTTGGGGTTGTATGGCCTATACTGGTTTTTAATTTTTTTTTTAGCGTAACCCATCAAAGGCATATACAACCATTTGTAGCTAAACAAGCCAAAGTGAATTCATTTAAAACCAAACTTAGGTTAAACCTGCGTTGCTGCGTTATACCTCTCTCTTTTGGCACAAATCCAAATATTTCAATTTCGCTAAATATTTGTATGCTATACTTATTTATTATGTAACGTCCTTCACACGTATGTAAAAAAATCCTCTTCACATGAGCAAAAATGGCAACACCCCAGTGGAGTAGTAGCTGCTCTTGCTGAATGGAATGGATCAGGTCAGATTACGTCAGAGTTTGTTGGTGTTTGTTGGAAAACCATACCACACTGCTCAGACATTCCACGACCCAACAAATGTTCATTCGGGTGAAAACAGACTCCAGCCCAACTCCAACAGACACCAACAGATGCCGACAGGGGTATCACACCGATCCAACAAACTCCAACAGACGTGTTTGTTGACGTTTGTTGGTGCGGTGTGAATTGGCCTTTAAGGGTAAAATGTAGAACGTTTCCAAAACACATCTGTGTAGAAACTTTGCATGCGCATTTATGACCCTAAATCAGAATTTTAAGAAGAAATACATAGGTTAACCAGAGTTTCAAACAGTTTGAAAATCGAATGTAGGTCGTGAAGCGACTCTTTTCAAAGATAATTTAAAAAAAATGAATGCAAATTAGGTGCGTTTCCATCAAGTTATTTGAGTGGATGACAGGTTCGCCTAAACACTTATGAATTAGAAAACCGTAAACAAGAGCCGTCTGAACTCTTCTCAACTTTATTTAGTGTCGAACACAGGTGAGAGGGCAACTGCGAAAAACCAGCAACACTCCAGTACAAAAGTGCGCATGATCCTTGCCTATCTACGGCAAGCCCCAAAAGGAAAGTGCATTGCACACACACATATACAACGAGATCCAGTATATCCAGAATTAAAGCATCATATCCCCGATCACACAGAACACATTTTTCAGGTCTGCGCTGCAATTATTTATGTTGCTAGGCAACCACTGAATCTGCTGTCCTGTCAGTGTAGCGCGAGCGCTCTTTGGTTTGCTGTTCAACTGTCATATTAGCAGAAACTTAAAAAAAGGTACGTTACAAGTAAAGGGCTCCATTTTCCATCATTGGACAATGGAAAAAACACAAATGACGTTGGGCGCTTTTCTGCTCAGAGTTGCTTTTTTTCAACTTAAGGCGCTCCGAGCGCTCCTGAAAAAACGCAAGGCACAGCAAGACGGTTAAAACGCGAGGCACCCGGGGCGCATAAACAACGCGCAGAACGCTCACTGCCATAGAAAACAATTAAAAAAAAGTGCCTCTCACTGCACAAAACACGTTCTGTCTGATCGGGGCCTAACAGAATCAAACATAAATCCATAGCATGTCTGTTACAACACCATCAGCGGTTTAGTCACATGGGTTTAATGTTTGCTACGTCAGAATTTATTCACCAAATGTGTTTCTATCTCCCATTATTCGCATTAACTCCTTTTTTTCACATGGCAAAAAACACCTCAAGCGAGCGTAAAAACTTTTTTGCGGATTAAGGGATTATTTTTTTTTAAAATTGGGTGTTTCCATTTCTTATTTCTGATGCGATACTTTGAAATGCACATAAAAAAAGAGTGATGGAAACATAGCTAGTGTTTCAGATGGCTTTGTAAGATTAAAATCGAACACTTTTATGATACTTTTAATGGTTCTTCTTTGTCCTTCCTGAAGCTTGACAGCATCCTTCTCCATCTACTTTCATTATATGGAAAAGAGCAGTGTTAACATTCTGCTAATGTTGTCATTTTGTGTTTCATGGGTTTGAAACGACATGAGGATGAGTAAATAATCACAGTATTTTTTTTTATTCATGGCTGAGCTATTTCTTAAAACAATAAAAATGTCACATTTAGGAAAAATTTAATTAATCTAGACATTGGCTAAAATTGCATTTATACACATTTGAGGAGAATAATAGTAGCCAAGCAGATTATGCAGGCTCGGATATTTAGTTGCTTGGCAGCCTGGAGACAATCTTTCCACTTAGTAACCATCCACTCGAAAAGGTCACTCATATGTGACCCTCACAATATGAGACATTATTGTGTCACTCCACACCTGTGACCAACATTTTGTGTATGAGAGAGCACAGAAGCACATTTCTCCAGAAGCAGTGGCATTAATGCATTTCATCTCTCAGCTCGCGTATCTGCCATGCTTACGTCAATTATGCAGACATATCATTCTCATGCACTATGTCTCCGTGTTACTGTTTCTGTCTCCTTCATTGATGTTGTTCCTCCTGCTTGGATGGTTGGCAAAACTCTCAGCGGTCTAGGCTGAATTTATAGCGATGGTCAAAGAAGAAACCAGCTTTGCTCAAAGAGTAGAGTCCTCTTTGTTAGTGCCTCCGTTGCAGCATGCTGGCCCACTGGGGGACAAAATCTCAAACGTCTCTGAAAATGTTTATATTTTTTGGAATGCAGCACAAAGCAGCTCCCAGTGCTGAAGTGCTGACATTTTCATCTAATCCAGATAGGATTAGGATATATGTTCTGACCGGCGATAATTACTCTCACAGCATAGATCTCAAAGGTAAACATCCTTGGCAGCTGAATTCCTGAGCATACTAGGTAAAGGCAGCCCAGAGCATCTAATGGTTGTGTGAAGTGTGTGAGAAAAAATATAGCTTTGAGGAGATTAAAGGTGAATTGCACAGTGTGGATTAGCAATGAGAAGATATTGGATAATACAAGGAAAATTCATTTCAGGATGACCAGTTCTTTGAGAGAGAGAGAGAGAGAGAGAGAGAGAGAGAGAGAGAGAGAGAGAGAGAGAGAGAGAGAGAGAGAGAGAGCATCTTCATGCTGATGCCAATCAACACCTTACATTAAGACTGCCCATTCCAGAAAAGTACAAAAAGAAACAGATTGGTTAGATTTATCCAATTTTGTCCAAAATCATGATCATCAGATGATCTTTAGACTGAGCCGCACAGATATGACTGAGCAGATTTTTTTTTTTAATTGATCTTTATTCAAGAGTTATGATCTCGGGATATTAAAGAGGTAGACCCAAAGAGGCTGTATCTTGGCCAAATTTTGAGCAATTGGTATGCTTCATCGGAACCAAGAGCTGAGTGTCCATGCCAAATTTGGAAACAGGGTCACCTACAGGTCATGAAATCTGAAAAATGGCTCCTTTTGCTCATAACTTTCTAACAGTTTGTCAGAAAATCATGATCTTAGTGTTTCTGGACATATTACCCAAAGATTGTGAGTTTGAATCCAGGGTGGAGCAGTTTTATGAAATTGTGAGTTTTGACTCCTTTATTATCCGGGTCAGCATTTTACTGATCTTTATTGCTCTTGGATTAGAATTAAATGTATTTTTTATTCATGCTGTGTTCATTTTCATTTATACTCATGTACGTTCCTGAGTTCATTCTCACCTGTAATTCTGAATGGCTGTTTTTCATGTTTGTACAATTTCTCCTGTTTTTGCTCTTCCTGCTCTGTATTGCACTACAGCCCCTTCAGGGGCTTGGCCCTGTATTGCTGCTTTAGGCTATATTTACCAATTGTTACTGTCATCCACGTTCATTTCCAGTATTGAGGAATGTTACTTTGAAAAGCAGTATGTTATGCCAGCTGGAACTCATTATAATATCAGTATGTGCAAAAGTTTTAGGCCACCACTTTGTTGTTTTAGTTTTAATGACCATGTATATTTATTTTAGGAAATATGTAGACAACAACAACAAAAAAAATTGCCAAAATTCAAATGTTTCAAAATGAATTTCAAAATGGCTTCTTCAGGCAAAGGTCAACATTTGGTTTGACATTCCTTGGCACTAAGCACATCTTGAACTCTTTAGGGGAGACTGTCCTGAAGTCTTCTGAAGTAATCTTCTGGTATATTATTAATCTTTCTGGTATATTATACCAGGCTTTTTTTTAGCACTTCCTGGGGTTTTTCTTTAGATCTAGGCTGTCTTTTATTCTTTCTCTGTCCAGGTGATCTCACACTGCCTCTATAATATTCAGGTCTGGACTCTGTGGAGGGCAGTCCATGACTGTCAATGTTTTATCAGCTGTTTTTGCCTCCAGACATGATTTCACACATTAGCAGTGTGCTTGGGATCATTATCGTGCTGAAAAATAAAACCATTCCCAATCAGGTGCAACTTTCCAGAAGGAATGGCATAATGAATGTCCTGAATAAAACCTATCTGTATTTCTCAGCATTCATGATACCATCAATTTGAACAATATCGCCAATACCACTGAACGAAATGCCAAACCAGGACAGACCCTCCACTATGTTTCACTGACAGCTCCAAGCACTCATTCTTCCCAGTGGTGGACAGTAACGAAGTAAATTTAATTCATTACTGTACTTAAGTAGCTTTTTGGTGTATCTGTACTTTACTGGAGTATTTCCATTTGGTGAGACTTTTTACTTTAACTTCACATCATTTCAAAGTCAATTATCTTACTTTTTACTCAACTACATTTTGCGAAATCAGTCGTTCCTTTTTATTAATTAGTGGATAAAAAAAACTGAGCTGGTTAAGTGTGTGGCAAACCACCAATCAGGGTACAGCGCGCACTCTGTTTTGAACTTGGTTTGGTTGCTGTTTACTCAGCGTGAACAGTTCAGCGTCAGTGCAACGGTATAACATTGAGAGTACCAGTGCCTTCATCATGGAAGAATCGAGAACTCCTGACTCCAACGTCCCACAACACCCGTGGCCTTATTTGGGCATTTTTTTTTAAATCGTTGAAAAGAAGAAAGAGTTTTTCATTTTCAACTGCCTTCTCTGCCTGCCTCGGAATTGTAGAATTTCTTCTTACAAGAATTCTCCTTCCAATCTTTGGAAACACGTTGAGGTATGCCATTTTTATTCTAGTGCTCATTTTTAAATGAGTAATCCAACAGTAGCTTGCAGAAAAGTTTCATTGTTTATGTTCACTGAAGTTTGAAATATTTGAAGCTCAGTGTTCCGATATTGATGTTAGCACTTTTTGTTGGAATATAAATTCTATTTGGACTAGTTTTGCATCCAGCGTATGATGCTAAAACAGTTGGCGGGTGGAGTAGGGTGCCCCTTATTAAGAGAGATCGCCTTTCAGCAGGTATGGCTTATTTTTAGTCTAGTTTGAGTCGCTTATAATGTACATTTGAAAAAGCAGCGCGCGTAAAACATCTTTCCAGACATGAGAAGCATTTATTAACATCTTGTCCAAAAAAAGACAACATTTAATAACATGTTTTTACTCCAAACTCACTTCATAATGACAGCTGTGCATCCTTCTGAGAGAAAATAACGCATGCGTCGTGCGTTTATTAGTCATGTTTAATCAATCAACGCGTTTCAATCTTCTGTTTATTCAGCTACAGCGATATGACGCGTTATCATCTTCTGCTGCAGCGCATATTTTGAGTTTCTGCACAAGAGCGCCCTCTGGCTTTCAGATGGAGAAGCATTTACTACTGAGCCGTACAGCTCCGACAAGCTGTGCATTAAATAATCGTAGCCTTTGCCCTAATATGAGGATTATGAAAAGCTTCAGGAGTCATCTGAACATGGAGCATTTGCAGCAGACAGAGCAAAGTCAAAAACACACAATGCAACAAACATAGCCAAATCATTTAGCAAGAAAGTTCCTTACGACAGGAAAAGTGATAGATGGAAAGATATAACAAACACTGTCACCAATTACATTGTCAAATAAAACATTTTTGAATGATGCAAAATATCGTCTGATTATTGTTATCGGAAAAGTCTTAGAAAATATTGAGAAATAATTTTTTGTCAATATCGCACAATCCTACTGGCAAGTGTGTTTCTTTCGATACAAAAAACTAGTTCCTGTTACAGTAAATCAGATATGGCCAGTTGATATTTCTGAAGAGACATTCAGATATAGTAAAAGAACTCATGTGAACCTGTGTTTAATACAAGCATTTATTAAACTTAAACTTGCAACTGTTACAAATAAAAGTTAAAATAAACTCTCAAATCCTGTTATTTCATTTGGTTCTAAAGGAAATTGTTTGGCTTCAAGGTTTTGGGCTCATCGTAATTTTAATAGATATCAGTGTCTGAATAATAATATTCTATTAATAGATCAGTGTGCTAAGAGTAACAGAGTCTTTTCACATAAACTGAGAAGATTATGCAAGAGACTTGTGACAAAAATTGAGGTCATTATAGCCTTAATAAATTATAGTACTTCGAATACTTTTATACTTTTTAATTTTACGGGAGTAATATTTTACCTAGTGTATCTCTACTTTAACTCAAGTACTTGGTTTGTGTACTTCATCTACCACTGATTCTTCCATCTGTCAAAAACTCTTCTTCTAACATATTGTTGATGATTGGATCCAAAAATTTCAAACTTGGAATCACTCCATAAAAATACTCGGTAACACTTTATTTTACAGTGTCATTGTTACATATGTTACATGTAGTTACGATAGTAATAACTATCAATTATGCATAATTACATGCAATTAACCCTAAACCAAACCTTCATCCTAACCCTAAACCTATAGTAAGTACATGTACTTAATTATTATTACTCAATACTTAAATATATAAATACACTGTAACACAGACACCTTAAAATAAAGTGTAACCAAATACTCTTTTCTGCTGATCTTCATTACTGTCATTGTGAGCTTTAGTGTATCTTAGTCTTTTCACCCTGTTCCCCTTCCAAAAAAAGTGGTTTCTTAGCTGCTACCCTTCCACAAAGACCATTCCTTATCAAGTTTCTTCGGATTGTAGAAGGGTCAACGTGGCATCTCGATGAAGCTGTTTGATGCTGAACCAGGTCCTTGCTTGGACCTCTTGAAAATTGGTCTTAGTAGTATGCTTCCAAAGAATTAAATGCATAAAACAGGTGTATGCAATGCTCAAGCATGTCTTGCACAAACCTGATGTATTAGACGTTTTTCACAGGAGTCATTTTGTCATGAAATACTAGGACAAATACAGGTATTAGCAATGACACTAATTAAGGTTCCATTGCATTTAGGTTTAAGAGAGCCAGGTTTCTTCTAAAGCTCAAGTATAAGGTGAGGTTACATATTTGCCATTTTAGCCTATAGAAGCTGTTCTTTTCTGTTTTTTTTAATTTTTTAATACTGCATACAAATTTACTATATTTTCTAGTTGTATTCCAATAAAAAGACTGATAAATATTTATATATAGTCATTATACCATTGCTAAACCAACAAATCTAATGGTGACCTAAGACTTTAGTACAGAACATGTTTATGTTAATGATACATTATATGTTATACCATTATACGTTAAAGTTGCTAATACCACAATTCCACTCCAAGGCCCTGACACTCTAAAGCCCAAAGTATACTTAACTTTTTACACATACGCAAGGGGCAGCGTACAGTGCGCGTGACACAAATTTCTTCATCAGAAGAGTGTGCTCGCACTGTAGGGACACCACTGAATTTTTGTTGGTCACACATCCGCATTCAATTTTTTTGTAGTAATCAGTTCATCACAAGATGGAAACCGTGTCCTGGAGGCATGAATTCACAAGGTAGTCAAAGAAAACCTGCATAAACAGAACAGACCGGAACGCATGCAAGCTACACCGACAATGGAGGCCTATATAGACAACAGATTATGTGAAGAGGTTAAAAAGTACCCTCATTTGTACAATTCTAGCATTTATATATATATATATATATATATATATATATATATAAACACACACACACACAATTACATTTACATATTTGGCAGACGCTTTTATCCAAAGCGACTTACAAGTGAAGAAAACAAACAAGAGATTCTTCATGAAGAGGCAAATACACACAGGAAGTGCTCACAATACAAGTTTCAGACATTGCTCAGAGTAGCATAAGCTAGAGTAGGAAGGGAAAAAGAAAGGATAGATTTTTTTTTTTTAATGAAGGGTTAAGTGCTCACGAAAGAGTTGAGTTTTCAGCTGTCTCTTGAATATTGCCAGGGATTCTGCATTCCTGATGAAGGTAGGAAGATCATTCCACCAGCAGGGAACAGTGAATGAGGATGTTTTGGAGAGTGATTTTGTGCCTCTCTGTGACGGTACCACAAGCCTTCGTTCCTTAAGTTATATATACAGTGGGTACGGAAAGTATTCAGACCCCCTTAAATTTTCACTCTTTGTTATATTGCAGCCATTTGCTAAAATCATTTAAGTTCATTTTTTTCCTCATTAATGTACACACAGCACCCCATATTGACAGAAAAACACAGAATTCTTGGCATTTTTGCAGATTTATCAAAAAAGAAAAACTGAAATATCACATATATATATATATATATATATATATATATATATATATATATATATATATGCCTTCCCTCACTAACCAAGTGACTACTAATTTTACATGTCCAACATGCATTAACATTTGTGGATCAAGGATTGGACTTTCTGAACGCTCTGTTAATGAGGAGGTATAACATTACCTGAGATGATGGACTGGTATAAGTAAGTCATCTAGTCTTCCATTTATTACCCTGTCTGACTCCTAAACCCACCCCAAACGTACTCTAAACCAATAGAACTTCAGCTTAGGTGAAGTAGGGTGATAAATTGATAGGGTGTTAGATTGACTCCACCCCTCAAATGAACACATTTTCAGAGCTCTCGCACTTGAATTTAGATTCCAGTCTGCATAGCAAAAGCTTTGCCTGCGGCAAATCTTAACAAGCATCTGATTAATTTAGTCTTCAGTATTCTCTGTAGAGTTAAAGCACAGAAAAGTGAGTATTTTTTAATGACTGTTTTCATGCATCATGAATATGAGCTTAGTCTGGCTGATTGACATGGGAGAAGGAACGAGAAAACAGAAACCGGAGAGACACATCAAGACTTGTGTTTACTAGTATCGGAATACATTCTACTTGGTTTTGAATTTCACTCAGACTTGAGCTGATGACTTGAAATGAATCAGTTCTTCATAGAGTTTCAAAGTGCTTCTCCCAACCTTAAAAAAAGCATTAGAGATTTAATCAATATTTTAAAGAGCTTGTTTGATAATAATTTCAACAACAGACTTACAGTGTGCCATGTCATTGGAGGCTGTAGAACACCCAGACCCAACTACCCAATGTGCAGTCCCTTGCAAGTGATGTATTTTATGGCAGAAAAATAGCAGCAAAAATAAGGGCAACTTAGTACAACTTAGTAGAAAAACACAGCTGCCCCAGGCAGTCACTAGGGAAAGTCATGTACATGACACCCTGAAAACATAGTGGACCGAGCAAATGTAAGATGCGCCGTCAACAACTTTGTCATCTGCATGGTAGATAATAATAAAATATAACAAGTGTTTATGTACTTAATCGCAGACAAATTAAATTGAATTACATGTAATATTTCTCAGATAAAGAGATATTTGAATTTTGGCAATTTGTTACAGTTCCATGTGTCATAACCTTTTCTGGTGTTGTTTGGAAAAAAGGATGGACATTGCAAAATAAATAAATAATACATAATAACTAATAAAGTTGGGGAATGTCTTTTAAATGTATTTTACCCATCCAAAGTATATTTATTATTATTATTATTATTATTAAATTAGAGACACACATTTCTCTTTTTGTAGTACTCCTAGTGTAACGCACTTTATATTTTTTGTCCTTATACACAAGTATTCTGGATTGATTTTTGTATGTTTATTAACCAAAATTTGTTTCAAGGGTCTTTTGTTTAAGGATATGTTGTCTGGTTTCTATAAAGTCAACAAAACAAAAAATGAGTATTTTATTATTAATATTCTATTGCTCCTTGCCAAATATCACATTGATGTAAAGTTTTTTTTTTTTTTATTTAATTACTTTATCTTATTTTGTGCAATATCAAGTCTGCATATTTGCATTTGTTTTTTATGTATTTTTTTAATACCTTTGCAGTAATGTCAAAAATAAAATTTACTGCTTCAAGTCAGACGCTGATCGTTCACGGCCGCATGGAAATGAATACACCAGTGTCACTCACTGGATATTTCACTCTGAATGTGTTGCAAAATGCGCAATTAGCAATTCAATTTCATTTTGCAGAAATGTTGCCACAGGCACTTTTTTCCCCCAAAACGTGTCCGGTTTGTTAGAAACACTTGGGCATTATGCTAAACCCTTCATGTATAGAAGAAACTCCAGGTTTAACAACACGAAGGTTAATAAATGATGAATGAATATTCATGTTTTTATGAAGTGTTCATTATTTTATGTGAAAAATACAAATCAAAATGAATGAAATCAAACACTGTGGTGCGGTGCTCTTGTGCAAGAGGAAGTGAAGGTCAGGCTGTTGAGAGGGGCAGCAGATCCAGAGGTGTGGGGTCAGCCTGTCATTGTCATGTTGTCAGCTGGGCTATGTTGCTTCCTCCCTAGAAATCAAGGACAGCTTTTGCATGCACAGTGGAGACCATCCCACGTAAGACAGGCGTGCTGCTGCATTTATGGCGTAATTAGCTTCAGATACACCTTGTGGCATGCTGGCAGCAGTACTCTATGGCCATGGGACATTTACAGATTCGTTTCAGTTGTAAATCTAGAACTGGAATGGTGATAGAAGTGCTGAGGCAAAAATGATGCAACATGAGCCAGATCTTTTTTCACACTGTATTAAAAAGTATATATTTACATATTGAACTACTTCTTTGGTTAAAACTTGCATATGGGTAGCTGACACACAACATCTCCATGAAATTTGCTTTTCTCTAAGATTTTAGATTACCCTTTATAAATATATGGTTCTGAACCATGGTGTTTGTGTCATCAAAATTAGTACCTCTGTAAGTACTTGCAGCCATTGTTTAGCACTGCTAGGTAACAACCCACTGTATTTTAAAAGTATTTGTCCCTTTAGATTTACCACTAAATCTTTACACCCACAGAATGGAACTTGAGTCTGCAGAGATTGCATTACAAGAGATGCAAAGAATGGGAATTGCTCTACAAAGGCAATTTACTTCACCACCAAAAGCTCTAGTGTCAAAGCACCCAAACTCTCAGCTCTTGTGGTCTATATATCCACAAGTCCACACTAATACCACATAAACTATTGTGTGGTAGTCTGAGACTGAAAAAATATGCATTGTATCTGCTCACATGGGCTCATGAGCATCAGTAAGAATCATAAATATACTGTATATGAGTAATCATGTATCATGAGTAAACATTGGTATTCAGACATTGCTTATGTTTATTCCATGCAAACTAGTGATAAACATTACAGAAGTCTGCATGAATAATAACTTATCGGTGTATATTTATACAACAGTTCTTTCTGGTTCTCGAATCTGATTGGCTGATAGCAATGCGATATTCTTGTGATGACAGCATTCCAACCTTCTCACCATTTGTATCACTCCACTTGAAGCGACTGTCATGGCGGCGGAGCAAATTCACCATATATTTTTTTTTTTTACAAATACTACATTTGCTGTACCTTGAACTGTAGTTTTAAGAGTTTTTTTTTAGGTGAGAATGCAGTTGTTTAGACATGAAATATGTGACTCATATTTAATCATAGCACCTATTTTACAGTTTGTTTAGACATTTTCGCAGATGGGAGCTCCAGCCCGTCAGAGATATAATTAATTTTGGGTAAAATGGGCATAAAACAGGCAATATTTGGTCTTATTAATCTATTTTTAATCTTATTAATCTATTTTATCTTGGCAGTGTGAGTGTCATATTGGTTTTATTCATCCGTTTGACATAATTTTGCCAGTTGTCTGTTTGGTCCAGAAATAAAAAAGCTCAGAATAAACCCAAAGCAGAATCAACGGCTACACGTCACACATTACTGGTGTTTTGTCCTTGAATGAATCAATCCTTTGCACAAATTAAGTCAACGATTCAGTGATATGTCATGATGTAACTTGCAGAAAGGGCAAATGAAAAATCAAACCCAAACTCATTGGGAAAACATGCCTGTGGCAACATTTCTGAAAATATTACGTTGCTACTTTTAAAGTGAAATGTCCAGAAGGGAGAAAAAAGTTTTGCTTTATCTAAAACATGAATACGAATCTACCAATGTTTTATTATGTTGGTGCATGTATCATAGCTGTTCAAATATTAAATGTCCTGTGAGTGGCACTAAAAGGTTCATGTTCTATCATGTTTGGTAAATAACATGCCACCTACACTAAACCACTAAACCTTACCGATAGTGTTAACAATAGCAAACATTAGATGAAGATGCATTTTCTGAAGAAACAATACCATTTTATGTTTTATGGGACTTATACTCAAGCACTTCATATCACAAGTGCAATGCTATACCAGGTGAGAAAGTTTGCTGTATCAGAAAAGACATACAGAAATGTATGCTTCATTGCATTGACACTATGGGAACGTCTTGAGCATATGTCGGTGTCTGAATGTCTGTCTGTACATATGTGCCAATCTCACTGGCAAGGGACAAAGTCAGGTGATGCTGTGTAGTATGTGATTACATCTATAAAATGGCTTCTGAACACAGCATCACCATTCATTTGTCTGAAGAACCTAACCAGGTTAAGGTCAAGACCAACTCAAAGTGCCCGATGAAGTGGAGCAAGAAACAAAGTTGAGAAGCTCCAAGAAGCCCTCGGAGCCGATGAATGTGACAAACAAGAATTAAAGACTGTCCAGAAGCACCTGGTAAACCAACTCCAGATTGCTGAACATCTACTAGACATAGCCAAAGCTGACATTAAAGACAAGAACTTTAACTTTTTCAACACTGTTTGACAAATGGAATGAGTAAGCACTGAATTCTCTGTTTCACATTTGCAGTTGATGACGCTGACGTTCCCCTCCATCCTCCCCTGCACTACCAGGTTGGCCCTGTCCATCCATCGGGGGTAGGGTCCGCCCCTGCCTTCATCTTCAGTTAGGATCAGCGAAATCTGCATCCCCAATATTTGGACCAAGGACGGGGCCTATGCCAAAGAACTTTTTTATACAACTAAACATGAATCATTGTAGCATACTACCATATGTTTATACTTTATGGAATAAAAATCATGTAAACGTTAACCTGCTTTCTTTATGGTCTATATTTGATGACCCTTAAAGACATTGACAAGCTGGCTAAGAACATCATCCAGCTCAACCTGAAGTCCACAGAGGGCCTCAATATCCAGGCCTACCTCAGAGATATAGACTTCCACCTAGAAGTGAGACCTCATGTGACTGACCGACACAGGGTTATACGGCCTCAGATCCACTTCCAGTCCTGAGGTGCAAAGCTTTTTAGACTGACAACCTGCTCACATAAAGTCAAATTACCAGCCACTACATGAGACACTGATTAAAGAGTTTACAGACCCAGAGTCTGAACATGGACTGGTAACTGCCTTGAAAACCAAATAAGGTCAACAAGAGACCTCAAGCCTACTATAATCAGGTCTGACAAGTCTACTTTGGTGCACAGAATGAACCTTAACTTGAAGAGGATGTGAATACAAAACTCTATTTCTAAGAAATCTGCACCCTGGAGTAAGTCATCACCTACTTTACGCCTCATAGCCTGCCTTAGTCCAATGACAATCCAACAACAACGTGACCTAACACACAAGGCCTACATCAAACAAAAGATGGCCTCAAAGAGAGGTTTAGGTCAGCCAAGATCCAAGCCTTGCACTGGAAGACACCCAATGGCATGACAACACCAGTGTCCTCCATAAAGTATGCAGAGAAAGTGACTCAAATGCCAGTGATGGCTACAACACCATCTTCAGGGAAAAGTCATAGAACCAGCCATAAGTCCAATCCAAAATACAGAAACAAATGGAAAGGCCACCAACCAATGCGTTCAAAAGCAACCATGGTTAATCAATGACAAAACCCACCTGGGCAGCACTCAGTCAAGCATGGCACTGAGTACTCCCAAGAACGAGACAGTTTACCCTCGGAAGACATGGAACAACTAATGAAGCATCTGAAAGAAAAAAAAGAAGAAAAAAAAATGCTCTGTCATAGGCTCATTCTATAACAGAGCATTTTTTTTGTCACATAAAACATTTAATATAAAATGTGCCAATCACACACACTTCAAAGTCAGATCAAAATCCTACTTCAAGATTTGTTGATGCATGCAAACAAAACATGTTTATTCTTATCTGATTGTTACCAATTACTTTTGAGTTATTTTAGATTTCAGAATTTATATATATATATATATATATATATATATATATATATATATATATATATGTTATTATATTAAAGAGTTATTGAAATTAGATTTTTTTTTGTTAGAAATAATTAATGATTACTCTGTCTCCTACTTTGTCTTTTCCTTATAGCATGGTTATTTTTGTCAGGACCACTATCGTCAAATATGATTGATAATTGCATACAGTTTGTATTGCTGATTTGGTTCTGTTCTGGGCAAGAACTGTCTGCGCCTCCATGCAGCCTAGCATGGATAAGAGCAGGGAGAGCAGCAATAATAGAATGGTTTTCTTCTCTGGGGCTTAGGGCCCACTCCACTAGAACTGCAATGTCTTCCAAAGCTCTTGCTAGGGCTGCACCATTACAGCATGTCTGTGCTGTGGCAGGATAGTCCTCTCTGCACACATTCATCAGGATTTATAGTCTGGATACAGATTCAACCCTAGGATCTCAGGTCCTTCAGGGTTGATCTGGTCTTAGCCAGCACTCCCAATTTTCTGTGCAAAAACACAATTAATAATTATTCATAACTCATTATGATAATTCATTATTATTATTACTCATTATTCATTATGATTACTTATGAATATTTGAATCAGTTAATCAGATTAGCCTGATGTTGCTACATTAAAATTACAATCAATTAGTTCATCCTGTGAACAATCGGTATTAATTATTAATTAATTCTGAGAAGGGTATTTTTCACGGCCACAGAAAAATTATTCTTTCTTAGCATTTACAGTGCTTAGAGCTCATAACAAAATCTAGATCATTTAAGTGACAAAGGCGGAGCTGTGCGCCTCCTTTTAAGGTCCGGCAGAAGTCACACCTTCTGGACCTGATCAATGACGAAAGAGGAATTTCTGAGTGGGAACTTCCTCTGTGGGGGGAGTTAATGGCTTGATTTTTTGAGCATGATTAAACTGGGCCTTGTGGGTTTGTGTCCATTTATTCTCCAATTAATACAACAAGCATGCACTTCATCTGATGAGGAAGTCACATGCATTAAATGTAAGTCGTAAAATGAGCATAAATTTGATAGAAGACACAATATATGTGAGGTAGTTTGTTCATAGTTCTTATCATAAAATATGCATAAAACCAAAATACCATACAAAAGATGTTGCACATGCATATTCATTTATAGATGAGTTCATCTATAAATTAATATAGGAAAGTCTGTCTTGAGGGCTATGGGTCTCTTTCATGGCCTCTGCTTTTACCGTGGCCACACAGTTTAGGGCAATAACAAAGTCTTATCCGACTGTGCATGGGGGAGGGTTCTGTAGACCTCAGACTGAGTTTTAAAGATTATTTGTTAAATATGACAAATAATTGTGTCTGATTTTGTTACAGTGTCTTCTTCAGACAATTAGAATCTGGCATCTATTCATGCATCACATGTTTGGGCGTTCAGCATGCTGAGGCAGCTTTTGTGGATAGTTCATATTCTCATTGTGGGAACATGACTATCGCGGTGTTGAGATCGCGGCTTGCTTACCTTGGTTCTCAAGGAAAAGCCCCTGTCCCTGCCCCCGATCTAGCGGTCCCCAGAGGGTCGCTATTTCCGCGGCTAGATCGGGAGATCTGAGGATTACGGTCAGGGCTTCCCTGCTGAGCCAGTCTCCATGGGTCCCTGGTCCCTCACACGCACCGCAACCCGTGGTGATGCCAGAGGAGGGCCTTGGTCCCTCTCATGAGCAACCAGCCGGCTCTTTTGGCGCGCCGGCTGATGATCAGATGTCGATCGCGGCATCGGAAGGCAGGTTTGAGTCATCTGGAGATGAAGGCTCGGATGCGCTGCCTCCTTCTGGGAGAGTGGCATTTTCCGAGCCCGATCCAGAGTTGACGGCCATGCTTGCCCAGGCGGGAGTATCAGGCTCGAGTGGAACCCTCCACCGTGTCCCGAACCCTCCCGGCTGGACGACTGGTTTCTTGGGGCAGCCCGTGCTGGTTCTCAGCGCTCTGCCCCGGTTCCTTTCTTTCCGGAAGTGCATGAGGAGGTGACTAGATCGTGGAGGACACCTTTTTCTGTCTGAAACCGGTCGGGTCCCTCCTCCGCCTTCACCGCCCTGGAGGCGGTGCGGCTAAGGGGTACGTGGGGATCCCCCCAGTTGAGCGCGCTGTCGCGATGCAACTGTGTCTGGCGGCCGCCAATTGGCGGGGTAACCCGCGACTCCCGTCCCGGGCCTGTAAAGTCTCGTCCAATCTAACGGGCGAAGCTTACAGAGCCTGTGGGCAGGCTGCATCTGCCCTGCATGCCATGGCGTTGCTGCAGGTCTACCAGGCCAAGGCACTCCGTGACATGCCCCAGGGCGGTCTTGACCAACAGCTCGTGGGAGAGCTTTCGAGCCGCCACCGACATCGCCCTCCGGGCAATGAAGGTGACTGCGCGCTCGGTTGGTCAAGCGATGGCCACGCTGGTGGTTCAGCGTGCTGCATCTCTGGCTCAACCTGGCGGACATGAGGGAGGCCAATAAGTTTCGGTTCCTGAACTCCCCTGTGTCCCAGGTTGGGCTATTCGGCGACGCGGTCGAGAGCTTCGCCCAACAGTTCTCGGCCTCACAGAAGCAGATGGAGGCCCTGAAGCATGTCCTGCCCCGGCGTGTAGCTGCTGCCTCCACCCAGCCGCCGGTGGCGGCCTCCTCGTCTGCTCGTCGCCGAGGGCGTCGCCTGCGTCGTTCTCCGCCCCTGCGAAGTCTGCAAAGCAGCAGCTATCACCCAGCAGACCGCAGGGAGCCGGTCGCAGACGTGGCGCCCAGCCCGCTCAGCCCGCAGCCAAGCCAGGTGGCAAACACACCAGAGGCAGCCGACGGGCGACCTGGAGGAAGTTGGAGCTGCTTCTAGGGAGACGGTGAAGGCACCGCTCCCTCCCCCGGAGGAGGGCCGGGTGGAGAAACCTTTGTTTCCTTTCTGTTCCGCCGCTGGACTCCGGGTACCCACAATCTAAATGAAAGAGCAGTTTCCACTTCCTCTGGGTCACAGGAGGTTGCGTCTGGTGGTGTGTCACACTATGCCTGGCCACCCTCAGCCCCCTTTCATTTCGCCAGCAGAGGGCAGTGTGCTGGTCGAGGCCGCCCCCGTGCCGTCTCCCACGCGCACTGTCACTCTGCGGAGCCAAACCTCACTTCGGGCCGCACTGCTGTCCGAGTCGGGTTCCCTGGCTCCGCCTCGCTGCCCCCCCGCGGGTACGTCTGTTGTGCCATTGGTCCCGCTGGTGCAGAGTCTGGGAGCCTGGCTAGCGCTTCCCAGCCCGTTCCGCTGGCTCATCCACACGATCAGACTCGGCTATGCGATTCAGTTCGCCCGGCGTCCCCCGGTGTTCAGGGGCATCCTTTTCACTCGCGTGGATGTGAACGATGCTCCTGTGCTTCGGGCGGGGATTGCAGTCCTACTGGCGAAGGACGCAATAGAGCCGGTCTCTCCAGCCGATCTGAGGTCAGGGTTTTACAGCCCTTACTTCATTGTAACCAAGAAAGGCGGTGGGTTATGGCCAATCTTGGACCTGCGAGTCCTGAATCGCTCCCTTCACAGGCTGCCGTTCAAGATGTTGACGCAGAAACGCATTTTCGAATGCATTCGTCCCCAAGATTGGTTTGCAGCGATCAACCTGAAGGACGCGTACTTTCATGTCTCGATTCTTCCTCGACACAGACCCTCTCTACGATTTGCGTTCGAGGGTTGGGCATATCAGTACAA
Source organism: Zacco platypus (assembly GCA_038088235.1). NCBI lineage: Eukaryota > Metazoa > Chordata > Actinopteri > Cypriniformes > Xenocyprididae > Zacco > Zacco platypus. The sequence goes on from CM076068.1 coordinate 10,493,579, forward strand.
GGTCCTACCCTTCGAGCTGGCCCTGTCGCCTCATGTCTTTACCAAGATTGCGGAGGCGGCCATTGTTCCGCTCTAGGAACAGGGCGTTCGCATCCTCAACTATCTCGACGACTGGCTCATCCTAGCTCACCGAGAGCAGTTGTGCAAACACAGGGACCTGGTGTTAGCTCACCTCAGCCGGTTGGGTTTTCGGGTCAACTGGGACAAGAGCAAACTCGCCCCCGGGCAGAGGATCTCTTATCTCGGTATGGAACTGGACTCGGTCAACCAGACTGCGCGCCTCACCGAGGAGCGCGTCCAGTCGGTGTTGAACTGCCTGAGTACGCTCAAGAGCAGGACAGCGGCCCCACTGGAATTATTTCAGAGGCTCCTGGGGCATATGGCATCCGCAGCCGCAGTTACGCCGCTCGGATTGCTTCATATGAGGCAGCTTCAACACTGGCTTCATGGCCGAGTCCTGAGATGGGCGTGGCAACGCGTTACGTTCTGTGTGGCCATTACTCCGAACTGCTGTCGTACCCTCACTCAGTGGTCCGACCCCTCGTTCCTGTGGGCTGGAGTTCCCCTGGAACAGGTGTCCAGGCATGCTGTGGTCTCCATGGATGCCTCCTCCACCCACGTGGGGGGCCACGTACAACGGGCATGCAGTTTCAGGTCTGTGGACGTGGCCTCAACTGCAGTGGCATATCAATTGCCTCGAGTTGTTAGCAGTGAGTCTTGCGCTGGGCCGCCTCAAGGGGCTGCTACTAGGCAAGCACGTACTGGTCCGTATGGACAACACTGCGACCGTTGCGTACATTAACCACCAGGGCGGTCTACGCTCCCGTCGCATGTCACAACTCGCCCGCCATCTCCTCTTATGGAGTCAGAAGCATCTGAAGTCGTTTCGTGCCATTCACATCCCAGGCGTGCTCAACCGTGCAGCCGACGTGCTCTCACGGCAGCCTCCACTTTCGGGAGAATGGAGACTCCATCCCCGCGCAGTCCAGCTGATATGGCGTCGCTTCGGGACCGCACAGATAGATATGTTTGCCGCCCCGGACTCGACCCATTGCCAGTTGTTTTACTCCCTGTCCGAGGGCACCCTCGGCACGGACGCACTGGCACACAGCTGGCCCCGGGGCCTCCGCAAGTATGCGTTTCCCCCAGTGAGCCTTCTTGCACAGACGTTGTGCAAAGTCAGGGAGGACGAGGAGCAGGTCCTGCTAGTCACGCCGTATTGGCCCAACCGGACCTGGTTTTCAGAACTCATGGTCCTCGCGACAGCACCTCCTTGGCCCATTCCTCTGAGGAAGGACCTTCTGACTCAGAGACGGGGCACTCTCTGGCACCCGCGTCCGGACCTCTGGAATCTCCATGTCTGGTCCCTGGACGGGACGCGGAGGTTCTAGGTGGCTTACCCCAATCAGTGGTAGACACCATCACTTCCGCTAAAGCTCCTTCTACGAGGCACCTCTATTCGTTGAAGTGGAATCTGTTCATCGAATGGTGTTCTTCTCACCAGGAGAACCCCCGATCTTGCTCGATCAGGTCAGTGCTTTCCTTCCTGCAAGAGGGCCTGGAGCGAAGGCTGTCTCCCTCTACCCTAAAAGTGTATGTTGCCGCTATTGCCGCACATCCCGATGCAGTTGAAGGTAAGTCTCTGCGGAAGCATGACCTGATCGTCAGGTTCCTGAGGGGGGCGAGGAGACTGAATCCGCCTCACCCCCTCTCTATACCCTCTTGGGACTTGTCCCTGGTGCTTACAGCTCTCCAGGGACCTCCCTTCGAGCCTTTGCAGTCAGCCGAGTTAAAAATTCTGTCACTTAAAACAGTTCTCCTGACTGCACTGGCCTCCATCAAGAGGGTAGGGGACCTGCACGCTTTTTCGGTCGACGAATCGTGCCTAGAATTCGGGCCGGCCAACTCTGATATGTGCCCAAGGTTCCTACCACTCCCTTTAAAGATCAGGTAGTGAACCTGCAAGCGCTGCCCTCGGAGGAGGCAGACCCAGCCCTGGCTTTGCTCTGTCCCGTCCGTGCTCTGCGTCTGTACGTGGACAGAATTCAAAGCTTCAGGACCTTAGACCAGCTCTTCATCTGTTACGGAGGCCAGCAGAAGGGAAAGGCTGTCTCCAAGCAGAGGATGGCCCACTGGATAGTGGACGCCATCGCCTTGGCTTATCAGTCCCAAGGCATGCCTTGCCCGCTCGGGTTGAGGGCTCACTCCACTAGGGGAGTAGCTTCTTCCTGGGCGCTGGCTCATGGCGCCTCGCTGACAGATATATGTAGAGCTGCGGGCTAGGCGACACCCAACACGTTTGCTAGATTCTATAGCCTTCGTGTAGAATCGGTATCTTCCCGTGTACTCGCCCCTACTGGCCGGTAGCGCGAAGAACCCTTTCTAGTGTCCCCTTGCATATGCCACTCCCGCCCGCTGGGCCAGATACGTGCGTCTATTTGCTCCAGTAGAGTTCCCCAGTTGGCGAACCCTGTTGAGTCCTCCGCCACCCCTTGCGGCTTCGGACATTGCGGAGTGTCCGTTGCTAGGCTTAAGCATGCATACTGCCTCTGCTAAGCTGGGTTCCATTTGTTGTGACCCCTACGGCGGTCCCATATGTGTAATGCCCACGGTAGCCTTCCTATGTAAGCCCGTGTCTTTCCCTCAGCAGAACCCGCGCTGCTGTCCCTGCTAGATGTGTCTCCCCCCTACCTAGGCCGGAGCCATCCCAGGGACTTCATATGTGCACTGCCCACGGCCAGTATATGTACATTCCCACGTAATTTTCCTCCCTTCGGGTAGGTTGTGGTCTCTGCAGCGTCCCCAGTGGGCACGCTTTCCCAGTGTTATCCAAGTCTTACTGAGTGGGTCATGCGGAACAGCAGTAGACTTCTTTGGCGTAAGTCCGGTCCCTTCTCCGTCCCTAGTGCGTGCGGGGATGCTGCGACTTACGTTGGGTGCTGGAGGGGGCTGTGGCGTTTTATTAGGGATCCCAATTCGTCGGGTCAGTTCCGACGTACGTCGAACGTGACCGACTGAAAGGGAACGTCTCGTATCCTGAAGGAGGGAACGGAGACGTACGTCCCGTCGCCACAGTTCCTGTACCCCGCTGAGCGTGGACCACTGCTCGTCTCCTCAGCGAAAAACAAAGTGCGAGCGCGGCCGCTTCCATATTTATACCCACTCGCGGGGGCGGAGTGCGGCACGCGAAAGCTTGCACGCCAATCTTCATTGGCTCGTTTAGTTTACACTCGAAGATGATAGGGCTCTCGTGCGATATCCCAATTCGTCGGGTCAGTTCCGACGTACGTCTCCGTTCCCTCCTTCAGGGAACGAGGGTTACATACGTAACCGAAACCATCTTTTTTTTTAGATGTTTTTTTTAGAGTTTTCTGAAAATGTAGGTAGAGGCATGTTTTTTCTAAAGAGCCTATGTTGGAAAAATTCACTTCACCAATACACAGACAGCCTGTCTGGAACACACAAACAAGGACAATCAGAGAGATGCAAACAGTGTAAATCTGTTCTGTTCTTGGAACACTACTCGGCTAATCAAAATTCTAGATATTTTGTGTAATGTTTAATAATGAAGAGTATTATAAAACATTTATAATTATTATTCTATTATACATTATTCTATTTATTGTTCTTTGAAAACAGTTTATACTTTTTGAGAGCAACAGCTACAAATCAGACAATAAACATGCAACATGATTTATAATTATCCACTTATGGCAACAAATTTACCACCTCAGACATGTTTTACTTTCAAGGTCTTTGCTGCATCTTCATTATATCAATAAAACTAAGTGTATAATTACAAGCATGTGAAAATTACTTGTCTGACTAGCTGAGAGCAAGGTCAAAGTTAACTTGACTCTTCAATGACAGATGACAACAAATGAATCACCAAATGCATTATATATTCCATATGTTTGATTTAATATCTTCAGCAGATGCAGCTGCAGACTGATTGGACTGAACAAATAAAGCTGCTAGAATATCTGCCAGTCGTATCTAATTCATCTCTGGACTGAAACATGGAGCAAAAATAGACACCTTCAAAGCCTTCATGTCTGGCCACCTTGTGAATACATAAAAAGAAAAAAAAATCAATCACATTATTTATTAATATATTCATTTCACCTTTTCAAAGTGCCTGGCTCATATAAAGGCACACTTACAATGTTTCTATTCTGGCATCAGCTTTATGTTTAAATCTTTATTTACTTATTTATTTTAGATTCTTCAAAGACTTTAAACTTTATAAAACCATGCAACCACTTTTTATTAATGTTTTTCATGTCTGGGGGAGTGAAAAAAACAGTAGTTATTCTCTCTCAAAACCACAGAGTTTGGATGTGTTGAGGTGGTCTTGAGCCCTGAGTAGTGCAGTTTCCTATAAGCCAATACATTATTAAGGGTGTCTGTTTCCCAAGGATTGTATAGAAACAACATGGATAGCCCTCAACTTTGACTGACATTGTATGTTGTTTTTCCAACCTAGCTGAAATTCGTGGCATATGTTACACCACTATGCAGCGTATGCCAGAAGTCTGAGTGTTTGGCTCTGTGGTAAACGATACTCAATTCAATGCCCAGTCCAAGGTCTCAGATCCACAGAAGTTCATTTTGGCTTTAAGGCGGGATAAACAAATGCAGGGATAAATATAACTTGGTCATACTTTCTTATTGTACATGTTTGCTTTGTTAATGCTTTCCTGCAGAGTAAGATTGATGTCTCATATATATGTATAGCATCTTCACATAGAAGCTTGTGAGATAGAAACCAATCCCATTCTAAAGTTTTATTTTTATACAAACTCAACTAAAAAAAAACTATAAGAAAGAAACAACAGCCTCAGTCTTAAATTATGAGGTGTAACAGCCCCGCAAACACAAGGCTTTTTCTGATGTTGCATTCAGCCATTTCAGGTCTTAATCTTATTGTAGCTGTTCTGCATCAAGTCACATCAAGTGCTTGGCTATTGATCCATTCATACAAACCTACAGCGTTCATAACTCATAATTGCCTAACTGCTCTAAAGAGGGTTTTAATCACACATTCCACAGCTCATGTCTGTTTACAGCTCACACAAGAATTATTACTGGCAGTTGTTTGTTTGTGAGGCCTTTACACCACACACACACAGTTGTGTTTTCATTTTTTATGGGGACGTTCCATAGGTGTAATGGTTTTTATACTCTACAAACTGTATATTCTGTCCCCCTATATTACCTCTACCCCTAACCTACCCATCACAGAAAATGTTCTGCTATTTTAGATTTTCAAAAAAGATAATTCTGTATGATTTATAAGCTTGTTTCATCATGGGGACCAAAAAAATGTCCCCACAAGATCCAAATTTACTAGTATTACTATACCTATGGGGACATTTGGTCCCCATAATGTAGGGAATACCCACCCACATACACACTCACACACACACAAGATTTTAAAGCTTTCTAATTTGGCATTATTGAATATTTGGGATTTGGGTACATTCACATTAAGAACACATATCAGATATACAGTGAGAGATGCAAAAGAGCTTTAAATCATATGAATTAAAGTTGCATCAGGCCACTCAAAGCACAAACTCCTATGATATCCACTGCATATATTATGACGTGTGCATTAACTCATTAAAATGTATGTAACAAAACAAGAGCTCAGCCTTAAGCTAACAATAATCATCAGCCTTCAACACCGATATAGCAGTATGACAAGTGTAAATACAGTTCTACTTGCTGTGTTATGGAATACATAGTCTGGTCATTGTATGTACTCACAATGAGTACATACTTTTTGTGGAACTGTAATTGTAGTACATGTCCATATACGAATGGATGGGACATCTTCCAAATGTCCTAGAAGCCAAGTCCTATTTTTATTTGCCTGAAGTAAGAGAGAGTCCACTGAATTGTACATTCTTTGCTGTTTTAATTGCAGTTATTTTCCTAAAATAATACAATAAAATCTCTTTAAATCACAACATAGACTCATTAGAAAAGTTTGCCTCTACGGTTTCCAGCTGAAAAGAACACTAGTGGCAGTAAAACACCACAATCTTTATTCCTTTTCATACAAAGTATTATTACTGGGGCAGATCATCGATCATTGAAGAATAATACCATGATATGACTTTAAGACACCATTACCATATGTATGCAGCATTGCACTTGTGATGCAATACACTTGAGTACAAACCCTGTTAACAACACTCAGTAAAATAACTCCAAGACTTTTTGAAGCAAGCTAAAACGGCATGGTTGCTTCAGCAGTTTTTATCTCACATTTGCTTCTGTGTAACATTGTTGGTTAGTTGGTTAGGCTTGGTGCCATTTTAATTCCAAACGTGAAAGGGCATGCACCCTTTTTTATATATATATTTTCATTTTGTAAAGAAAGAAAAAAAATCATTTACAACACCATACTTTGCATTGTCTTAAATAAATAACAGAAAACTGCTTAATGCCAGTAATAACCTATGCGAGTGTCTCTAATACAATGGCTGAGGGAGTGATGGTATCTTTCTCTCTTCTGACCACCACAATCAAACTCTTCTATATTCTTTCCTCGTTTGGAAAGTCATAGAAACACCATCAAGAAACTTGCTATTTGGGCAAATGGGAATGCAAACATTATATTTGTTGCAGTTTCCTTTCATGACTATAGAAATGGAAGAGTACATTAGCGTCACTCAACAGAAATTTCATTTCCGAGCTGCCACGATACATACAACAACAAAAGAAATAAAATGGTTCCACATTCATGTACATTCTTTTCTGAGAAAATCGAATATGCTTTTAGCAACACAAGAAGCAACATAAATACAGGTGCTGGTCACAGACTGATATACTTCAACTGTTTCTTTTAATTTTGATGATTACAACTGACAACTAAGGAAAATGCCAAATTCAGTATCTCAGAAAATTAGAATATTGTGAAAAGATTCAATATTGAAGACACCTGGTGCCACACTCTAATCAGCTAATTAACTCAAAACACCTGCAAAGGCCTTTATATGGTCTCTCAGTCTAGTTCTGTAGGCTACACAATCATGGGGAAGACTGCTGACTTGACAGTTGTCATAAAAGACGACCACTGACACCTTGCATAAGGAGCCGAAGACACAAAAGGTCATTGCACAAGAGGCTGGCAGTTAACAGAGCTCTGTGTCCAAGCACATTAATAGAGAGGCGAAGGGAAGGAAAAGATGTGGTAGAGAAAAATGTACAAGCGATAGGGATAACCGCACCCTGGAGAGGATTTTGAAACAAAACCCATTCAAAAATGTGGGGGAGATTCACAAAGAGTGGACTGCAGCTGGAGTCAGTGCTTCAAGAACCACTACGCACAGACGTATGCAAGACATGGGTTTCACACAATCCACGTTGCTTGAGGTCCAGTGTAAAGTTTCCACAGTCAGTGATGGTTTGGGGTGCCATGTCATCTGCTGGTGTTGGTCCACTGTTTTTTCTGAGGTCCAAGGTCAACGCAGCCATATACCAGGAAGTTTTAGAGCACTTCATGCTTCCTTCTGCTGAACTTTATGGAGATGCAGATTTCATTTTTTCAACAGGACTTGGCACCTGCACACAGTGCCAAAGCAACCAGTACCTGGTTTAAGGACCATGGTATCCCTATTCTTAATTGGCCAGCAAACTCGCCTGACCTTAACCCCATAGAAAATCTGTGGGATATTGTGAAGAGGAAGATACGATATGCCAGACCCAACAATCCAGAAGAGCTGAAGGCCACTATCAGAGCAACCTGGGCTCTCATAACACCTGAGCAGTGCCACAGACTGATGGACTCCATGCCATGCCGCATTGCTGCAGTAATTCAGGCAAAAGGAGCCCCAACTAAGTATTGAGTGCTGTACATGCTCATACTTTTCATGTTCATACTTTTCAGTTGGCCAAACTCTCTAAAAATCCTTTCTTGGTCTTAAGTAATATTCTAATTTTCTGAGATACTGAATTTGGGATTTTCCTTAGTTGTCAGTTATGATCATCAAAATTAAAAGAAATAAACATTTGAAATATATCAGTTTTTGTATAATGAATGAATATAATATACAAGTTTCATTTTTTGAATGGAATTAAAGAAATAAATCAACTTTTTGATGATATTCTAATTATATGACCAGCACCTGTACATTTTGCATAAATATCACCACAGGTATCAAAATTACAGTTTTGATGACCATTAGCCAAAACTAATATTTTGTTAGTGTACCATTTTCCAAAATCAACTTTTTTGTACATTTAAAATGGACTTTCTTATCTTTAAGTTTTGTAGTTGTCATGTCACACCACACTAAGTTTTATCCAAACAAATGCTTGTGAATGTCATAACTAGAATGACTTTCTTCTATAATTTATCTGAAATAATAAAACTATAATGTGTGAAAATAAGCGAGCAAATCATAAATTATAGCTTCCTGAGGCACAAGGTTGTGCCTGCTGTCTGTTTCATTCAGTAGCCCTGAGAACTCTGAAGGCCAGGCATTTCTCAGCAGAAGAATGAATCTAAATGTATTTAGTATTCTCACATCAAGTTTCTTTTATTGATGAATACACTGGGCTCTCTTTTTTCCCCTTTTGTCTGTGGTCAAGAACGTCAGATGAATACTGAGCATAAATGTCTTTGTATGCTGTTAAAGAACAACAAAAAATAAGAAAAAACCTGCAATGAAATAGTCAGTAGCAGCAAGCCTCAGAAAACATCAGGATATCAATCCATGTGCATCATTTCCTTTTAGAAAAGAGAAAGCCGGGTTTAACGGTACTGTTTACTGTTTAACGGTTATCTGTTTATGATAATCAGGGGCCATATGTATAAAGCCAGTAGAATTTTAGCCTTAAGTGTGTCAAAATTCTAACAATGATTTATTTTTACTCTTATTCCTAGACTAAAGAATAAATTCATAAAGGTTAAGACTAGGTATTCAGACTGAATTATTTAAGAGTGCTGGAGAGGTATTCTAACCTAGTTAGGAGTAACAAGACGGCAGCAAAGAAGAGGAGACACACGCTTTCCAATAAAGATTTCATGTATTGGAGTTAAATGGTGACAGGGAGTTGATAAAAGCTTGATCGCCAAAGTATTGTTTTTGTATCTGTCCTAGTAAGAAACTTCTCCCAATCTATAAATCCGTGATCCTACAAGTCTGCTTAGATCATCAAAATATGTGGAAAGTATTTTTTTGTATTTATGATTTTTAAATATTTTTAAAATATGAGGGAAGAACAAAACGCTAAACTTAGTCAAGGTATTTATGTGACAAAATTATTTGGCAAAAAAGGAAAACTAAAGCTAGAGGTTTTTAGAAAAACAAAAAAGATCATAAAAAAGCAAACACTGACTGCAACATGATCAGTTATTAATATTTCATTGGTCCTCTCTAATTTTTGCATGTGCTCATAATATCTTTGTATGACTCTTTGTATCTTTGTATCTTTGTATGTATTTCTCATGCTTTGACATGTTTCATTGTGTTTTCACAAATGAAACAATTAACTCCAAGCACAACTACGCAATATGGTTACAAAATCTTTAAAGGTGCACTATGTAGTTTTTTTTGTCTGCTAGGAGTCGCTAAACAATTCAAAACAATAACAAAGGCGTAGATTGATGACGCAGTGAATATGGAATCATAGAACTTGTCGTCATTCCGATGGATCTAATAATATATATGGGGGAATAATGTTTATGGATGAGTGAATGCATGTTTTTAACATGACTGTGGTATGAAGCAGGGTGAGACTGAGAATCGTGGACGCGAGAGACAGATATCAGAGGCATACACAAGTCTTGGGGGATATAAAGAAACGAGGACATTTCATTCTACCGAACTACTCATAAGTGCTGAAATACTACTCGTACAGGTCAGTTTATTTGACTAATTAAAACTGTGATGTAACGCAGCGCTCTTTCACTTGGTCTAATGTTACACTATCATACTAAACTGTATTTGAGTGTGTTGAAGTTGTATTAGTTATTTAGTATTAGTTTGTTGTCTGTATGAGACTTAACAGTAAGCTAGATCAACATTAGATTATCATACTGATGATATTCTAACACTTCGTCGTGTTGAGCTATATAACATTGATTAGTCTCATGTTGCCTACATTTGCTTACATTGTCTAATAACGTGCAAGACCGCCGTCCCTGTCAAGTCAAAGTTTGTCGCAAAGCTCTCGCCATCTCGGAAACACCACGTTTTATTCCATGTTTTATTTCTCCTTATGTCCCTAAGTTGGCTTGCCATGATCCATAATGTTTGATCGAAACATCAGCATGCCACTAGTTACGCAGCTGTTCGTGTCTGTTGCCTTGGTTACTGTGCAGTACAAGGAAACCAGGAATAACACAGATATTACGTCACTGACAGGCGCAAGTGACTAGAGAGGTTGGCAGGTGGTTTTTGGATATTTTAATATAAAATTTTACATATTATACCTTTAAGGCCTTTTTAATGATACTTGAATAAAGGGAGAATATGTCAATTTTCCTATGGCAGACATTAATTTTGACCACTACTGTATGGCAGTTCAGACTTTCCAACTAATCTTCAAACAATGCGGCAAAAGCAAGCCACTTTTATGGGGATGTTGGGCTTCCCTGGATTTGTTGGAGCCATGGATGATGGAACTCATGTTCACATCATTGCTCCAACTGTAAATGAGACCACATTTATAAATAGAAAAAGATTCCACACCATCAATACTACTTTGTGATAATTTTGCACAATGCAAAGCAATTTTTTAAAATAAATTTAAATACTAAAATTCGGTGTTTTAATGATTTCATTTTAATCACATTAAATGATTGGTTCACCCTTGCAGTCTCACTGTTGGCTGATTCAGAGTTTGAAGGCGGCCATTTTGGGTTGACATGATTGTAGCTCTTAATTTGCAACACTTAAGTGCCACCTCAGTCAGCACTTAATAATCAGTCTTACAAGTTGCTTTAAGTACATACACTCACCTAAAGGATTATTAGGAACACCTGTTCAATTTTTCATTAATGCAATTATCTAATCAACCAATCACATGGCAGTTGCTTCAGTGCATTTAGGGGTGTGGTCCTGTTCAAGACAATCTCCTGAACTCCAAACTAAATGTCAAAATGGGAAAGAAAGGTGATTTAAGCAATTTTGAGCATGGCATGGTTGATGGTGCCAAACGGGCCGGTCTGAGTATTTCACAATCTGCTCAGTTACTGGGATTTTCACGCACAACCATTTCTAGTGTTTACAAAGAATGGTGTGAAAAAGGAAAAACATCCATTATGCGGCAGTCCTGTGGGCAAAAATGCCTTGTTGATGCTAGAGATCAGAGGAGAATGGGCCGACTGATTCAAGCTGATAGAAGAGCAACTTTGACTGAAATAACCACTCGTTACAACCGAGGTATGCAGCAAAGAATTTGTGAAGCCACAACACGCACAACCTTGAGGCGGATGGGCTACAACAGCAGAGGATCCCACCGGGCACCACTCATCTCCACTACAAATAGGAAAAAGAGGTTACAATTTGCACAAGCTCACAAAAATTGGACAGTTGAAGACTGGAAAAATGTTGCCTGGTCTGATGAGTCTCGATTTCTGTTGAGACAATCAGATGGTAGAGTCAGAATTTGGCGTAAACAGAATGAGAACATGGATCCATCATGCCTTGTCACCACTGTGCAGGCTGGTGGTGGTGTTGTAATGGTGTGGGAGTTGTTTTCTTGGCACACTTTAGGATCCTTAGTGCCAATTGGGCATCATTTAAATGCCACGGCCTACCTGAGCATTGTTTCTGACCATGTCCATCCCTTTATGACCACCATGTACCCATCCTCTGATGGCTACTTCCAGCAGGATAATGCACCATGTCACAAAGCTTGAATCATTTCAAATTGGTTTCTTGAACATGACAATGAGTTCACTGTACTAAAATGGCCCCCACAGTCACCAGATCTCAACCCAATAGAGCATCTTTGGGATGTGGTGGAACGGGAGCTTCGTGCCCTGGATGTGCATCCCACAAATCTCCATCAACTGCAAGATGCTATCCTATCAATATGGGCCAACATTTCTAAAGAATGCTTTCAGCACCTTGTTGAATCAATGCCACGTAGAATTAAGGCAGTTCCGAAGGCGAAAAGGGGGTCAAACACAGTATTAATATGGTGTTCCTAATAATCCTTTAGGTGAGTGTATAAGTGTAAATCTAAATGACTTTTCGTTATCTGCATACAATTCTAATGTAACCCAGCGGTACGCAAAAATCACACTTGATTCCGAGTACACCACCGGGGTTTTAAACCCACGGAAATAATATGTTCAATGGATGAACTTTTCAATAAATGAAAGAACAAAGACGTGACCTTCGAGTTCAACACTTTTATTAACAATCAATACTGAAACCTGGAAGTAAGCAATCAACTTCACTTTTATTATGATCTAAAAATAGGGAATCGCAATTAAGATGCCTTCACTTTTAGGTCAAATATTAAAATCATAACCCACAATTCTTAAATATTTCAAGAATACAAGATTAACCAAGCCTGCGGAAGGAGGGGGAAAGCATCACTGGGCCAGGGACCCACAGCCTCAAGAGCACACACCACACGTGCACCAATGACCAAATCATCAACTTTAAAAAAGGTGTAGTGAGTAATGCAATTAGCTCTACACTCTCAAATCAATACCCATGCAGTGCAAGAAACCTCACACCACATGCAGTGAAGGAAAGACCCGGACAACCCCAGAGGAAAATGCTCCTATGCAGACTGGCTCCTAAAACACAGAATAATGGGTTAGAAACTCCCCTTTCACATACTTATAGACCTCAGTGGTGGGTACAAACAGGACTCATAATAAAATGCAATTCAAACAATTAAAATCACATGAACTATTTGTGTTTATTCATATTTAATTTTTATTACTATTACAAATTTTATAGCATAACACAGAAACACTGGAGAAAAACTGTAAAAACTGTGATACATGTAACTGTGGAACATGTAACAAAAACATGTGTTTAACATTGTAGCTATGTTAACGTTACACTGTGTGCCCCTCTGCGCCATTTTGCCGTTGTGATTTATGCTGCCTTCGCGTGCTCTTGGAGTTTGCAAAAGGCGTAGCAATATCACTTTGAGAAATGAAATTAAAATCTTTCATTCGCCAGAGCACCAGACGAGTCTTCTCCTCACATTTCCAGCAGTGAAGCTTGTTTTGATTCAACTTCCCGCGTCTACTGTGCAGATAATCAACTGCCCAACGGTTGTAGGTTGCCAGGTTGAGGTCACAAATGAGTTGGAATTCATATGATGTGTCTATTGCGCGAGTAGAATGTGTTTTTTATAAGATCTGGCATCAGAACAACCTTGGAATAATATTGATGTGATTATTCATATAAAGTGGTTTGGGCCAGCAAAACGGGACGGGGGCGGGAGATGGGTGTGAAAAACAGGAGACTCCAGGCAAAAACGGGAGTATTGATAGGTATGACTCCTACCTCGTTATGTCGCTTCAGGGTCACAACACCGGAATGGATCAAAACGTCATGAAGTTACGCAGCCTGCAAACCTTTGCGCTCTTTATATGACAAAATAAATAAATGTGTAGCAAGTGGCTCCTCCTGGAGTGTGTCATGATCAAAACCCCGCCCCTTTCTTTCATTGATGTGGATATTCTTGGTATTCTTGAATTCCTCAATCTCTGGAGATGCAGACATGTAAGAGGCTGGCAAAAACTGAACATATACTAGTTTAATTAGTGACACTTAGCCTACATTTTAAAACCTTTATTTGAATATGGCAACATATTTATATTAATAAATTTATTTAGAAAAATCTTTATTTGAATATGGCAACATTTGTATTTTAAAACCTTTATTCTAATATGGAAACATGATACCTCATTCTACAATACTTCTATGATTAACTCGCTGACAGAGACTCCTCCCCCATCAGCCAATCACTGTAGGCACAGTAGTAAGCATGTTGAAGTCATCCATAGCAACGAGGTCAACCCCGCCCTTTCTCTTAGCTTACGACTTCTCTCTTTTCCTTAGTAAAAGTTTGTCTAAGCAGCTTTGTGAATAGGTTTTAAGAGAAAACTGCCATTTAGGAGAACTCTTAGTGGTAAAATAAGAGCGGCCCCTGGACTGTATATGGAATCTTTAGTTTCTCCCCTCAAATTTTCACTTGTATAGTTTATTTTTGCAAGGGCACTTAAAAAAAAAACAAAAAAAAAAACACGATTTTCTCTCCTTTTCCTCCCCATATAATCCTTATTAGCGTCCGTTATTTGTGGGAATGCATCTGAAGGAGGGAGAGCACCAGCTTACTTTTAGCTGTCAAACCAATGGAAACCATTTTGAATTGTCTGTGAATTAAATTTCAGTTTTCAACCTATGGCATAATGCATTGTTCTTTTCCATTTTGCGGATATGTGGGTTTGGATCTTAATCCGATGACACTGGAGGATGCATTGGAATATAAAGTGTAAATGGAATCCAGCTAAAGAATGTCTAGATACTATTCGGATACATACTGCATAATACCAGGAATAAAGGTGATCTTTCCCATTCACTCATTTATTATGTTTGCTGTTGCCTTGATGTGAATGGAAGGTAAATCCTTGTTGTCTCCCTATGTAAATTGTAGTGTAAGGAAAAAAGGCCGGATCAGCACAGGATGTGTGTAGTGTGATAGATTTACATACAACAAATTCAGAACAGCAGACTAGAAGGCCATTACTGCATATAGATTACATCTAATCAACCCCAAATGACACAGACGCCACCATAGAGAAAGACAATTACTTATTACCATCACACTCAGCAAAGAGAGGACTGGATTACTGAATCTAAGGCCTGTTGAAATACGGGCATGTTACTATGTATGAGGACCAAGTCAATACCAGCGGCTTGTGTATAACTCAAAATGTCAGATGCACCGATGAGCAAACAAAAAGTAATTTCATTTTAATACACAGTCCAAAATACAAAAACTACCCTACACTTTACAAGTATTTAAACTGAAACTGTTGTTATACCAAAAGGTTTTATAAATACACTGCATTTTTAAATTAATAACACAAGCATGATCATTGATTAAAAACACTGTAAGTAAAATAAGCACACTGAGATATTTTTGCATTACACTATTGCTACTGCTAATCTAAAAACTGGATGCAAATTTACAATAAGGTTTCCGATTGACTCTTCGCCGGCAGTTTGATTGACAGGCGATCTGACCAATCATAACCCCGAATCTGCCATTTTGTCCGACAAAGCAGTCAGAAAAGTTAGTAGATTAACATTGGTGATCTTATCTTGAAAAATTGTGTGTACTCACGTCTTTCCGCGCTTGAAACAACATTCCTTCTGATGTTCATTCATGTTTATTTGATGCTATAAATGAACAGGTATGAAGAGATGGTTGGTTCAGGACAGTGGCGGAGCCAGGATCTTTTCATAGGGATGGCCAGGCAGGGGCCACCAACCAGTCTGGGTGGCACAGAAATCTTAAAAAAAAAAAAAAAAAAAAAAACCTAAAAATGAGTCTATAATGTACTGGACTTTGCCTACAACACAACTGAATACAGTTAATTTTTACTTAATTGTAATTGAGATAATGAATTAGATCTTAGATGAATTAGACCTGCAGGCATATTACTAAAGGGGCTCACATTATAGCTAAATTTCAACTTGTTCAGTCAGCTTGTTCTGGTTCTCAAAACCTCCAGTAGCTTGTTCTCCCTTGTTGCATCTTCATGGATGAGACATGCAGATAACTACATACTATAGTTCAAAGATTATCATTGAATTTTGTTCATTTTATCAATGAACTCTTCAACAATTCTGAGTTTGTCTGTTTCTAAAACCACTAAAGTTGAGAAAATTGACGTTGGCTATATGTAATGTTCACCATTCACTGTTCTTCTGCTGAAGCTTATTCGGCAACTGTATCCTTTCCGCGCCCATTTGACTTGCGCCTGGCGTTTTTTGTGGTCTCCCGTTTTTTGTGGTCTAAAAGAGATGGTTCTGCGTTTAAATAAATGCCGTTCATGTAAAGAAAAAATGCGACAGAAACAGCAGTTGTCAGCAGGGTGGTCAAAGGGGTGGCCAATCTTAGGCCAGGGGTGGCCGCCACCCCCTAGCTCCGCCCCTGGTTCACGAGCCGCTTGAAGGAGCTACAGCAATCTGCCACAATACATTAAAGAGCCACTATAAGTTATTTATTGTTTAAACTTCTTTAAAAAATTACAATATTTTAAATATGAAATGGTTTCATATCAAAAGTTACCTGCTCTGTCTAGTATGTGTTGTCAGTGTCCTCTTTGCTCTGAGATGAATTTTTCACTTCGTGGGAACATGATGTGTGGCGTAGGGAGCGCATGGCTTGTTGGACAAAGCAACAGTAACTAAAGGGGGCGGGTCTTTGCGAAGGGTCAATTGCAATGAAAAATACTTCTAAAGAAAAAATACTTCTACTTCTAATTAATTAATGTTTATTTCAACATTTACTAACACATTAATAAAATTAAAAGTTGTATTTGTTAATATTATTTAATGGATCTGAGCCAATAATTACAATGAACAGTTATGTAGTATTAACAAAGATTAATAAATACAGTAATAAATGTATTGCATTAACTAATGTTAACTAATGGGTGTTCCCATTTTTTTTCTTTTGATTTTGAAATATATTCAATACATTTTAGCATATTAGCCCTGTTCTGTCAACACTGCACTGGCTCCCTATTAAACATCGTATAGATTTTAAAATCTTGCTATTTACTTACAAAGCACTAAATGGCTTAGCTCCCCAGTACCTGAGTGAGCTCTTAATGCATTATAGTCCTTCGCGTCTATTACGATCTCAGAATTCTGGCCAGTTGTTAATACCTAGAATATCAAAATCAACCGCAGGCGGTAGATCCTTTTCCTTTTTGGCACCTAAACTCTGGAACGATCTTCCTAGCATTGTTCGGGAAGCAGACACACTCTGTCAGTTTAAATCTAGACTAAAAACACATCTCTTTAACCTGGCATACACATGGCACGTCAATTTATGTCTTCAAATCCTTTAAAGGATTGTTAGGCTGCATAGATCAGGTCAGCCGGAACCGGGAACACTTCCTATAACACCGGATGTACTCGTTACATCAGAAGAAGAATGGCGTCTGTGCTAAATTTTGTCTCTCTGCTTATCCCGAAGTTTATCATTTAACGTGATTGGCTGGATCCGGGCCGTGTCCGGGTCGGACGGGGAACCTGTGCCTGTGTGCGGCAGCAATGTGGCCCTGTGGTGTCGGCGGAGACTGTGTTAACTAGCTCATCCTTTGTGAAGGCCTTAGCGACTCATCAGCCAGTGGCACATATCCCAACAAACCGTCCCATACCGGCATGATGAAAAAGATCTTAAACTAGATGGAACTGGATTGAATATTTTGACTGTTGCGATTCCAAATCGGTTTAATGACCTGTAACTCTGCCTGAATATCAGACAAGTGTTCACTGTTGGTCAGAGGAGAACTGGCCCCCCGACTAAGCCTGGTTTCTCCCAAGGTTTTTTTCTCCATTTTGTTGGAGTTTTGCTAACTTGCCGCTGTTGCCTTTGGCTTGCTTAAGTTGGGGACACTTGCTTGATATTCAGCAGTGTTTTTGATATGCCTGCATTGGCGCCGTTGTATGCAAACTGAGCTGAGCCGGACGATTACATCACTGTTTTCTCCAGTGCTGATATACATAAATTAACTAGACTAATAACTATTGATCTTTGCTATGGAATGAATCAATAATATACAGAATAAGATGGACAATGACACCATTTTCTTTGGGAGCTGCTGTGCAGCCAAAAAATTATTTGCCAATTATTAATGTAAAGCTGCTTTACCACAATTTACATTGTAAAAAGCGCTATATAAGTAAAGGTGGCTTGACTTGACAGTTTTCACCAAGTAGTTCAGTTTAGCAGTCATTAAGTGAAATAAAATGTGAGCAAGTTTTTCTGACAGCTTGAGAAAAACTGTACTATTACATTGTTATGTAAATCTCATGAAAATCCCTTTGAAATCAAAATACTAAGCTCTGAAGCTTATTAAATATTTAAGCATGCAATTTTTTTATTGTTGGGGTGTATTTTGCCGTTTCGTTCCACTATCCCTGGGTCCATTTCTCTAAAGCTATTTGGCATTCCACAGCAAAGGGTTTTCAGCAAACGGATCTTCTTCTGCACGACAGGCCAAGTTATCCTGTGTGGTTGCTGGCTGGCACTAGCACCTCCTTACCCCTACAAAAACACATCCAATCAGGGTGGTAAGATTGTACTAGAATTTAAAGATGTGTGGCCACTAGGATTTTACCTAGTGTTGGGCTATACTGGGCTGCTCTCTTTTATGTGCTTTGCCCTCGCCTTCCTTGGAAGGAAACTTCCAGATAAATTTAATGAAGCTAAGCTCATCACTTCTAGTGTGCTCATATTTTTTGTTGTTGATCTTGTGGATCTTGTTTATACCAGCATACACAGTGGCTGTTGAGATATTTGCCATTCTAGCTTCCATTTCGGCCTTCTGTTTTGTATTTTTATACCTAAATGCTATGTAATTCTGTTAAGGAAAACACTCTTAAACACTAAGAAGGGAATGACTGGAAAAATTGTCCCTGTCCCCTGCCCCTGTTCATTCCTGTTATCATATTGTTTGGTTGTGATTGCTGTGTATGTTGTAAACATATGTTAGGCACTATTTCTGTCTATCACTTGAATGGAACAAATAACTCATTTTAGTTCATTTACTGTATTTTATCGTCTGATGTGTAACTATAATTACTTGATGATGCTATTAGTAACATACATAGAGTGACAAAGCTTGTTGCTTAGCATCATGCTAAGATAATGTTGAACTTTGTCCAGAAAGTGTGAAGTGAAAAGCTGTTACGTTATGACAGCTATAACACACAACAGTTGGTCTTCTAACTGAGGATATTTAATTAAATTGACACATAACCTCTAGCTAATGTCAGTCACAGCAATCCAATCAATGACACATTATCTGCATCAGAGCTCGGCATGTACATTGCTCATACTGTGCTAATAGGTTATTTTCTTAGAGCACTGATTAGCACATGCAATTTTTGCACAATATTGCATCTTCTAAAAACATTAATTGAGGGACAATGACCATGCATAATGTATTTCTGATTATATCTCGACAAGATAGATTCAAATTCTTGATTTTGACGAGCCAACTCCATTAGCTCACAGCTGAAAGTTTTATTGCTGTCAGCAGAGATATGAACAATGCTTATTAAGTTTCTATTGAGTGATGCACTAATAATGTCCAGCTGCATGTGGAATGTCAAACTATAGGCTAATCTCAAAATACAGTGACTCTGGAGCGCAGCATGTAACAGAAAGATACAAAAAAGTACTAAACATTATGCCCAGAAGATAATACAAGCATATTAGAATAGAAGTGCGTGCTTTTAATGCTTTTTATGTATAGCTTGAGTTATGAGGTAGCAATATTGTGGGGGTGGTGGATATTGGAAATAATAAAGAGTATTGCAGGAACTCAAGATACAAGTAAAAGCATACACTTTATAAAATTGGAAAAAATAAATATATATAGACAGCATAATATTTTTTTATTGACTCATTAGATCAGCATGGTTTTATACAAAAGAAAATACTGTTTTCTCTAATTTGGAGAATAATAAGCAATGGGGAGATGATGTGTACTGTTTCATAGCAAATTAAGCTAATGTCACAAATTCATCTGAGAACAGAGAGAATAATAAGAGACTGAGCTAAATGCTGATGTCAATGGTGGAAAAAAATCACAGGAGAGCTACAGTAGGTGGGTACGATGAAGCAGTGGGTACTTTTGTTGCTGTGAGACAAATCAGAGCATTCAACAACAACAAAAATATAAATAACACATACGGACTGATTGTTTTGGTTTTACATTCATTTTTATGGACTTTTATCTAATCCTTATTCCCTGTGTTTACCTTTGGTTGTCATGGTTATTCAGTGTTTCATTGATTTCAACCACCTGTTCCTTGTTTTAATCATTAGTTTGCTGCATATATATATTTTGCCATCAGTTTAGTCTGTTCTTTCTCTTGTGCTGGCTTTGCTTTAGCACACTGTTACATTCATAGAGTTGCAGATTTTCCTATTATTCCTATTTTTGTTTTGTATAATAAAGTTATTACTGCAATATATATATATATATAGCCTACTGACGTTTCTCTGACGTCATTCGTTGCATACACACTTCTCGCGCTAGCGTTAAATAGTGGAGGGAGGCAAAACACAAAAGTGAGTAATAAAAATGCACATACTATTTTAACATTTACAGCATGCAAGCGAGTGTGTGAGAGAGAGATTGTGTGTGTGTGTGTGCATGCATGCGAGCGTGTGGGTTCACTAATAGTAGTAATAAAATAGAAAATATATTCTATGCTACCTGTCCATACTCCTTTGTTGAACAAAATGAGATCAACAAACCTTTCTCTTTCAGAACCACAGGACCAATCAAAGAGCACTAGTCAGGTTGAGCGCAGCTGTTGGCTCTACAATAAATATTTGGATTCTAGTTGACTTGGATTCTTTTGTGCTATGAAACAGTGCCAGCATGGTATACAACATGGCAAACTTCCAAACTCTACTAAATCCCTAGCTTAGCACTGGGAGGTAGCAAGAAAACTGTACTGCTTTTTAAGTTTGACTGTCCAACTTGTCATTACCTTTTTTAGATTTAAAATTTTAAATCTTTTAATGTAAATTACATTTATTTTATATTTTTTTGCATAGTGGCATAAATGATGTTTATTTCTAATTCATTTATTTGTTTTTTAACAAGACAATACAATAATACATTCAAGGAAAAAACTAAAAATACCGTCTCTATTCAAGGGAAAAAGAAGGAAAACAAGAAAATTAATAAATAATCTGGAAATGATCATCTTATTCCCTTTTTAAGACCATTGAAGTTCATTAAGGTCATATAACCTGGAGTAGTCAGAGAGACCAATCCCAAGCAATCAAACAGTAGGTTGATAACTTAATGAATTGCTGAATGCTGTTTTAAACTGTGAATGTATTTTAAAACACATATTTGATTTGTAATGTTACTCTTAACAGCTTTAATGCATATAAAGTGGATACTTTAAAGAATGAATAAATTTATAAGCCCACACACTCAAATATAACCAATAAAGTGAACAACTTCTAATGTGATTTGTATTGCCCATGTATGTTCATGGCTTCAGATCAAACATGACATGGTTCTGTAGATAACATCACTTTGAACATTTTCATGTTTAAAACTACACATTTCTATGCAATAAACAATTTTAGTGCCTATCAGAGTTTTCAATAAACAATTTCAGTGCCTTTTCTCATTGCTTCAACTTTTTTTGCATGTTACATATAAAAATCTGACCTCTGAAAGGCTATCAGCTGTCAAATCTGAATATTGTGTGAATGAGAAACATGCTTTAGCACCTCTCAGATAAACAGTCAATAATTTGCATAAGAGGTTTCCTGTGGCTACGGTAAAAATGTATTGCCAAGCTTGTTTTGCATGCTGGCCAGCAAAAGAGTGCTCTTTTACTTCCAGGTGAAATTAGAAACTGATTTAGAAAAATATACAATGATCAGGCATAACATTATGACCACCTTCCTGATATTGTGTTGGCCCTCTTTTTGCTGCCAAAACAGCCCTGACCCGTCAAGGCATGTACTCCACTAGACTTCTGAAGGTGTGCTGTGGTATTTGGCACCAAGATGTTAGCAGATCCTGTAAGGTGCGAGGTGGGGCCTCCATGGATCTGACTTCTTTGTTCAGCACATCCCACAGATGATCGATTGGATTGAGATCTGGGAAATTTGAAGGCTAAGTCAAAACCTCTAACACGTTCTTATGCTCCTCAAACCATTCCTGAATCATTTTTGCTTTGTGGCAGGTTGCATTATCCAGCTGAAAGAGGCCACACCCACCAGGGTATTCCGTTTCCATGAAAGGGTATACATGATCTGAAACAATGCTAAGGTTGGTGGTATATGTCAAAGTACCATCCACATGAATGGCAGGACACAAGGTTTCCCAGCAGAAAATTGCCCAAAGAATCACACTGCTACCGCCAGCATGCCTTCTTCCCATAGTGCATCCTGGTGCCATGTGTTCCCCAGATAAGTGACGCACACGCACTCCATCCACTCCATCCAGGCCACCATCTTCCATTGCTCTGTGGTCCAGTTCTGATGCTCGCGTGCCCACTGTTGGCGCTTTTGGCAGTGGACAGGGGTCAGCATGGCACCCTGACTGGTCTGCAGCTATGCAGTCCCATACACAACAAACTGTGATACACCGTGTATTCTGACACCTTTCCATCATAACCAGCATTAACTTCTTCAAAAATTTGAGCTACAGTTGCTCTTCTGTTGGATCAGACCACACGGGCCAGCCTTTGCTTCCCATGTGCATCAGTGAGTCTTGGCCGCCCATGACCCTGTCACCAGTTCACTACTGTTCCTTCCTTGGACTTCTTTTGATAGATACTGACCACTGCAGACGGGAACACCCCACAATAGCTGCAGTTTCCTTTTGAGGGAATTCGCACTGCATCAGTAACAACACTTTGGGGAACGCCCTCAGCGTAGCGCATCTGAAGCATGAATGAAACTATTCCAATCCTTATTGGCATTGCTTCATGACATAACATGTGATGGCATACACGGAAGCCACAAAGGGAGGCCGGCACACAACAGAGTTAGCTTTTTGCTCTTCAGCAAGCGCTCTGTGTCAAGCTATCAGTCCTATTTGGTGTTGTTTGTCCCGTATGAACTTGAAATGTTAGTAATAAACACATTTGAAAGTGTGAGTCTTCCTGACCACTCTTGCACTCCCCATGACTCGGTCCTGCATCCTACAAGGTAGTGCGGCATCTGATGCTGTGGGGATCGCAGCTTGAGACCGCTTCGGTGCTTTCTCAGCCCTCATCAGCCATTTCCTAAGCACCGTTCCCGACGTGGAAGCCCGCTCTTCTTCCACCCAGTACGGGAGCATCTGAGGATATGGATCTGCTCAGTGTTGATGCGGGGGAAACCTCACTTATGAAATTACAGGAGGTGTATATTACTGTTTGGTTGTGGGGCATGCACAGTCAGCTCTTGAGGAAAATATAATTCAGAAACATCTCGCCACGTACAGCCGTGCATTTTTGGGTGTGCACTTCATGAGGGAAAAAACGTTTTATTTAATATGAACGGATAAATAAATAAATAAATTATAATAGCTTTTCATTCAGACCGTGCATCACTTGTCTGGTGTTTATGGCTGCATTTAATTCTGATTAATTAAAATGTGGAATTATCGTCTGACTTTTAAAAGTTTATATGTCTAATTTATGTAGTATATAATTAATATACTACATAAGCCCTATCAAGCCTATCATTCAGATCGTCCTTCACTTGTCTGGTGGCTGTAATTAATTCTTCTAAATTAAAAAGGTGGCTGGGAAGAGCATGCAGTGGCAGTTCTCATTATGTGCAGCAGCCGTTCAGGAGAGTGTTGCCTCTAGAGCTCCCCCTCAGAGAGCTTGGGAGCATAAGCAGCGTTCTCACTCTAGGCCTCCAGACTGGAAGACGGATCTGAGGACCATACTTCAGGCTAAGAAGGCTTTGGGAAAGAGATCCTGACTCTGGTTGGACCTCTGAGAGCCGTCCCCCTCTGGAAGAGAATGATTGAGATCTGCTCCCTCACGGGGCCCTCAGGAAATCGATGTTTGCATCCCGCCGTCAAGGCTCAAGACTTGCGGTGAAGTAGTGCTCACAGCCGCACACCTTAAATTGTTTTTTGATTTCTCCTTGCCGGTATTCCACTTTAGGGAAGTTTCCCCTTTGGGGAGGTGTCTGAACAGGAAGTTCTGCTAATAAGAAAGCCATAGAACGTGTTACCCATCTCTCATGGCTTGGGGTTCAGTGATGGACGGCTGCTTTGCTTAGAATTGTTGGTGGTCTTCAAAGCTCTGAGGAGCTTCCTCCCAGACCCCAGGGGTCACCATGTTTAATTCCGAACGGACAACATCTTAGTGGTCTCCTATCAGAAACACCAGAGGGGTCTGAGGTCACGCCCTCTATGCAGACTGGCCAGATCCTCCTGTGGTCTCAGAGGAATCTGTTGTCTCTCTGAGCAATGTATGTCCCCGGGAACCAGAGCCAGGGAGCAGATATCCTGTCGAGGCAGGGGCTGAGGCCCGGGGAATGGAGGCTTCACCCTGAGGTGGTGAAGTTGACATGGGAAAGATTTGACAAAGTGGAAGTGGATTTGTTCACGTCTCGAGTGACGTCCCACTGTCCACTGTGGTTTTCTCTCACGCATCCAGCCCCAATGGGGTTGGATGCCATGGTACAGACATGGCCGAGGCAATGCCTATACGCTTTTCTGAAGAGAGAAGGGGCCAATATGTTGTTAGTAGCCCCATTCTGGACAGCCCGAGTGTGGTTTGCGGACATTATATCTCTCCTGGCAGACTCCCCAAGGCTTGTATGACCTAAAGTGGAATGTGTTTGCCATTTGGTGTAGAGATTGTGGGTTGGACCCAGTTAACTGCCCGGTGGCTTCAGTTCTGCAGATCCTCCAAGATCGCTTCTCTTCTGGTCTTATCCCGTCAATGCTTAAGGTGTATGTGGCTGCTATTGTGGCTTTCCACACTCCTGTAAGTGATAGGACTTTAGGGAGGCACCAGCTGGTCATACGTTTCCTCTGTGGTGCACGGAGGATGAAACTTTCGACTCGAACCAGAGTCCCAATCTGCAATCTGGCTGTGGGACTTGAAGGGTTGTCGCTGCCCCCCTTCGAACCTCTTGAGTCAACATCAGTTAAGAACCTGACACTTAAGATGGCTTTTGTCCTTGCTATTACATCTCTTGGTATAGTGAGAGATCTCCAGGCCCTGTCTATATCTCCTTTGTGCCTTAGGTGCCATCCAATTTGGCACAGTCTACAGTTCTGCAGGCACATGTGTCAGCGGAAGCAGAGAGATTTCATCGGCTCTGCCTTGTCAGAAAAATGATTGTTTATATTCAGAAGTCTGATCATTGAAGGAAATCAGACCAGTTGTTGGTGTGTTTTGGGTAACCTAAAAAGCGGCTCCCTCTAAGCAAAATATTAGTAATTGGATCACTCAGGCTATTGCCTTCAACTGTGGCCTTGAGGACTCGTTGGAGGCTGGCTGGGCCACTCCGCACACTTTCATCAGATTTTATAGTCTGCATCTTCTATGTCAGGCGTACGGATGCTCTCGGCCTAAGTTGTGCCTGTTTCAGCTTTACACTAGGACAGATGTGATTCGGTGTGGCATAGTGGGTATTCGTTCCCCAAAGTGTCATTACTGACGCATTGCGAGTTCCCTCGAAAGGGAACATCTCGGGTTATGTATGTAAACCTTGTTCCCTGAGAAGGGAACGAGACACTGCATCCCTTTACCACACGTCCTCATGTCTGGGAGCGACTTGCTGCATCGCAAAAGCTAACTCTTTTGTGTGCCACTGTCCTGACGCAACACCAATCAGGATTGGAAGAGTTTCATTCATGCTTCAGACACACTACGTTGAGGATGTTCCCCAAAGTGTCGTTACCGATGCAGCGTCTCATTCCCTTCTCAGGAAACAAGGGATATATACGTAACTCGATACGTTTTGGAGATGCTCTGACCCAACTTGCGTTACTTATTTGAAAAAGTAATGTTTTGTCGTGAATTTCAAATAAATGTGTTCATTTAATGGTTAAATGAAAAAAGTAATCTGATTATGTATTTCTCTTTACTTGTAATGCATTACCCCAACACCATTTCTGTTCTTTTGAACTTTATAATCAAAGAATCTTGAAAAAATATGTCACTGTTTCCTCAAAAACATGAATCATAAAAAATATACAATATAAATTGTTTTAAATATTAATGATAATAATAAATGTTTATTGAGTAGCAATTCAGCATATTCTGTGTGTAATGCCACACCAGCCTTCGTCTCATCACAGCGTGACACTGAAAACTAGAGTAATGATACTAAAAATTCAGCTTTTCCATCACAGAATTAAATTTTATTTTAAAATGTATGTGTTCTATGAACTGTAACTTTTTACAGCTAGGGTTTTACACGGATCCGACGTCCTGGTCCCTTTGCAGAAAAACAGCCCCACAGTTCACAGTAGGTATGGTGTTCTTTGGATGCAACTCAGCATTCTTTCTCCTCCAAAAAGTTGAGTTTTTACCAAAAAGTTCTATTTTGGTTACATCTGACCATATGACATTCTCCCAATCCTCTTGTGGATCATCCAAATGCTCTCTAGCAAACTTCAGACAGGCCCAGACATGTACTGGCTTAAGCAGGGGGACACATCTGACACTGCAGGAATTGAGTCCCTGGCAGCATAGTGTGTAACTACTTTGGTCCCAGCTCTCTGCACGTCATTCACTAGGTCCCTGCGTGTGGTTCGGGGATTTTTTCTCTCCGTTCTTGTGATCATTTTGACCACACTGGGTGAGATCTTTCGTAGAGCCCCAGATCGAGGGAGATTATCAGTGGTCTTGTATGTCTTCCATTTTCTAATAATTGCTCCCACAGTTGATTTCTTCACACCAAGCTGCTTACCTATTGCCGATTCAGTCTTACCAGCCTGGTGCAGGTCTACAATTTTGTTTCTGGTGTCCTCTGACAGCTCTTTGGTCTTGGCCATAGTGGAGTTTGGAGTCTGACTGTTTGAGGTTGTGGACAGGTGTCTTTTATACTGATAATGAGTTCAAACACGTGCCATTAATACAGGTAACGAGTGGAGGACAGAGGAGCCACTTAAAGAAGAAGTTACAGCTCTGTGAGAGCCAAAAATCTTGCTTTTTTGTAGGTGACCAAGTACTTATTTTCCACCATAATTTGCAAATAAATTCTTGAAAAATCAGACAATGTCATTTTCTGAATTTTTTTTCTAATTCTGTCTCCCATTGTTGAAGTGTACCTATGATGAAAATTACAGCCCTCTCTCATCTTTTTAAGTGGGAGAACTTGCACAATTGGTGGCTGACTAAATACTTTTTGGCCTACTCTATTCAATAGAGTAAAGTGTGACAACATGCCTAACCTTCTATTGTATTATTATTATTATTGCTATTCAAAGATCCAGGCCAAATGAGCTTCAGAGTACCCGATCCAATACATTGTTTTTCAAGTTTGGCTTAAGTAAACCTGTGTAAGTTTTTATAAGGTAATACACAACTACAAATAAACTGTAAGATGTATTTTAGGTAAGATGTACTACTGATGTACTAATTGATAAGCTGAGAGGTATCAAGATTTTCCACAGCAATCTCTACACTCTTTCTTCATTTCTCCTCTCATCTCAACAGGGTGCATGGGTAATCTCTAGTCACCACGGTAACAAGAGTGCTTGTGCTCTCACTTCAGACCGACGGCGTTGTGTCCATAAACATTAACTATCCTTTGAGATGATGTCAGAGGCCAGTCTCCTGGGGTTGTTTGAAACAAAATTTCACAGTATAGTAGACAATGGTTAATTAATTTACAACTACATCTAAATACTGATTAAAAATGCCATTAGGAAGTTGTTTATTGTTTAGTTTTCTTAAAAGGTGCTGTAAGCAATTTCAAGCTTTTCCTTTTTTCATGCTTTGATGTTTTCTGTTTTTTTTTTTTTTTAACTTCAAACCATACACCCAAAAACCTGTGTGAAAAAACATGTGAGGTAGTTACTCGGCTGGCTCATGTCGCTATAGAAGAACCTCCATGCTGCCATCTTTTCAGTTTTTTTGTGATGTAATTGTTTTGAGTTATAAATACCATGTAACACTCTGGAGCCACTAGAGAATAATGTCATTACAACACTGATTTGCTGAAAGCTGCAAAACAACAACAACAACAACAACAACAACAACAAAAACACACACAAAGTCTCAAGCTCTTCACCAGAAACCAATCTTGGGCTGTCACTTTAAGTGCATCAGGCAGGGGAAAAAAATTAATTAATATAAATCTGTTATTTATAACAATCAAAAAAATAATCAGGCATATCTAAAATAATGCACAATAACATAAGGTTGGTAATAGATACAAATGTGCTATGATAACTGTGCTATGATTTCAGTAATATTTGTCAGATAGAATGAACATTTTATGTGAAGTATGCCAAAAGAGTGTCTGTTCCCTTCAGAAATACACTTCAGCATAAGAATACATATTACAGAAATAATACTATAAAGGAATGTGCGTACAAGTGAATTGAATGTAATGTTTTTAGACACTTAACTGCATGTTATTTAGAAAAATGAAGATGTATTATAGTTTAAATGTTCTTAAATGCAATTACTTTGCATTTTGCTTTTGACCCACTTAAGTAGGACTTAATAACGGAGTTTCTATTTACACTGAGTGCAAATAGCATCCGTTGTTGGAAAACGCTATTTACACTAGTTCCGCCCACCAATGTATGGTTGGGCCACTCAAGTTTTAAGAAAGAATAATAGTTTAATAGTTTTCATCATCTCCAGTGGCACAGCAGTAGCAAGTAAGGCTCTCAAATTTGGCTTTTAACACGATCAACGTGGGTTCGAATTCGCCTTTTGCCAAGAAAATAAAAATGATTGACAATTACCAATGTCAATAAAAAGGAAAAAAAAAATTCTAAAAGTGGAAGTAAACTGTGAACAAGTGTTTAAAATATTAAAAGTGTTTGGGTAGGGATAGGGGAAGGTGTAGGTAAAGTTTTATTCTCCCAATAAGACAGCATCCATTTAACAATTTTAATAAAGAAAATCATTTACACTCTATGATATCATTGCATCCTGCTAATGTACAAAAATTCTGAGGTGCAAATAATATCTGCTAATATAAAGTATTGGTATCATCTAATTACTATTTATTGCAAAGAACTGATACTTTTACATGTTGTAAATTGCATATCACTAAGAAAATGCGTCTATTTTCACTTAGTGTAAATAGCATTTGTCGCTAAAAAAATATGCTATTTTCAATTAGTGTAAATAGCTGCTGCCTTTTCATAATTACTTGTGTAATTATAAACATATAAACATTACATGTAATTATAAACATGCAAACATAGTCATGAAAGTGTACTCTCTTTAAGTACACTTAAGTGGCTTTTTATTTCATTACTTTTATATTATCTGCAAGTACAGTTTTGTAAATACTTTTAAGAACTGAAGTACACTATTTTTGTATATATACCCAGTTTCACAGACAAGGCTTAAGCCTTGTCTCAGACTAAAATGCAAGTTGTAACTGAAAGCAACATGTCTTAAAATATATCAGTTCATTGTTTTGTCTCAAGATGCACACCAGTCTTTTTTTAGAGGCCTGCGAGTGCATACTATACAATTAAGCACATTTTCCACAAGGGTTTGTTGGAAAGCTTTCCTCACATTTTCCTTAAAATGAACCTGCTTCTGATCAATGTCTTTTATACATGTGCTCTTTGTTATGCATTGTTTAAGGCCTGTCATAGTATAATGCTGTGTTGCTGAGACAGTGTTATTGGGAGACTGTCACTGTGTGTATAAACATCAAACCACTAAAGTTTCATTAATATTGCACCCTGACACAAATGACAAACTTAGACACATATTCAGATGAAGGTGTATTTACATGTGAAAAAGGAAATCTTGCTCTGTGTGTCGTTAGACTGGAGTGTTTGTTTTCATTATTTGCTTTGCCATAGGCTATGTTTCAGCTCTGGTTTAGACATCTGTCACTGTAGGTTTCACTTACATTTGCTTTAATGCCATCCTTCTTGTCTCTACTTCTCTCAAGCTTTGATTCATTTCCCTTTTAACTATGCTTTTCACCTTGTCAGTGTTTCATTCCAGACTTCTCTGACTGTCTAGATGCAACCAAGCTGTTTAATAGTATCATAAGCCCCATTTTTTCATGTACATGTGTGCAATAAAAATATGATTCAGCCTGAATATTTCCATATAGTACTCTGTACTGATGTACTGATTTTTTACATTTAAATTTAAATCAGCAGATGTGAATACCCAAAAGCAACTTACAAATGAGATGTTTTACAGGACGGATTATACGGAAAACACCCAGAGGAAAGTATTTATTTCTCAGAGTTTACACTTTCATAGATCAGGGGACTAAAGTCATGTTCAACATAAGCTCATTAGAAAAACGTGCTTCTACCAACATCAAAAAACGTACATACAATCCACTGAAGTTTGAATTGAAAGCTTGTGGCAGTAAAACACCAATAACCTCCACATAAATTATTATTACTGGGACACATTATCGATTAATAAAGATTTTTACCATGGTTCCTTGCACAATACTATGCTATGATGACCTCAAAATGCTTTTTCCATAATGCATGATTTGTTACTAATTCTAAATCAGTTTGACATTTATATCACATAACCAGCTCCATATTGTTTGGTACAGCAAAGGATGAGCTCTAAGGCCTCTAAGGCAGAGCTTAAAGGTGCAATATGTAGTTTTTTCGTCCGCTAGGGGCCATTAAACTCTTGTAACAATAACAAAGGCGTAGATTGATGATGCAGTAAATATGGAATCATGGAACTTGTCGTCATGCCTATGCATCTAATAATAATATTTATGGGGAAATAATGTTTATGGATGAGTGAATGCATGCTTTTAACATGACTGTGGTATGAAGCAGGGTGAGGCCGAGAATCGTGGACGTGATTGCTAATGAGAGACAGATATCAGTGGCACACGTGAGTCCCGGGGGATATAAAGAAAGGAGGACATTTCATTCTACCGAGCTACTCATAAGTGCTGAAATGCTACTCATACGGGTCAGTTTATTTGACTAATTAAAACTGTGAGGTAACGCAGCGTTGTTTCACTTGGTCTAACGTTACACTATCATACTAAACTGTATTTGAGTGTGTTGATGTAATTGTGTAGTATTAACAATGTTTAGTATTAGTTTGTTGTCTGTATGAGACTTAACAGTAAGCTAGATCAACATTAGATTATCATACTGATGATATTCTAACACTTCGTCGTGTTGAGCTATATAACCTTGATTAGTCTTATGTTGCCTACATTTGCTTACCTCATCTAATAACGTAAGAGCGCCGTCTCTGTCAAGTCAAAGTTTGTCGCGAAGCTTTCGCCATCTCGGAAACACCACACCGATATTGATCCTTGTTTTATTTCTCCTTTTGTCCCAAAGTTTGCTTGCCATGGTCCATAATGTTTGAACGAAACAACAGCAGCTGCTAGCAGTTACGCGGCTGGCCGTGTCTGTTGCCATGGTTACTATGCAGCACAAGCGGAAACCAGGGATAAGGCAGACATTACGTCATTGAAAGGTGCCAAGTGACGAGAGGGATAGGGCACAATTTAAAATTGTGAATTTCTCTGAATTTAAAAATTCTTGGAAACATTTAGGATAATGTAAGTACACAGCTGAACGAAATATATAACACTGTGCAAGTGGTTTTTGGATATGTTAATCTAAAAATTTTACATATTGTTGTCATGATCCGGGTTTTTTTTTTTTTCTCTTTAAAGGACTTTTATGTTGAAATGCATTCTGAGTTTCCATTGTGTCTGTGTTCCTTTCCTGTTTGGTTTCCATTTCTGTGTTGTCATATTAATCTCCATGGTCACTTTAATTAGTTCCAGCTGTTCATTATCTACTCATTGCATTGTGTATTTAAGCTCTTGCTTTTCAGTAAGGTTTTATGAATCGTTGATGGTGTTCGTGTTTTTGGTCAGGGTATGCTCAGACTTTCTTGTTTTCTCCGTGTGGTTTTGAATTATGTTCCCGTGTCACTCTTGTCTGGACTGTTTGCCTGTTAAAGGTTTAGAATCAATCTGTGACTTTGCCTTTTGTTAATAAACTGTGTGTGCATTTGGATTTGCCCTCGTCTCATCTTCATTTGTACCTTTAAACTGAGCCAGGATTAGGCCTTAGTTCAGTATCTTTTACAGTGCATCTAAATAGCTTTTATGAACGTGCCCAAAAAAAATACATTACTGGTGTGCATCTTGAGACAAAACAGTGGCACTAACATATTTTAAGATATGTCAGTACAAATTACTTTCATTTAAAACTTTCATTTAATTTTAGTCTCGGACTATCTTAAGCCTTGTCTGTGAAACCAGGGTTAGAATTGCAGCAAGCCAAAATCGCAAAATAAAACTCACATTTCATCACTGTTGGGCAGAAGCCTTGTGTCTCCTAGTATTATTGGGAGTGTAATACCATCACCTCCTGAACTGGAGTGTGGAGCATCAATGCTAAGGAAAAAAACAAAAAACAAAGAAAACTTATGATTCACAATTACACTTTAGGGTAACACTTTAGAATAGGGAACACATATAAACTATTAACTACGACTTTTCCATCATTAAACTCCTAATTTACTACTTAGTCAGTAAGGTAGTTGTTAGGTTTAGGTATTGGGTAGGATTAAGAATGTAGAATATGGTCATGCAGAATAAGGCATTAATATGTGCTTAATAAGTACTAATAAACAGCCAATATCCTAGTAATATGCATGCTCATAGGCAACTAGTTAAATACCCTAAAATAAAGTGTTACCATTATTTCATATTACTACTTTCCTTTGAATTATATATAGATGTCAGCCTAATTAAATATAGATTTCTTTATCCCAAATGTTTTGCAGTGATTTTATTAGAACTTTTCTAATAATTACTTCTGCATCTGTTTTGCTGATTTTTAATTTTTTTTTTTCTATTTCTATATTTTGAA
This sequence comes from Zacco platypus, assembly GCA_038088235.1. Taxonomy (NCBI): domain Eukaryota; kingdom Metazoa; phylum Chordata; class Actinopteri; order Cypriniformes; family Xenocyprididae; genus Zacco; species Zacco platypus. The sequence goes on from CM076068.1 coordinate 10,526,367, forward strand.
TGTTTGAATGAGTTTTTTTTAGCATACTTATCTTGTTTCCTTCTACTCCAACATGCAGTGGAACAGCAGTGGCCCGATTATTAATTATTTTTTAATAACTAGTTAATAACATGTGCATCTAAGATTTCAAAATAAAAGTCTTCAGCTAGTAAATGAGCTCAACAATTTAATAAATAATGTACATATTCAAAAATAGACAGCATAACAACAACAATATAATTTAAGGACTATGCAAATGTGAAAAAAATAAAGTAAACAAATAAGGTTAATAATATAACTGAATCAACAACACCATTTACTGTACTAAAGTCAGTCTAGTCAAGAAGAAACAAGTCATTAAAAAAAATCTTAAAAGTTTGAGGACCAATTTTAACTATTAATTTGTTGTTTATTAACTTGTATATTACTAGCATACTGGCTGTTTATTAGTACTTATGAAGCACATATTCTACATGACCATATTCTACATCACTTACTACATCTACATCCTACCCCATACCTAAAATTAACCATTACAACAACTACCTTACTAACTATTAATAAGCAGTAAATTAGGAGTTTATTGAGGCAAAAGTTGAACATGTGTTCCCGAAACTAAAGTGTGACCGATTTGTTATATTTCATTCTTGTGGGCATTCTCCACCTCTGTCGTGTAAATACAGACTCTTTTGTCCTTGACATTTGATCTGAATCTATAAACACACAAAATTCACTCGTCCTCACTCCAGTTGCTCATCTCCACTTCTTTTCTGTGTGCTGGTGGACTCCATTATGTATGTGTGCATGTCTGTGTGTGAGTGGACAAGTGGGGTATTTATATCGGGAGTGTAAGAAAACAGCCTCAAACTGGAAGACAATCAGCATTTATTCATTTAGATATGAAGAGACGCAGTTGTGAAGACTCTTTCAGACATTGTCTGCTAATAACATAAATATTAATGTGGACTGCTACACAGTGTGAATAACAAAACATATGTAAATGCTTACGGTAAAGCCTATTGTGGTTCGTAATGCACCCTCTACTTTACAACGTTTCTATTCAGATCCGATTTGTGTGTCCATGTGTTCTTTCGTGTTCCGAAATATCTGCATTGGTAATGATGTTTCGTTGGTAGGCATTCGCCAAAAACAAGAACCACTAACAAGAAACTTTGGAGGGGTTTGTAATACATATGTTCTCTTATTTACAACATGACAACCTGTAGCCGCCTCACTGGACTACTGCATCTTCTGAGGCAGCAACAGAAATGTATGAGGCTGGTATGAATGGCTTTACTCTGCGCTGTCGTCTCCACCGGTTTCAAAACATTTCTCTGTTATATTGTCATTTTCTGCTAAAAATGACACTTTGCAACAACACAACCTTTGTTTTCGCAGTGACTTTCAGCATGTTTCCTATATCAACGTCTGACGTTACGTTTTACGTGGCGTGAGAAAGTCACATATAAACCACACAAAATCCGATCAGAGCAGTCAGACTGAAACAGATTTCCAGAAATGCAATATGAATAGGATTTCAAACCACATGAAATGGATTTTATCAAATTTCGTGTGATTTTTTGTCGTTTACATTTGCTAAAGCTTAACAGATTTCAATCAGATATGCAAAAAAACTCAGATTTGGACTTAAAGTCTGAATGTAGCCTAAGCCAGATAAAATAACTCTTTTCACATCTAGCTGACGCCAGTTTACCCATCAACCTTGCAAAGTCTGAATTTGGAAAGGCGACTGTCACGTATTTGTAAAAGTAGTTGGAAACGGATGAATAAAACCTATTAAAAAGGTAAAAGCCAGCTTCCCAACTCCAGTTACTCTCCGTGAATTACATCTATTTCTCGCAATTGTAGGTTATTATAGGAGCTTTTGTCAGAACTTTTCTAGTGTGGTTTCATCTCTGGCTAATTTTCTGAGTCCGAAAATTATTTTCCAGTGGTATGAGACATGTCAGCAAGCTTTTGAAAATTGTAAAGGCTTATTGACTCATTGCTCCTGTTTGGCCACTCCAAATTTTAAGAAGTCATTCTGTCTTGCGATTGATGCTAGTGCTTGCAATGTGAGTGCTTTTCTCTCGCAAGAAGATTCAATTTGAGTCTAACACCCTGTTAGTAACTTTTCAAGGTAGTGTAACTGTCATTAACAGGTTTATTCAACTTCCTCATATAGGAAGCCCTCGCCCTTGTGTTAGCTGTACAGCTGTCAGAGTCATGTGTCTGTTTTTCTGTTCCCCAGTCCTCTCATTTGTCACGTGGTCTTTGTTTGGAGTTTCTGTTTGTCATTTTCACCATTATTAGTTCATTTACGTCAGCTGTGTCTTGAAATTAGTCATGTCTGTCACCTGTGCCCTGCTAATTTTCCTCGTGTGTTTCTGTGTATATATATACCCTTCTGTGTCAGTCCAGTCGTTGTTGGTCGTTAAAGTTTCTCGTGTGGTTTATCTTGCTTGTACAGAGTTTGAAATTAAACTACTTTGTTAATTCAGTCATCAGTCTTCGTGCGCTCATTTCCTGCAACCACAGCATTACAACAGCATTTCATAGTCAAGTCACCTTTACTTATATAGCGCTTTTTACAATGCAAATTGTGTCAAAGCAGCTTTACAGTAATAATTGGCAGATGATTTTTGGCTGCACAGCAGCTCTTAAAGAAAATGGTGTCACTGTCCAGCTTAAATAAATTCAGTATTGATTCATTCCGTTGTAAAAGTCAATAGTTATTAATTTAGTTAATTTGAGTATATCAGCACTGAGGAAAACAGTGATGTAATCTTCCAGCTCAGTTCAGTTCTCATAGAGTGATGTCAATGCAGGTAGATGCTGAATGTCAAGTCAAGTGTCACCAACTAAGCAAGCCAAAGACAACGGCGGCAAGGAACCAAAACTCCAACAGGTGACTTCAGGTAACCAACGGATGATAAAAATGGATAAAAAAAAAAATACCTTGCGAGAAACCAGGCTTAATCAGGGTGCCAGTTCTCCTCTGGCCAACAGCGAACTTTATACTTAGGGTCAGTTGCTGCACCAATCAATGTTTATAGCGGTCATAACTTTTTAGTTTTTCTACATCGACTGAGAAATTGAAATCAACGAATCATGCAATGGAGTCTAATCATGGACAATACTTGAAAGATGCATGGCAAACATGAGGGCTTAAATACACATAATGACTTGACAAGACACACCTGTGCACAATCAAACCAATAAACCGTTGGGCTTGATCGACTTCATACAGCTCTGCACAGACCGATCGGCGGCTGATTTGTAGCAGTGATTTTGATTTTGCCCGACTTGAGACAGCGCTGATGCCATGACTGTGACATACGGCTTCAAAGTACCACGAGAGCGATTCGAGAGCAGCCGGCTGTGTCAGCCAGCATAGTTTCTCAAGAGCTGCTGCACGGGCTCTGATGACGACACAGCTGTTCCACGATAGATTCACTGCTTGACAACGATCATGTGTGTTTATTTTTATTCTGAAAACTTCAGTTCCACTAAAGCTCACAAATCTGAATTTTTTATAACAGCTGAAGCTCTTGTCATGTAGTCATGATGTTATATTGTGTCATAATATATCAAAATAAAGCTGATTTAAAAAAAAGTAAACCCCATACATTGATATTTAAATAATACATGCTTATGTTGAACTTTATTCTTGTAAAAACAGACGCTGTAAGCAGTACATAAAGTATTGAATTAAAATGTCTCTGAAACATCTATGTATTAGTCAAATAGCACGAGCGTCACTATGGGAAACAGAAAGTGTCAGACTTCACGTCTCCAATTTCATCTCCTCCCCCTCTGCACTCGGCTACTCTCGCCGATTGGTTGCTTCCAGCCGCAGCCGATGTCGAACACACCTAATGACAACATAATGAACCACATGACATGATGGCAAACCAGGACCAACATGACTGAACTTAAAAATAAAACATGAAACAAAACCAAAACTAGACATGACAGTAATAATCTGCTCACCAATATTTCCTCTCTTGGAACGTACTCCTCCGGAGAAGTCTTTTGCCCCAGTTTGTTTTCTTTCAGTTTTATTTATTATTTAATAACATTCATCATCGATTATTATTTTTTATTATAATAGATTATTATTTATTGTTTAAATCCCTACATGGTTTTATATTTTTGTAATTGATCATTTTTTGCCTAAATGAATAATCTTGCAATTCAAACAATTTGTTTGCATGTGTGATCTTCTTTATGTGACGGTAGGGAACAAGCTGGTCGTGACACAGAGAATAACTGCAGGGGAAGAACAGTGTAGTGAATAGCAATGCAAATTTCAGTGTATATTTTTTGTTCTTCAGCAAGGCAAATCTTTTGGAGTATCTGCTTGTCACTTTCTTTCAGTTCATCATTGGAGGGTCAGCCCTGAGATGGAACATATTGTTAACACTGATTGGAATCATGGAGGCCAAAGTTTCAATTCATGATTTTCTGTGGGCTCAAGGTTTTACTAAAATTGCTGTCTAAGCTTAAGCATTCATTTGAAAACATTTGTGTGTGTGTGTACGTGTGTGTCCTAGTGTGCTTTTCCAATGGTCCTCAACTCCACAGCTGCACTCTGCAGTGAAGAATGCATGTACATAAGCGGAAATGTGTGATTTAAATATAACTCTTCTCAAACTGGAGCAAAGCAGAATTTAATGAATTATGGGATGTATTGCTGCTGTTTATTATGAAGCGTGCATCAGCCTGACTGACTTGGTTTTGACCATGGATGTGTGTGATCATTGGTCTATGGTTTTGTGGCTTGAATAAACTCTGCGCAAGGATCCTAATCACTCACGTCTCTTAGTCAATGCCACTAAATGGTAATGATTAAAATTCTAAATGAAGACAGCACATACAAATCTCTCTTTGGGATAAAAGAAGAGAGAAAAAAGAGCTGTTGTCAATAATCTGTATATTCTTCTTTGAGCATGGCTGAAATTTCTTTTCTATGTTTTGTGTGTTATTTATTTAGTATTTGATGTATTTATTTAGTGTTTACGTGGAAAGTTGAAGGAAGTGGGGGGTTTTTTTCAGAGGGAATGCATACTGATATACAGATGAGGGGGATGCTAGACTATAACATTTTAATGGGGGATAGGGTTAGAATATAATATTAAACAATGATGCATCGTTCAATATGTTACTAAGAAAAATAAATGAAAACAACACAAAATTGAAAATCCTGAAATGGGACAATTTTGCCCAATTACTGGGGTAAACATATCTCAACTTATCTCTGTCATATGATCTTTTATAGAATATATAAAATACGTCTAATATTGTGTTTTAATGATAAATATTAGGTTGTTTCTTCCTTAGTTCATTAACAAAACAAATGTGTTATTCATATAAAATACTGGTAACACTTTACAATAAGGTTCAATAGTTAAACATTAATGTTTTAACTAACATGAACTAACCATGAGCAATACATTTGCTACTGTATTTACCAATCTTCCTTAACATTAGTTAATGAAAATACAGTTGTTCATTGTTTGTTCATGTTGGTTCACAGTGCATTAACTAATGTTAACAAGATTTTAATAATGTATTAGTAAATGTTGAAATTAACATTAACAAAGATCAATAAATGTTGTATAAGTGCAGTTTATTGTAAGTTCATGTGAACTAATATACTTAACTAATGAACCTTATCGTAAAGAGTTACCAACATACTAAATAAAATATTATCTATAAACTTATAAAAGTATTTTGACAATAAATTGGAATTATTGAATTGGGTAAGGGCAGACAAATCAAATAACAGAATCCCAGTCATTTATTAATCCAATTCCATTAAACTGTCACGATCACTAACTGATGTGCCCTGGATATCCACCAGAGGACACCCCTATCTTGTTCATTGTTATTCTGTCCTGGACTACACCTCCCATAAATCTCTACCTGGTCTAGTCATTCTTGATTGTTCTCAGTTGGTTCTTATTGCTTTGTCAGTCCCTGCCTTTATAAGACAGCTTATAAGGTTCTTTTTGTCATTCATTGTGATATCTTATATGTGTCTGTCCCTGCCTTTATAAAACAGGTTATTAGATTAAATTAGATTAGATTAGATTAGATTCAACTTTATTGTCACTGCACATGTAAGGTACAAGGCAACGAAATGCAGGTAGCATCTAACCAGAAGTGCAATAGGCAGTAAGTGCAGAATATACAAAATCTACAATATGTACAACAACTATACAGATAAGTGTTATGGGCATAATTTACAGATTGTAAATACTATCAACATGATATACAGATAGGTGTACTATGAACATACTATACAGATGGATTATGTAAAGTGTTTGTACACTATAGGCAGAACTATGAACATATGAACAATTTACACTGTTGCATAAAAAATATTTCAGTGTGAAAATGGATTCCAGTGTTTCTGGATGAACAGACAGTAGTGCACGTAATGACAAGTTTGTTGTTTATGCTAGTTGTGAAAGAATAAATATATAAATAAAAAATTGCAAAAACTGTAGAGATGCTGAGCCTCGCGATGTGTACGCGCCGCCATCTTGGTCTACTCTGGTCTACTATAAGTTTCTTTCTGTTATTCTTTGTGAAGTCTTATATGTGTCTGTACTGCATTTCTGAGCCAGGTATCTTGGTTGCCTTTATCTTTTGCATATACTATATACTATAACATATACTTTCCAAGAATTTCTTCATTTTATTCCTGTTATGTAGCAGCCAACAACAAGACTGCTTAACCCTATGCACATTTTTAGTAATGTCCAAGATGTTTCTGTTCAGTTCATTCAAACGCTTCTTTTACCCAATTGACTGTGTTCCTATGGAGACCGGAATAGGACAGCATCCAAACGGAAGTTGGAATTCCTCATGGTGGCGCTCATCATTTACTCAGGAAAAAGGTGGATATCAAGGAAACATTCAAATATATTTGCATGAGTGCATTTTGCTGAATATTGCTTTTGTTGATTTAAGTTACTGGTGTTTGCGTTCACAGTTTTTCACTTATCCTTCACATTGAATATTGATTGACGGGTGAGTAGCTACATCTTGGATAAGTTTTCTAAAAGCTACGCACATACAGCGCACATTATACACACATCCACAAACGCGGATATGTTCTTGTCTTATCAACTCATTGTTTATTGTCCTTTAAAAATCATTGATTTCAAATATAATCTGCAGTTCTGCACGCACAATTATTAGCTATAGTAATTTTTTTTCATGTTTTAATAAAATTATAGCCTATATTTAATAAAACCAGTTATAAGCATGTTTCTAGTATGTTTTGTCTGTTATTAAAGAAGATTACATTGCATATCAGGCTTGTTGTGCAGTGTCAGTAACTTACTTGTCAGGAACCCCGGTAATCATCGGCAAACTTCGACAGTTCGTTGAATTGGCTTGTTCCATTCTTTTTAGTCGGACAAGCAACTTCATCTGTGCGTCGTGCGTCATCAATCCGGAACTAAAGTTCGATTCAGTTTGATTTTTGAAACAGCTTGACTAGTTACTTCCTGAGAACCATCTCAGAAGAATGATTCGTTCAAGAATCATGACTATTTGAATCCCCAGTCTTGTGTCTCGGAGCAGTTCATTAAATAAATTACACTATACAATTATCTGAATTATATATACAAAGACATATATTTCAAACTAATGGTATGTCATAATACTCATAAACTATGACATGAGATTGAACACTCAACTTATGAATAATAAAGATAATGAAGTTTGAAATCTAATTATATATGAGAAGTCTAATATTTACTGTATGAAATAATAAAAACACCACCAACAAGATGCCACTGGGACCTTTTATCACACACACAAAAAAGTGTCAGCCAAATGCATAAATGTAAATGAAAAAAGACAAACTGATGAAAGAACAAGAAAATAATGATAATAAACTACTGGCACAGTGGAGGGAAAACAGCTCATGGTGCAGTGTGCCAATCCTTCCAATCAGAATAGAAGGAACCAAAACAGACAGAGTGTACTTATGTAATATATTACAACTGAAGAGGCTGTTGATCTAGGATTAGCTCCTCCTTAAATGTATAGTGACATGAACACTTGAAAATCCTGATCCTAGATTAGTATACTTTAATCTTATAAATTGATATTGATATATAAGAGTCTTGGATGAGGCTTAATGCGACTTCACAAATCTCATACTGCACAAATCCCATTGAACAGGATGTACTTGGTGGAAATATGTCAACACTGCAAGTTCAAGTCATGTGAAATTGTTTAGATTTTTTGCTTGGTATTTTGGCTCATCAAAGGCCAACTGAAAATTAGGTTAAATAGTCGTTTAATGCAGGCTACAATATTTATTTTCTCACAAAGGGTTTGTGCAGTTGTGAGGTTTCTGGACATCTTATAGAAGACTGCAAATCTTTGAATCCTGACCACAAATCAAACCCAGGCTTAACTAAACATAGTGGCATACTTTGGAGAAATCTCCCAGGACATACAGTGGTTGTTTGGAACAGGAGTTAAACAATGAAATACAGTCTATAATACTTTTAAAAAGAGTAGTAAGAAAAAAGAAATACAGTCGTATATGAAGAGTTGTAAAGAGTAAAGAGTTGGAATTACAGAAATAATATCCTTTAAAAGAACATACTGCATTAGTTTTATGTTATATTTAATGCAATTAGTTGACTTTACAGTGCTTTCTTTCAACCCACTTAAGTAGGACTTAAGTACAAATTTCATAATTACTACTTCAGTTGTCTTTGAAATATTATTACAGTGCCCTGCTGAATATACTGACAAGCAATTATGTTATTATATACTTTAATATAATTTCTGTCAAAATCTTTGAGCCCTTTGAACCATACCAGTTTCTCAGCTAGGCAGCAAATTTCTCTTATGCGCACATAATTTAGGTTGTATCAATTATATAGTCAATGTGTACTCAGCACAGCATAATAAATGTTGAAATACAGGCAACACACATTAAGCACTGGTATGTGATACCCATCCACAACAGCCAGTGTCTACTTTCAATTGATGAAAAGAAGACACAAATCATGTGGGTTTCAAATCACACGAGGAAGAGTGATATTTTGTTTCTGGGTAAATTATAATTTTAAAATAATCTGAAATGGATCTGAAATCTGAAATACATGGATGAAAATTTGCATTTCCTATTGGGTAGTACTTTGAAAGACAACAAATAATAAGAAATAGTAAATAGTAAAGAAATAGTAATCTTTATGCAAGCAATAGGATTCCCAAAATGAGCAACACCAGTTCAAAATGTGTACAAGCTACGGTGAATGGTGAGATTTTCATCAAATAACAACTTAAAGTTCTGTCTGTTCTTCACAAAGCTATAGCTTGAAAGCACACCGGTTCTCTGTATCCCTGCAATGACATGGGTTTTGTTGCGATAATGATCTGCATTTCGGTTCTGTTTGAGCCAAGTATAGAGATAAAAATCTGCATATCAGGCCCGAGCAGAGCGTTTTGGACCGCTCTCATCCCCTTTCATCTCTTTACCTTTACAGGATTTTGAGGACCTTAATATGTAAGCCCGTTCCCACCACTGTTAAGAAAAAAAATTCTGTAAATCATAATTATGAGAAACTTTCTCATAGTTATGACTTTGTATTTCATTGTATTGAGAAACTTTCTTAAAATAATGAGTTACAAAGTAATACTATTCTGAAAAAATAAATCTCATAATAATGAGAAACTTTCTCATAATAATGACTTAGTATCTCAAAATAATGAGAATCTTTCTCATAATAATGACTTAGTATATCATAATAATGACTTAAAATCTCATAATAATGACTTAGTATCTCAAAATAATGAGAAACTCTCTCTCTCTCTCTCTTTATATATATATAAGGCAACCCCCTTTCGCCTTCGGAACTGCCTTAATTCTACGTGGCATTGATTCAACAAGGTGCTGAAAGCATTCTTTAGAAATGTTGGCCCATATTGATAGGATAGCATCTTGCAGTTGATGGACATTTGTGGGATGCACATCCAGGGCACGAAGCTCCCATTCCACCACATCCCAAAGATGCTCTATTGGGAGCATTGGGATTGAGATCTGGTGACTGTGCGGGCCATTTTAGTACAGTGAACTCATTGTCATGTTCAAGAAACCAATTTGAAATGATTCGAGCTTTGTGACATGGTGCATTATCCTGCTGGAAGTAGCCATCAGAGGATGGGTACATGGTGGTCATAAAGGGATGGACATGGTCAGAAACAATGCTCAGGTAGGCCGTGGCATTTAAATGATGCCCAATTGGCACTAAGGGTCAAGTGTGCCAAGAAAAGAAAACACCCCCACAACATTACACCACCAGCCTGCACAGTGGTAACAAGGCATGATGGATCCATGTTCTCATTCTGTTTACGCCAAATTCTGACTCTACCATCTGAATGTCTCAACAGAAATCGAGACTCATCAGACCAGGCAACATTTTTCCAGTCTTTAACTGTCCAATTTTTGTGAGCTCGTGCAAATTGTAACCTCTTTTTCCTATTTGTAGTGGAGATGAGTGGTACCCGGTGGGGTCTTCTGCTGTTGTAGCCCATCCGCCTCAAGTTTTGTGCGTGTTGTGGCTTCACAAATGCTTTGCTGCATACCTCGGTTGTAACGAGTGGCTATTTCAGTCAAAGTTGCTCTTCTATCAGCTTGAATCAGTCGTCCCATTCTCCTCTGACCTCTAGCATCAACAAGGCATTTTCGCCCACAGGACTGCCGCATACTGGATGTTTTTCCCTTTTCACACCATTCTTTGTAAACCCTAGAAATGGTTGTGCGTGAAAATCCCAGTAACTGAGCAGATTGTTGTCATAATCGTGTCCATGTTTGTCTGTTTATTCTGTTCCCCTGTCCTGTCATTAGTCACATGTTCTTTGTTTTGCATTCGGTTCAGTCATGTGATCTTTGTTTTGTTTTACCATGTGCCTGTCTCGTTATTAGTCCATCGTCGTCAGCTGTGTCTTGTTTGTATCATGTCTGCCACCTGTGTTTTACTCGTTACCCTCTTGTTCTCTGATGTATTTATTCCCTCTGTGTCAGTCCTGTCTTTGTTCGTCATTAATGTTGCTACGTTGCGATTTTGGTTCTTCCTGTTTGTATAGTGTTAAATACTGATTAAAACACTTAGTGAATTGAGTCTTCTGTCTCTGAGCACTCCTTCCAGCAATTACTGCGTTACAATTGTGAAATACTCAGACCGGCCCGTCTGGCACCAACAACCATGCCACGCTCAAAATTGCTTAAATCACCTTTCTTTCCCATTCTGACATTCAGTTTGGAGTTCAGGAGATTGTCTTGACCAGGACCACACCCCTAAATGCATTGAAGCAACTGCCATGTGATTGGTTGATTAGATTGATTAGATTTGCATTAATGAGAAATTGAACAGGTGTTCCTAATAATCCTTTAGGTGAGTGTGTATATATATATATATATATATATATATATATATATATAGCCGTGAGGGAATGGTGCGAGGCCGGTGACGTGATTGCTAATGAGCGTCAGCTGCTCGGTGCACCGGTATCGTATCTCTCACGGAGGAGCTCCGGAAGCATAAAAGAGGAGTGACGACAGCGAAGGACGAGAGAGGACCATGCCTGGAATTTGTTGTTTTATTATGTTTGTGAGGGCGACAGTCTCCGTGAGGAGCTGCCGCCATTTTACTTTAGTTTTGTTGTTTGTTTGTTTATTTATTTGATTAAAATTATGTTGAATGTTCAACATTCCCGTTCTTAGGAAATGAAAGCTCTAGCACAAGTTCTGCCAGGAAGACTCAAATGTTACGTCACTGAGTTTAGATCTAACCAATCATTATCCAACACCTGTAGTATATAAGATCGGTACTAACACACGTCTGAGTTCGCAGATGCTGACGTCAACCTTTACCTCCATCCTCCCCACCACCACCAGGATGGTCCCTGTCCATACCTCCGGAGGGGTCGGCTACGCCCCTGCCTTCATCTTCAGGCAGGAAATGCAGAGTCCGCAACCCTCAGGATCTAAGCTACGGACGGGGCCTACGCCAAAGAACTTTCTTACTATATTTGCTGCTGATTGTTAATAAATATCATTATTATGAGATACTAAGTCATTATTATTAGATGTTGAGTCATTATTTTGAGATACTAAGTCATTATGATGAGAAAGTTTCTCATTGTTATGAGATACTAAGTCATTATTATAATATGTTAAGTCATTATTATGAGAATGTTTCTCATTATTATGACTTACTGAATATTCTTTTTCTCAACAGTGGCAGGAACGAGCTTCCATACCTTAAGGTGTCTTTCGGAAAGTGACAAAAAGGAATAACAAAGTAAAAACAAAAAGTATGTTTGAAGACTGTAATACTTCCTTTGACTTTTGTGATGCACCCTTAGTATGTAGCTACTTGTTTGTTGAAATGAACTAATGTACTGTACTATTCTGTTGCATGACTTGAAATACAGCTAAAGTCTATGTTGTTCTTGGAAGATTCTGCTTGTTCAGTCTGAGGTCCAAAGCAATTCAGGTGTGTGTCACTAATGGTTGATTCTTTCTGTTTGGAATTGTGCATGAAAATGATTTCATATGTTGCATTTTTAATAAAGTGGGATTTGTGCACTCTATGGCTCTCGGCTCTGAGTGGGTCTGCCTCTCTGAGCAGATCAAAACTTACTCAAGCAACCAGCCTCAATCCACAGGCCTTCCTCTGGGTTTAAGAGAGAAATCTCGTCCCCTGCTGGGCTGGCTGTAAATATGGCCTGACAGTTAACCTGACCTGTTGAACAACTCAAGAGGATGGAAATATTTGAGGAAGTATATCTTTTCTTTGAAATGTTGGAGTCACTTTATAATTCTCTTTTAGTCTGTATTTGCCACAAATTGACAGACACGTCAATGTGAACATCTCTTTCTCTCTCTCATTTGTGGGAGTTTGCTAAGATAAGTATCACTGCTCATATTTAACGTTATAGACTTAAAATATTGAAAGCATAGTTCAGCCAAAAATGAACATCCTGTCATCTTGTACTCTTATAAATGTTGTTCCTGTACAACCTGTACAACTTTAACATCTCATTAAACTATCATAAAAGGCATCATCTTTTGTGCTATATTCAAAATTTGGAGACAAGACCCAAGACCCATGACATAGACTCAGCATTTTTGTAGTCTACACTTTTACAGTCCATTTCATAGCTTCAGCAGTGAGCGAATGAACCATGTAAACCTTTTTTATATGCGAGTGAAAGTCTAAATTAAATCTATTCAACATAAAAAAGCAATCAAGTCTCTTCAGAAAATTTGGACTAAACCGCTTGATTCATCTGGATTAGTTTTCCGATCTCTTTAAGAACATTTTGATGCATCAACGATCAAGTTCAAAGGCAATGGAAAGACAAAATACTGTCAGATTTCAACAAAAATTTCTTCATTTGTGTTCAGAAAAAGAACGAAAGTCTTACTGGTTTGTAACGACATAAGGGTGAGTAATTAATGACAGAATTTTCATTTCGGGTGAACGATCATTTTAACATTAAAGGAGCCTTAACTAGAGAGCACAGTATCATAGAAGATTGAAGCAGTAAGCAGCCATTTAAAACACTTTAATCACCTACTGATGCCCTAGCAACCACCAAAAACACCCTAACAACCGCATTGAAACCCCTAGGATTGTTTTACATGGGCTCATATTTGGAAAATCTGTTGTGGTGGACCATCTGTAAGTGGAAATGTAAATCTCTGCAGCTCAGATACCTCAAATCACTGAACATAAAGTTAATATTTACAAAGCACAGAACATCTTTTTAGATATTGCAAGAAATGAGGTACCTTGTATGAAATTATGCATAAGTGGATCATAGAATTAAACAAAATGCCAATGGATCATCCTTTATGGACATATCAAATTAGTGTAAAAAGCATCTGCGAGGATTTAACAGCCAGAGAACTTCATAAACACATCAGATGCTATTTAATAAGATATAAAGTATGGTCTTATCAGCTCGTGAATGTTGGTAACTATGATGCTGTTTGGGGGGAGGTGCTACCAGCTGATGATGTGAAAAAAAAGAGTCTCTGCATGACCGGTTTTGCCTGGAACCTAATCTAAGTTACAATTTTCTGTATGACAACAATATGGGTGAAGAGACCACACATACTTGACCTGAAGGAGAACCTGAGCCACTTTCTAGAGGGGGGCCCCTTTTTCTACCCCCTTACAACAAAAACTACTCACAATACCTTAATAAATAGCAAAACCTTAGCAGCCAACCATTGGCTGTCAGCTTAAATCCTGTTGCTCAGCAGACCCATACAGAAGAGAGATTTGTCTAGGAACCTACATTTTTTTTAATGGGTGAGAAAAATGTCAGAGCCTCTGTGGAATTCTTCTTCTGATATTCAATGGATCCTTTGAATATAGACAAGATGGAGAGTATTTCTTTGCCCCTGACCTAAAGATGACCGGTCTCACATATAGCTAAAAATGTTTTAACTTAGCATGAAATTAAAACCCTGTTTATTAGACCCTGTTTCTTTGTTTTTTTAATAAATGTTTCTGGACTTATTGTAAATGATTCATCAGTGAACAATCTGTCATTTTCATTTTTTTTTACTTAATTTAGGTTGTGTGTACATTTACAGGCCAAAATAAATAATATATTAATATATTATATTAAATAACTAGATAAAGCAATTGATGACAACATGGACTTGTTATGAAGATAAATCATGTATGCAAAAAGAGTGTGATTGATCACTATATATATTTATATTTACATATATACAATAATATAATGTATAATATATTACAAATATAATAAATAATAATATATATTTTATATTATATATATATATATATATATATATATATATATATATATATATATATATATATATATATATGCCAGAAATACAACCAGAGAAAGATGGGTTTCTCAATTCTTCTTATTGATTCAAAATAAATAATTGAATTGTATCTGCAGAACATTGCTGTAGACTCACAAAATACTGATTCGCTGTCTTTCATCTTCTGAGATTCTGTGTGTGTTTTAGTTTATTCATTGCATAGGCCAAGTTATGCACTAATTACAAGCTCTAGAACAGCATTCTGAATCTGTACTAAAATGCACTGGTACCCATTAATGGGCTCTTTGAATTTGTGCCGAGGAATATTTGAGGGCACCTGTAGCTTTTGTTATAGGGTAATGAATATGTGCTCTACAGAGAAATACAGTTTCCTCTCCGCAGGAGCTTTACTTTTAGCCACTGCAGTTGCATCTGCCAAGAAAGCAGGAGAGAGCGGGCGAGAGAGGTAGATAGAAAGCAAGAGAGAGAGAGATATTAATTCAGCCATCACTCTTTTCTTCCTGAGTCTCATCAATTAGCAGCACTCTGAAGCTTGGCAGAGTGAACAGAGCTGCTTTCTGCCTCATGTCTTTAATCAGAACCAAGATACACAGCTCACCCTACCAACACATCACACACACATAGGCCTAGATGAAATGATGAATACACACACGCATATGCACTTACGCATGTAATCATATGCACATACACAAAAGGAAGAAGCATTAACCTTGACCTGCAAGCCAAAGTGTTTCGGTAATGTATCAAATTAAATAATTCAAATGAAAATTCTTTCATCATTTACTCACCCTCTTGTCATTCCAAACCAGTAAGCAGGGTTGCCAGGTTTTCTCAACAAACCCGCCCAATTGCTACTCAAAACTAGCCCAATTGCATTTCAGGAGGGTACCTCGGTAAAAAAAAACATGTTCTAGGGGATAAAATCCGTTTGTGCCAGGGTTCCTCTAGTAAAATTTGCATTCCAGAGGTTAATATCATGTCATTTGGGGTCGCTTCATTCCGCAGACATGAAAAACAACCTGTGGAAACAGTGTTAAAGGTGCAATATGTAAAATTTTTGCAGTAAAATATCCAAAAACCACTAGGCCAATGTTATATATTTTGTTCAGTTGAGTACTTACAATATCCCAAATATTTCCAACTCTTTGTACATCATGAGAAAATTGCAATTTTAACCGAGGCTCCAGGACGTGTGCGGGAATAGCCTGTCGATGACGTCATATCCGCGTTACCCTCGGACAACATAGTCTCATGGACAAATGCAGAAATAGTAGTTGTAGCGTCTATCAAGCAAAGAGCTTGTTTCGCGCAGTCATTATGGAACACTATTACTGTTTGTAGCTGGTTCTGTCAACAAAGACAAGTCCCATAAACGTAAACAACAACCAAATGACAAGACAAGAAGAGAAATAAAACGAGGATCAACATCAGTGTGGCATTTCCTAAATGGAGAGAACTGCGTGACAAACTTCAACAAGACAGAGACACAGATCTTGCATGTGTTTTAATAGACAGGTGAGAAACTATATGAATTCCTTTACTGACAGAAAACTTGTGATTATTAGTTCGATCAACAGTGTAAGTCTAATTGTTTGAATGTCTTGTTCCTCTCTATTCATATGATGTGAAAAATGGTGAGGTAATGTTCACTACGAATACTTCAAGGCATGTTATGAACTGTTGGCAGTAATTTTGTTTTACACTGTAGCTTTAGTGAAATACTTGCCACTACATCAAATGTGTCAAATGCCAAAACTGTGAATGAGTTGCATTCTGTACGAGTAATGTTTATTAAGGACAGTGTTATTGTATTTGGTTTGTGATTAGTTTGTTGACATTGCCAAACACTTCACCCGACGTGATAAACAATGTAAATAAATACAGTACGTATTATACATAAATATTAATAAGCCTTTTTGCAAACGATGTGGGTACGTTCAACTGTACTTTTACTTTGATTGTTTTGAACACATAAAACTGTGCAGTTCTTGGTTATATTTTGTTATTTTATTTTTTTACTACCCTATGAAGCTAATAAGTGAGGTTTTCCACACTTATTTCAATACAGAAAAATGTTTTAACCAGCACCATGTGTGTGAAGTTCATATGCAGAAAGATCACACTTGTTGTGTGCTCATCATGTCAGAAGAAACTTCTTGACTTTATGAAATGAGTTTACAAAACAGCCAACTTAGGAAAAGTAAATATTTTCTTTATACAGCTACATTTAATTGTTCAATTATGATGTTCTAAGAAAAAAAAAAGTTTAAAAAATGTATTTATTGTATTTAAAAATGTACTGTTTATTTTCAAATTTTGTCAAAACAAAACAGTTTTTAAAAATGGTTAAGTTAAATCATATCTCCAGATATATATTTTTTGGAATATTTGACAAATGTTGATATTAAAAGTTTAAAGTTTGTACCTGAATCTTTGTTGTTTTTCATAGTGTGATTTTTGACGAATTGTATTGAATTCAATTAGGGTCAATTTGACCCACTCCATAACGAGTGTACACAGAAATCGAACAGCGCACAAGGGTTAAAGTAGCCCGATTCCGTGGGAAAACTGCAGACTTGGCAACACTGCCAGCACGCTATATTTAAAAAAATCTTAAGCCATATGGTAGCTTTCCGGAAAGAACAGACAGAAATTTACATTATTCAATAAAAATCTTTCCCACTGAAATTTCATTTGCACATCCACATATCTAGTACTACACAAAAAGTACACAACTACACAACTAACAGTCAGGAGACACTTGAAAAATAATGAGGCGACATATCTTGAAGCGGAAAGGGTTTGTGTGATTTAGAATCTGCTTCAAGTTGAAATATGTAATTTGTTGGATGTTAAAATACTTCTGACCAAAGTACTAAAACTAAAATACTATTAAAATACTGCTATCAGAATCATTACAATTTTATGGAAATTTGTACTCAAAACTCACTGTTTGTCTTTGAAATTGACAACATTGGCTCAACATTGGTGGGACTTTTTTTGCCCCAGAAAATTAGAAAATGGGAGTATTTGGGAAACCTGTTTGGAAATTATTTTTTTCAATTCCATTTGGTGCCACTAGTGGTACAGAAATTATGTGACACTTTCATATTTAGGTCTGTTCATCCCACAAATCAACCCAGATCAATACAGGTGGGGCTCTCTGAAAGCACGCTACACCTAGTACTGCAAATCCTGATGAAGTATTTGAAGGTTGAACAGCAAGCTCAGTGGCTACTAATACGAAAGGAACCAATCAGATATGGGACCTGCTACTGCCAATACATACGCAACATGCTGCTATACATGCTGGTAAAACATGGTGCTATAAAATATAGCATACATGAATTATCTCCCAACAGAGCAGGTGACAATAAATATTAAACAATACAAACCAACTGTAAGCAATGGTCCACTACAACAAGAATAACAATGACATTGAAGGTTGGCAAGTTATTAGTTTAACAAATATTTCGAATAGAATTTCAAAAATATTTTGAAATGACTGTTTTCTGTTAAAGGCACAGTATGTTTTTTTTTTGCCGCTAGTGGTCGCTAAACTCTTCAAAACAATAACAAAGAAAGGCGTAGAAAGGTGCAGCGAATAAGCGTGAAATCATGGAACTTGTCGTCATGCCGATGGGTCTAATAATGTTTATGGGGAAATAATGTTTATGGATGAGTGAATGCATGTTTTTTAACGTGTATGAAGCAGGGTGAGGCCGAGAATCGCGGACGCGATTGATAATGAGAGACAGATATCAGTGGCACACACAAGATATAAAGGGGATATAAAGAAACGTGGACATTTTGTTCTATCGAAATACTCGCAAGTGCTGAAATGCTACTCATACAGGTCAGTTTATTTGACGAATTAAAACTGTGAGGTAACGCAGCGCTGTTTCACTTGGTCTAACGTTACACTATCCTAAACTGTATTTGAGTGTGTTGAAAGTTATAATGTTATTCTGTGTATTAGTTTGTTGGCTGTATGAGACTTAACAATAAGCTTGATCAACATTAGAATATAATACGGATGATATTTTGTTGTGTCGTCTTATGTTGCCTACATTTGCTTGCCTTGTCTAATAAGGTGCAAGAGCGCCGTCTCTGTCAAGTCAAAGTTGTCAGAAAGTTCTGGTCATCTCGGAAATGCCACACCGATATTGATCCTTGTTTTATTTCTCCTTTTGCCATGGTCCATAATTTTTGAACGAAACAGCATATTTAACATAAAATATTACATATTGTGCCTTTAATCTATTAATATGCATTTACATTGTTTAATATGTTACTACTTTGACATATTTTCTCATATCTCTGTCCTGTGTAATGGTTATCGCTATGTCAGTCAATTCGAGTGTGAAGCCTACATTTATATGCAGATGACATTTCTAAAACTGTGCTGCAACCGACTTTTGGTCCTCTCAGAAGCATGAACAACATCTTGTCAATGGATTATATCACAAAGCTCTACTACAATAGAGGGCATGCACGTGACGTCACAGTCGGTCGGAGTGACTGCGGTTACGCCCACAGAGTGGCAGCACTGGTTTCCAGCGTGAGTGTCGCGAAAAACACACAAAACAGATTTAAAGCGGGAAAGAGCTTTGCAATTGACTGCACAAAGAGATTTGACAAGTAATTTGAGATGTATTTTTACACACTGCTGAAAGCTACAGAAACAACTGGACTTCAGTCTGCAAAATGTGGATTAGCACTTATTTTGTGTCAATATGTTGAATTTTGAGATAAAAATCATACCCTATATATTGTATAGTTGTGTATTGTACAACTCATCAATTAAATATTTACCATCTTATATTCTGCATATGTTTTTAAATAAACACTGACAAAAACTATACAAGTTTTAAGGCTGGACAATGTGACGATATATGTATAACATTGAGATAAGTGATCACCCGCATTTAGACCTACCTATATTGTGTTTATAGAAAGCATGCAGGCAAATTTGTATCCCCGGGGTTGAAATCAGGCACAAATAAACGTCCTGGCTGCTTGTCAATGTCCATGGATTACTGGATCTTAGGCAAGTTGTAAGGAACACTGTATCAGATCCAACCTTTAATTTAAACTGATAATCATTTGTTTTACTCATGTTTTCGCAGTTTCCCCTATTAAATCCAGTCATGAAGCAGGCTCTTTTGCCACTCAGTCCGGCTGAGGGGGCCTGTTCCGTTGGGAAAGGGACATCAATACATATAGAAAATTCATCATATACCTTATAACTAAGCTCATGCTCTATTCATCACAACTTCTTGTTCCAACAACCAAGCCTGCTCTTCATCTGTCCTTCTACCCATTGCCCAACAGGTTCAGCCACAGATGTCTCTCCATGGAGACCAATGCTGACATGGAGCGGCTGATGTCGTGGGCCCTCTCCTTGGTGACACGGAGAGACAGGTCTGCTGCCCGGCGCAGTTCTTGAATATCTCTTGACCCTCTCACTCGCATCTAAATCCCTCAACAGGTTGGCCTGATATGCCTGCATGATGGCCTGACCTGCAGCTAAATATGCTCTGCCTACCAAAGCTGATGTGGTGCGGCATGGTTTGTTGGGAAATATTGGGGCTTTTAGGGATGACGCAGCATCAGGTAACAATTAATAATAATAATAATAATAATAATAATAATAATTTGTTACATTTATATGTAAATGTAACATTATACTCCTCGACCATCACCAATGTACAGCATCCACCTGGACATCATCAGACGCAGACAGCTCGAGCATCAAACCCTCGTCCTGAGCGGAAGAAGCCGCAGAGCGATACGCAACAATCAGAAATGACAGGATTGAACCAATCAGACATCATGCAATGTCAAACCTGTTACCATTTTTGAAGTATACATTTAAACACTTACTTATTTAATGTAATATAATCATTATCTACAAGTAATATCCCTTCAAAGTGTACAACATGTGCTTTTGTGATCTGGTCTGTTAGCTAGAAAATAGCAAATTAGCTTGAAATTGTCAAACCTGTTACCATCAGCCCTGTTACTTTTCCAGAGTAACAGGTCTTGACATGTGGGTAACAGGGATGACAGATTAGGTGTCACCTTAGCCACATTTTAACATTTATCTGTGTAAAATGGAAACATTTTAAAAGGTCATCCCAGGTGTATTATTGATCTAATGTCTATGTCATTCAGTATGGGTGGCATATGAGCATCAGTTACATTTTTAGTTAGTATTTTTAGTATAGTTATTGGGCCTATTAGTTTTGTTGGTACACAAATCTCATAAAGTATTAACTATTTAAATAGTTTTAACAGTGTTCATTTTACTTTGATTCTATATTTGCACAATAATGCACTTTTACAGATGATAGTATGCCATTAAGTGCCGCAGAAAAACAAAGGCACTGAAAGAAGCGCAAAATACTTTGAATGGGAGAAGCAGAAATGGAGGAAAGACAGAGAGCAGGGGAAGAAAAAAGACATTCAAGAGTGCAGCGAGAGAGAGCAGAGGTTACAGCGGAAAAAAAAAATGGAGAGCAGCCCAGGCAAAGTGTAGGGCAGCTAAAAAGGCAGCTAGTTGCACTCAGCAGCCTGTCCCTCCTTCGATTTGAAAACAAGGCTGTTCACATTCTCTTTTATCAGCTACAAAAAAAGTAAGCTTTTAAGCTACCATTTTTTCTTTTTTTTCTTCTTTTTCCTTATTGCAACTCCTGTTATGTGCTGGCTGTTATTTGGTTTTAATGTTGCCAGTTGGTTTTAATATGTTAATGATTAAGATAAGCTGATCAGTCTCAAACTTTTTTTTTCAATAATGCATCCATTTCAAGTAATTTTCAATAATACATCTATGGGTAACACTTTATTTTAAGGTATTTTAACAAGTTTCTTATTAGCATGCATATTACTAGAATATTGGCTATTTATAAGTACTTAAGCACATATTATTCTGCATTACCTTATTCTTCATTCTTACAGTTTTTTACAGACACTAGGACACATTTCTCAATACTTGGGTCACTTTTGCAAAACTCTTCACACAGTGAGCACAACAGAAGTGTATATGGGCTAAACTGAGGATCAATTATCATTGCTTTGGCATAAAATGCATTCAATGACTACATCTCTCAAATTTCATGAATTCTTTTCTCACTCAGACACAACAACTGCCAAAACTCTTTGTACGTACAGGCCAATTTGCACATGCTTACATACTTTTTTCAAAACTGTTAAACTTATGTTCAAAACAATAACATAATACAAAACTGAATAAGACAGCAATTTGCTACATTCCTACAGTAATTTATTTATATATTGTAAATTATTTATTTATTTTATTTATAATTGTATGGGACAATGTGGCATTTCACCACTCTCGTGCAGTCACCGAGTGGTTTGCGGCCCATCCCAGAATGGAGTCACTTTTCCTCCCACCTTACTCTCCATTCCTCAACCCCATAGAGGAATTCTTTTCCTCATGGAGGTGGAAGGTTTATGATCACCATCCACATGATCAAATGCCCCTCCTGGACGCAATGAGTGCTGGATGCCTGGACATATCAGCAGAAGATTGCCAGGGATGGATCAGGCATGCCAGAAGATTCTTTCCTAGGTGTATTGCCCTAGATGACATAAGATGTGATGTGGATGAGAAGTTGTGGCCAAATGGAGAAGACCGAGTAGACTAGCTACTATTGTATCTGTGTCAGTGGATGGTGTGTATACAAATTGTTGTATTTTGGAATTACACAGTGCAAAAAAATAAAAATAAATAAACTACATAAAATATTGACGAATTCTGCATCATGTCTGATTCATTCCAGTAACATTTATTGCAGTGAATTATAAACAGAGATGTCTCCTTGTTTTACACAAGAAAACATTGTATAATGCTACATGTTGTTAGTGTTTTTTAGGTCATTGTTTTGTGGGTGACAAAGTGTGTTTGTCGGCTGTCAACCTTTGCTAGTGTTCTGGAAGAAGGAGTTGATTTGAGACCTGAATAAAGTGTTTTGGTAGTTGTAGTGCATTTTGAATGTGAAATGAACTGCTTTGCCAAGCTGAAAGTTGGTTAGGAGAACTGTGCGAAGAGTTTTGCAAAAGTGACCCGAGTATTGAGAAATGTGTCCTAGCGTCTGTAAAAAAACTGTAATCCTACCCAATACCTATACTTAAGAACTACCTTACTGACTATTAATAAGCATTAAATTAGGAATTTGAGGGAAAAGTCGTAGTTAATAGTTTATATGTGTTCCCTGTACAACAGTGTTATCCATCCACGTAAGTGCAATCGACCCTTCGCAAAACCCGCCCAATGTCGCTATGCCCGACAAGCCTTGCTGCTCTCATGCCATATAAAAATACAATCACGGAGCAAAAGAGGACACTGACAACTGTAACGAACAGCTCAGAGACGTGAAGGCTGAGGATCCAAATGCAGTTTAATAGAGAAGGGTAACCCACAAGCATGATCCAATGTACAGGCAGAGGTCAAAACAAGCAGGCAGTCTAAAACAAAAAAACAAAACAGGGCAGGGAACACAGGCAAAGGGAAGTCCAGGACACGGCAGAGAACCAAGACACAAGAAAACAAGATAAGAACCACCAGAGAAATCGTCAGAATTGCGGGGTTACATGTACAAGACTTCGTACCTAATGACAGAATGAACCAGGTTGGTATAGGGTGAGTGAAACTGGCTAACAAGACACAGGTGAATGCATTCAGGGATAATGAGTCCAGGCAGTGATTTATGGGAAATATAGTCTGATGGTGTGGCAATAGTCAGAGGTGGAGTGCCCTCTGGTGGCTGTTAAGGGCACTCCAGTGGGTATTCCTGACAACAACGTATGAAACAGTTTCAAATTTAAAATATTTAAATTTTTTAAAAGAAGTATATACAATAAATACCGTATAGTGACTCTTTAATGTGTCGTGACAGATCGCTGTAGCTCCTTCAAGCGACTTGTGAACCGATCATCTCTTCATACTAGTTCATTTATAGCATCAAATAAACATGAATGGACTTCAGAAGGAATGTTGTTTCAACCGCTGAGAGACATGAGTACACACAATTTTTGAAGTTCAAGTTCACCAACGTTAATCTACTAACTCTCCTGACTGCTTTGTTGGATAAAATGGCGGATTCCGGGTAATTATTGGTTAGATTGCCTGTCAATCAAACTATTTGCGAAGTGTAAATTACTAATAAGAGCTGTAGGGTGTGCTCTTCGTCCCAATCTTGTGGTGTTCAAGAGTGTGAAACCAAATTTCAGCATCAAGATCTTGGTCTGGTTTCAGATGATCATAGGAAGACCAAGTGCTGATCATCTTCCTTGTCTAATAATTAAACCAGATCATATATATTTTAAGTTCATGTATCTAATTACAGTACCCTTAAAACATTAGATCTCTTATAAAATGAGAGTTTCACTTATAAAGCAATGCAAAGTAAATGCAAATCAATATAATGTAAATTAAAAAGTTAGAAACTTCATAGTATTATGTAAACATATGTAGAGTGTATGCTGAAGAATGTCTGCCCTGTCATCCCTGTTACTCTGGTCAGTACCTTAACCATTACGTCAATCCTGTTACTGTCATTAATTTCATTAAAAAAATAATATTTGAATTGGCCTTCCAAGTTTTTCAATTGTGTGGTGATCAGCCTCCAAAATTAGGATGTTCTTGGTCATCTGAATGACAAATATAAGATTGGGATAGGCTCAAGACTGAACATAATAGCAGGGAAAAAGCAGACTTATAATGGGCAAGACACAGGTGAATGGAATTATGGCTAATGAGGAAAGTACTGAGTACAATTAGATCCAGTAGCACCATCTGCAGGAGTGAAGAGCACTGAGCTTGGGGTAAAAGTGCCATCTGAAGGACTGGAGGGAGCATGGCATGGAAACTTAATGAGGGGACCCCCTGCAGGTCAGGAGGGGAAAGGCAGCCAAGAGGTTGGATCTTTACAAATGAGTTCACATGCTAGCAATGCTTTGTCATTGCATCCTCACAGCAGCTACATTTTTTGCTCACTGCTGTTGCTGCTTAAACACAATATTGCATTTCCCTTTCGAGGGAACTTGCGCTGCGTCTAATGCACTTTGTGACGCAGCGTCTCGTTCCCTCTCTCAGGGAACTAGGGTTACAGTCGTAACCTGAGACAATTGCAAACTGCTGGTAAGCTTTGTAATTCCCTCTAAATATTAAAACTGGACTGTTAACATGACACATGATTTTAAACCTTGTGTATGGTTACTTGATAAGGAATTAATAAGACAGACCATGCAATAATGCATAACTATGATATATCATAAAAAAGAACGTTCACTTGTCTTAGATGTTGAATTTCAGAGGATTTCTGAAAGCGTGCTGCAACTGCTAGAGCAAATGCTGACCAAGTATTTAAAGGTTGAGCAGTGAGCTCATTGGCTACTGATATAGCAGGAACCAATCAGCTCCACCCTACAGAATGATGTGATTGCAATTATATTGAGAACTTTGTAATAATTTTTGGGTGAACAATCACTTTACAAGCTTAGGTTTATGTTTTATATTAATTTTAAGCAACCTTTTAAAATTAACTTTTGTGATTTTATGAATTTTTAATTCCATTTTTACATGCGTGAATGAATACTGAATGAAAAATCACACAGACGGCTCCATTATTTGCCCAAAGGGAACTGGCACTGTGTAATAAATCTAAAGTCTTTTCTTTCGTTATTCTCTTTTTGCTTCACTAACAGGATCTCTTATAAGCCCCGAACATGTACTGAGTAATAGACCCATCCACTCCTACTCTTCTTCAAAGCACCAAACAAATTTGCAAGTTCTCTCTTGCAGTTAAAGCACACTGATATGCCACAGCCATTTTAGAGTAATTTCAGAGCGCATTTAATATTCTTCCCTGCGTTCCCACCCAGCGAAACTTGGCAGGAATGTCTTTGGATGATCGAACAACCACATTGCATAAAGCTTAATTTAATTAAGGTGTTGAGGAGATGAAAAAGAGACTTTGTTTATGTGTGTGTGTGTGTGTGTGTGTGTGTGTGAGTGCGAGAGTGTGCATGTCAAGGTAAAAAAAACACTGCAGCACAGTGAATCACAAGCTGCAGAAAATAGACTGTACTAGACTAAACCTACATAGTATTTTGTTGCATCATTTATAAGGGTCTGACAAGCCGTGTGATTAGTAAAGCAGCTTGAAAAAGGACAAGTAAAACTGTTACGAAGCTTTTAGTGTGCTAGAGCGTAAGAAGCCACAGAATACAGGCAGTGTCCACTATAACTGTATTAATATATTAATGGTGATTTTTAAAGTTATTAATCATGCCACATCATTCATTGTGTCGGGTATATTGTGTAGTGTATCTTGAAGTGTTTTAGTGTTCAAGGCCAATAACTTTTCCTATGCTTTCTTTCTACACTGTATCGTTATATTACTGTACTTAGAGTTTCTTAGAATACAGCAATACAGCTGCATAACAGATGTTTTACTTTTGATGTTTATTTTGTACTATTATTCTCAATGTGAAACAATTTTCATTCTGTGAAACATTAATGTGTTTTCTCTGAACACACTGTTTAATATTTAAATTAACATAAAGTGCAATATAAAATCAAATATAAATTATATATATATATATATATACAAGTTTAAATAAGTCATGATTTAAGTGATATCTCTTTTGTTTTCGAATAACAGTGTGTATTATTATTATTAATATATTATTATTATTATTATTATTATTTTAGAGTGAAATATAACTCTTGACAGGTATTGTATTATTATTTTTTAAATGTGACATTCCTGAACTATAACATAATATCTCATTTTGTTTCCTTTCTTAAAGCTGAATAACAATATCCCAGTATGACAAAAGTAGAAACTGGCTCTGCAGCCAGTAATCTAATTGGGAAGCATGTCGTAATATAGCCTGCTATCATTGCATCTTCGTCGTTTCATTTGCCACCAGATATTAACTGATGGATGTTTTGTAGAGTGTCTCTAATAGCAGCATCTTCTCACCTCCTCTCTAAAGTATTTGGTGTTAGAATGACAGATTGTGATACTACTGCTATCTTGCCTATTATAAAAATGATGTGAATTTATTACCATAATATGTTTGATTAATTTTACAACAGAAGAGTACAAACTTGTTAGAATCAATGAAATTTCCGCATGATGTAGATTTCTATTTCCATTTTGCTTCATCTGTATCTCTAAAAATGTTTCTGTACATTTATGCTTTTTAAAATGTCTTTTAGTTTCCTATTTTTATGCCACTCCACAGTCCTGCCTTCGATGTACATGACAATATCATGTATTCAGACTCAAGCCAGTTTCGTGACATTCATTTGAGCCAACGTTTCCCTCGGAGCGGACATTTAAACAATACTCACTACCACATGTATGCTCACTGAGGCATGCTAAATGCTCATTGTTGATTGGCACCCATTCAGATAATGTTTTAAACTGAACAGAATCATTCACAGGAGCTCAACATGTCTCCATCAGTTTGGTTCAAATGACAATGAAATTGTTCATTCATCACTCACCAGTGCCAGGAACTGTCACCCAGCATCACAGACAAGGTTTTGGACTTTGTGGCTGCTGTGCTGATATACTATGACAACGTGTGAGCAAGCTGTAATTTGTTTGGTCCAGATATGAAGCCACAACACCCTTGATGCCTGTTTAATTTAACACTTCAGTGGTGTTCTTGGTTGGAACAGTATCTCAGTTCATTTTAAAAATGCAAAGACAAGAAGGAAGACGGCTCATTCAGTTAGTTTTAACGGCAAAGTTAAATGGAAAACTGTTTATTTCTGACACTGTGGATTCTGAAGCTTTGTCTCAATTATATGCAAGAAAAATATTTTGTAGTTTCTTTTTTAATAGAAGAAGGGGTGGGAGAAAGATTAGAAAGATCTGAGACAATAAAAGCAAAGAAACTTTAATATTAGTGTGCAGAAGGTTTATTTAGATCATGTGCACATGAATTTACATAAATCATCCTTGGACTGGAATTTGCATTAGCGTTTTCACTGCTATTAGTTGCACTCATATATAGGTAGTTAATTCTGTTAGAGAACTCTATAACAGGCCTTCTTGCCCCATATACCTAGACATTAATCACAATAATGCCACAGGTTACATGCGCTGCCAACAACAGCATTCACATTCACACACACTATAAAAAAAACCCTTAAATTACGGTAAAAAAAAACAAAAAATAAAACTGGCAGCTGTGGTTGCCAGAAATTCACCATAAAAAATATGGCAGCAGCGTTTCAGGTTTTACTAAAATATTAATTCACAGTAAAATACTGTATTTCATTAACTGATGTTAATATACTAAACTACTGAAGAATAACTGTTTTTTTCCTTTAATACACTGACAACCACCAAGTACAGTGGTGATGAGAGTCACCTGATGAACGAAGTTCATCGCAAGTAGCGTTGTGAAGGTTCCCAACTGTGAAAGTTAATACTATTATATAAGGCACACAGTGTCATTGACACAAACATTCAACACCATCATGGCAACACACATAACATAAAAAAAACGCAATAAACATTAATTTAACAACATTAGATGTAACATAAAAAAACTAATGTACACAACTCACCAAAAAAAATTTAAAATAAAAAAAAAAAACTAAGAAAAATTTAAAAGAAACATATTTATTTCTACAACAATACACAGGGAATTCTGGGAATGACAGTTTACCATTTTATTTTTACTGTAACCTATACCGTACTTGTTCTTTTTCACCTCCAAAAGTGGTAACTTTAACGGTAATTTACTGTAAAATTGCAGTTAGATCTAATATTTATTCATCGTATATATAGTACAGAAAGTTTTTTATTGTAGCATTTTTTACTGTTAAATTCATGATCTTTTTTTACAGTGCATGCAAACTCACACTGATTTGATAGGTAGACAGACAGACGATAGATAGATAGATAGATAGATAGATAGATAGATAGATAGATAGATAGATAGATTACAAAACTTTGCTGAACTGCCATTTCATATATTTGATCTGCTAAGCATCTTGTTGGTGCTGAATCTAATCACATTCAGGCGATGGATAGAATAGTTTGGTGCGATCAACATACCTACCATCAGAAACACCGCAGTCCTACGAGAAAAAGAGGTCGGGTTTGTATATGCTTTTGACAACAAGAATCAAGGTAACATAATATTGAAATCATACAGGCTTCCATACCAGAATAATTGGAAGAATAATTAGATTTTGGAAAAAAAAAGGGCTATGTATAATTGAATCACTGCTCGATGCAGATATGAACATGAAAGGGAGAGTGTTCACGGCTTGGAGCTTGGTAATTGATCCATTGTAATTCTGTTCGTGACCGACAGAGTTTACGGGAGCTGTCCACCGGTGTGTGGTGCTGAAAGACATCACATATACTTAACCAAACAATTAAAGGACATTTCTGTTCTCATATTCAACCGCAAGAAATATCCTTTAATTGTAAGAGTAAGAATATAATGTTTCGTCTCTGCTGATGAAGTCTTCAGTGATGTGGATGAATAAAGTGAGTCCATTTGTTTCTCTGAAGTTCATTTTCTTCGATTCACTTTCTGCTCTCCAACAATCTTCTCCCGTTCTTTTACACTACTTAAAGTCCGTGTGATATCAACATTTTAAAAGCCTAAAATTAAAGTTTAAAGAAAGAGGAAAACAAAAACACATATAAAAAAACAGCACATTAGTGCCTTAAATACTGCATATACCGTCTTACACTATAAAAAGTGAAGCAATTATTACCTTACGAAGCTATTTATACCTGATATCGTACAAATCACTCTCGGTTACATAATATAATGTAATTAAATAGTGTTTTGGCTTGAACAAAATCAGTTAATTTGTCTCACAACCTGACAACCCATTATATACAGTAATGCATTGAAATTGCATCATATGTAGTGCAAGAAATAGTTGAAAGATATACACAGAAAATGCTATATCATGAAAATGGCAGTATAGCAGACCACAGTTCCAGTCTTCGCCGGCAAGATCGACTCCGCGACACGTCCTCACTATAACTAAACCCCGTGTCTGAATGAAACCATGTTCACAGGGAGAAATGCGTCTTATGTGGAGAATTTCCACGGACTTCTGACAGCGGCGCTCCGTCTCGCGCCGCGGGAAGGACGATTCCTCTTCGTGACATCGCACAACGACTATTTGTGCTTCATCATCCAGTAAAAAAAGCAAGAAAGAATCAAAAGCACGCTTTAACACTCAAAAGAAAGTTGTTGTTTCCTTCTGCGCGCGACGAATCGTTGAGGAACCATCTCCACATTCATTTCTCCCTTATCAAATCTCTGCATATACTATAGCGTCCTCATTGGCAGCTACATGTATGTTTACTAACTGTAATTCATAGACCAGTAAAATCATCGAAACAGAGAATGAATCAACAGCACACTTGAACACTCAAAAGAAAGTTACCGCTTCGTTCGATGACTCTGAATCGCCGGCTTTCCACATTTCTCTCCCCTCGTTCGCTTTTCCCATGTTTTCACGGGTGGAAATGTATGTAAACGCATTCTTGCAGAGGGCTCTCGTTCCTAAAAGTTGAACTGTTTTAACTCGAAAACGCTACGGTATCTGCAAAAAACGCTTAAAGGTGAACGATCACAGTCAACGATGTCAATAATGATGCCTTTTTTTTTACAGAGACAAACAATGAAGTAAAATGACACGGACGGAACTCAAAAACGGTAACGTCCTCTTAAGGCAGCTGCATGTATGTTTAGCGTTGTCTTCTCCGGCTTCGCGCCGAATTCCATCTCTCCGCGCGCGCGCTCGCTCTCTGGAACGAGCGAACAAGCTAGCGAGCGCGCGCGCGCGGGGGTGTCCCTCCTCCGCAGTTTGGAGTTTGTGATGTGTCTCAGACTCCGCGAGCGCCGCGCGAGAGCGAGACCTGCGGAGAGAACGCGCCGGATCCTGAAGCGACCGTTACCCTCCAACAGGCGACCTGCCTTTCTCCTTCCTGATTCCCCCGTATTCCCTCACAGTGTTTCTCACATTATTGCGCTTTCCTTCAGCGCCGCCACACTTTTTGGTTAATCACAGGTGTATTTGTGATCCTTTGACGTACTTTTCTCATTCATTGGGAATTAACTGACATCTGAGGACCGTGTGGATGCGCGGCTTTGGAGAGAAGCGGAGATGGAATTGCTGATAATATGCCTTTCTTTTGGGATATTGCAATGCAGTTCGGTGGGAGCCGACTCCATCATTCACATCGGTAAGGAGTGAGCTGTTCAAAGCCTTTATCTGTTGCAAATGATAATGAATGCGCCATCCAGATTGAGGACTCTGAGGGAAGTGAAGGGACTGTGTGTTAAGGGTCGGTGTGGAAATATCAATTGTAAATAAGCATTGAAAACGCGCCCTGCTAATCGGGCTGAATATCAATTGAGCAGACCACTTGTGTTCATAACGTCTCTGTTGTTCAGACTAGCGATAGTTCCAATGCACGAACAAGACTAATCTAATTTCAGTCTTAGCAGCTTGTTCACGAGGAAGGCATAATTGTGTAAATCACAAATTTCAGGTAAGTTGGAAAAACAGGAGGCTCTGTCATAAGGCAAAGTAAGCCAATGTGTGGGGGTTGCTCTCCCCCTCCCATCTATAAGATTGAACTTTGTATGGAACGTGAGGGAAATCTTAATAAAGGATGCTGAAGTAAATAAATGACAAAAGGACAAATGCTTATTCTCAGCTATCCAAGGCCGTAAATGTCATCTTAACCAATCCCCTTTGCGTGCTCTGGACACCCTGTGCATTCTGATTGTCTCACCAAACGTGAAGAAAGAAAGATTTTGGCTCTCCAACAGCAGCAGAGAGGAGGAAGAGGGGCTGCTGGGGAGGGCGGCTGTGGTTCTATTCAGTTGTCATGAAGAACTCAAATCCGAACCCTTGAATCTCTGTCACAGATTGACCAAATCCGCTCATTTAAGAGGGGATTTATTAGAATCTGTTGTCCAGGTAGTGAAATCAAGCCACCATATTAGTCGTTGAAGTCGTCTGCAGTAGTTCTAACCTAACCTGAAAACCCAAACACTTCTTTTTAAAGAAAAAGCTTTTATATGAACAAAATATAATTGTTATGAGTGGCCAAAAGTGGAGTTGGTTATACTGTACATTCATTTCATTCACTGAAACTTTAGCTTTAACAGATCTGAATGAGTGATGCTGGCTCGTCTTATGTGCTAGGTACGTTTCTGCCCATTTTGTCGACCAAGACCTTGGGGATTTTTCAAAAAAAAATACGCTGACATTGGAATTCACACTTTGAAATGTTGTATATTGAATGCATTTGCAGTTTGAAATTATCTTTTGAGATGCTATATCTGTATGTACAAAGAAAAGATATAAATTTTATAGCTTGTTCTCACATACTTCAATTCAACTACCAGTTGCATGTTTCTAGGTCAAAAAATTCCACCTCCATCACCACCTTTAAAGATGAGGTCTTCCAATATTTTTATCCGGCTCTTACCTTTAAGTGCAGGGCAGGCCGTATCTGTGGCTGTGTAATAGGCAGGACTCAAAGGTGCACGACACAGGTGAAATAACAAATTCCAGCCTCTCCAGTGCCCAATACTTCCACTTTGTCACATCCGCTCACGTTATCATCCTGAACAAATTCGGCTTCGAAGGGCAAAAGAAAAATAGGGCCGTCCATTGAATGAAGAGGGTGACATGAAGTGATTTTCAGGGTGCAGTGGTGATTTACAGAGGCAATGGCTATCCAAAACTGGTAATTGGACGGCTAGTACAGGCAGGGTGGATCAGGGCTGCTCTCACTGGCAACTGGAATGAACAGATGCGACACCCCTATTTCTGCTAAATAAGATGAACACTGCAGTGATACATCAACCAAATTCTACCTGTCTACCTGCCCATCCTATTGGGCTCCTGTAACACAGGTAGAGAAGATGGCCACACATAAATGAGGGCTCTCAGTTTCTCAAAAAAAAAACAATTCCAAATATCACGCTTAAACCTAAATTTATTAAGCTGCCATAATATGAATTAATCTACATGCAACTTGTTGCACAACTTTATTGTAAGTTGCTCGGCATGTAAATGCAGGGCTCAACAGTAAGGATTTTTGGTCCCGCTTTATATTAACTACTACCGTATGTACAATAACAATTAATGGTTGGTACTTATTGTGTTCCTGTTGTACTTCAAAATACTTTTAAGGGTATTTTATTTTTAAGGGTGGTAGATTATGACTTAGACAGTCCAGTGTTTCCCATTTTGTGTGCTTTATGCATCAGACTTTCAGCCAAACGATTCGTCCGCGTGACGTCTAGGGCTAAGACTAGGGTAGATTACAGAAATTAATAACAGATGGAATTATATACAGGTATTTTTATTTAAATATAAGTATAATGTAAAAACATGTATGTACACAATAAGTTCATTCCATTAAATAATACATTTTGATGTTACTACATAGTTAAAGACACTTAGTATATAGTGGGTCCAAATTATTATTATTATTATTATTAATTTTATATTTTTTTGTCTGAAGTAGCCAGTACTTAAGATTTTTAAATGTCCTGCAAACATCTTCACTGGCAAGAGACAAAATTACTATTATATTATATATTATTGTTTGCATTTTATTTTACAGTACAATGTACACTTGCTTAAGAAAGTACTGGGTAACATAATGGCATGGGTTAAGGTTAGGTTGAGGGGTTGGCTCAAGGTTAGTACTTACAGTAGTTATTACATAGTTATTGCAATTATTTATTTATTTATTTGTATAACACATTTAAAAACAACTCGAGTTGGCCAAAGTGCTTTCCATTAAAACAATAATCCAACAACATAAATAAAAAAAATAGAAAAAGATTAAACACCATACCGAAAAGACAAATAAATCAAACAAACAAACAAACAAACAAAAAAAAAACAGTTAAACAAGGTACAAATCAACTGCTAGTTCAACCATAAGCTTTCGCGAGTAAATGTGCCCTCTAACGTGAATTAAAAATACCCAATGTTATTCCAAAGGCCGGGTGCAGCAGCAGAAAACGCACGATCCCCTTTGGACTTTAGACGAGATTTAGGGATCTTTAGAAGTAATACTATAATAAGTACATGGGGAACTGAAGGGTACTGTATTATTAAAAAAACCCCAAAACCTACTCGAGACAGTTGCAACATTAACTAACATATTAACATATTTAAATCAGCAGAATTCAACAATGTTGTTCAACACATCATGCTAAACTGTCTTCTTGAGACCAGGATTCAAACAAATGCAACTTTTTGACACTTCTATTATTTATTTATATTATTAATCTCAAGTTTAAGGCTTGCTCATTGCTCATTATTTCGTTTTGAGTAAAACACGTTTTCATTTTATTTATATTTAGCAAAACAATCACCAGACCTTTTTTTAGCCCTGAGCTCTCTGTAGGAAGGGTTCCTATAACTCAACTGGTAGAGCATAGCGCTAGAAATGTCAAGGTCATGTGCTCGATCCCAGAGAACACACACACACTGATAAAACAAATAAGTGCCTTGAATGCACTTTAAGTGGCTTTGGATAAAAACATCTGCCAAATGGATAAATGTTTGTAAAATAATAGACTTGTGAGCAAGATGAGCCCGAGCAAGTGAGATGCCCTCTGTATGCAAATTAGCAATTTCTTTGTACTCTCCACTAAGACCCAGATAACTATCTGCTCATGCCCGCAGGTGCCATTTTTGAGGAGAACGCGGCACGGGATGATGAGGTGTTTCAGTTGGCGATCTCTGACCTCAGCCTCAACGATGACATTTTGCAGAGTGAGAAAATCACCCACTCCATAAAGTATATTGAACCCAACAACCCCTTTCAGGCAGTCCAGGAAGGTGAGTGAATCATCGTGTTCTGTCTCCCGACTCTCGAACTGCATCATACCCTCATGTCTGAGTGTACATGCTAAAAAATTTACATGCAAGTTGTTGTCTGGCGGTTTGAATAACTCTCCAACAAAGGCGAAATGACATGCGTCGCCAGGATTTCTGCTTTTGTTCAGAGCGTGCTTACGGCAACCAAAGATGTCTTGAAAATGTATCTGTGTTTGTTTAATGCCAGCATGAAAGGTGACATTAGGTTTCAAAGACTTCCACCTGAAGCTTCCCCGCAGTCTAATGTCTTCTGTGAAAGAAGAGCTAGGTGGAGGTATTGAGTCAAGCTGGACTCAATAACAATTTTCCACATAATTGCAGTTGAGGATGAGTGCTCTGAAGCCTGAGCTTTCCAAAAGATCATTTTGAAAAGCGAGGAGAAAGAGAATGTCTTCTTCTGAATGGGCTAATGGCAGTTAATGATGCTGGGATTGAAGACAAATATGATGGTGATGATGATGGCACTGATTATTTCCGTTAGAAAATATCCTCCATCACAATATTCTGTGTTGGCTTTTGAAAACGTGTCACTGGGATCAATCTAAGTGAGCTATTGACAATCTTTGCTGAGGTTTTATTTGTCATTCTTCTTGCTCTACTATTACTGGGACCTTTTATCAACTAGTCTCCAATCACAGAGTGACTGTCAGTCCGCGTGCAGTTTTCCGCAGTTCTTTGCTTTCAGTGTAATAGGTGTCTTTCAGGTTGGTTTGTTGAGGTGTTTTATTTCCCACATGTCACCATGTCAACCTGAAGAATAACACTAGCATACTTGGAAAACATCCTTATTCTGACAATGCTGTGTGACCTCACAAATAGCACTGGGGGCTTAACTTTTTAATATAGTGTGTGTTAACAGTTAGAATGAAACTGTCTCAGTGTATGTTGATTTGTTTCACACACCAGGGATAAACTTTCATAGAGTCTTACTGGCAGAATGTTTGGAATGATTGTCGGTTGATGTTCAGGGAAATATATAAATACTTTTTTTTTGTTACCACTAAAGATTGCTAGTGCCTCTAATGTGCCACATTATTTGCTACTGGACCTCTGTTTTGGTGATCATCGTCCAGTTCTGTTTGATCTTCTGCATGAATGTGTTGTCATGGTGGTGTGGTTGAAATGCAGGGCAGTGTGCAAGTACCTAAGCGCAGTGATGCTGTGCTCTCTTGACTGAATGCCCTGTTGATTTTGGCTCCGTGAACAGATTCCAGACTATTCAAGTCAGCCAATGGATTTCTTTTTAGTGGTCACAGTCACCATCTCACCATCGTAACAGTAGCTCACATTGTGTGCTAGGTTTGCCGGAGGAAAGCGTCAGGGTTCACTTTATTAAGCAGCATACACTGCATTTATACTCATTTAATTGAAAGAAAAACCTTTTGAGAGTTCAAGGAAAATCACCATTGAAAGGGTGTATATATAAAATAGTAGTATGAATTTGGTGGAAAGTGAGATTTTATGTTAAGAATGTAATTACACAATGCAAAACATTTGCAAGAACTTTATTTTACAGTCCTGTTCCCCATGTACATACAATTTTTTATTTATTTATTTATTTATTTTTTTTCATTCTTTCAGCAGACACTTTTATCCAAAGCGACTTACAAGGGGTTACGTGCCTTGCTCAAGGGCACCTTAGTCATGGTATCGAAGGTGGAGAGAGTGTTGTTTATTCACAATCCCCACTTTCAATTCCTGCCAGCATGGGAATCGAACCAGCAACCTTCAGGTTACAAGCCCGACTCCCTCACCATTAGGCCACAACTACCTATGTACTTCTTAGGGGTGGCACGGTTCACAAAACCCACAGTTCGGTTCGTATCACGGTTTTAGGGTCACGGTTTTCGGTTCTGTATGGTTCTTGTTGTTATTTTTTCTTTTAATCTTTAACACTCCAGAAATTTCCTTTTTCCTGTTTGTGCTTATCGACACATTGGGGTGATGTCTTCCCAAATGAGCTGTCATATTAGAAGTGTTTCCATTAGTATATTGAATGCATTTTGCACAATGCTTGCACACTGTCGCAGTTCTATCTACTGTTTTATTTCCGTTATCATCGTAAATAACATGAAATCCAAAATGTTCCCACACACCGGATTTGAACGACACGGGCGCATCCGCCAACTCCGGGCAGCCTTCATTAGGGGCCGTTCACATATCGCGCCTAAAAAAGCGTGGAAAGCCCGGCCGCGTTGCTTCCATTTTGAGCACGCTTGCCGCGCACCTACATAGGAAATAATGAATATGCGCGTGCAAAAGACGCGATATGTGAACGGCCCCTTACTCCACTTTTACTGTCTATATGTATGTTCGTACGAAACTGTCTGAATACGGGGCTACATTGCCGAACCGAACATTGCTACAACCGAACAGAGACAAGCGAACCGAACGGTTCGAATGGTTTTTCATGTACCGTGCCACCCCTAGTACTTTTTAAAGTAATTGCAATAACTGGGTAATAACTAGGTATTAAACCTGAACCTACCGCTAAACCTAACCTTAACCCATGTAGTTACCTTATATTACCCTGTAATCGCTTAGACAAGCACACTGTAAGTACACGTACTGTAAAATAAAGTGCAACCAAAAATTCTTTTTGGTCTTAAAATATACTAAGCCTAATTATTTATGTATTAGATTTACACAGATTTATACATTATTTATACATAGATTTATGAATTCAAAAGTTTGTGGTCAGTAAGATTTTTCTTGAGATAAATGAATACTTTTATTCAGCAAGGACATATTATATTGATCTAAAATGTCAGTAAAGAACTGTAAAATGATAAAAGATAATTCAAATAAAAATATTGTTTTTAACTTTCTGTTCATCAAAAAAGAGAGATAATATTAGATGTTTCTTGAGCAGTAAATCAGCATATTAGAATGATTTCAGAAGGATCATGTGACACTGAAAGCTGGAGTCAAGTTTAGCTGCCGAAAATTCAAAATGAGAATAAAATATATTGAAATTGAAGACGGCTTTAAATTGTAATACCTTTTCACAATATTACTTTTTTACGGCATTTTATTTAATTCATTTTTTTTTATCAAAAAATGCAGATTAAGTGAGACTTTCAAAAACATGACATAATCTTCGAGACCCAAAACTGTTAGGGTGAAATGTGACCTTGAGATTCACTTTACCAGTTCTTAGTTTGAGGAAGTAACATATCTGAATTTTCACTGCTCACTTTTTGCGCCCATGCATTACAGAGTAATGTAATATAATGAAATAGCCTATTAAGGAATCATTTGCTGGTATGACTAGGAGCTTAGCTTCAATAATACAGGAGATTCCTGTGAATTGTTCATTAGACCATTGCCTATTGCCTGAAGTTGATCTTAGAATAATACTTTACCCCCGTTTGAATTATCAATTGTTGCGTTTTTCTTCACAATTGACAAATGTGTTACTTTAATACTGTATCCTCAGGCTCTCCTTTTATACTAAGTACAAAACCTACTACAGAAACAAATGGAGAGGATGTAATGAAACTCTCCAGATGAATCCCACAAGGTCCTTCATGGTGTCTGAGATGTCAATAAAGATTTGGAGCTTTACCTAAACTGCCTGCTCTCACAAAGGAGTGTGAAAATGTCCAAAACCTCTCTAAACTCCCTAAATGCAGCAGAAACTTTTATTCATTGCAGCATGGCTGATGTTTTCGTAGTCTTTCCTTCTTTGTTAGTTCACCATTTAATTTGGTTAGTTTGACACTCCAAATGCTTTGTAATTGGAAAAGCAATATTCAAACACTGCAATAAAAATAGAACAGTTGTGACTTTCCTAAATGCTTAATGCCATTCTTTTACACAGTTTATTTACTGCAGTAACAAACACATTTGACAACCAATTTAACTTCTGAAAATGAATCCATGTGTACAAAATCGAACTGAACAACTAATTGTTAAATGCATAATTAATAGCATATTATCTCTCTTCACCTGGTCCAGTGAAAGTAAATCATATGTTAAAAAAAAAAAAGGTGTCTTGCTTCATTCACAAATTTTAAGGTAAGCATCCTATTTTTCCTCCTTCCAGCCCTGGGATCTCAGGGAAACCCTTAACACAAAAAACAAAAACAAAAATAGCCTTCATCAAAAGGTTTGAACTGCTGGCAACCATGTTTCTTTGAAACTGTGAGTTCAAACTGTTGCTATGGTTTTTGAGGGAATCACTCCCACATTTAAATGCTGTTGCCACTCACAAAACTGCACTGTGTATGCTGTGGGATTATTTGAGGGCTAGTTCATTGCTTCTCATCAAGCTTGGGCTTTGCTGTCTACTTTTTTTCACTAGTTCAAAATTCACTAGTACAAATTCACTAGTTGGTTGTTATTCCGAGACTGAGGACCCCTTGAATTCCCGCTAACCAGCACAAATACAACATACATGCACTATGCTCCTCTGACTGCTGAAGACAAAAAGGGTTATATTGTTTCTTTTATATATATATATATATATATATATATATATGAATGAAACACCTTTATATAGGAAATAAAACCTTTCACAAGAATATTTAACAATTAAGCAGAGAACAGATTTTAATCAAACATACAAAGACACATTCCGTCATTTACTAAAGGTTTATGTACATGAAAACATGGGCAAAATTGATAGCACATGCAAAACAAATATCCAAGCTGATCTATTAAAGGGATAGTTCACCCAGAAATGAAAATTCTGTCATCATTTACTCCCCCTCAAGTTGTTCCAAAGCTGTATAAATTTCTTTGTTCTTCTGTACACAAAGGAAGATATTTGGAATGTTTGTAACCAAGCAGTTCCCCGATTGACAAAAAATGATGATGACAGAATTTCCATTTTTGGGTGAACTATCCCTTTAACAATCCTCTGAAGACTGCGTATTTCAGATGCGTGTGCTATTGTTTTCTGTTGGTTCTTCCATTTGTGGTCATCGGAAATTATTATTATTATTATTTTAAAATAATAATGACATATGACAGCTTAACGTGTAAATAATACGGTATGTTTTTCTTTATTATTCCATTTTATATCATCCGTCACAATCTCTCTGAAACATTTCAATTGTTTTATATTTGTGTATTCTGATCAGCTGCCAGTTGCTCATCAGAAATATTGGGCCAACGCTAATAGCAAGGGTTGATATCATACACTCCACATAGCCAGATAACGCTCTATCGCATTTGAGAATAATGTACCACCTTCACTAAACCCGAACCTAAAGCTAACCATTTTGTTAACAAAAGCGTACATGAGATAAAACTGCATTTGTTGAAGCAACCATGACATTTTAGCTGCTTCTACAAGTCTTATTTATCGTGACTTGTGTTTCATTCACATTTTTGGAGTTTTGCAAAAATGTAAGTTGAGGCATGTTTTTACAGTGAACCTAGGTTACGAATATGAATGCTCATACTAAACACAGAGAGGCAAGAACTCTCCAAATGTTTGTGTTGGCCCCCCTGCTGTACTTGTCCATGCCTTTGAGATGACTTGCATAGTCCTAGTGGAGTTGTAATGGAGTTATTTGGATGTCATTGAGGAAGATGTGTCCATTAGGAGATGTTAATGTTAGAGGTTTGAGAAATGACCTGCACATATATTTTTGGCCTTTGCTGCTCGAACCAACCTGCTCATTTGGTGTGCAGACATCGACATGCGTGTGTGGGATGCGTGCAGATGAAGGAGCAAAGTGTATATTCACACACACATCAACAGCCCACATACACTTGAGACACACTAACTTCTGGGCTGTGCATGCGGGCCAAGCATCAATCCTCCACTGACCATAGAGAGCATGACACTGGATGGCTTCTGGCCTCTCGTAGTGGGGGTCCCTGATTCTGTGATTTGCTCTTAATCTAAATTGCCCTGTATGCCACCTTAAATGCACTTTAAACACAACTAAATAAGGTTAATTACCTTTTTACTCAGGCTAGCCGACTGATTGCCAAATTACACGGTGTTCCTGTAAAAACAACATATTTGTCCACCCTGGGCAGCACCCTGCTTATATCTCTGAGAATGTTTTCATGCCTAACTGCCTTATTCATGGAGAAACATAATTTGAATTTGCCTAACATTTGCAGATATTGCCTTCATTACTTGGCTCGGTTTTGTGTTTGAAAGCTGGCTGATTAAGACCTTTCTAATCACTGTCAGAAGCTCTCCACATGGATCACTCACAATTACTGTGATTTTGCCAAATAGGGCATATTCCTGGATCAACATCTATTGGTCTATGAACCAAAGATGTTTACACACACACACACACAAACGTATATATATAGTACCTGTTAAAACATGTTTGGAAACATTACAATTGTTTTGTTTTTGAAATAAGTCTCTTATGCTCACCAAGGCTATATTTATTTAATTTAAAATACAGTTAAAACAGTGATATTGTGAACTATTAGTACAATTTTAAATAATTGTTTTTGCTGCTCAACATTTTTGTGGAAAGAATTATACCAAACAGTAAAAAAAGAGAGAAATTAATACTTTTATTCTTCAAGGATTCATTAAAATGATCAAAAGTGACAGTGAAGACATTTATAATGTTTCAAAATATTTCTATTTAATAAATGCTTTAAAAAATGTAATAAATTTTATTCAATTCAAATAGATGCTGTCCATAGAACTTTTTTATTCATCAAAGGATGCTGAAAAAGTTTCCCCAAAAATGTTAAGCAAACGAAAAGTGTTATAACAAAAACATTTATAATAATAATAAGAAGAAGAAATTTAACCCGAGCACCAAGACTGGAACTTTCTATATATTCATATAGAAAACGGTTATTTGAATTTATAATAATATTTCACTGTATTACTTTTACTATTTTTGCTCAATTTTTGATTAAATAAATGCAGACTTGGTGAGCATAAGAAACATTTTCTGAAAACATTAAAGAATTTGTAATGTTTATAAGCTTTTGACAGATACTGTATATGCTTGCTCAAATTACTTTATTGAATAACAATTTTAGCTGAATTTAAGTAAAATACTGTAAGATTCTAATTTAAAATAGTTTAAAGCAAAGAACTGAATCATTGTTTTCTGCAGTTTTTCAATAAATGAACCAAAAATGGTATTTGGTAATGTCCATATTTTTCATAAGCAAAAAACAATTACACGTAATGCTCTTCTGTTAGTGAAATTTAAATTAGATGCTTCTAAAATTATTCTAATGACACACTCTTTATAAAACTTATAAGACAAATACAAGGTGCATTAAAATCATTGCTAAATTTACAATGTTGCTTTATTACAGTATATATCACTAGCATAAACATTGTACATCGATTGTGCATATTCAGTTTAGCACACAATCCCATTTATGATTTTGCTTTTGATTGTAATATTTTACCAGGATCAACAAAGGGTTTTGGTCCTGGAACGCATCACAGTCAAAATCACTGTGACCTCTTCTTTAAAATGACCCCAAAAGCGCTGCAAGGCCCAAGAACGCTGTTTTTCTCATTTTGAGCATCATCAGAAATGCCTCCGGATGCACCTTTAACTATTAAAATATCTTGATGCATCTTTTCTGTCAAAATCACAGTGACCTCTTCTTTGAAATAAAGCAAAATCGCTGCAGGACCCTAGCATTTCTTTCTCATTTTTAGCATCATCTGAAATGCCTCCAGTTGTACCTTTATCTGTATTAAAAGATCTTGATGGATAGGATATGCAATTGGATAAGATTTACAAGTTACAACATTATCGATACCAAAATGAGACATAGTATATAATACATAGCAGTAGTGTATATATAATCTGCATTCCTCGAACTAAAGCAGTAGATCACGGTGCTAACGATGCAAAGGTCATGGGTTCAATTCGTAGGGAATGCATGAACTGATAATAATGTTTACCTTAAAAATGCAATGTACATTGCTTTGGATAAAAGAGTCCAAATGCCTAGTATTTTATAAAGCGCACAGCCTTCATTCCAGACCAGTTTCATATGTGTGAGCTCAGCATCATGTGTTCTCTCTGAACATCAAATAGCTGAAGAGATGCAGAGGGGTGCATGGGATCAGGAGATTGAGCTCTCTCTCCTAAGCAATCGAACCGCATCCATACGCCATTACAGTCAGTGTAGGCTGACACTTCATGTGAAAGATGTCCATTGTACGGGAGAGGAAACAATGCGGGGGAATTAATCAGGCTGCGAAGGATTCACTGATCCATCTACAGCGGCTAGAGTTTAAACAGCCAGAAGCATCGCCGAGGAAGGGATAAACATCTGAAAGTGCAATCCTAGTCCTATCTGAAGAGAGATATGCTGCTGTGACTGTGCCGCAGCTTCATCCATTAGCCGAGCCGGCACTTCGAAGCAGAGTCGCTGGGATAATTAATTTGCAAACTTTTCCCAGTTTTCAGTGCAGTGCATCTAATTTGTGTGCAGTACAGCTTTATAATAGAGAGACAGCATGTCAGACATGGTACCCGTGGCCCTTCAGGTTGTACTTTTGAGAACTTGCTATGTGGTTCCGCAAATATTTGAGTCTTAACTTGGACTTTATCGCAGTTTTTAGTGGATTGACTCAAACTCGACCTGTTGACCTGAGACAAATCGTATTTTCAGAGACTAAGCCTCACCCTTTCTTTGTTTGAATGGATGTAGCGTGTAGTGATTTGTTGAGAGAGCTTCAAATGTGTTTGGATAAAAAATCCGATCAGCCTATGATGTCACTGAAAGAAACTCTTTTGCCATCCGCCTGTGTGAAGATAAGGACGTTAATCACGTCTGGACCTGTTTGATAGCAACCACTGTAGCTGATTTAGAGACTTTGATCACTAGATCAAGAAACTGTTCAGGCCCCTAGTGAATATTCCCATCTATGATGACATGCTGTCTGGCTTCAACAATGACTGCTTTGCTATATTTAGGTTGTTGCTAAAAATGTTATTTCAGTAGAATTTTCAAACTGTAGTTATGTGTAGCAAACAAAATAAGCCACAAGAGGCTGGGTGTAACAGCGATTTTACTTTGAGGCTGTGTTGACACAGTAGTATACATCAATATATTGCAATTGTTTCGCAATACTTTAGATCTTTGTAACAGCATTATTTATTCATTGCTTGTGCTTATTCATAAAAATTCATAAAGCCAATTAATAAAGAAGTAGTTTCTCTAAATGTCTGAAATGTGCTAGATTTGATGGGTTAAATTCAACCCTGGTAAAATCACTGCAACACAAAGCCTCTCGTGGCTTTTTACTTTTCATTCCAACAACAGCAGTACGATGAACTACGCAATAAATAATTACAGTCTATAATGCAATGTGTAATCTGCATTGTAGTGTAACAGCAATGAGGATACTGCGTCTTTTAAGTGGGCAGGTGAGGTGATGGGGTGATGTCCTTTAAAGTGAAGTAGCGTTTATTCTCTTTTTCTTTGACGAACAAGCATGTGGTTTTGCTCCCTTGCATTGGTGTTTTGGAAGAGCTGCGTGGTTATACACGTGCTTGGCTTCTGCGACTTACTGATCATACCTGTGCCAATGGCCTGTTGACTTGTGGGTGACAGTATTTTTGGATGTTCGTAGAAAGCAGACAGTGTTGCAAGTTGCTTATTCCTTCTAGCGAGGTGGTTGAGACTGACGGCCCAGCAAAGCCAATCATATTAAAATACTGTGCATCTCTGTATATGATTATTATGGTTGTGTTGCTGTGTTTCACATGTGGTTTGGATGTTTGTTTGATTTTTATTTTTGGTTTTGTTTTTTTGTTTCATTATTGTTTCGTCCAATATGGTGCATTATCCAACGTATTCCTAAAAAGGGCAAGACTATAAAGAGACATCAGGAAATTCATTTACTGCCATTTTCCATCCTATTAGGACAAACATAATAAAATTTCATGATTGTTTAAAAATAACATTACTTTTGTTTTTGATTTTAATGTTTGTATCCCTCAAGATATGTTGCCCCATTTGGAGGTATAAATTCATTAAAAAAAAAAGCTTGTTTGGTTTATGCCATGGTT
This sequence comes from Zacco platypus, assembly GCA_038088235.1. Lineage (NCBI taxonomy): Eukaryota > Metazoa > Chordata > Actinopteri > Cypriniformes > Xenocyprididae > Zacco > Zacco platypus. Next base: position 10,571,161 of record CM076068.1, read on the forward strand.
GTACCTTGAATCTAACTTGAGATAAATAATCAACTTTTCATTTTACAAAACATTTTTTTTTAAGTATTTCAGTGTCTTTTTGTGAGTGCACTTAACAGACCAGCGGGAAAGGAATCTCAGTCCCTTCTAGGAGGGTGCGTCAGGGAAAAGGCTCTCAGAGGGACCATAGCTTTCATTGAGAGCCTCTTCTTGATTTATGATTCCACTCTGGATTAAACACACTTAAAAGTCAGGATGAATGCAACATCACTGCTGTGGGTGCCCATGCCCTGTTCCTTGAACATTTAAGAAAAAAAAAAACTTCCTATAATGTCTCCTAGAAATTAATTTTTTCTTAATAGATTAGGTCCTGAACGTACAACCCAGTAACATGAGAATTTGACATAAAGGTTATGTAACGCTTTTGCATTTTTTGACACTTATTTCAAAATAATGTTAACACTGCAGCTTCATTAACGCTGATCTCTGCCAGCACTTGCTCTACATGTAGCAGGTAAGAGAATATAGAGCCAAAGCATCCAACCATCTTTACCTAGGAATCTATGTTATCCATATTAAAATAATCTTTGCACCTACACAGAGGTGAAACCATATGATACAAAATCTTTAAAAATAGACTTTTAGCTATGGGTGAGTTAGTTAATTTAACATTTACTAACAACAAGAAATACATTAGTTACAGTATTTAATAATCCGTATTAACTTTAATTAAATGGTCCCTCTTTTAATCATTTTAATCATTAATCAACATATTAATCATTTGATACAATGCACTTATTGTGTGTTTTTTCATGTATTTACTATAGTGATAACTAGAAATTTTGCATAATTACATGCAATTAACCCTAAACCAAACCCTCATCCTAACCCTAACCCAATAGTAAGTACATGTAGTTAATTGTTATTACTCAGTACTTAAATATATAATTACACTGTAATACTGATATCTTAAAATAAATCGTAACCATTTTTACATTGTACTTATATTTCAAAAAACCTGCATGCAATTACAACTGTAATTGATTTCTGTGATTACATCTAATAATTACACTGCTGAGCCTTCCTTTACACCTTAACCCACCACTAAACCTAACCAAACCACCAAACCTGTCCCTAAAATTACCCATATCCCACCTCAATAGAAGTAAAAGTGTTTTGCAATGCAATATGAACACAATAAGTACATTGCACTTTTTTTTGTTGCTGTAAATAGTAGTTAAGGACACCTAATATAAAGACCAGTAATGTTATTTTAATGTTAATTCGTGTTAACTCAGGTCTGTTAAATACAGAAACCAGACACAACTTTTGATGCATTAGTAAATGTCAAAATTAACATGAACTAAAATTAATACAAGTATTTTTTCAATGTTAATTCATGTCAACTAATGTAGTTAACAAATGGAACCTTATTTTAAAGTGTTACAACATAAATTAATAAAACAAAGTCTGTCATGAAACTCTAGATGGTGCAGGTTAATAGGTCTTTAACTCATCCTGTTTGCAATCACATCAGAACTGATATCAGTTCCTGCAATGAGCTCATGTGCTCAACCTTTATATACACTTGGCTAGCATTTGCTTAACTAAGTGCAGCACACTTTCAGAAATCCTCCACCTTCCCCAGTTCCACCTGTATAGATCTGCTACTGGTAATTCAAGTACAATATATGTTGTACAGCAGCAGCATATCTTACTTGCTCACAGCAGCGAGTTGTGTATGCATTGGCAGTTGCAAGTTCCGTACTTGCTCTACAGCAATAACAACAGCAGCAGCAACATAGCAGATCTGTTTTGCCAAGTCCAAATATATATACATTGTCATAACAATTACCATACCAAAAACTCCGAGAGTTGTCATGACAGAAATAAACATAATGCATATTTCAATCTTCACAACTCTCTGAAAGGTTTTGGCATGTTATTGAATGTGACAATGTTAATGTTTTAGTCTTGATTTTCTGTGCCACACTGCTGCATGCTGTTGAGTAAGTATTAACATCTAATGTGAAAAGATACACAAATATGCTGCTGCTGCATAAATAGTCATATACATCCTATAGCAGATTTTACCAGGTGGAGCTGGGGGAGGTGGAGTCTTTCAAAGGAAATTTGATAGCACGCTGCAGGACCAGCCTACATCAAACACTGAACCAGACAATTTAAATGTTGAGCAAACAATCTCATTGGCTGCAGGATCAATCAGCTTGTGCTCTGTGGTAATGATGTGATTGCATGCAGATTGCAGGTAAAGCTACCTATCAGTCTGCACCCTCTAGAGTTTCATGACTGAACTAGATATAAATCATGCATAAATAAAACAAGAATGAGTTTCATGTAGTAGTACTATTAAAAATAATGTGTTTTAAATTCACAATAACACGATTTATACATTTCATAATAATTCATAATAAACTATTTTTTTCTTTGGTGTTAGGTGACATGCTGTCGTCTATTGGAGCCAAACGTGTCCCACTGTAGGTTCCACTATAATCAGCATAAAAACACCAAATCTAAGGTGCCGTTTATTCAACTGAAAATAAAACTTTTTATGTGTTTTGTCTGTTCATTTACACAATATTGGCTTTTTGGGTGCCTGAAAATGTGAACTTTTGAAAACGGGTATCAAAGTGCAAGTTTTTGAAAAAAAATACCATTATCTCTATGTGAATTTGTGAAAACGGTGACGTCATCTATATGCGTGCAGTGTTTCTTTACAAAGTGACATCGCCAACTACTAGCCTAGCATGCATAATACGTTTTTAGTCATTTAGTCATCCGTATGTATGGGGATTGGTTTGACAACGTTGTCATCTTTATGCGAAAAATGCAAAAAGAAATACTTTTCCATTTTTAGTACATCATTGTTGTGCAAACACTCGAATTGTCCTGCACGTCTTTAATTTAGAGCAGCTATAACTCTAATTTTAACATCCAAATATTAAGCAACATCCACATTTAGCCACAATAACAGTGAGAAAGGTGAGCTTTGTTAAGAGAAAGTGACAGCAAACGCAACAACAGTATAAAATAAAATCAGCAAACAGTTACACAATCATTATCACAGCATAATTTATTCATGCCGCAGTGCACTGCTGGGAACTCCAGTGCCGCATCTATTAGGACGGTTTGTAACCATACCACCCTATTATTATCCACACCTTGCTCAAAAAAACAACAAAAAAAAACCCTCACACTTGACAGGAAGAAAATAATGAAAAAGCATACTTAATGACTATGTGTGTCTTTGGTGTGCTTGCCGTTTTCATGTTTGCATGGCATAAACAGAGTCTGTCAAGGCATAAGACTTGTCAAACTGGGAATGAAGCATAAACTGACAACATACTGATAAGATACAGCTTGAATGTACTGTATGTCAATTTGGATAAAAAAATCTGTCATATGCATTAATTTAAATGTAATATAACCTGATATTAGGAAAAGTGAAAATATACATTTGCAAAGCATTTCTGCAAAGTCTGTTGCACTGCACTACAAAATGTTTTTGTCATTCATGATTTTGGCTTCCTTCCATTTAATCTATGCAATTTCGAACTGCTTTTCTAGTCTAAGTCTAAAAAGTGCAATGAACCTATCACAGCAGATTGTTTGGCGCAAACGTTGATTTTACTCAATGTAATGCATTTTTAATGTGACTAATGTAATGCAATTTAACATTGAAGTTTTCAGGCTTTTTTTCTGTTTTTGTATCATTTAAAAAGTCACTTTTAAAGTGGATCTGTGACTTTTTTTATTTCATGGTTAACTTGTTGTCACTGCATCCAAAACATCACACACATCAAACAAGTGGTATTTTCTTCTGAAAGATGACTCGGCAAATGCACATCAATAAGCCTCATAATTTATTTATTATAGTGAAAGGTCACCATGATGATTGTCAGCGCATTCTCAAGTGAAATGCTTTGTACAATATGTCAATAGGTGTGAATTTCGTCATGGTTGTATAGAATAAAGTGTGCTTCATTCTGCTATTCATTGATTTACAGCACCACAGTTGTTCTTTTAATGTTAACATCAAAGTGATACTAGCGATACTTTTACTGAACTTGATTTGTGTTGGTTTATGAGTTCTTTCTTGGGTTTCATTCATGCATGTTTGTTCACTGATTCATTTTGGATACAAGTAATCCTCTTAAAAGAGCTCATTCAGAAAAAAATAAAATAAAAATCTGATACCAATACCAAATACAAAACAAGCACAACATATTTGTGTACGGCTGATAAGATTTGCAGACACCTTGATTTAATCCAGACCACTTTTGGAAATAACAACATCTTGACAAATGTTCCTACCATCTGTTATCTGAGGAAATCTTTTTTACATTCTACTGCTGTGCGAATACTGACTGGCCAGGTTATGATGTGTCACAAGTGTCTTTTGATTATGTGTTTTTATACTGAGATAGACGCATAAATCAGTGATGTCTGGCCCCACATGAAACTGTTGAAACACTGCATGAGACTAATGAGACATTTAATCACATCAGCCTAACAGTATATTTGGAAAATAAATCATGTGAAAAGCCACTCTGTAACCTGCGGAGTTGTTGTTATAGTACCATGCCCTTTAGTATTACCCTGATTTAGAATATTTAGTCACCCATGCTAAGACTCCTGCTGCTAAGCTAATTAGCAATGATACATAGCTTTCCCGCAAGGGCTGCGCGTTTATGTTATTCAGAGTCTGGTGATGCGTATTTACTAGGAGCCCTGCTATCCACAGCACATGACTTAGAAACTTGACTAGTTTTGGGCTGGAGGCGGAGACTGAATATTAAATTATTAATCATTTCTATCAGAATCACATAGGAGTTTCCTATTGTGAAAGAATTTGCTGCAGCTTATTTCAAAACAGCAATGCTGTTTGCAGTATTTTGCAGAGAAAACATGGCAGTTATCAGTCAGTGTAAGTATAAATACAATTGCCTTACCACTAAATACTATAATATGATATATGTTTCTGTAATTCTTTAAAACATTTTATCTACCACAACTATCTAAAATGAATATTTACTCCAAAAATAAAAATAATGTCATCATTTACTCACCCTCATGTCTTTCCACCTGGGGTCCGTTTTCTGAAAGGACCGGTGGTCTACAAAGTTTATGCCAATTACATAATGTGATTAAAACAATAAAAGTTTGTTGTTTATGTAAAAGGCAGATATTGTGTAATGAATTAATCCGACATTAATTGCAATCTCAAATCTATTGAATTGGCTGAAGTTAAAGAGTGGTGCAGGTTTGACGTCAGAACCCAGAAATCTAATTCGATTTTTTGAGATTTTCTAATGGGGTTTTCCAATTTTTGAGTAAAGTAAAGCCTGTGGTAAACTTAATTTGACGATACTTTACGTACACTGCACACACTCACACCCCAAGCTGTCTTATCTAGTTACTTATTAAAAAAACTAAAGTTTTCAAAATTCACATAGAAGTGTGTGTAATTTACATTGTAGAACAAAACGTCAAAGTATAGTCAAGTTATGTGTACCGGCTTTATTTTACATACAAACTGAAAAACCCGATTATGAAACCCCATAGGAAAATCTCAAAGGAACCAGCGGGGAACTAGTTTTCTGAGTTCTGTCATCCCACACCACTCTATTGCTCCATCACCTGCGAGTGACATCATTAATGACAGTCCTATATTGTTGAGGTAATGTGGTCCAAACCACAAAGGCATGGCCATGTTACTGGAGTTTCGGTAAACAGTTATGACTAGCTTGTTAATTTCTCCAAAGATAAATTATACTATGGTGGTTAAGCAGCAAGTTTATTTTCTTCTATGGAACATAAAGATATTTGGAAAAATTGCTGGTTTTTGTCCATATAATGAAAGTCAGTATGCTCAAATGTTATTTGAATCCCAACGTTTTTTAAAATGTATGTGTGTCAAAGAAGAAAACAATTTAGAGTTATAGTTCAGATTGATCCCTTTTAAGTGGAAATCAAGCAGAAGGACAGTTTAACACGCAAATAGTATGTTGATCACAACGGTCTGGAACATTCATGGAACATGCTAATATTGGCTACCTTTATCCTTTGAGTTTACATTTAGAAAAGATTGAGTTAAATGGTAATAATACAAAATTGGTCGAATTTGCATTCATTCCCACATTCAAAAGACACAAAATCCTGGGGGGACTTGTAAATCTGTTTGACTGACTGTAGTGGATTAAATTATGAAATTGTGAGGGCATATGGTTAAGAGAGGGAATTCTTATGATCGTTGTGGAAGGCAGAAAGATGGCAGAACATTCAGCAGTGGTTCTGCCATCCAAAGAGATGGAGAGGGTGCACAAAAGAAGAGGGAACTGAGGGAGGGGATGCCTGAGGGGATTACTGTGTGAGAAGTAGGCAGTTCTTCTTTCATGTCACCAGTGTTGCACAGTAGATTTAGGTCATGACTGGGGCATAGTCTCCCAAATTGTACAGTTTGTTGTTTTACACATATTTTGAACATAATAGTGTCAGCTGAGAGAGCATTTTTTTCATGTTATTGGGTATTTATTTTACATTATTTTTTTCCCCATAACTATTTCATTAATTAATTATGGGAAAATTTCATTAAGCTGACTGGTGACGAACAGGAGGCAGGCAAACAACTCATTGCTTGATGTAGCCTTTAGTATGCATTTAGAATTACATTTTAAGATATTAATGCAAAAATGCCACTATGAGTTTTTATCTCATATTTATATCATGACATAGTTAAGCAATATCACACAAGTGCAAAAATCACAAAAGTGCAGTTTTTGTCCCGAATAGCATGTGCAAATGTGACATTGATTTTATAAGACGTTAATATTATATTAAAATATGGCTGCTTTTGCTCAGTTTTGCCAAGGAAAAAATAGAACTGTTGTGCGTCTCTGAGCTTTGCTTTGTTTCTGAATAATTGTTTGAGCGAATCCATCTGGTGAACCGATGATTCAATGACCCATTCATAAAGAGAGCCATGAATGAATGAGGCTGCATTGCATTTGTCAGCCGCATACGGTCTTATTTAAGAAAAGAAACCGTTAATTAAATTAAAGTAAGAAAGAATTGACAGTATTTTACACCTCATGAGGAATAACAGTCAATTTAATTGCGGTTAATTAAAGTTAGTTATTATTCAGATATTTACCACCACCTACTGGCAGTTTTAGTTTCTTATTTATAGTATTTCATAAAATATCCATATTAATAAAAATAAATAAATACAAGTATAATTCACCCAAAAATTAATGGCCATAAACTCATGTGACTTGTATATAACCATAGTACCTATTTGACAAAACCCATGACTTTTGTGAGAAAATGTCTTTATTAACCCCCTGGAGTCATATGGAATACTTTTATGATGGATGGATGCACTTTTTTGAACTTCAAAATCAGGAGTGCCATTCACTATCATTATAAAAGTTTGGGAGAGCAAGGGTATTTTTTTTTATTATAACTCTGATTGTGTTCATCTGAAAGAAAATAGTCATATACACCTAGGATGGCTTGAGCGAGAGTAATTCATGGGACAATTTTCATTTTTTTATGAACTGTCCCTTTTATAAAGTTTACTCTATCATGCTTTGCATATAATCCACATACAGTAAATGAAGCAATATTTCAAGATCATTCAGTGTTGTCTACACTGGCAGTTGCTTTTTGTAAAGTTGCTAAGCTAACAATGTGGTGCTTGCATAATAAGCATACAAATATAAATATTGAAAAAAATAGTCAAGTTTAATTACATGAAAATAATTTTACTGATCATTTTTTACCTCTCACAATGCATTCTGGGATTGGTTTCTCAGTGAATGCAATTCTAGATTAACATTTTGATAAAATTAGTGTCATATTCATGAATTTAAATATCTCATGCTCTCTTCCTTTTTCTGTCCATCCATTAAAAATAGATTTGCAAAATCAAAACGCCTTAAGACATGCAATAGGTTAAGCATCTTAGTAGGGTTTGGGAAATGTTAGGTCAAATTATTTGGCTAATTAAATGTATTATTATTGTGGCATTATAGTTTTCACTATCAATCCCTTATTAAGAAAAATCCGCAAGCAACAATGTTGTCTTAAAGGCCGCGTGACAGAGCGGCTAAGAATACCATCAGTCTCTGTAGGAGGCACAACACCTTCAATTATCAGTTACACGGCCTAACTATTAAACTGTGCAATTAAGCACCAATTGTCTCATCATATCAGTGGGTAGCAATTACCTCTCTATACCAAGCTTTTAGCAAGTTCTCTGGCTCAGTACAGAAAAACTCCCGCTGTAAAAAATGACATGAATTATGGAGGGCTTGTGATGGAAAAGAAAAAGCAACCTGTAAGTTCACAAAGCACATAAGCTATCAAAGCCTTTTAAGTGCTTCTATGGTGTTGAATGATTCATAATTATTCTCTTGTCTAATGTGTAGTTTGCTCTCATTTCATGTTGCCTAGAAGTTGTTTTTCTTTTTTCTTTTCTCTCCCTATTTATGCTAATTGTCTCGATTAGCATAGCAGAATGCCTAATGCTAAGTCATTTGAGATGCCTCTCTTGATTTGATGATGAAAATGAGCATCTCTCCAAACTCACGAGCATGTTTTGGCACGGTTCTACAGGGACTCGCCCTCAGCTGATTACGCACTCACACTCGCAAACTATGTATTAGCAAACTGATGTTCAACCAGACAAACACAAACCAGTCGCCTGTTAATATCCTGCTCAGGGAAAATTGTAGCACGATGAAATGATACAACCTTTGGGCTTTGCATTGAACCTGTCTTTTCCAGCATTTACATAAATTAATTAATCCTTTAGCGGACAATTTGTACTTTTTGACTGTTGGAATTACTGCAATATTAAAAAAATAACAGGTTGATTATGAATATAAATAAATTTTAAAGCATGAAAAACAAAATTGCATTGATATTCGACACAAAATGTTTCACAACCCATTTTACTTCCACAGCGTGTTTACTTCTGAGTTAAAACAGAATATTCAATGGAAAAAAAATGAAATAAAAATAAGGGATGTATTCAGCCCTATCAAATTAAATAACGTTCAAAGTAAAATGCCCAGTGAGTGGCGCTAAAAGTAAGATCAGTTTATCTGAAACAGATGAACATGAATCAGCACAACTTGTGTTGATTATAGCGGTAGATCGGAAATAACAATCGGTGTGTGGAGCTAAAAGTACATTAAACCCTACTGCAAACCTAACCGAAACAAAAGCAAATGTGAGATAAAAATGCCTTTCATGTGAGATAAAAATGCATATAAAAATGCAACCATGCCAAGTCTCTATAGAGGGTATGCACATGACAAAAAGACAGCATTAGTTTTCAGTGTGAATGCCTCGCAAAACAAAGAAATCATTTGAAACGGGAAAGAGCTTTGTGATTGACTGTACAAACAGATTTGATAAGAAATCTCATGTATATTGTTACAGACCGTTGAAAGCTGCATGTAGTGTGACTGCAGGGAGTAAATCATTTACACTAGAAATACCAAAACCTTTAAGAAAAATGTATTAATGCTGACTACTGAACAGCTAGCCTCCCAACTCAGGGGCCTAAAACAACACGAGAAAAAAACAATTAATACTAAAGCCTGATTAGAGAAGACAAAACTCCAACTTAATAATAAAACACAATACTCAATATAATTGACAGTTGACACTTAATAGAAAGAACAAGAAATACAAAGCAGACAGTTATTAGAAATAAACTACAAAATAATCAAAATCAAACTAAGCAAACTAAATGCTAAAGCAACGACTTAAATACGCAGACAATATAAAGGAGCAACCAAACTCCCAAACCAAAGAAAATCACATCAACACGCTTACACAAAACTGGTAATTCTATGACTGGAGGGCAGGCCAGAGCACAAAATAACAAAAACACACACGCACAACAAAACAGCAAAACAGCAGTGCGGTCTTAAGAGCGATCGCCCCAATATCCCCAGAAGAACAGCATGCCCTCAACGCAACCAATCTTCCTATTAAAAATGGTCTAAGTCTTAGTTAACTTAAATGGAGTAAAGTTTATATATATATATATATATATATATATATATATATATATATATATATATATATATACAGTATATATAATATATTTAATAACTATATGTACCGGGTAATGATCACTGAAACAAATCATACAGTTGCTCACAATACAATTCACCACAGCTTATACACATGAATGGAACCAGAACAGCTGGAACTAAATAAACAATAGTTACTGTAATCAGCACAACATTACCACTTACAAGTAATCACATTCGACTTACCTGGGGGTAATAAAAATGCTATTCCAGCTACAATAACTGACCAATGAATTAGCCAATTAGCTAAACGTACCTTTGAATGGAGACGCACACAGGTGGTGTAATCGCAGTCTTTAAATAGACAAGAATCGGGTGCTAATAGGCTGCCGCTCTAAATATGGGGGAGGGAACGTACTCACCCTACCACAATCAGAAAATAAGAAGCAAATTATTGATTGCTGCAATTCACAGAAATAACTGGACTCCAGGCAGCGAAGATTTGAAGATATCATTTTGTCAATATGTTGAATTTTTGGGTAAAATCATACCATATATATTGTATTGTTAAATATTGTATTGACAACTCGACAATTAAATATTTGGCATCTTATATTCTGCATAATTTGGTGTTTTTAAATAAACACTGACAAAAACTATCCAAGTTTTAGGGCAAAATGATACATATATATATATAAAAAATGGTTAGTTTATGTCCTTGATTCTGATTGGTCAATAGCTGTGTTTTATTCATGATTACCACTCTTAGCAACGTAAACTGTTTGTTGTCAATGTTACAATAATCTAAACGTGTTGTTACAAAGGCATGAATCGCTATTGTAAAATTTCGCTGGGATAAAAACGGTTTCACTTTAGAGAGTTGGCGAAGATGGAAAAAGCATGATTTTACAACAGTACTAATCTGTTTATCAAATTTTAGGTTGTGATCAAACAGAACGCCTAACTTCCTAACGCATTGAGTTTCCAATTAAGTATTTCGCATTGAGTATTAAGGCAACTGTCACAGATACCAGTGATATTAGTGATCTCCCAGATTTAGACCTACCTATACTGTATTAATATGAAGTGTTCACAAGCAAATTTGCTTCACCTATTTCCCTGGCGTCGAAATCAGACACGTATTAATTTCTGGAAACACGATTCCTGCCTGCATATCAGTATTCATGGATTACTGGATCTTTAGTAAGTTGTAACAGGAACATCAACTCCAACCTTTTGTTTAATTGTTTGTTTTACTCATGTTTTAGTCTTGTTTTCACAGTTTCCCCTATTAAATCCAGTCATTCAGCAGGCTCTTTTGTCTCTCAGTCCAGCTGAGGGTGTGTTCTGGCGGGAAAGTAACGTCAGTGCATACCCACTATAAGTCTTTGAGCTCTTTAATTGCGAGTGCAATCGCATCTGCATCGCAATGTTGTACCGGGTGAGCTAATGAGCAAGATTATTAAGTCAGAAAAAACATACATACTATATGGAGTATATGATGCAAATGTCAAAATGCATTAAGAATGCACTGGTAAAAATGTTTTGAAGTCATAACATAGTATTGTGACTTTATTTATCGATAATCTGCCCATGTAATTTGTGTGAAAAGGAATAAAAGTTGTTTGTGTTTTACTGCCACTATTGTTCATTTCAGCTGGAAACTGCATGGAGTTTGTAGTGGCAACATTTCATTTTCTATGAAATCTTTTACTTATTTACTGTTGATGAAACTGTTATTACATTGTATTACATTTGATAATACAGTAGGCTGTTTATTCATTTATCTGAAGTGTTCATCAAAAGTGAGAAGCTAGAGCAGAATTAAAATGCAAGATATTTTTTAATAGGATGTGAGATTTTTTTATTTAGGACTTAGGGATATTAAAGATTTATTTCATATTGTTTTTTTACCACCATTATCCAGCAATATCTAAAACAGAATAATAAAACAATACTTACAGCTATTTGCTGATTTAACCAGTTGTCTGCTTGTGCCAGCAGACAAGGAAATTCATTTCAGAGGCAGTACAAGTCATTATATTTGATTCAAGTTTACAAAGACGACCTCTTTTTCCTTTGGAATTAAGTCCACTGATGAATCGTGCATAATAAGACCAGGAACATATATTAAGAAAGTAATTAGGCCACTTGGATTTCATGTTGACTTCAAGCATGTATATATTCTTCATGTGAATGTGTATGGATACAAAGGAGGCAGAAAGTAACTCCTTCATGAGCCGCTTTAAAGAATAAAGATCACATTCACACAAGGGGAGAGAGCATGAATATTCATGCTGAGAATACTTGTTGAACACTGAAGACACAACCCACGTACTCTGATGCTCGAGTGGGGGAGGGGAAGATGAAAGAGTACAAAAAAAGAGACACTAATTAATGTAACTCTTAATGCACCAGAATTGAACATGCGTTTAACACTTTGGGGTTAAATAAACAGTCTATAAATGAAATGTTGTATTAGTAGACACTTTTCTTCAAGCTGTCTGTGGATTAACAGATGGAAGTCTAGTGATGCTGCAGACAGCAGAACTCTTTCACTCTTTCAGCTGGTCTGACAGCAGTGAGGGACCCTGAGTACAAAAAGGTCTCCTCTGAACGCATGGGGACACACCACATGACTAGACTGCGTATCACAAAAAGCTTTCCGAATAAGCCTTGAATAACCTCTCACTGGGGAAAAAAAAAGCTAATAAAAAAGAACAAACAAAACTTTTTCCTTTTTCTTCACATGAAGACAGAATAAACAAGCGGACAGTCCCCACACCAGGACACACGACGTTGGGGGGTGTTTATGAGTATTTAACAATAGACCTGATTGTATTATCACGGCATATGATGTGTGCGAAATATGAATGGCTGTCCATCATTTTGCAAGCAATTGTTGATAAATAAAAAATTTTAAACTTAAAACTTTTTAAACAGAGCAAGTGGACATCACACAAACAAAGTGCAAACTTTGCACTAGAGATATGCTGGTTGATGAAGTCTCAAACCCTCACTTTGAGTAAAAAAACCCTCAAACCCTCTCTGACACATATTGAGGTGATGAGAGCTGAATCAACCTCAGTATATTCTGATAATGGTAAATGCTATAACTGTCTTGATTTATTCTCTTAATATTTCTGTTGTGGCCCATACATAGTAAAAATAAATAAGTAAATAAAAATGGCGGGCCTCCAAGTGGACAAGAAAGTCTCTCTTTAATTCAAACAGAACACTGAAGGCTCAACTGCCTCTCTAAAGATCTAATCTTTTGGATTTTAAGTCATAGCTCTTTTTGCAAGAGGTAGGATTTAGGTTTTTAATGTACCAGAAGCTTAGATGGTTAGTTTTTACATTGACAGTTTGGAAGAACAGATCTGCCTTTCAACAATGGAACACAAATAAATGAACCTAAAGACACTAAATCCTTTAAATCCCTATTACTGTTTCTCATACAGCGGGTTAGGGATTTGAACAAACCCGCACCACTAGTATTAAACTGAACATGATAAAAACAGGCAAAAATGCAGTAAAAAAGGAACTTGAGCCATGTTTAGAGACTTGGGTGGTGACTTGGCAACCAAAGCAATGCCCTTGTAACTATCAAGAACATCTTATTAACCAGAAAGCAACACCTGCTAATCACCCAAGCTTTGTTTTGCATAGGCATTTTCTTCAGAAAATCTATTTTTTTCCCCTCCTCTTCACTTGTAAGTCGTGATAAAGCAAAGCAGTTAATACTTCACATGATTGTAACACACTGCATTCTGGGTATTCTGCTTTCTTCTGCAGCAATATTGATCTGCACCTCTATTTTATAACTATTGTCTTTTTATGTGTGGTATTTTATGATAATTTGTATGTATTTGCACAGAATATTCTCACAAGAACTGCTCAAATCCTATATCAGTGTTATTTAAAATTCAAGTACTTCATGAAAGGTCAAAAGGTCACCTATAGGGAATAAAGAGAAAAGAGATAAGCTGTTTTGCGTTCTGTCTTCAGGACTTAATCTAAAGGAGATTTTATCTGCTAGAAAACATTTGTGCCACAATTGTTGTCTCACATTAGACAGTTTTGGTAATAAATACATACTCAGCTACAACTTTCCTGAAGATATTAACATATGATCAATAAATAATTCTCTGTAAGAATTTTTATATCCAACTAAAACACTAAATTATACTTGATTTTGGATGATATATGCTGAAATAATAAAAACAACAGATGTTGTGAATTTCCTGACAGGATAGCATACACTAGGAATTTAATAACACACAACCAAGGTGTTCAAGTGTAATATGTCCTTTTAAGGACATAAGAAATAATAGATTCTAGATTAAAAATCTGGTAGATCACTGGTTTGACTTTTATCAAAGTGTTAATACTGTTTGTGTGTTTCATGTACAGTGGAGGTGGCTGGAATAAGACTCTTCTATGACAGTAAGTTCATATAATCAGCATTATCGGTGGTGTAAGTACAAGGTTAACACAAACCTAGTAACCACACATTTGTTCTAAATTGACATGGGGAATAATTTGTCTACACCATATATGAGCCGTCTACACTGCCTGCATTGTGTGAGTTACATATTGGTAAACTGATATCTCATTCGATTTCTGCGTTTGTGCTACATGAAAAATGGAACTTTTGATTTGGAACTATTGTTTTGTTTTGTTTTGTATAGACTCATAGGCAGAGCGTATGTTTTCTCCGTAAAATTTGCATATTGGCAAAACAAATTTGGTGTTTGCGCACTTGAGACCGTCAAAGGTTTCTATTTACAATGTGTTTTTGCAGAGCCAATTACAAACATGCCTGTTGATTTCTTGAAACCAATTGCCAATCAGACATGTTTAAGTTAGAATCCACTCACCGCTCACTGTTTTTGTCCCTTTATTTATTAAATCTGTGATATGAGTTTAGTCCGTGCCGATTCATGGATTGTGTGAGGATGTATATGACGTCATGTGTATGTAGTTGAGTGAACTTAAATGTACACACATAGCATGATGAAATTGGAGAATTTACATTATCAGCACACAATTCAAAACTGTTTTGAAAAGTATGAGACTGTATGCTTTTGTGTTATTGTACATAATTTGTATTCATCAATGTTGAAATTGATTCACGTAAAAAACAACGGTGAGAAAGCATCGCATGTGGAAGTTTATTTATTTAATATCATCCTTTCCAGGAGTATTACAATGTTGAACTCCATCATATTGGCGGGATGATAATCCTCCGGTCTAAAGTGAACGCTACACACCACCGTGTTTTTGGAAGCAGATGCAGAAGTGAAGTCCCATCTTTTCGCCTGCACAGAATGAACCCTGACATGGAAGATAGCAGCGTCCTTTTTCTTCTTACCTGTAGACTCGATATCCTAACGGGTAACAAACCAATAATTTACCATGATGATGATAAATTGAAATAATAATAATAAAAAAAGCATGTTTTAGCAACAGTCAAAGAAACGGTCACGTTATCTACTAAATTTGTGCCCTCGTGTCCTGTAAATCCTGCATTAACTTTTCATATGGTATTTTCCTTCAAAATTATACATTCAATTATTTTGTTTTAATCTTCAATATGCTCTTTAAGTGAGTAATTTAGAAGTCAGTATTTTTCATCTGGTCAAATTCTCACTATAACAATGTGTAATGGCAGACAGGAGATTTAAAATTAGGAACTGTGCAGCCCTTCAAATGATCCATAGCTTGAGTTTATTTCTAATGCAGTCAAATGCTTAGCATTTACTGAATGACTATGTGCTAAAACGCCTCAGGTTATTATTACAGTGTATTATAAGCAGTGCTGCTTTCCACAAGCAGACTCATGACACACTGTGAGACTGTGTGTGGGGGTGGAAACAGAGCTGTCACACCGTGCAACACAACTATGGGCCTGAGCAGAGTCCTGAAATAAAAACAACACTTACCTCCTAATGAAGTGAACAACAATCTAGACAAAAACAAGTATGTACTTTCCTTACAACCACAGGAAAGTCCTCAAACTAATGTATCCATTGAGCTCCTTAGGTATCAAAGAACAAAACCCAAAGTTAAACTAATGTTTATTCATCAGAAGAAGGAAGGACAATATGGAGTGAAATTAATGTCTACACCTGTTAATAGAGTTCGGCAAGTGTGTGGCATGTCACAATATGACAGCACTAGATGATCCATGAAGCTGTTATGTGCCACCATGTACACTTGTAATGTAGACAGCATCGTTTATTAAAATGGGAGCGATCTAGTCTTGTCACTTGATGTGCTGCATACTTCCACTTCTGCATGACTACTACAAATGAAGAGTAACAGTCCAAACACACACCTCATCTAAATGTAATTTTCCAATAGTACCCCAATGCAAAGTTAACATTAAATATAAGTTCAACACAAGTGACCGTAACACACACACATGCACACAAAAAATAATAGTAATGGTTTTTCTTTCCATCACAGAATAATACATTTCAATTTTTAAGGAACTTGCCTACCAGCAATTCATAGAAGGCCACAAACCACAGTTTGAGAAAATGTACTTTATACTGCAAGACATTTTGTTCTACCAAAGAATATATCACCACCCTTCCCCATGTTCAATTAAAGGGATAGGGATGTCATCATTTACTCATCCTCATGTTGTTCCAAACCTGTATGAGTTTCTTGCTTCTGTTGAACACAAAAGATATTATGAAGAATGTTGGTAACTAGATAGTTGACTGTAGCCATTGACTTCCGTTGTATTTTTTTTCATACTATGGAAGTCAATGGCTACGTCAACTATTTCATAACCAAGATTCTTTAAAATATCTTATCTTGTGTTCAACTGCATAACGAAACTCATACAGGTTTGCAACAACTTGCGTAATGACAAAATTAAATTTTTTTGGGTGAACTATCCCTTTAAGGAATTTGTAAAAAGTAAATCCTGTTAACTTTCTGCGACAGATTCTGTACTGATTTTGATGTATTTCATCTTCATTGTTAACCAGAATCCAAACTGAATTGTTGAGTTTACTGACATGACAAACAATTTTGTCTTTTCAAAGACAATCTTTCCAAAACCTAGTATTTTAAATAATTTATATGATTCTCAGGAAAATTGTTGTACTATGTTCTTTCAAAGACATACAAGTGCAATCCTTGCTCTCAGAACTGGCCATTAAAACTCTCCACTGGCTGAAAATCATGTCCATTAATGCCAGTTATTATTGCACCAGGCACTTCAGCAGCAAATGAACAGCAGTAGCAAATAATAAAATAATGACATTATTGAAAAACGTCAAATCTGTAATAAAGAAGGAGGCTGGGTTTTACTCACAGCAGTGCAGTCCAGAGGGATACAGACTTTGGAGATGGAAAGCTGCAGAGAAGGAAGAGAGATGAAGGAGGAGCGGGGGCGTTGTGTTACTCCTACGCTAAATATGCGCTATTGGAGCTCCTGGGGTTTAATTCAATTATGCACATTTTCACAGAAATCATGTATATGGGAAAATAGTCCAGTAGCCTTAAGGAACAGCATATTGTTACATTGTTTTAAATTAATGTTCAGCGCATTCGAATCGAAACTTTTATTTTTCACAAATCAATTGGGAACAGAACAAACAGCCTAAAAATGGTTTAATTGTTTCACCCTGCATTTCAGAGGCTCATTGTTCTATTGGAGGAGTTTTCCTGCATTCATTTTGTGGTAATGTAATATTTGACTTTTTTTTTTCTCCTGACATGACTGTGACATTATCTCCCTCTATCTGCTTTTTATGAGAAGTCAAAATCTCCAAAACAGAGCTATCCATCTGATCCACACAGAGCGGAGCAAATATCTACACTTGACAGCATACACACAAACACAAAACCTGTGTGACCCATTCAATTTGACACATAATTCTCTACTTCAAAACACTATGAAAAGTCTAACTTTTCAGATCTGCGTAGCTGAGAATGAAATACTTTTACAAACTAAAACAAATGTAGCAGTTGTTAAAAATCAACCAAGAACAAATACGCATTCAAATACACAATGTTCTGTTGTAGATATCTAAATGTTGCTGTGCACTCTAGTTCCTGTTCTAAATGTCCTAAAAACCTAATAGATTAATATCAGGTTATTACACAATTATCCTGTGCTTTTAATTTTCTCAGAATTTTCAGGAAGACCATGAAACACTATCAAATCAGAGCAACAACACACATCTGTACTTTGACCGACTTTGACACAAGCTCACATCTTTACCTATTCACATCAAGAAACAGTCTTACACCGTGTCCAATGTTTTGGCAACACACAATATCTTTTCCATGTTAGTCAGTTTTTGTCCTCACCAGCCGCAACAGCGTTATGCGACAAGCAACAGGGGATTCTATTTTTGCAGTGTTTTTTTTCTGTGATGTCGCGGATGAAAGCTCAGGTGCTGATTGTGTTTTCTATAATATCAAAATGGATTAATTTGAGTTTGAATATAATTTAGCATTTCTTTTACAGCCAAAATGAAAGAGACAACGGATAATTTAACTCAGATCTTATAACTTAAAGGAAACAAGAACATTCAAGAATGTGTTCCATTACAATGATTCTATTCACGGAGTGGTTTCATTTCGATTAATTTTACTATGATTATGCACTTATCCATTTTGTTGCAAATGTGTGTCCTCACACATACTCCTCTGAAGCTCTTCTAGAATCTTATCACATCGTGTCTGTTTAGGACATGGTGCTATAGATGCATACATACATATTTTATATATATAAAAAAAATCACACATTATAAATGGACATGTTATTCATACATATGATTGATATAAACAAATGAATAAAATGTAATGAATAATAATAATAATAATAATGTATATACACAGACACACACACACACACAGACAAAAGTTTCTCGTGCACAAGCAAAAAGTTTCTTTGAATGTTTTTCATGCGCACGGGTCTTGCTGTCAAATACTGTAAACATATACAGGTAATTCACTGCATTAGTCTGCATATCATTGGCTCAAGCCTCTGTTACTAACTCTAAACTGGTGTTATGGATTTAGCAACAGAGGTATTGGATGAGATGCGTAAGAAATTAGTCCTATACTCAAGAGCGTTTTAAGGACAAAAATCTGACAAATTAAACATTTCAACAATGTTTTGAGGCATGTTAACCATAGTATTAGCTGAGTAATTGACTATTTAAAAAATACACTTCCGGTTCATGTTGTGACTGTGTTACCACATCGGGCGTGTTTTATTTTTCTAATAATCCAACAGCCCGTCATCATTTATTCCTTACTTATGCAGTATTTCTGTATTGAACTATTGGTGATAAGTTTTTTTGTTTGTTTTACAACCAGAAAACTTTGGGAATTAAACAGATTTTACAAATGAAAGGAAAACCCTTGTTTTGGCAGTGTTACAATTTGAGCCTGTGGGCAGTAATACTTGTGCAGATGTGTCGCATTCCCAGTTCTCCCCGCCCCTCTGGAAACTTTCCCTGTGTCTCGGCATCAAGCGGAACTAATTGTCTCTGCTGGACTTAAAATCGATGCTTAGTTTCTCTTCAAGTCCCACATTTGTCCCAATGAACACACAGTTGCTTGGCTTTAATTGTGTTATTGAAGAAGCAGAGTGACTGGAGTGGGGTGGGGGAGTGGGGCTTGTTTCTGTTGGAATGGGATGTTTGTTTATGTCTCTTAAATACTAGATCCTTGTGTCACTCATGGGCTTGCTACTGTGCTTTATTTTTGCACAGTTCCTCACTAACTTCTCTTTGCATCAGTGTCTTGTTATCACAATATGAGACTTGCAGTTAGCAGAGGTCTTTTGAGTTTACGAAGAACGATGTGTAGACATTTTGGGAGGTGTTTGCCAAGGGAAACGTCTCTAGAGATTGGAACAAACACCTACCATTAATATTAAAGATGCTATTTTTTTTAATAAAAGCTTAAAATAAATAGTTTGCAAATAATAGTATTACTAATAGACACAACGACAGTGATAATAACAAATGAATTAAGTTTATATTATGGATCAGCATTTATTTCATTCAGTGTCGATTGTGAACACACAACTGCAAAGTGCAGTATTGCCTTCAACACTGTTTGTTATTTAGGGAGAGAGCTTGTGGTAGCAGCCACCAACTCGTAAAACTTTGTTGGGAGTGAATCCAAGGAAGTCCATTTTATTGATTGTATTGCATGAGACAGAAAAACAGACACACCAAAAGAAAAAGAAAGATAAACTACAGTTCATTCATCAAGGCCAATATGTGTCAGTAAAAGTACCAGAAAGATGAGGAAAAGCCAGTATTCAAAGTTGAAACTTATACCCTATTCATTATTTCCTACATTACTCCATAAACATAGTGGATTGAATGAGTGAAGTAAAATCAGTGAGTGAATACTGACACTGGTTGCTGGGGAAGGCATGTTCTGATAAGACAGGAAAAAAGAGGAATCTGAGCCATAATATAAAGTCCAGATTGCCTTTGAACTGGGCCCGTTTGACTAGTACCTTTGTGACAGGTTTTTTAACAGCAAGCAGCCATTCAAAACTACCTGCTGTAGCAGTTGTGTATAGCAGCGCCCTGACAATCACCCCTGCTGAAAAATCTTGCATAAATCAGCATGAATTCCATGTTGGTCCAGGCTGATTTATGCTGGTTAAAGCTGATGTAGCGCTGGTCTAGCTGGTGGACCAGCATTGTCATGCTGCTATCAAGCACCAGCACCAACGCTTCACATACTGGGGACCAACAGTGCTGGCTTTTTCAGCAGGGCCCATCATCAGCCTAGCATTGCTAAGCAATACTCACATTTACCCCAGAAAATATAAAACTATATTTTGATATTTGGCGATTTCAAATATCACCTTTCCCGTGTGTTTATACAGAAGCAAATGAGGCATCTTTCATTCTTTATTTGCACACTTTTGTTGTTTCGCACACGCTGTGTTTTTAATGTTGAACAGGAGAAACAAGCATCTTAAAACTCATTTTAACAACACTGAAATGTAACGGAACCTATACATAACAACAGATTATGCAAATCGCCATTCAGCTGCATTACTTACATATTCATTATGTAGAGCCACACACAAGAGCTCTGGGCAGTGTGCTGTTGACATGATCCTTCCTCTTCGGATGCCC
Organism: Zacco platypus; assembly: GCA_038088235.1. Lineage (NCBI taxonomy): Eukaryota > Metazoa > Chordata > Actinopteri > Cypriniformes > Xenocyprididae > Zacco > Zacco platypus. The sequence continues at coordinate 10,592,357 of CM076068.1, forward strand.
TCTTATCTGGATCATCTTTCTCTCTCTCTGTCTCGAAAGGATCCAGGACTAATCACTTGTAAGCTACAAGAACCCTACATCCACTCCATCTCACAGATCTTGTCCATATCTTAACGGCATAGTGCAATGTCATATACTACTAAGAGATGTTAAGGGCTCTTGTGACCTTCTTATTCAGTTTTGTCAGGTGCTGTAAATGCAAACAAATCACACATGACTGACAAACGAAAAGATGAATGGGTGTTAGTAAATGAATAAATGGATGTTGCTCAGATCTCCAGTTTTGGAGAGATACTCAATAGCTATGAGTGGAAATGCTTAGTTGTACTTAGATCTTTTCTAAACTCAAACGTTTTTAAAAAGATGTGTTTGTACTAAGAGCATCGCCTTCATTTGAGGCAAGAGAAGGTACTTCTTTGAGCAAGTAATTAAAGTGTGACCATTTAAAAAGTATGTTCTATATAGTATGAATGTAATCCAGAGATACTACATTCATCATTATCATGTGACCTACCATACCAGCGTCAATTGTGTCACTTCACTGGCATTCACAAATCCACTCCCATGGCCTCATGGGATGGTAACGCTTGGATGTGCACTTCATAAATAGTAAATCATCTGGGTACTTCATCTACTGTTTTATGAATTCTGTGAACTCGGACATACAACTCATTTCACACACTGTTTTGCTATATAGTAGGAAAGTATGTGATTTCGAATACAGCCTTTGTCCCTTTGCTTTCATAATCTTCAACAACAACCATTCACTTGTTTATCAACTTCAACAATCATATATGTGAGAGTTTAAAACATGTTATCTTTTTTTCAGTATTTGCTTATCTTATGTAGGTTTCTCAGTGCATAGCATTATTGTTATTTGGTTCTTCTTTCAGAGAAATGCATTATTATTACCATTAAAATCTGGCCTGACAGAAGATTCTTTATTTTTATATGGATTGATAGCTTGTCATGCGCAAGTTACGATCTCAGCAGTGTTTGACAGGTTTGTTATATCAACTTCCGTCCCACTGTGTTTGAACACACGCCTGGGGGAAAGTGTATGCATTCAGGCATGTGTATTGCACAGAGCTTTAGACAGATTAATTAACTCAAAGAGACTCATGGGATGGAGACTGGCCAACATAGAATGACAGCCCTGCTGTATGCTAGCACTGCTCAGTGGAGGCATGCAGTTAATGTGAAATATGCCAGTGTCAGTATTAATAATGGTCAGTTTCAGAGTCCCTGCTTTAGTTCTTCTTCAAACAATGCCCTGCTTGTCCATCAGAGGTGGTTGGATGCTTTTGGGTAATTATCTTTCTTTGTTCTGACAGAATTAAGGCATTTGGACAATACCTGAAGAAAGCTCTCTCTCTCTCTCTCTCTCTCTCTCTCTCTCTCTCTCTCTCTCTCTATTTCTATCTATCTCTCTATCTCTGTCTCTATCTATATATCTCTATCTATCTCTATCTATCTTTTTTACTTAACTAGTGCTGTTTTCTATTCCATTCCAGGCTTTTATGAGCACCATTAGACCAACAGCATGTGCTCATAATCAGGCTTGCTGTTACTAACTGCTGAATGGCTCTTTTATTTAGAAAGTGGGACTTATTCTGCCATGTTATGGTTGCACTTCGTCCCATTCAGAGTAATACAAGTCCATCATCTTGATATATTTCATTTCTTTATGTCTCTGAAACCAGGTCATAGTAATGAAAATGTATTCACTTTAAATCTTCATTTGTACAATTATACACTTTTACACAAGTGTCATCTACCTCCTGTTTTCACAGACAAGGGTTAAGCCTAGTCCCAGACTAAAATGCATGTTTGAGCATTAAAATATGTCAGTGCCATTGTTTTGTCTCAAGATGCACACCAGTAATGGTTTGTTTATAAAAGATACAAATTCAGCGAATTAGGAGTTCAGCTATTGAACTAACTCCTCTTACACTATAGTGAAGTTTGCTGATGACTCCACTATAGTGGGGTTGATGTCAGAAAATGACGAGGCACACTATAGAGAAGAGGTCCAACATCTAGTCAAGTGGTTAGGGGTATGCAATATTGACAAAAAATTATATCTTGACATTTTCTAGAATTTTTTTGATAACGATAATCAGATGATATTTTGCATCATTCAAACATCCAAACTCTGGCAGTGTATTTGGTGATAGCGTTTGTTATATCGTTCCATCTGTTGCTTTTTCTGTCGTAAGGAACTGTCTTGCTAAATGATACGGCCAATGTTTGTTGCGTGTGTGTTTTTGATTTTGCTCTGTCTGCTGCAGACTCGCCGTGCTCAGCTGACTCCTGATCGCAATTTGGCAAAGGATGCGGCTATTTAATACGCGGCTTGTCAGAGCTGTACGGCTCTGTGATCATTAGTAAATGCTTCTCCGTCTGAAAGCCAGAGGGCGCTCTTGCACAGAAACTCAAAATATGTGTCATATCGCTATAGCTGAATAAACAGAAGATTGAAACGCTTTGACTGATTAAACATGAATAATAAACACACGACTGCCTTATTCTGTGTAAGAAATCACATCATCTCACAGAATGATGCTCAACTGTCATTATGAAGAGAGTTTGGAGTAAACACATGTAATTAAATGTTGCCTTTTGTTGGACAAGATGTTAATAAATGCTTCTTATGTCTTGAAAGATATTTGGCGTGCATTGCTTTTTCAAATGTACATTATAAAGCAACTCAAACTCACAGTGCTTTCAAGATGGATTAGCATTTGGAGCCGTACTTCATTGACAAGCAAAATCATTTGCAGTTCGGCGTCTTTTTTTTTCAAGCATCTGATCTTTCAAAACCAAACTACCTCCATGCTAGTGATGACGACCAACGTTTTGGAATTAAATCTAGCGTGGATTGTGAGGTTGGTGTTTGGATATGTTCCCTCGCAGTTTCTTCACTCATTTTAACTTCTGTCAAACACCGCACCCTGAATACGTGCAGGCAATAGTACTTAGTATATACTAAGTTGGCATATCGTTAAAACATCAATTAAGATATTATCACACAGAATATATTTCGCACACCCCTACAAGTGGTGTTCGGATAGTGGAAATCGTCAGAGGAAATCATCAGAGATTACAGGAAAACCAGGAAAACAACTGCTCCCCTTTTGTATATAAATGGAGAGGAAGTTGAAAAAGTTACCAACATCAAATTCCTAGGTCACAAATGATCTAACATGGACTGTTAATAATCGCTGTGAAATGAAGAAAGCTCAGCAGAAGCTTTTCTTCCTGAGAAAACTTAAGAAAACCAAAGTACCTTCTCACCTTTTGGTACATTTTTCAAGAGTACAATCGAAAGCATTCTCTGCCACTGTGTTACAGTGATACACCAGCTGCGCTTCGCAGAATCGAAGAGATTTGGCCTGGACAGTCAAGACTACACAGAGGATTGTAGGAATCCAGCTTCCCAATCTGGACACAGTTTATGCTAGCCGTCTGCATAGGAGGGCAAGCAACATCATCAAGGACTCAGCTCATCCAGGTCATAGACTGTTTGAGCCACTGCCATCTGCGAAAAGACATAGAGCAATTAGAACACGCACAGACGGACTGAGGAATAGTTTTTTCCCCAGAGCTGTAGCCTGTATTACATCTTTTTCCCTTACATATACACACACATTGTTGTGGGAGACTGGAAATTGAATAGTTAAATACTTAACTTGTTGCAAGTATACTGATACTTTTGGCAATATCTGTTTGCACTGCGTTGTTTGTACTATTCAATCCCATTGCATATATATATATATATATATATATATATATATACATTACTTTGCATATACTGTGATATTTATATATTAATTATTTATACTATGTGGATTCTATATTTTTCCAGTGCTGCTGGTCTCTGAGAGCTACTAAACTAATTTCATTATATTATTATAATGACAGTAAAGTTTCCGCTTCGAATCCTGGCTCAATCTAAGCACTGTTTGTGAAACCAATAGTCTCAAACTGTGCAGATTTGCCAAGACATCAGGAAGTGCAATAAAAATGTAGAGATCTCAATATGAACGCTTTTCTCATCAAATATATCTGAGCTGTTATTCTCATAAATTTTATAGCTCTGTACTTTCACTGTGCCGACTGCCAACTCATTTGTGACTATTTTAAGATGTCAAGGAAACCATTGATACTTAAAGTCATTCTACCATCACTTATTTACCCTCATATTGCAGAAAACACGTTTCTCTTCGGGATTAAACACAGAAGAACATTAAGCTGAATGTCCGTCCATTTTTTTTTTTCCAGCATTAATGTTTCATATAAGTGGTCCATATGACCACTATGATTTGCTATATTCAGCCTTTTGAATGTGACAGCTTTGTGTGAAGAACAAATCAAAAATGTCCATTGAAATATCCTTGCTACAAAGTATATATAAATATATATATATATATATATATATATATATATATATATATATATATACATATATATATATATATATATATATATATATATATATTTATATATTAGAGCTGTCACAATATCAGATTTTTCACACCACGGTTATTGTGGCCAAAAGAATTCAAGGTATCGATATATATTCAGGGGGAATATATCAGTCAAATAACGATTGGATGGATGTGGAGGTGGGTAAAAACCTCACTGACCGTAGACAGGCACAGAGCGAATGGGCTGTTTTCTTGAAAGCCGAAAAACTCCCATACTGGCGAGCTTTTTTCGGATGTGGGCAGACCCTCTCACTCTCCCGCTTGGATGACATGGTACATCTCAGGGTAGCTGCGCGCTCTGCGTCTTCTTCCTCTTGTTTGACAGGTGTCAGCATTAAGGTGCAATATTGCCACTTGAGAGGTCAACCAGGTACTGGCGCTGGAGTATTTACGTGTCATAATATCATAAGAGTCCTATTCATTTTAAATACTGTGGTTGTCACCAATACAGGTATATTGTCACACCATAAATTAACAATGTTGTTGTTTCATGCTTTGAATATCACGATTATCGTCAAGACTGGTATATTGCGACACCCGTAATATATATATATATATATATATAAGTTGGTCCAGTGCTCTGTGTATGATGAAAGGCATTTAAAAATGTAAAATGTTTTGAGTACTAACAGAAGAAGGGTATTGGTTGGTGAAGGAGCTCAGCTCTTCTTAAGTTCTCAAGGTTGAAGGTTAAAAATTAATACAAATTTGACTTCAACTCTCTTGAGTAGATTGTGGAAAGGTTTAGTTTTATGTGTGCACAGTCCTATGCCTTATCACCATATCGTCACATTGACATTGTCATCAGAAATGCAGGTTAGAATTGTAGCTTTGAGGCCATTGTTGGGTCGCAGTTGGTGAACTGAAATATTCCCTTGTGCTTACTGATGTTTCGTTTAATTAAGCCCATCAAACAAGAGGACAAATATGATACCTTATTATAATGAACCACCTCTTTGGAACAATGAGCATCGGTCACAATCTTAGTATAGTGATTTCATCTTCTGCTTATCAAGCCTCTGTATCTCATTCATCAAACAACCCTTCTCATTTCTGCCCATTGATTTAGCAAGAAATTCACAGATGAGCTTCTATTCTAGAATTCCAAATAACAGCTTGCCATTGCTTTGACCCCACAGTCTCAGTCAGAGCTGATTCAGAGTCAGTGCAGTCTGAGCACACGGTCATATCATCTGTATAATCAGCTCATTGTTTTCTCTCGTTGTGGTTTTTAGTCTAGGTCTGATGCCGAGTCACAGCGGAACGTACCATCCCCAGTCTCTGGGTCAGCTGCTGCGCTTGGCCTTTAAAGCCAGTCCTGCCGAGCGTCCAAATGTCAGCATACACGCAGACCTTTCCTCCGTGTGTATGTGTCTGTTTGTTTGTACATGTGTGATGAGGATCGATGTAGTTTGCTCCATATGCACAGCTCTTCCTGAAACATCAATGCATGTGTGCCATACTAAAGGCCTCAAACACCAAAGTTCATTTTTGGTTAGGGGTAAAAAGTAGTTTGGTATACCTTTGCATTGGTATACTGTTAGCGAACATCCCGATGCCGACCGCATTGAGGGGAGCAGCGAATAGATGAATATGTAAATATGTCTGCATGCTTTCCTCTCAATATCAAAATAAACACACAACAAAAATGACAGCTGTGACAAAGTAGCAGTTAAGAAAGCATCTGGTTATGGCAACGTGGATACGTTTGCAAGTCACGCCATGCTTTTTTATATAGCACTTTATACAATAGATCGTTTTAAAGAACCTTAATAGTATTGAACATGGCAAAATAGCGTCAGAGTCGCTTTCAATTAAAATGAGAATTTCTGCAGCTCGCCAGTTTATCCATGTTCTCACTTTTGTCTGACCTCAACAGACTGAACAGAAGAAATCAACCAGAGGAGATTTCCATGTCGAAAGCAGAGTCCTAGAACACACCGACCTATTATATAATCAGTATGGATCAATGTTCAAAGGTGTTTGCCAGCTGGAGCGAACTTTTTGCTTTGAATGAACTCCAAATAAACTTTATTTTGTTCAAAATGACATCACAACAGTTCATTCTTCAATTTCGCTTTAAGTATAGTTGGGGCTTTAAGGATGCACAGAGAGCCGCTTCTGTTTCACTATATACACATACAAGCCTGACTGTGGTTTGTGCTGTGAATGGCTGTTCGGGTCTGTGGTGTGATAAAGGCTCTCTCTCTGTCTCTACTGTAGTTTGTTCAACCACTTGCTGACTTTGAGCAGCAGCACTCCTCACTGATCGGCTGATCATTAATTCTTTTTTTATGTCATCTTTTTGATGCTGTAGCAGTTTTTCAGTTGCAGCGGTGCCCTGTTGGCTGGAGATTTCAACAGTGTCAGCACACACACACACACACAGACACACATACACACACACTTCTTCAGAGGCTGCTTATATATTATTCAACCCCACAATCCTCTATGTACATTCAGCCAATTCAAGTTTAGGTGGCTGGATAATACGCTGTTTGGCTTTCTAATGGACTCTACCTGTAGAAAAGGGAAAAAAAATCACTATTAAGATGTCTTTATTCTCTCAATAGCTCCCTTAGGACAACAATGAGATCAAATGGAGACTTTTACTAGTCTTTCTCTAGAAAAAAGACCCCAGTAATAATATTTTCAGAAGACAACTCAAGATACCAAAGTTTGTAACCAGAAGTCAAAGATCTCAATAGATCTCATTGTATACATTTCTCCCAAGAGCAAATGATCAGAGTGAGAATTGTCAAATAGTTTACTGTAAAGCTTTCATTTGTGAAAAAAGTAGTTTATCATACTTTTAAAAATAATACTTCATACAGAAACAATATACTTTAAAAGGAACTTAATTAAGTGCGAACTGAATGGAATGTGTGCATACACTATAATTAAATGAAATTGTATTATATTTTCAACACGTCAAAATAAATGTTCTCACGATAATGTCAAAATATTATTAAAACAATTTAAAAATGTATTTTAAAGTTTTATGTGACAATTTCAAAGTGCATTTTTTAAAAGCGTAATTAAGTGTGTTAAGGATGAAATCTCGACAGTCATGAAAGTGTACTCTTTAAATAAACTGAAGCGAACTTTTATATCATCAGTATTTTATCTGCAAATGGAAAACGAATTGAAGTACTCTACAAGTGCACATTCAATAATTCACACTTCTAACTACATGATTCACACTTCATTTCACAAGGGTTACTTTTCACAAAAACGTGTAGTGTGGACCTATGAAATAAAAAAAAATTACTCAACTATTATAGAAGTGGTCCATATGATTTATGTTCTGTATCTCTGAAACTATCTGAAAACATATATGCAAGGATCAGACAAAAAAAAAAAAAAACTGCATATTGTCCACTTTGTCTTGCACATGTGTGTACATTCAAACCTGACCACAAAAACCAATGACATAATGTGTCAAGTTCGAGAAAAAAAACAGAAAAATATAACCAATGCACAGCGATTAACATAAGATACTTTAAATTCAGTTGGATCCAGCTGATGCAGTACTTCTGCATACGTACGTCTTCATGCATGATTGTATTAGAGATAGGAAGGAAGGGTACAATTTCTTTCAGCTCGGAGATCTGTGTATGTGAGAGGAATTGAATTCATGGAGTAATGGTGTTTGAATGAAAGTGTGTGTTGTGTGAGTGAGAGGGGGGGAAGAGAGAATGCAAGGGCTTGTGTTAGTGCTGGCCTTCTGTGCCAAATCTCAGTTATGATTGTGTCTGTGCATATTGCAGTGTGAATTATCCGAGGGGTGAAGTGAGGTGTGAGTAATCCAGGCAGTACGAGCCGTTGATTTCTTGCTGAGAATTCTGGGACATACTCTGCTGATGGATGGTGGCTGTTTCTTACCGTCTGCTTGCTTCTGAACTTACTCATATTTCTTATGAAATCTGCTCTTTCATTTCCCGGGACACTTCAAGAGTTTTCAGTTATGTTTAATTTAAGTATCATGATCTAAAATGTCAATTTCTGGGACTATAGTGCTATAAAAAAATGTGAAAGCAAAATGAACACTGTTTTCTTTACTATGTTCAATAGATTGGGATAAAGCCATTCAACACAACAGGGTTTCTGGTGGAGAATGCTGATATGTGGTTATGTAAAGGTATAAGCAGCATTCTTACAGGTGAAAAAATTATGTGTTTGTGTGTGGGATAACTAAAGTAATGGAAATGTATGGAGAAATCTGAACATTAACAGAGTCACATGGACAGTACACGCGGCTTATGAATATGCCACTAACAGTGCATATAATCCTCATTTTTGTATCTTAAACCACTTTCTCACAATAAATGGCATTCTCTTAAATTCAAAAAGAGAAACATGCGATAATTCGGATGTTAATTCTTTCTCATATATTTGCATGCTCCATTCTTTTGGGTGACAGCGGATGAGTGAGTTCTTTGATCCTACAAATGTTCAACATGAAAATAAATTTAATAACTGGAAACTAACATCCTATTTATTGATTATATATTCAAAAGTTTACGTGATTTTGTTCTTCTTTCTTTCCAGAGGTGTTTGTCAGAAAATAGTAGGTGTGAGAAACACAGATAATCTTGATTTGAATGACTATAAAATCACAGACTAGTCCATGTAAATGTTGAAATTACCTTACATTCCCCATGATATCAATTACTGTCTGATTACGGCTTGGGAGAATTTTTTTTTTTTATTTCAAATTCTGACCATCCGCCCTGTCCGTTCACCACAGCACACATACAAACTCGCATTGCCTGGTTATCAGATCTACAGCCATGGTTTGCAAACACCTGGTTCATCTACCCTCTCAGTTTTTGCCCTTTGAGATTTTGATCAGTTCAGTCTCTTTGGTTGGTTTAGCTCCTGCTGACAACCACTGTATTGGCAAATCTGACATTCCCAATGGCCCCTATGGGTCCAGAGCCTTAAGCACTATAACTCTAAGCACTAAGATCTGCCGCTGGGTCATCCACTCTGTCATCGATTGATTCTGTGTGCTCCAGTAATCTGTTAGATGACTGTTTACTGGGATTAACCCTTTGCAGACCGCACTGTAGAAGCACAGCGGGAATAAGACTTTTTTTTTTATACTGAGATGATTTTAGCCAGCTTTCCCTCAAAAAATGACAATCTTTTTATCACATAGGAAGGATTTAGTTAAGTGGTGTTTGATAAGGCCTACTGTTAGTTTTGGATATCAGAACCACTTATCAGTGTGCTGAAAACCACCAAGAACACCTCAGGAACCACTTAGCAAACACCTCCAAAACCCTAGCGTAGTGGTGAGTTTTACACATTAAAACATTTTCTTCAGTTAATGTAAAAATCAAATGCTATTTGAAGCATAACACATAACAAAAAAATAAAGCAGGAGCAAGCTGCTTATTGCATCATTCACAGTACCATTAGCATGACCCAAGACTAAAATGCACTAGCGTCAGCATTCGAGAGAAATAACTCCATTAGTCCTAGCAGAACCTAAAATAAAGGCACACAACGAAAACGAAATGTTAGCAAAGCAAACCTGCAATTGCGTTCAGAAATGAGCCTTAATGACAGTGGAGTTCTAACAAAATGCGTGAGAATCGCTCACACCTCCTAATCATTGCTTAGACAGTCCAATTTTCCTGTATAGTGGCATCATTTTCTTCACAGAGGCTCCTTATCTGCCCAGTAGCAGCGTGGTGGTGAGAATGAAGGGATTGCTGTGACATTTAGGTAAAGAGCAGCCATCACAGCAGGGAGCTTTTGAATAAAGACATATATAATAATAAGTATAGGTCATATAATCGTACACTCAGGATGTGTGTGTCCTCAAATTAATTAGGGTGTGTGGAATGAAAGAGTTATGGGATATGGCGGATGACTTTTGGTAGAAACCATGGCTGTGATCTTCACCTTGAAGCTTCACCAGAGAAGAATCCAGCAGAAAACCGAGGGAAAGGAAGCTTCACTTTCTGTCTCATGAGATGCCTTCATCTGATCGATTTTTGATGGCAGCATAGATGTGTCCTTCACTGCCTTTGATTTCCCTCAATCCTATACTTTCCATTGTGTGACAGTGGAGCTGAAAAATAACAATGGCATCTGAAAGTTGCAGATGGTGGTCAGTTTGTGTGTAAATGTACATTTTTTACCATTGTTTTCCAGTTTTGAGGTAATTTCTAGTAAGAAATTACGATTGTAGTGATAGTAGTGATAATATTTGCTTAGTTATCATCAAATCTCACGCTATTTTGCTGTAGACCATTCAACCGTTACGCTGCCTCAGAAATCTGTCTGAAATCACTTTCGTCAAGTGCCTTCGTGTGCAAATCATGGGCAGCGAGGCAACAAGTCAGCTGCCTAAATTTTCGGATGCAGCCTTGGTGTAGTGACAAATCACTAAGTAAACTGAAAATGTGATATTTTTAGTTCACTTAGTGTAAATAGCATTCATCAGTATTTGCCTTTAGTGTAAATAGCATCTATTGCATCTGTTGCTATTTAGACTTAGTGCAAATAGCCACTGCCATTAGGTTTATGTGCACATTTATGTCACAAACTTCATATTCAAAATTGATTTTTTTTACTTTTTTTCACCCACACTGCACGAAAATACATACTATTCTCCTAAATTTCTTTATTTATTTGTTAAAGAATAAACTTAGTATTTGTCTATTTTGAGTCCTAATTAGGAGACGAGAAGCACATGAACCGTTGTGCTGCTTATATTAATCAAGGAGTAAAAACACCCATTCCCAAAACAGCGAGACTGGTGACTGGTGAGACGTTGTCCTGCTCCACTTCTAAGATGATGACTGCAAGGAAATTTTCAGAATGACATGACATCCATTTATGACACTAAATTCAACAACAACAGCAGCTCTTTCGTCTCGCCGTACGCCATTACGCCATTTCTCCGTCATTGCACATGTGCAGTACTTTCAGTTTCGGTTTTAAATCCGATCAAGTGTTTATGTCCTCTCGATTGGATTATAAAAGGCTTAAACCACCCCTTACAACCCAAATGAAATTTGAATGGAATTTGGCCAATTCATTCTGATTGACGTGGTTACCGTTTTTTTTTTTTTTCTGACTGTGCTAGTAGTTACAGTTGGATTATTACGATCCATTTAAATGCAGCAATTATTGCATGCCTAAAATAGATCAAAAGTCTAATAGATGAGCTTTCCACAATTTGCTGTGTTGCAAAATTCACATTTCTGTTTCAATCTCCTCTACATGCTTGTCCTGTTCTGCATCACTCACATCAACATCACTGACCTAACCAGACGATTGCCTTGAATTAGATCTGCGCCAGGCCTGATGATTCCACGTCTCAGCACAGATATCAGGATTCATTACATATCCTCCTCTCAACTTCAAGCTTTTGGGATTAATGATAGCATCTTCTGCCTGCGTGGGTTATAAACACTCACAGAAGATCAGAAAGTGGGCATGTAGATATGTTATTTTTGGTGTAGATCACTCAGACTGGGTTCATCTGACTCACCCTGTTTGAAGTGCTGCTCCATCCTTACGCTACCCAAATGGGACCAGATATGAGGCAAATATCACTGGATGATATCCAATCGGAGGAAGAAAGGAGTAAGTTTAAAGCAGAACACTCCAGTCGCCAGCAAACCTAAGGAGTATTTAAGGACTTTTCACACATATTTTCTCTATTCACTAACTATTCCCTACATTAGTCCTCTAAAATAGTCTTGAGGGAGTAATTGAGAGCGAGCGAGTGAAGCGATTTCGGATGCAGCCTCAAACTTTAATTTGGAATTTTCCCCACAGAATCAAAATCTAAAAATCAGAATCAAAATGAGCCTAAACAGTCAGTCAATTTTCATTATAAGCAGATCATTATAAGCAGACCTGAATTGGCCCGAATCTCTTCTTACCTGATGCTGACATGAATAAATTAAAAAGAAAAACCAGAACAGAGACAAACCAGTTCAAACCTCGAGGGCAAATTTTTTTAACCCGACTGGACCCGAATGTAAAAAAGCAGCGGTGTCTACTATGGTTGTAAAGTGGCAGAACATTTCCAGTAAATTTCCCAAACTTTAAAGAAACTTTGCAAAGCTGTGGAGTTTCCAAATGGGAATTTATGGAAATTCATTGAAAATTGGGGGTAATTTATACAAACTGTATCATATACAAACATAAAAATAAACAATTTGTTTTGTCATAAGCAGACATGGGTGCAAACTAATACAAATGTAACAAATGACATTTTTGATTGATTTATTTGAGTAGAATTTTAAATGAATATAAAAAATCCTATTCAAAATTTAAAATGAAAGCATTCTCTCTATTACATTAATTTTCATATTAAACAGACATTTATCTTTACATTTAGGACTTTAAAATATGACATTTTGTGTTAATTACATGAACAACGCATTGATATTTATATAAATACACGTATGTATTATATACACGTATATTACATGATCATATGGAAATGTATTATGTGCCTCAAATTCTCCAATAGGCATGACTCAATTTCATCTGTGTTTGATGTTCCAGGGTGTTTTGAATATGTCACGTAAAGTGAACTGATATCCTGTGCTTAGGGAATAGGGAGTAGCGAACACCGCATTGGGACCCTGTGAATCGGAGCACAGCTAAGGTCTTTAGGATCAAATGAAAATTACAGTCAAGACTGTTTAATTAGACTTGGAGCTGAACTCTGCAGGACAGTGACTCTTTAGGACCCGAGCTGGCCACCCCTGCTGTAAATCATTCATTTTTTTAACACACAGTTGAAAGCGATAATAAATGAGAGGATGGTGGTCATGTCGGATTTCATCCCCACTTAAACTGACGGTGTTAAAGTCCCAGCTGTGTTATAACACCTCCCTGCTATCCCCTACTATTTTTTCACATTTTGAAACTTACTTGTTATTTTGATTTTCATCTTTATAAACTGAAAAAAACTCGAGAATAATGATGGGAAATGTTTATGATATTGCTTTGGAGAAACGCTGCATGGGGAAAAATTTGTTTCCTTCTAATTCTCCAAGTGTCTCCTTAGATGACACTAAGGTTTCTTATGAAATCCAAACCAAAAGCAATGTCTGTTATTGGTCTCTACCCAATAGACTCTGCAATTGCTACAATCATGGTGCAGTTGGGAAATAAAGTGCCAGGCATTGGAAAACAGCACACGGATGAGAGTGGAAAAATCAATCTCTTTTTTTAGACATCCAACAGCACAGAGAGAAACATGGGGTGGGATGCTGATGGCATCTGTCATTGCGGACGCTGGTGCGACATGAGGGCCGACGTGGGGTCATACTCGCAGGGGATTGTCATTTTAATAGACAAGCATTCCTTGTCTGTCGCGGATCATTTATTGGGGCAAAGAGCAGCAGTTATTGCAGTAGGAGAAGCGGCCATGGCGCCATGCAATGCTTGACAGCTTGAGGATGGCGAGTGGAAGCTGTCCTCTTTGATCTGTCAAACCTACATGATGGAACACACTCCGCATATACCAGCTGCTCTTTTGCAAGATTACATGCACCTGGGGGCGCATCCGTGTCCTCTTAATGCGTGTTGTGACATGGAGTTGTTGACGTCCCATCGTGATTGACTGAAGTGATGAGCAGTCATCTCATGAGCCAGTGTTTAACACCAACCCTGAAGCCTGAACAGACCCAGTAACCTTCCATTGACCGATTTATGAGATGAAAAATTAAATGGTATCATAATTGGCCGTGTCTGTGAAGTGCTAATTTTGGGAGGGTATATTTAAGATAGACTTTATTAAAATCTAGTTAGACTTTAACATCTGTGTGTATTCCAGCCTTTAGGAAGAGTCCATCTAAACTTCATTCAGAACAAACAGTTACCGTTCATTTTTATGTGACATTTAGGGCCGGTGAGCTGGCCAGTGTATATATCTTCTGAAAAATTCATGATCAGAAACACCCTTAAAAAAAACTATCCTCTGAATGGACGAATTCAGAGTCTGTGCTCAACATACCCTATGCAATTTCCGGTGAAACCTGCAAATCAGGGCAAAAATCTGGGAAAAAGTTTAGTGTATTCCAGTTTCATGAATCTGATCGCTACTCCTCACTGCACATCTCTTCATGATCTCTGTGTTTTCAGTGATGGAGAGTAATTGTCCTCATCAGAGAGAGATCATGTCACTGCATGACTAGAGCTCGGCAAGGGAGACATATTGGCAGAATGCTTAACCTATCAGTGGTGTTTGACCTGGTCATGTGCATTCAGAGTAAAGTGTACTGATCACAGCCCTGTCAGGCAGAGAGACAGAGATCCTTGGTTAGTCCCAGTTGATATTTCCCCCTCCACCAAATAGGTGCCTGTGAATAAACTCACATTTGCCTGAGGAAGTAACCATAGCAACGCTTCTTGAGCGCCTTTCAATAGTCTTACCGGGCATTACATTTACAAAACATAAGTATTGCCATTGTTCATCATATATATATTTTATTTTTTTATTTTTTATTTTTTTATTTAGTTTTTTGCAGGAAGATATTTTTTGTTTTGCTGAAAGAACTATGCAATTTATGCTGACGTCTTGGTGTGGATGCAGCATCATGCAAAAGTGAATGTTTTCCAATTCTAATTTAGGAATTTGTTACATGCTGAATACATAAACTTATACTACAGCTGTTGAATTATTGATTTTGATGCACAGCTAGGAAGTAGTCCTAGGTCTTGACTGCATTGCAGTTCTATATTACTTTGCAAAATTATTTCAGTTCATTTAAAAGGTCCTCACAGGCTACAACAGCAGAAGAACACACAAAGACTATTGACCAGACATTGGTGAAACAGTTTCGCAACTAAAAAAAGTTACGTGACCAAGGTGGCAGCGTTTATATTTTACGGTTTTGTTGTTAGAGATGCTGCATGCCACCCAACACTGCTGAGAGCTGCGCAGACACAGGTAATTCACATATTAATCAATCTCTCCCACTCTCTGTAATAGAATAACAAGGGTTAGTAGGCTAGTTCTAAAATGACGCTTCAGAACAGAGACTGTTTATAACAAAGATGCTCAAGAATGCATTTTACACGTAAGCAGGGCTATTTTAGTATTATTGAGATACTTTTATAGTTTTACTTATTTTTATGTAGTTGTTGATACTTTTATATACACAATTACTGTTTATTTTACTTCAATTGACAAAAAAATACTGTTGTTGTTTAATAGCCTTAGTTAACAGTAATAAATCTGATTTTAAGGTCAAAACTGTATTTTTAAGGACTGTTAACTGTAGTATAACGAAATTGACCATTTAGTTATTAAAAATAATGTGCACCTGACTTAATCACCATTTTTCAAAAATTCAACGGCCTGTCGTCAATAACTCCTTAATTAACATGGCATCTTAAAAATGTGGCAATTATGGTGAGGTGAAAAACAACAATCAATAATAATGACATGGTCTTATGAAAAAAATAAAGAACATAATTGGCCACCTTTAAGGTTGAAAGCATTTAGATTAATAGAGTTGAATGAGTTAAAGAATCCTTGTCATAAGTGTCCATTTTATTAGTTATTGTATATGATTCAGAAGGGTGCTATTGATGTCATATCTGCTCTTTTGCGCAGCCTGCACTGCTGAGGACCACACGGTGCCCAACAGTCCATGTGGCATTACGCCACCAAAGGA
This sequence comes from Zacco platypus, assembly GCA_038088235.1. Lineage (NCBI taxonomy): Eukaryota > Metazoa > Chordata > Actinopteri > Cypriniformes > Xenocyprididae > Zacco > Zacco platypus. The sequence goes on from CM076068.1 coordinate 10,608,513, forward strand.
TCACAAGGGCTTACAACGACATTTAGACAGGCCTGAAACTGAATTACTTATAGAATCCCTTCAGAAAGCTGACCCCCTTGAATTCACACACGGACGAGAACAAGACACAAAGAAGAGACTCCACCTGTGAGACTAAGACAAGAGAAAGTGTAGGTGACAGAGTTAGATGCAGTTCCTGCCAGAGCAATAATGTGTCCCTGTGTGTGAAGCAGCTTCTGATAAATAAAGCGTGAGCAGTGGGGTGGACAGTAGAGCAGCATGTGGGAAGTGTATTTTGAACTGCTTTAATACATGCGTTGGGCAGGTGGGTCTGTGTTACTATATGTGACACAGTGGTGGATATTCATTACTGTACTTAAGTACATTTTGCAAGTATCTGTACTTTACTCGAGTATTTTTATTTTGAACAACGTTTACTTTTACTTCACTACATTCCAAAGCATAAGGGCGTACTTTTTACTCCATTTCATGAAACATATCGTTACTCATTATTTTAAAATGAAGAAATCGTCACATGCTCAGAGACTGTTAAATCGATTCGCATTCACGTCAACCACTTCGTTTGATGAAACACCAAATCGTTGAGTCATGTTAGTAACGACGGAACTTGCGATGTTAGTTGGCTAATGATGCTTTTGGGAAACCCCAGAGCGAGTCTCCAGTGAACTGAATTTACAGGTCTAACTGAAAATTAGCCAAGAACTGGAGGATCCTCTTGAGTGTGCGCGCGACTTATGGCGAAAAGTAAGTTACGAATGTTGAATTTTAGGATTAATTATTGTAACTGAAAATCATATTTAGGTCACAACTGTCAGTTGTTTGTGAACTAAATCTGCTGTAAAAGGCGATCTGTTTAAGCCCACTAAAATGCTTTAATGAGGACACGTCTTCATCAAAGTGTCTACAGATCGTGATCTCGATTCCAACACCCATGCGATCTCATTTCTAAATGACATAATTTTTCCTGTGTCTGAGCTAGAGAAAGCAAGTGAACCACAAGGTTTTATTATTTATTTGTTACAAATATCCAAATGATCACAAAAGTACTGAGATAAAATTTTTAGTTTGGACGGAAGTCTACATTAGCAAATAAACTGAGCAAATCACCTTTTAAAACTAACTTGGCGCTTTAAATAATGGTTGTATTGATTTCATCGTTATGGAACTAGGAGGCGACAAGTGACTGTTAAAAATGTATTTGACCTTGAGCGATTCATTCAAAAGATTTGTTCAAAAACATTGATTCATCCAGTAATAAAACAAGCGAAGCAGTTATAATAATAATAATAATAATAATAATAATAATAATAGGTTTTATTTATATAGCGCCTTTCCATCACTCAGGGACACTTCACAAAGGAAATACAAAAAAAATAAAAAATAGGAAGACATCACAGTCAACATGTAATAATAAAGACAGACAATAATAGAAGATTAGACAATGATAGTACACAGACAGTTAAAGGGGACATTAAATAGACGGGGTAAGGCACAGTAGCATAAAATCATGGACAGGGAAAAAACAGAACACAACTTATGAGTCACAACATTCAGAGAACAAATGAGTTTTGAGTTGGGATTTGAATTCAGAGATATTAGTAGTAGAGCAGAGAGACCTGGGGAGGGAGTTCCAGAGGTGCAATAACACTAAATGATCTGCCACCCATAGAAGAGAGGCGACAACTTTATGAGTTATGAGTGAGTCATTGAATCATTCATTCAAAACCATTTTTAAATAATTCATTTAAATAAAATAGATTTTTAAATAGACTACAGCAACTAATACTTTGCCTCTAGTAAATAATAAGCTATTTTGTTGAGTTGTCTGTCCAGAATTGTGAGAGAATCAGGATCTCTAATTGAAAATTCAATCAATCAATCAATCAATCAATCAATCAATAGTGATTCTTATTTTATCCAGAATTGTGCTGCTCTAGGACAAATTCGAATGAAACATGCACATTCATCTTCCCCGCTGCTCTAGCAATTTCTTAAAATGTTATGCATTACGCCCTATATGGCTTCTGTTTTTATATTGTTTGTCAACACAAACTTATTATGTATCTGCATCTACTAATCTTCCATAGTGACTAGTGCTGGCTATTTGACTATTCATAATCATTCATAATTATTTTGTGCAATATAATTATATCAAATGTATAATATAAAATTACAAAATAAACTTCTTCTACCTAAAAATCCAGTACTTTTTGTACTGAAGTAAAGTTGAAAAGGAGTAAATACTTCCACTTGAGTAGTATTTTATTATACCTATCTGAACTTATACTCAAGTCCTTGATTTGTGTACTTGCGATTAAGAAAACCGTACATGTGCTTCCAATTAAGAAGGTGTAATCTAACAAATCTCACTGTGTATGGCCAAATCAGTGGTTCTGGATTTTCTTTAGAAACAGGAAATGCATTACAACGAGATATGATGGCTGCTTCATGCACAGAGATATTGTCATTTAACTATGATTTGTGGTTCAGGGATAATCACACACATTTTAGCAACCTTTTTAATCTCTCTCACAATCCCCACTACTTCGTTCTGTCACACACACACACACATACGTCAAGCATTCAGACGCATGGGCTGAATTACTGCTCTAGCTGGTGATGATGATGGGATGGTAGTAAAGTGTGAGATGAAAGTGTGCTGTTAAAGATGCAATGAAATCAGAATTGGAGTTATGTGTTGTCCGTCTGTGTTATTTTCCACTAGCTAAGATGATGTTTGACAGTTTCTGCATTGATTTAGTCAGCCCAGACTCGTTAGAAAAATGCACCTGTGTCAAAATATGTTTATTCGTGCATATTTCGCGACAGTTTCAAAGTGAAATATCCAGTGAGTGGCACTAATAGAATGTTTAGTTTTTACCTCTATCAGATGAACGTGATTATGGCAACATTTTCTATCACGTACACCTACACTAAACCCTAAACCTATTATTTATCTTGCATTTTAGCTTTTTTTTTTAATTTTTTAACTCTTTTAAAAAAAAAGAGTACGTCGCAAGTACAATTGTGTACCAGATGAGCTATCGATCAAGCTTGTTATGTCAGTAAACGGAACATCCGGAGCTGGGTAAATGATGCAAACCCCAAAATATATATGTTTACAAATCATGTACTATAGTAAAAAGTGTTTTGAGGTCATAACATAATTGTGCAAGGAGCCATGATCTGCCCCGTAATCATAATTGTGAGAAGATGATCAAAAGTGTTTGCTATTTTACTGCCTGTTTTACTGAAAAATATGAAATGATTCTGAAGGAATCGTGTGACACAGACTGGAGTAATGAATATTTTTACATATATATTAAAAAATAAACTAAAAAAGACAATTGTAATAATAAAATTGTATATTATTAATTGTAACTGAAATATTATTTAAATTGTATATTTCACAGTATTATTGTTTTACTGTTTTACCAACCCTAAACTATGCAGTACATTACATGTTGTATATTTGAACATATATATATATTACAGTTTTGTACAGTTCTGTATGTAATAAAATTTAATGATGGGCAAACATTTACCAGTTAATTGCCCTTTTCTATCACTAGAGCAAATGTTCGCAAGGCTAGCACCTCAGTCTGATATGTCCTGTCTCAACTTCCTGTTTCTAAAGGACATATGTGCCGTCAACCTTTAAAAGCCTATAAGACGCATCATTGCAGGTCAGTGTTTAATTACTCCTGGCTCAATTCTTCATCACTGCTCACTGATCCTCTTAAATACCAGCACACTAAAGACGACTGGTGAGATATATGAGTGTAAGTATCCTTGAGTGACCCTAGAGAAAGAGAGAATGGATGTGTATGCATGTATGCTATCATCTTAGCACAGTCAATTATCTCCAAATCTTCACTGAAACTCATCCTGGGAAGAAATCTGAGGCTACAGTCATATGACGCTTTACATGCTGCTTTATGGTTTTGGCTCCATGCCAGCAAGTGTTTTAAATGTGTGCCTGTGGAAATGGCTAAGTAAGTGTATGTTCTCACCCCTGTGGTCATGTGACACCCTCAAGGGTATCTCAGGGGTTCTGACTCCTCAGTCTGCTGCTGAAGTCAGCAAAGCGCTGCACAGCTTTAATGAACATCAGCATGCTTTAGCCTGATTGGATAACCAGAATGGCCCCAGGGATGGGTTTTTTTCCCTTCCTTTTTTTTTTTTTAATTTGTCAGTTGTTGTGCTTGTCAGTTAAATTATTGGATGACTGGTTTGCCCATTGGCAGGGCTTCTCTCTCACTGCAAGTGTAGTGAAAGGGTTTCACATTACAGTGTGAGGAAGGCTCCTATCAGTAGTTTTAAAAGCTACAAGCTCTTGCACATCAGAAAAAAAGAAAAAAAAAAGTGCTATAACTGTACCTTTAGGGCTACAACAGCTTGTCACTGGGAACAACTTTGTAGCTTATTTGCCCCTAAAAATTGCATATTAGTACCTTACAGTTGTGTATGAATATAGAGTTGAATATATTCCCTTAAGGTGCTGAAATGAACCCTTAATGGCTAAATACTTTTGTACTGTGTACTGTACATTGACTAGTTTTAATTATGCTAGTAGCACTATTTAGTATCATTCTTCAAATGGAGTGGCAAACAAGAAATGGAGTTTGTAAAAATATATTCATTAAATTGTAAGTTTATGGATATTAAATAACATGTAAACGAACAAAGCGTTCTGTCACGGTACGTGTGTGTGTGGAATGAATCGCTCGACAGCAATAGTCCAAAAACCAAAATGCAGCATAGGGAAACCACATAAAGCATAGATGAGAACGGACCGAGAATGAAGGAGAACACCGGGTATAAATAAGGAGGACTAATAAGGTAATTAACTGAACAGGTGAAACTCATGGACTAATCAGACACAGGGAAAACTAGGTCAAACTAAGGAACACCAAACAGCAGACATGTGACACATGCTGGTCCACTCTGAAAACATATGCTTGACACTATTAGGCTGGGCATTGACACAAATTTCACAATTGGATTTGATTCGATTTCAATTAACTTTGATTCAATGATGATTAATTTGAGGCTTATCAGGTACAGTATAACAAATTTCCTTAAAGAAAAAAAAATCTCTCAACTAATGCTGTAAACTATATTTAACCCTAGTTGGTATATAATTATAACATTAAAGGTTAAAATTAATAATGTTATACTAATACATTTTTAATAACATAATTATGTTTCTAGATGTATTTAATGTAAACATTGAAATGGTGGCTGTCATAAAATAGATTTCTTCAAACATTAAATACTATTGAAGAAAAGGTTAAATGCTGCTCTGTAAGGTAATTTTTCTATCTGACTAACACGTTTTTGACATCGAACTGCTTTTTTGATATTGTTTACAAGCTGTTTAATTGTCGTCCTTCCGTGGTTGAAACACTGAATAAGCGATTACATGTGAAGATACGGATTTCAGTATACTGTACTGCATCTTTCAACATACCCCTTTGCGTTCATTCATGTTTATTTTGTGTTGTAACTGTGAAGTGGAAGAGACAATCGGTACTCCACGCTGCCGCTTACTTGAACTACATGTAATCATGCAATATTTTTTCATTTTCTTGTCCTATTTTCCTATTGGTTTTCTATGAAGAACATGTTTGACCATTGAGTGCATTATTATTTGGGGTCGCTTCAACCCACGGACGTGAAAAACAACCCGTGGCAACAGTGTAAAAGTTGCCCAATTCCGCAGGAAAATCATGTCCACTTATATTCATCTTTGGGCTTTTTATTTTTTTTCCATATTAAAGGTGAAGTGACAGCTTAGTTCAGCTGGAGTATGTCCGTGGCCTTTGTGCCCGTGTCAGTTATTTGAACAGAGAAAAGTCAGCTGTTAATGCGGTCAAAATGCTTGCGCAACCCTTGGCCACCCCCTAGCTACACCCCCCACACAACTATATTATATTATATTGATATATTGTTGTATTAAGATGTGACTGCATAATACTTATGTTACTTATGTTAATACTTAACTACTTAACTAATACTTAAATACTCATAATACTTATGTTAATTTAAGCAGACTGTTTGTTAAACACTCAGTTTATTGTATTGATATGTATTGACACGTTATTAGTTAACAGCCCAAGCGTTCCTTTAGGCTTAGGTGTATTTAAAAAATTGATAACGGACAAAATGTAAATAATAATTCAGCTCAATAGTGGATTCAAAGAGATAAAGGTCTTAGGACGTTCCAATGCGACCAATTGCAAGGGTTCCACCAGTAGTGGATACATGTACAGTGAAAGCAATGACGTACATCTGAATTAATGAGATGGAGGGACGTTAGCGAGGGAAGGGCATAAAAAGTGAAGTGGAATGCAGTCCAAGCTGCCAGTATTGTTTGCCTTCTAAAGTGTTTTCATGAACTAAATGGAACCTCATAAGTGTTTCATTGCTCTTCATGGGCAGCAACTCCCCTAAAATCCCTCAAGCACACCGCATAAATTGTGGTACTCACATGAAGAGACTCAACTAAAAGAGTTTGATGTAGCATACTAATAAGCTCAACAACTCAATACTTTAATACAGGGGTAGCCAATTCTGCTCCTGGAGGGCTATCATCCCACAGCGCTCCAACTCTAATCAAACACACCTGAACTAGTTAATCAAGGTGTTCAGCATTACTTGAAAATTACAGGCAGGTGTGCTGGAGCAGGGTTGGAATTGACGTCTGCAGAAAGGCAGCCGTCCAACCATATTTTCAGTTTTGAATGCATTACATTTAAATTGGACAATCCACAGATTTTTATTTGAGATTGGATTTAAAGTTAACATTTTAAACGTACTAACTTGCAACTTGATGACATTAATCACATTGTATTATATTGTAAGTATATTGTAGTTTAAATTTGGCAGTACACTTTAACCACATTTCAGACACATTTCAAGACAATAGAATTAGTTATGACAAAGATGTAATTAAGTTCTACTTAAGTTCCACTAATTGCATTTAATATGAATTCAAACTGTAAAACATTTTTATTCAATAGTAAATAACGTAACGTTAAAAAAATAAATAAATCTAGCTCCCTTTCATGGGGCCTCGAGCTTCGTCAAGACGCCGTAGAAGCATTCCCACAGCGTCTCGACGCAGCGTCTCGTTCCCTACTCAGGGAACAAGGGTTACATGCGTAACCCGAGACTTTTTCACTTGATTGAATCTAATTGAAACTTTATATAAAATTAGAACAGTGAACAAGTCCACTGAACAAGTCCAGTACAAATGTATATTGTGTACAGGACACAATGCTTCCCAGAGGTTTGAAATATTCTTGCAGCGGTAGCCGGGTGGAAAGTCCCACGGCACAAAAATGATCTACTACTTGTGACAAACAACAAATAATGTGTTATTTTTAACAATATTTTTATTTATTGAAATTCATTTTGATACAGATTATGCTATGTTTTGGGAAATATGCAATAGTTTCTTATCCATTTACCACGAAATTCCTCAACTAAACCATTAGCATGCATATGAAATATTACATTTTTTATGGAAAAAAATGAGGCTTAAAATTAAATTTGAGTTGTTTCAAGATTTGATCTTTTAGGGGCAGAATTCTGCTCTCTGCTGATCTGTAGGAAATATATATATATATAATTTTTTTATATATATATATATATATATATATATATATATATATATATATATATATATATATATATATCCATATACACATATACATCCAGCTCTCTCTCTCTCTCTCTATATATATATATAATATCCATATCCACATATACATCCAGCAGAGGACCCATAGATATCCATATATTTTTCTGGATTCATTTTTCAACTGCTCTTAAAAATGCAATGTGAAACAAACATGATCACACAAACGCACCAGCTCTTCGTCTGTGAAATATCCACCGTGTCTTTGAGGGTCTTTGCAGCACATGTGGGATTGTCAATGGGAGTAAACAGTTCTCGAGCACACAGAACGAACAGGTACAGAACGTGTAGAGCGAGGGGAGATTTTCCACTAGTTAGGGGCAGTTAACATGTCGCCCACCCAGGTCCCAAAGTCTATGTGTGGGAAGCACTGTGACATGAATTAATTCATGAAGAATGGGGGACTGGAGATGTTTCTCTGTGGCTCTGTTTACACCTGGTATTAAGATGCATTTTGGTCAATCGGATCACAAGTGGACGGCGCTAAATACAGCCAATATTGTTTGGTTTGGTTTAAAGACAATAGTTGTCTTACTGTTCCTGATTTCGAACACACACTCACAGAGTTCGGTATGGTCTTGATGTAAACTGTTATTTGTCGGCCTCCAATCGACCAAAACGCATCTTAATACCAGGTGTAAACAGGGTCTGTGAGTTCCACAAGCAATTTTTTCAATGGCTTTAATAAATTGGTGGGAACAAAATCTATATATATATATATATATATATATATATATATATATAATGTTGGAGTAAAAAAGAGGAATATGAGAAAACATAAGAACTATACAAAGCATTTTTGCTTTATGGAAACTATAAATGAATGATATATTGGTAACATTTTACAATTACATTAGTTAACATGAACTAATAATGAACTGCACTTATACAGCATTTATTCATCTTTGTTAATGTTTATTTCAACATTTACTAACACATTATTAAAATCGTGTTAACATTAGTTAATGCACTGTGAACTAACATGAGGCTCAAAATTAAATTTGAGTTGTTTCAAGATTTGATCTTTTAGGGGCAGAATTCTGCTCTCTGCTGATCTGTAGGAAATATATATATATATAATTTTTATTTATATATATATATATATATATATATATATATATATATATATATATATATATATATATATATATATATATATATATATATCCATATACACATATACATCCAGCTCTCTCTCTCTCTCTCTATATATATATATAATATCCATATCCACATATACATCCAGCAGAGGACCCATAGATATCCATATATTTTTCTGGATTCATTTTTCAACTGCTCTTAAAAATGCAATGTGAAACAAACATGATCACACAAACGCACCAGCTCTTCGTCTGTGAAATATCCACCGTGTCTTTGAGGGTCTTTGCAGCACATGTGGGATTGTCAATGGGAGTAAACAGTTCTCGAGCACACAGAACGAACAGGTACAGAACGTGTAGAGCGAGGGGAGATTTTCCACTAGTTAGGGGCAGTTAACATGTCGCCCACCCAGGTCCCAAAGTCTATGTGTGGGAAGCACTGTGACATGAATTAATTCATGAAGAATGGGGGACTGGAGATGTTTCTCTGTGGCTCTGTTTACACCTGGTATTAAGATGCATTTTGGTCAATCGGATCACAAGTGGACGGCGCTAAATACAGCCAATATTGTTTGGTTTGGTTTAAAGACAATAGTTGTCTTACTGTTCCTGATTTCGAACACACACTCACAGAGTTCGGTATGGTCTTGATGTAAACTGTTATTTGTCGGCCTCCAATCGACCAAAACGCATCTTAATACCAGGTGTAAACAGGGTCTGTGAGTTCCACAAGCAATTTTTTCAATGGCTTTAATAAATTGGTGGGAACAAAATCTATATATATATATATATATATATATATATATATATATATATATATATATATATATATATATATATATATATATATATAATGTTGGAGTAAAAAAGAGGAATATGAGAAAACATAAGAACTATACAAAGCATTTTTGCTTTATGGAAACTATAAATGAATGATATATTGGTAACATTTTACAATTACATTAGTTAACATGAACTAATAATGAACTGCACTTATACAGCATTTATTCATCTTTGTTAATGTTTATTTCAACATTTACTAACACATTATTAAAATCGTGTTAACATTAGTTAATGCACTGTGAACTAACATGAACAAACAATGAACAACTGTATTTTCATCAACTAAAGTTAACGAAGATTAGTAAATACAGTAACAAATGTATTGCTCATGGTTAGTTCATGTTAGTAAAAACATTAACTAATGAACCTTACTGTAAAGTGTTACCGATATATTTAATATAATTTAATAAAAGCTTTTCATGTAATTCATGCATGATCCATATTTGGTTTTATCCAAATAGAGGTAAAAACAATTTTGTAATTGCCACAGTTACAAATATTGGCTTCTCTGCACACTCTTACTGAATACTGTAAAGAATCTCATCGGGAGTGCATGTGATGTCTAAAATGTTGCCTGAGGTAAGGGGGCAGTTTACTAGATTTTGAAATGGAGCATATTTATGCCTCGATTCAAAGCAACATCAAAAGAAAGTTACTTCAATGGCTTCCTGTTTAAGAACAAATCGGCTAGCAGTGCACAACAACTTTCACATCCTGCCTCAACTTGCATCAGTTCCTTCTTTTTGAATTGTTTCTCCAAGGTTAATGTCTCCTTTCCTTCCCATTTGTTACTGATGTATTAATGACTTAAGTGCAATAAGAGAAAAATGATCCTGTTTGCAATATTTGCGATGTAGTAGCATCAGGTAAATCAAAGGGCATCTACAAGGAAATTAAACGCTTGTTGGTTTTAAAGATAAATTTGGCGCATTAACCTGACAAGAAAGATCTTCATGACAATGTTTGATTGTTCCCTATCCTAGCACATTTTCTGTGGGTAGGGGAGGTAAAAGTAATTGGCTGTAAGCAATTAAACAGCTCTCTGGTGGAAAATAATACGACACATCTTTATTCTCATAACATGACGGTGGCAACAGTAATGAGGGAATGTGCTTTGTCCTTATAAAACATGACCTAAAACCTCACAAAGAAAGCAACATGTTAGAAGAAATATGCCAGTACACGGCTTCTTCAATAAAGCAGACAAATTTAGAAATGTAGACCGGACCGGAAAAATATAGTGTCATTACTAACTTAGCTACATTTTCCAGTAGTGCAGTAACAGTAGCTTGGCTGATTAACTTGAAAGCTTCTCTAGCTTTTTCTAAAATACACTAATGTAGAGTAATAAAAACACTACACATTATGCTTTGCACCTCTAGCTTTACATCCAATGGAACTGGAGCAATAATGAGTTGTGTTTCTAAGTTTTTTTTGTTTTGTTTTTTGGTCACACTTTATTTTAAGGTGTCTTTTGTTACACCTAATTATACATTTAGTATTGAGCAATATTACGCAAATACATGTACTTACTATAGGGTGAGGATTAGGGTTTGGTTTGGTTTAGGGTCAGTTGCATATTCATTACTATTACGCGTAACATGGAACAATGACACTGTAAAATAAAATTTTTACTATTTCTTCTTATCAGTTATGTACATTAAAGTTTTATATTACATCTGATATTGGTAAATTAATGCTTATTGCATTGTTTCAGTGTCATGAGTGATATTTATATGTCTGAGAACAAAATAGCCTGCCTTGTTGGCAGATGCCATTTATACTAACTCCAAGAAATTCCGCTGATAACTGGATCAGTGGCATATAGAGTAAGATGGTTAGCATTATCCTTTGACACGGCTGTCCAGAGAATCTGCCTTTTTCTCAACTCATTCTTCTCCGGTTGGGTTTTTCCATATTTAACCCAAATCATGGGGTTGAAACAACCCAGCATTTTAAAGAGTGTATTACCAAGTTTAACACTATTTGCACTAATAGCATTTATCAATATGAGCAATATTCACTGAGCTTGTGATGGTTTTCTCTTTACTACCACCTGTATTTATAACTACTGATGTCTGTGGTGTTACCACAGGAAGAAACCACAGACAAATTAGCACAAATCCAGACTTTACTAAAATTGGGAGCTGCTATCATGATTGTGTCAAGATCATGGGGCATTTTAAAGTCTCAATAAAACTATATTTATCCAAATCAATATTAGAAATATGTCAAATCTGTATGTCATAATAAAGTATGAGATAAAATTGTCAGAAATTGAGCAAAATGTGTGAAAATTAACTGGAGAGAATGAACTCATCATGCACCCCAGTTCAACCACCACTTTACACACAGAAAGTAGTTCAAACAGAGTTCTTTTTCTTAAAGGAGCACTTGTAACACCAAAGACATGAAGTAGTTTTGATTAAATTGTACATGTTAAATAAAATCTATATTCATAGACACATTCCCCTGAGGGAAAATGCTTTGGGAAGTTTGCGAGTGTGTCTAAAGTGAACTGGAATGCACCCACCGTAAGATTTGAATATTGCCAAAGTTGTACATTCAAAATGGGTCTCAGAGAAAATCCAGGTGCAGAGAGTCCTGTAACACAGCAGGATAAACAAAGTGTTTATTGTCACCACTCACTGTGTACTCCATTCTTTTCACACAAAAAAAAAGAAGAAGAAAAAAAGTATTAGTAAACCACTCTCTAGTGGCAGTTTCTTTGAAGGATCTTAGTAGGGAGCAGGTCAAGGAGTGGACAAAAGGTTTAGGATGGAAGAGGGCTAACAGCTGGTGGTGACAGCTCTACTGCGCCATTATGAACAATCTGTGTGTCTGTGTTTTTAGCCCCCAGCTGGTTTGTTTGCCCATGAAATGTGGATATGACCCAGCAAGCTGTGCTTCTTTGCAAGCAGTGGTCTCTGTGTGGCTGTGGCCACAACAACTTTAATGCTCCCTGATATCCCATCAACATCGCGTTCATCAGCATGCATGTATGTGGCACACGGAAAGGTGGACGGAGTACAGCGATAATAGGGAGGGGGCATGTAAAATTGGATGGAATAGATAAGAGGGCGTGTAGGGGATTTCCGCATATTAATCATGTGTTTTGCCTGCCCCTCCATCATTTATTCATGACAGCTACTCCTCCTTCAGTGCCTGCAGAGAATGTGATGATATAGAGGACATCATATGTGCTGCATTCTGAAGTGGAGTAGTTTCCCATGAAGCACAAACTGTCGTAAGCCAGCTATCCAGACCTGAGGGGAGACATTAGCAATCACCAGAACTGCATTTATCTACTGGTGACATTCATCCACTGTTCCAGTTTACTGAGATCTACTTGCCTCAAGATGCCAATTGACACTGTTTACCTGTAATTACACTGCAGTAACATGGTAGGAATCAATGGCAGGTGAATATGATTTTGCCAAGTAGAAAGTTCCTTTTTTTTTTCTTATTTATTTTTTTTATTTATTGAAACATCTTCTCAGCCAAACAATCATAGTTTGACTAATTCTATCCCAACTAAACCATTAACTAAAATCAGACGGAATGTTTAAGTCTCTAAATCTATAGCACCTAAAAGTGCTCTGATTTACTTTATGTATTAAAGTAATACATAATACAGTGACTTAATTAAGTATTCACAAAGTGATTTTTATATGCGCCTGACATGATCATTATTTTTAAGTACATATAATTACATAAATCAGTTATGTTCTACAAGCAAGCAAGCACAAATTAGAAGAACAATTGCACTATTTTCACCCCATGTAAAAACACAATTAAAGGAGATCAGTTAATGCACTGGCATTTTCAGAATTCAGAAATGTTTCATTAACTAAAGCAACATACTTTGTACCATCAGATAATCCCATTTTCTATAGTACTTTTCAGAAAATTAGTTTTTTTTTTTTTTCAACGGTATATATCTAGAAGTTGGTGGTACTTGGTTCTATCTGTGTAAGTGCAGATAAGGGTCAACAGTGATGGAAGCAAAGGTGGGCTTCTCACTTAAGAGTCAGCGCTTGGCTGTCAAGTCTTGCTTTGGAGGATGGAGCCCAATTGCCTCTGGCAGCAATAAATAAAAAAAGTCATGCTTCATGTTTTGCACTCTACAAGCAACTAGCACAAGATGACTGCTGGGATTAAGCTCTGCATAAGCAAGTGTGTTATTTTTTTGCCTGCCCATGATTCCTGCAAATAAATTGGTCTTGACTTTTTTTGAGTGAACCCCTGACTGGGTGGTACAGCTTTGTAGACATCACTTTAAACTCCCTTTTCCTCTTTACATCCATCGCACTGGCATTTGTGTTTGGACAGATGACTTTGAATGAGTATGACTCTGTCTACAGGGGACTGATCCTCAGTTCCCAGAGTGGTGACCCCATCTCAGACTAGAGTGACTGTATGTCACTCTGAAATGAGCTGAAAAAAATACAGAGCTTGTTAAACACATTGTACCAATGACTTATGAATGAGAGGTGGGGCATGAGTGCAGTTTGGGAGGATTTTTGGGTGGTTGCTTAGTCATTCTTAATGACTTCCCATAATTCTCTGTCAGCTTACTCAGCTTACTACTACTACTACTACTACTAATAATAATAATAATAATAATAAACAATGTTATTAATCTGTGACTGAATTCAAGTGTTAAAGGCAGAAAATTATTTTGTAATCATTTCAGTGTTAGTGTAACCCCTTCAGTCCTACTCGCCCCCTGCTTTAAGCGGGACTCTCCTCTCACTAGCAGGTCTCCGTTACACTCACTCCCCTGAAGCTCTCTTCCATCCAGGTCACGGCACCAATGTAATCCCTCTGGTACTACTCGCCCCACTTCAAGCGGGACTCGAACTGGCATCTCCGGCATGGGAAGAGGGTGCGCAAACAAGGACACTAAAAGACCGCAGTCTCCAGCGCGCCTCTTGAGATGACATCCTACATATACAGTGCATATGGTGTATGTAGAGGCAGTGTGATACAGTTTTAAAACTATTCCTCTGTGGGTGATTTTTGGAGGCTAAGAAAAAAGTTCGAAAAGTTTTCTAAAGGTTGGTAATAAATTTTGACTCGATGCCAACTGCAAATGAAGTGTAAGACACGATGAGGGATTATGAAACTATTTATTAATTAATACCTTGATAATTGGAAATCAGCAACAATTCATCTTGAAAATAAAACATGATCAAATCATTATCATTAGTGGGGTGAAATAGTTGAGATCAGCATGTTGGAGCATCAGGATCAGACAGGCATGCAACTTCACATCAATCACAGCTCTGAACCCGTTAAACCTGTCAACAGCTCCCTCTGCTCATTAGTATCAATTATCAGAAAAGCTTATGAATGAGAGGTGGGGCATTGATGCTGTTTGGGAGGATTTATGGGTGGTTGCTCAATCACTCTCAAATGACTTCCCATAATTCTCTGTCAGCTTCCTATTATCTTCCTTTGCCCTATCTTCATTAACTTATTCCACTGCTTTCTCACAAATCTATTTCTATTAATACGTCTTTGTGTGTTTATGTTGTTTATTATTTATGTTATAATAAATATCATGCATTGTGCTTCTATTCATGTGCCATATCTGTTCTTAAACCATTTGGAGATATTATAGCTAGTTAAATCAACAAATACCCCCCCTCCCCCCCAAAAAAAACAAAAGACAATTTCTTTGTCGATTAATAGCATACATTGAAATATTTGGACATGGACATGATCTAAAAAGAGGTTATTAATTGGGGGAAAAAATGATGTAATCAGTTTAATACATACATAATAAAATAATTTTTTTCTTTTTTTAAATGTTTGTTTGCTCAGCTCACTGCCATTGCTAAACGGTTGTTAAGTTGCTCTCAGTGGTTTCTTATTGCTCAAATCAACCCCTCGTCTGAGACATTTTGGACTATATATAGCTTGGGTTTATCCTTTTGAGGTAGCTGTAGCAGGGATGTGTGCCAATTTTAAAATATGTATGGTTTAATATATATATATATATATATATATATATATATATGTGCATTTTGTGATAGTAATAACAGCAAACAGGAGCCATATAATCTGTTTTTTGGACTGGTGGTCACCTGAATCTCAGGGTAACATAAATGACAGCACAGAAATAAAGAGAACAAACATACTCATGCCTGTGATATTGACAGAAACGCAGCTGAGGAGGAAAAAGGTGGCAGGAGAGGAGCAGATGCAAAGATATCACTGTGAGAGAGATGCTGGTTCTGTGAAAGATAAAAAGCATGCCAGAATGGCTTCCACACACTCTCTCTCTCCATATCCCATTTATCACATCTTTGTGCCATTGCTCTGAGACGGGCTGTGTGTGAAGGAGACGGGGGAGCTAATCGAATTCAAATCCCCTTTCCAAAAAAGCCAAGTGGATCTTAAACCGAGGCTGGTGGTCCCAAGCTAATCGCATTAAAAATAATAATAATAATAATAAAAAAACCTTCTCTTGGCAGTTGATAACAGGTGTGTTGCTCAACGGGAACGTAGCAGGTGTTTATCTGACGTATTAATCTGAGTCTAAGCATCTTTTATAACATGAGGCACTGCTTGAGCAGGTGACTTCTTTTCCCTTGTCTTCTAGAGTTTAGTGTCAGTCTAATAAAACAGTCTAATAATCCTGTGATATACCAAACTATACAGTACACATACCCCCGGTTTCACAGACAAGGCTTAAGACTAGTCCCAGACTAAAATGTGTGTTTACTGAAAGCAACTTGCACTTGCATATTTTAAAATATGTCAGTGCCATTGTTTTGTTTCAATATGCGCGCCAGTAATGTTTCTTTTCTTCTTTTTTTTTCTATTCTTTTTTTTTCTAAGGCACATTTATTAAAGTTACTTAAATGTCCTAACTGAACTAAGGCCTAATCCTGGGTTAATCTAAGCCCTGTCTATGAAACCAGACCATAGTTCTGTATGTATTACAACAAATATGTTAAAAATGAACACATTACAGTTCATCTGGATATCATAATTGGGTTGGGACTGACAAGGCATCAAATGCACAAGAAAATTTACACTTGTTTATACACACTGCTTCTTTAAGTTACTGTCGTTGATGACAAATGCAAAATAATAATAATAATAATAATAATAATAATAATAATAAATAAATAAATAGAATAAACAACCCTGCAGCACATGTCCTGTTCTTTCCTGGTTGCTCACTGAAGGTGCCTGTGGAACAAAATTGGTAGTATTTTGTACAGTATGCAGTATATTAAAATAATTGGTTCCCAAATACCCAAATCGGCTAATCCACTGGGATTTAAGGTTAATGTTTCCACACACAGTTACATTTTTGTTTTTCTTAAGAGTTTAGTAAATATCCAGAGGACTAAAGGACTGGCCTTTGTCTTAATCAACACTATTACATAATTTAAGGTTAATAATTAATAAAACCGTAAACTATATGAGACTAGAATAGTCTATATATTTACTCATTGTATTTTCCAAATGGAAATGATTACTGTCACCATATATTTAAATATGAATGGTAAAATATTAACCATAGATATTGTGAATGTGTTTTTCTATTTATTTCTATTTATTTATTTTTTTTATAAGATTGCTGTAAATGACTGATAACTTCTAAAAATAGCTTGTAAATAGTTTTACAATCAAAATGTGTTTATTTGGATGATTTATAAGTAGAAGCATTGGATATTTCTGCTCTCAAATATTACCTTATCTAACAAACTTAAGAAGCAATGCATTTTTTATATACTCAGAATGTCAAAACCTTGAAATATATAATAATAACAATTAAAAATCAATACTTGGCTTCAGTTACACAACTCAGCACTGGAACAATACTCTA
Organism: Zacco platypus; assembly: GCA_038088235.1. NCBI lineage: Eukaryota > Metazoa > Chordata > Actinopteri > Cypriniformes > Xenocyprididae > Zacco > Zacco platypus. The sequence goes on from CM076068.1 coordinate 10,626,010, forward strand.
CTGTATTGATTTTCCCTACCTCTACTAAATATGTCATAGTTATGATGGATCCTGAACCTCCTATGACACATAATGGAGTCATGCTATGTGATGAAATTTTGATGTCTTTAATTTTGTTGATACTGCAGATGATTGTGATGTGCGGTATATAGTGAAAAGCTGCAGTGATGGGTGCAGTGTGATTTCTCTTTTCACTTCACTGCTGCAGATATGTTCTGATGAAAAATTGATGATTGCGCATGTTTCTTTACAAAAACTTAGATGAGGTGCTGCATCATCTGTCTGCTACAGCATGGTGTTGATATCAGTTTTAAACTATATGTTTGTTTTTTTCACAGATTCTATAGCTAAAAGGCATTTATTTCTGTGACAGGATTCATTTTACAAAAGAAAAAAAAGACCATTATAAAGTAACATGAGAGTAAAAGCTAAAAATATTCTATAGTTAGACTTTGGACATACAATTACAATTGCACAATTAGAGAGGAACAACATGTTAGCATGCTGCCCTCATCATATTGAAGAGTGGAGATGAGATAGACATTTTCAAAATGGTTATGATAAGCAGTCACATAAGGTCAAAATTGGCCCTTACGTGTACGTTTTTCTGGTCTTGCTGAGTGTGATTCACAAGTGCTTTATTCCAAAGAAAAATAATGCCTTTGTAAACTTTAATCAAAATGTAAATTTCCTTTCCATTTTCATTTGAAATGCTCACTTTTCACCATTCAATCAGTTCCCAATGGCTATAATCAAGTCACATTGCAGATGTGAAATGAGTGGTGAATATCATATCAGGTTGCTTTTAGCATCTCCAACACAGCAATTCACCTTCTCACTGGAACCTGAATTCAGTTTTACAGAGAGCAAAATGAAAAGTTTTACATTGGCAGGAAGAGTTGTTTCAGTTATACAAATCATGCACTAAGAATTGGCAGCTGAAAGACTGTGTGCCTTTGGTCACATCAGGCTGGAGTAAGCATTTTCCGCACTTCAGTTATGTATATGCAGATTGGATTTTGGAATGTTGCTGTAAATGCAAAGCACAAAGCAAATTAAGCACTTTTTAAAAAAGATGTATTATCACCCCTCTGATACTGTATAAAAAATACAATCCTTTATAGCAATACTTGATGTTAATATATTTGCAACAAAACTTCACTTGGAGAAGCTTAATAGTGACAGTGAAGGGCATGAACTCATGAGTTCTTTCTAATCAGCTTTCATTTGTCAGCGCTCACTGACTGAACATGCAAATTGAATTGTGGCTTAGACGTGAAAGCATTGTTTTACTTTAATGAGCCTGTTTTTCATGAAATGTATCAAAATGTTTGCGTACACACACACACACACTGTTGCACCTATCATTATGAGGTCATTCCATAGGCGTAATATTTTTTTTATACTGTACATACTGCATTTTCTACCCCCTGCACTAACCCTACCAATCACAATTTTTTTTTTTTTTTTTTACATATTTTTAAGAAAACAGTTTTTTTTTAAGCCAGGAGTCAGGAAATATCCTCATAAACCATGTTAATGTTGTAATAAAAGTGTAATACCCATGTTATTATACAAATTTGTGTCCTCATAAATCATATAAACAAGCATACACACATACATGCACACACACATGCACACAAACACACACACACCACTATAATGGCCAGGTTCTCTATGTTATGAAGGATCTTATAGTTTAATAGGGCAGTTTGATGACCTGTTCATCACTGGCACTTAAAGTTTAGTAAATGTCACAGGAAAAGATCAGCACACTGCATTCAGAAAGTGGAAGGGACACTTAATTCAGGGTTATTATTGTAAAGGGCTGGGTGATTATACCAAAATTGTTGAGTATTTCTTTTGATATTATAATTGCAATTATTAATGCAGTTTAAATTTAACATTTTGCTAACTGTAATGAAACTATGTACATAAAAGGAATGTATCAATGAAATAAAAACAACTAACAATCCATTGCAGAAACTAAAAATAATCTGCATCAAGTAAATTTGAAAATATTATTAAAGGTAGGGTAGGCGGTTTGTTTTATAAACACTTTTTGTTATACTGGTTGAAACTCTCATATCCTGATTGCATTTGTATTTTTAATTACGAGATGGCAACCCATGACGTTCTGTCAGATTGATCTGTTTGTATGTCAACACTATCAACGCCCAAATGAATCTGCAGCAGTCATGTGCTTCAAGTCAGAGCTCTGTAAGTTGTTTACATTCATTTTTATTTTATTGTAATGTTATGTGCTTTCAGACATGAGGTAATTTATGCCATCTCTGCTCTCATGATGCTTGGCAGAATCTGTTGTGTGCATTCATGTCTTTTAGGAGGAGGCATGGCTTTAGAGATCGCCCTATAGGAAGGGTGAGATCTTATGCTTTCAAAGCTAACTTGATATTGCTAGCCACTCCGAAAAAGCCTACCCTTACCTTTAAAATAAAAACAAATAAACAAATATAACTTTGCTGATATGTTTCTGTGAAGAACTAGCAAGAAGCAAACTGTGAACATGTCACACTATGCGATCAAAGACTCGATTTTGCCTTATGAAATGAGAAATTGTTTAGTCTCAGATGGCAATATTATTGACAAAATCAAAGAGTGAACTAAAGCCATAGATGTGGGCAGACTTTCCTCCAGTGAGGAATATCAGGTCCTTTCAGCATGGTGGGGGTTCCCAAAGCACAGCCTCAGGCTGGATTTCAGAAGTACAGCAGCCTGACTTTTCTTTTAGCCTGACTTGGAACTACATGGAATGGGTTAGAATCAATGGGATAAAAGCCTATTTCTTAAAATATAGTCAGTGTCCACTGTCTTACAATACATGAACCAAATTAGATTAGTTACAATTATACATTGTCTTTATTAAGAGCTTTTAAAACAAAACCATTGCTTTAAAATCAATATTTGGGTCATTTAGTGTCCCATGGATAATGACACAATACATGAAATATGAAATCTGCTAATTATGTGTGAAGAAATAGATCTGATGTGGGTGTTAGCTCTATGACTGCATGACCTTCTAACAGTTCTTTTGAGTAGCAATGTACAATTTTCCCCTTCAGCGTGTCAACAAGGCGCAAGTGGAGCGTGGGGCCTGGGTACTTTTAGTGGGGTGAGTGTTTAACACCCTTCAATTAGCCTCCAAGGGTACAGATGACCTCGATATTTTCTCCTGACAAACACTCCCTGGCCCTCTTCTCATCCACCCACTCACTTTGCTCTCCTGAGGATTCAAGTGCTCTTTTAGAGCAGAGGAATATAGACATGCTGTTTTACATAAAGCATCAAATTAGTCAAACATATTGCATGAAGTTTATATAATTCTAGTTGATGAGAATATCGTGTAATATGACGCTGTTTATGGAAATCTGATTGAAAAACTACATAACAAATACTCCACAATAACACATTTTATTCTTTAAAGGTTTATTCACTGCAACGGATGGAGCAAAGCAGAGTGACCATTTTTAATTCTTTCCAATGGAAGAGTGAATTGTGCACAGAGAATTGAGATGTGCTCAACTTTATGCAAATGAGAAGCGGAAATCACCGGGTGGCAGCAATTAGTTGTGACGCTTTCCTTGTGAATTTAATTTTAGCTTTATTAAATTGAAACTGTATCTTTACTTTGAGCATTCAGAAAGAAAGCTTGCATCTTTTCAACTGTAATCACGTGTATGTGATGATTATACTGGTTGTGTGCTGAAATAAACATAGTTTATACACTCGCGACAGACACACCCCAAAGTGGAGTCATTGTAGCGTTATCGGCGGCATTGAGCGTTTTGCCTCTGCAGTGTAAATATACTGTTACAGCTATATGGAACAAATCAAAGCATTGCCTTATTCACTGTCCCAGTAGTTAATATAAAGCATGGTTCTTCAAAAACAACCCTTGAGGTTCACTATCATCCAGAGTTTACCTCCAACCCTACCAAACATACAAGCTAATCAAGCTTTTTTGGATTACAAGTGTAATCGCTTCGATTCACAGGGTCCTTATGCAAAGTTCAATGCTCCCTTCTCCTTTAGCATGGGATGTCTGTCGAAGTTCACTTCACCTGAGGTATGATGAAATAATAAACAAATGTAAATAACTATAATATAGATTATACAATTGTGGAATATCCATCCATCCGTCCTTCAAACCGCTTTTCCATTTTCCATTTTCTGTTCTGGGATGGCAACTGAATAGTGATGTCGTTTTTGTGAATGCATTTTGCTTGGGAGCTGACTTTACAATTTGTCTTTTGTGCACCTTAAACTATGTTAAAATTAAATCTTTTCCTCATATTTGTCAAACACCCACATAACAAGGTCAATAAGCTGCCAACAAGGCCACCAAAACAGTTTAGAAAACGTCTAGCTGCAGCCAATGCAAATAAACAGCCAGAACCAAATAAAATATAATATTTCCACTCTTTGAAACTTACTTCATCTTAAGTTTCTACAGGTCTTTATAGTGTTTCTGAGTCAGTATTACAATGCTATTGTGATAGCAAAACCTGGCCCATAACCATTCCCTCTTGTAAGGGGCTGCAGAGTCATGCATGATTGTCCACAGGAGGCATTACAGCTGCTGTCTAACCAATCGCATAACAAGTGTTCCTTCTCCTCTCCTTAGTCTCCACTTTCGCCCCCCAGTAGCGCTCTGGTCCTCGGGGTCCTCTCTGTACTTCATCATACCACAAGGGGCTGTCTAAACATTTACACTGAATACCAGCAAGAAACGGGAACTGCTCCTGGTGTTGTAGAGGCCTTTCGATTAATCAGCACCAGCCCCTCTGAGAACCAGGAGGAGGGTAGAGAGCGGGCAGCAGACCGAGTGGTCATATCCTGGGTCCAAAATTAACCCATGCCAAATGCAAGTGAAATTAGCTTTGCCAAATAAATAAAACAGAATTAGTTGCCAGCTGGCCGATAACTAAGTGATGCAAATTCAGATCAAATATATACAAACTCTCTACTAAAGGAAACATCTGCCACAACTTTCCTTGCATGTAAAAATAACTTAATAATTGAGTTGTCATATGGACTTCATACATATTTTAAAATAGATTTTAATCTATTGTAAATGTAGTTTTTTTCTAGTATTTGTGTCTGGTAAATTTAGTGACTAGCTATTGGCAGATGTGGCAGAATGTTCATTGTGGACCCTGGATCTTGGCAGAAGAGGCACTTTAATGAGAGGGGTGGGCCATGGTGCAACCAGGCAAGATCTGTGTGAGGACAATGATATGAGATGTGTCCGCCCCCTGATTCGACAAACAGGAAGACACAAACAAACACACACAGCATGAGAGTAATGCACAAAAACATTCATTAAAGATACCCAAGCCATGTTGCTTGCAATTATCTACTCTTCAAAGCGTGTAGGATTTATCATTTTGTATTAGTTAATGCTTTTAGCCCTGTGAATGTAAAACGTCTGATTAATAGTTTGCTGCTATACACTGCTGTTTTCTTGCCCACTGTAATTATCTTGCCATTGCTGATTAATATAGCTTAACATGCTTGCATGAAATCACCAAATCCCAAATATGACACTGCGGGAGCTTTTTCATGCTAATTCATGCTTGGCTTGATGTTTGTGCTCAGACTAGTAACAGTGGCTCACGTGGACACACTATATGGCACAAGATCTTTCCACCTGCTCCACTTGGATCCCTTGTTTTGTTTTCTTCATAAGCCCCTTTGTAAGCATTCTGAACCAGTTAAACATTGCTGTCCTCACATATCTGCATTGTGAAGGAAGCAATCAATTTGGAGTGCATACATCCTCTGTTGGGTTGATATTAATGTAGAGCAGGGGCGGGCAACTCTGGCCCTCGAGATTCACTTTCCTGCAGAATTTAACTCCAACCTCAATCAAAAACACCTGTATAAGCTAATCAAGGTCTTCAGGATTACTAGAAAGTTACAGAAAGGTGAGTTTGATCAGGTTTGGAGCTAAACTCTGAAGGAAAGTGAATCTCGAGGGGCAGAGTTGCCCAGCCCTGATCTTGAGGATAAGAACCACCTTGACTGTTCTCAACAGAGCAACCTCACTAATGCATAACTGGGCACAATGCATACATCTGATTGGATGGCTGCCCTACATATGTCTATGTGGAGATGTGTGATGTGCCTCTTATTACATGGAAGGTGACAAGAAGACGAAGGAGAGTCAGGAGAGGTTTGCTACGCTTCATCAAACACTAGATCAGCAGGGTGCACGTATGTGTGTTTGAAGAAGAAACAGAAGAACGAGTGTCAACAACGTGGCTGATGTACCGTGGATCAAATTGATAGCTTAGAGTGACTGCAGATGAAACAATACATCACATTTAACAAGCAGCAATATGTTAACTCTCACTATTCGACTCCCTTTTCTCATTCATAAACCTGAAGAATAATGTTTTATCAGTTCCTGAAGCATTTTCCTTGAGTGCTAAATAACAGCAGGAGCAGGGATTTGGGAAATGACATGGCGGCAAATGGGAGATTGACCGTATTCTATTGAAGCAACTGGGAAAACGGGCACACACAGAGCTTCAGTAATGATTCGCCATGCATACATGCCAAGCTTGCTGCTGCTCCCCAACGCAGTCATTGCCATAAACAGCCATGTGCATATCATGAATGCATCTGCATTAATCTACTGACAGCTTGTGGGTCTTTTAAGCCATCGTCAAGAAGGATGATGAAGTCCCAGAGCTTATTTACTGGGTCGACCACACCACGTTCTCCATCTCAACAACAGCTGGGTGCCGATCTGCCCTCCCATGTGGGAGCAGAACCTGGATGCCACCGACGAAGCCAATTAACCGCTCATAATCCTTTACACACTTTTCACATTTCTGTAACCTGCTGTGACATAAGCACCCCATTTCTTTCTGTTTGTCTGACAGACTTAGGATGCAATCCCGCAGTCTGTTCACTACGGTACAGATCCAGCCCGAGAGCGTGGTAACATGGCCATTGTTGAAATAATTGTAGCCTCTCAGACGTTTGCACACACATAGGTGAAACAAATATTAATTTAGTGAGAAAGTTGATAGTTTCTTTTCTACACTTATTCATTGTCAAAGGGATCTTAAAATATGATAGCTATATTGCAAATCTTAGAAATTCAGTTTTGCTTGCTAATAAATGTCAGTTTGCAAACTTGTTTAGAAAAGAAGTGAGAAAGAGAAGAAAGGGTCATTTTTCCACACTTGAGTAGCTTATTTTCGCTGGAGTTGGTGCCATAAAGGATTTCCACACCAGGCTAATTTGAAATATATTAAAGTGAGCTTACTGCAAGGAAACCAATTTCGCTCGCCTTTGCTGGTGCTCCCTGACAAATGTAGAAATTTAATCAATTTAGCGGAGCTAAAAGTGCTGTGCTATCATTGTGCTAATTTCAATTATTGTCCCTTTAGCCATGTGTACGATTAATGCTGTAGGAGAACTTCGCTTTTACACTACTTGTCTTCCTTCTGAATTCAAGTCATTTGAAAACAGAACACTTTACACTGAGGAAAGAATGTGATAAATAAATAAACCTACTAACTAAATAAAGTACTTATATTTTATTAAGTACAAAAAGAAATAATTTAATCCAGTCGAAATTGTCCATGAGTGCTGCGTATTGTTAGACATATTAGAGTATCATGTTGACAACATGCTAATGTCAGACTCTACTGGAATCAATGGTGCTGACAATGAAGAGCGTTAGTAACACATTACAAAGATGAAATTCATTAATAGGCATCATGGAGAGTCAAACACACTTTTACAACATTTATTATTTATTATATATATATATATATATATATATATATATATATATAAAATTATATTTATTATTAATTTATAAATATACTATTGTTTAATAATTTTTCATGTTCATTTATAATGCATTAACTAATGTTAAAAAAGTACCTGATGCATTAAAGGTGCACTGTGACGAGCAGAGCGGGCGAGAGCCTTGAGGGAACGGCACGAGGCCGGTGGCGCGAGTGATAATGAGCGTCAGCTGCGCGCTACACCGGTCTCGTATCTCTCACGGAGGAGCTCCTGAAGCATAAAAGAGGAGCGACGACAGTGAAGGACGAGAGAGGACCAAGCCTGGATTTTATGTTGTTTTATTTTGTTTTTGTTTCAATTTTACTTTCTTTTTGTTGTTTATTTATTCCCGCTTCCTTCTTCCCATACTTACGAACTGCGTTACAAGCACTATGTAGTTTATTCATCCGCTAGAGGTCGCCTATTGAAAACAAAGGTGTTTGAGTGCGGAATCTTGGGGCATGTGGTCTTCACCTCACAGCTGGTGGGCAGAAATCATGTTCATGGATGCAATTATTTACGTTACTGTAGTATGAAGTAGAGCAGGGCCGAGTGTTGTGGGCCGCTGGAGCGATTATTAATGAGAGACGAACGCAACACACGCCACGCAAACAGCAAAAGTTTTATTATGCCACAATCGCCAGCGCCACTTACGCTTTTCCGGTCATGAATATGAGGTAACGCAGCTGTTTTAATCATATTAGATACATTTGAGTGTGTTGAAAATGATGTTATAACATTACTGTTTGTTCAATCGCCAGCTGCTGTGAGACACTTGTTGCACACTGCAGTAAGATAGATCGATAGTAGAATATTAAATTCTGGATGGCTAGAGTTGATAAAAGGCATGCAATTAATTTTAAAGCGTATTGTAAAACGGAGAAAATTCTGTATTTCTATTATTAAAAATAAAGCTGCATCTGATTATGCTATGTTAGCTACTTGACAAAATATTGTTTTTCTCTGAGGCATGGTACTTGCAAAAAAACAAGAAAATTTGATTTAAACAATAAGACTAAATTTGTTAAGCTATATTACAATAATTAGCTTTCTGTCTATAAATGTATCAAAATATTTATATAATGTATATTAAAGTGTCTTTGGTGTTTCAAAGACAATCAAGGGTAATGCGGATATGACGCTTGTACAGGCCGATCTTGCAAAGCCGATCTTGCAAGCTAATAACTGAACGCAAATGTATGCTCATCATGTACTCACATTCTCAAATATTTAAAAAAAAAATGTTTTGCAAGCTGTAAATGTTCTGTAGTGTTGAAACTCAAGCATAGTTTGAGGTTAGCGGCTGCAGCGAGTTATGGGAAGTCTCACATCTAAGTTCTCACTTCTAATGCTGCTTTAATTATTGAAGTGACAAAGATGAAGACCATCCAGGGTTCCACCCCTAACTTGAGTTTGTCATAGTGTTCACACTTTCTGGATGCCAGAATGGTTGGACTTCTCTCTTTCTGCTTCTGGGGTTTTGGAGTCAAATCTTGTTTGCTGTTATGGTACATTGTCTTCTGTCAGCCTGAGAAGGACCACATGTCAGATTTGCAGTTGGTAAATAAATTACAAGTGACCCTGTTTGTCATTTTAACTTAGTGATGAGTGTTAGGATGGTTTTAGTCTGGTTATATGAGGGTGAATCTTGCAAAAATATTTCTAGGTCATATTTCACCCCAAATCCAGTGAGTAATGAGTAAGAAACATCATTTTGCATAAGGCATATTTTGGGACTATTATTTATTATTATTATTATTATTATTATTATTACACAGTTAAATTGGTTTCAGGCCAATTAAGTACATTTCACCCCCAAATTCTTAAAGCTGCAGTCCGTAAGTTTCGCCTCTTTGTCGCCATCTCTGTTTGAAACCTACAATTGCAGTTATTTGCGTAATTATCATCTTTATGTGGGTTGTACATCGGCATGCCTCATCAGAGTTTATGAATCTAATGTTTTCCGTCAGTCACATTGATGTGGATACTGTACTTTGGAATCTACGTCTTGGAAGAATGACCAAAATAAGAATTTTCATAACATCTCTGCCGCATTACAAAAAAAGCATTACAATAAATTGTGCTACCAATGGTGATTGAATCTAATGATTGCTTAGCTTGGGTCACGTCAAACCATACAAAAAAGACTCTCCTTGCTAAAGTTTTGGAGTTATGAGTCTTTACTTTTGTGTATGTCACTCAAAAAAGCAGCTCTACACAACTCTAAAAATGCCTCCAGGTCTTAAAGGGTTAAATGTAGTGATGCGCACTTGAATTCGGGAGATGGGTTTGACTGTAATCAAATAAACCAAACTTGTCACTTTTTAAGTGTACTTCTCTGCTCACTGCTACCTCTTGATTTGATCTTTATGGCTTTTTTCTGTTCATCACATTTAATGCATAGATACATATGCTAGCCACCATGCGGTTCATACTGCAATGTTTTCAATTACATTCTTGCCAGCTGACTGGACATTTTCCCGAAGTTTGAAAATTGTCTCAAGGACCATTATTCCCTCCATTGATCTGAGGAGCTGCAGAAGGGCAAAGTGTAGTGGAATCTCAGTTTTTCATCAGTCTGTCATGGTTGGTGATGTCATAATGAGCTCCGCACTTACCAATCTCACCGTACAGCTCAGCGGTGTGGAACTGGCTAATGGAGCTTCAGGTGAATGTGAACCTGACTTGAAAAGGCGGGTCTTAATAACAGCACGTAAAGAGGATCATTTCTGTCTGATGTCGTTGTTTATGTTCGTATCTATGTGACTGACAGTCGTATCAAGTGTGTTTGATTTTACTAAGCATCAGCTGGGCAGAGCAGATGGCCTCATTTCATTCCTCCTTTTTGTTTCACTCTCCATTTATTAATGTTAATTTCTACTTCACGGTGGGAATTTCATTATTCAAATGGTGTTTATATTTTTTATCAATAAACAGCTGTATCTGCTGTGTATTGTTGGAGCAAATGTATGAAAGATCCCGGATGAGTCACTTTTTTGTTCCTACCCATGGCTTAAGGGAAACAAATAAAAAAAATAAAAAAACTGAAAAGGCACATGTGGATGCCAAATTGAGCTCAAAGATTTATTAATCAAATATTACAGTAAGTCTACAAATTAAAAAGGAAATCAAATAAAAATGCTTTTGTATCTATGTAATGCATGGCACAAGGATACATGATAAATGTTCAGTTGTAGAGTTGGAAATCCTTAAAACAAAATACCAAAAAAGAACTCAACAAAGAGGTTGAACCCCAATAAAATCTCACATGTCTCCTCAAGAGGTTCAGAAAAGAACTCAATATATTTAACGGCTTAGATTTGCCAAGATACCAAAGTCTAAAATTAAACTCTCTAGAGTTCTCAGCATGACAGAAAAAAAACCTCCCAGATTATTTTTAAAGTGGTGCCATTTTCTTTTAAGTTAAAAAAAAAAAAAATCAGAAATATCACAAAACCTTTCATGAGCCACTTCTTGTCAGTCTAATAGTCTTCTACAGTTGGTGCATCAGCTCTAGAAGGTCACAATGACTCAAAGACATAGATGGCAGACAAGGGAAAAACCAAAGTACATTTAGAAAATTGTGTTAATGCAGGATCATTGTGCTGCAAGGCTTGAAAAATTGTTCTGGCGTTGAATCAACTGCTGAATTAAATAAGAGAGAGTGGGAAGTTTATGACTGGAAATGCATCATATACCGCAAAAGTGGGAGACAGAAGGCTCTAATAAGGTCTTATGCATCTGTAATGTAGTCATATAAGAAAACTTTTGAAATTCTAATTTTATAAATTGATTCAGCGCTACAGGTTTTTAGATCAAAGTTTCATTAGTATCGTTCCTGGTGGGAGTAACTTTTTGTTTTATTAATACTTTATAACACACTGCTGATAAATCAAAAGTCCCACTTGTTTTACGCCCTATACACGTCAGAAACACTCCTGTTCACCTTCATGTCTCTGAGTCAGCCTGTGTGTGTCGGGTCCCTCTCATCACAGCCTGAACAACTGATCATTCCTGCTATAGACTGTCCATCTAATGAGGCCATTTTACTCAGCTGACCAGCACAGCAGAGACAGCGCAACATCAAAGTCCTCTGTTATACAGTCATGTGGCTGTTTTATTGTGCCATTCATGAGTCACGCACACACACACACACACACAAAACCTCCGCCACTGTACACTGATAGCAGATGAAAACACTGAATCTCTTGTTGAAAATCAATTTTTCTCTTTTTCTCACAGCTTAGTGACCTGGCTTGTTTTTTTTTGTCATTTTTCTTTAATTATCTGTTTCACCTCACAGGTGAGGTCTGACTGCCTCGTGGCGTTCCAGTAGATCACATCCATCTTTGTGAAGATATAAATAACTGATAAAAGAAAAAAAAAACAGATACATTATGGATAGAGAGGTTGGTATCCTCTTTTTATCACACCTCGTTTCCGCAGTCACAACAGAGATAACACCCGGCTGCTCCTCCCACCTATTCTGCTGTGTGACGGTCCGGATTGGCGCGACGGGACAGATTTGCTATTTCCTCCAAATAAATAGACTTCAAATAGATGAATAGAATTGGCTAAGATTTGCTGAAATGTACTGTGACATGATAAAGAAAACAAATTAGATTAAAGCAAAATAGAAAAGAGAATGGAGAAGCATGTCCATCTTTGTTATTAATTTGCCACCGTTTGACAGCCCAGCAGTCCACACGTCACTCAAATAAAACAGAAATAAATAAATAGATTAAAAAAAAATGGAAATGTAAATTAGACTTCTGTGTTTAATTTTTCTGTTTTGTTTTCTTTCTTTCTTTTTCTGGGAAAATTGCAGTGCGTCATGTGGTTCCAACACACTATCACTCTACGAACATTTGTCTGTGCAACAGAACAATGCAGATTCACCGCATTTCGAAAAATTCCAAAAGATTGGTTATCATTGAACCTTGTTTTCAGTGGATTCTGTAAAGCCTTAGTTATCTTCAATTTTTTCTGATGGCTTTATTTTACATGTATTTTTTTCACGCAGATTTCAAAGTATTGTCATGAACAGTGTTTCCACAGCTGAGCTGTCAGAGAAATTCAGACAAACTCAAGACAGAAAAAAAAAGGAAAGAAAAGAGTTCTACTATACATGGATTTTTTTTTTTCAGTGTGAAACTGTAGCTGTTAAATCTTGGGCTGAAAAACACTGCTAATTAATTCATGAGATAAGGACAACAACGTTATTATTTTTCTTTCTTGTTGTTATGATCTCAACAAAAGTTACGCTGAGAAAAAAGACCGTCTTTAAAAAGATTTATTATTATTAATATTTAATTAATATTTTGTTGTTCAACTGTTTTATAAAAATGATTTATTTATTATTTAAAACCATATGAAGATGACTAGCTTCTATTGATTCTAGCTTCATGCATTCTGTTTTTTGTTTTTTTTCCAACACTTGAGCGTGAGTAAGTTTCATTAAAAAGCAACATTTTTTAAAAAAAAAAATTGAGAGAATCTTATTTTTGTCAAAGACTGGGCAATGCTTTTATCGCTTTCTTTTTTGCCTGTGTTGTGATCTGGAGATTCTGAACCTTTTCAGAAAATATGTAATAGTGCCCCCTACTGTATATCTTGTAAAAGACGGAAAATTCCTTCAATGGCGAAGAAGCGTTGTCTCATAAATGAAGGCAAAATCTGTCAATGACGGGGAAAGAATTATGGGAACGTTGGTCATTAATTGATCCTTCAAAGACCCGCCCCCTTTAGTTACTGTTTCTATGTCCGACAAGCCATGCGCTCTCATACCACACATCATGTTCTCACACAATGAAAAATACATCGCAGAGCAAAGAGGACACTGACAACATGTCAACAGACAAGACAGAGCAGGTTACTTTTGATATGAAACAGTTTCATATTTAAAATATTGTAATTTTTTAAGAAGTTTAAACAATAAATACTGTAGTGGCTCTTTAATGTGTCGTGACAGATCGCTGTAGCTCCTTCAAGCAGCTCGTGAACCAACCATCTCTTCATACTAGTTCATTTATAGCATTAAATAAACATAATGAACATCAGAAGGAATGTTGTTTCAAGCGTAGAAGTTCAAGTTCACCAACGTTAATCTACTAACTCCCCTGATTGCTTTGTCGGACAAAATGGCGGATTTAGGATTGGTCAGATTGTCTGTCAATCAAACTGCCTGCGAAGGGTCATTTGTCCTGAAAAAAAAGTACCCCATGGAAATTTTGGCTTTAAGATATTTAGACAAGTAAACAAAAGATCTTATTGAAGCAGTGCCTATTATTAAATTATATACAAATGACACATGAAATTGATACTTTGTTGTAATTTTCAATATTTAAATGAAAAAAAAAAGTCAGTCACAGGGAAAACATCAGTACACACACTTATGTTCATCCAGCCTGGTCTCATTGTTAATACGCCGGTATAAATACATAACTTTCAAAGGCCCAAAATGTACATTATTGTACGCTTAAGCAAGTTTCTAAACGTACAATAATGTATATTATAAATAGACATATCTATAGCACTAAAATGTAAAAATACTTAATTTTTTTTCGCTGAAAAATGTATATAAAAATATTTAGTAAAATATTTACGAATCTTTCATGTCATAAAGATATATGTATAATTTAACTTTTATTGTTTCGGAGATAAATGTAAGATCCTTAAATCCCATTCCGAACCTAAACATACCCATTTTATACAGAATATTAAAAGAATAAAACATAATGGACAGGAATGTGTAGGAAAAAGTTTTTCGTAAACATATAAACCTAAACCTACCCATAACCATTTCTTAAAACTGCTGTTTATATATATATATATATATATATATATATATATAAACAGACAAACAAGCGTAATCACAATAATTTATTTATTGCAAAAATGTCAAAAGTGGTATAAAGTAGTTCAAGTGATGATGAAACACCCAAACGACCAGATATGATAATTGAAGACCCGGAGTCAGAGTTTAAAAAAAAAAAAATAAATTGAAGAAAATTTTACTGAAGAATAGTTTGCAGTTTCATCAGCAGAAGCCATTTTCAAGTCTCACAAGGAGTTCGTAGGCCTAACAGTAATACTCTAACAGAGTCCACTAACTACGTCATTACTAAGATTCTGATTGGTTAAGAAAACTAGACAAAACTGGTAATTTTCCACACAAGTAAAGATAGTCAGAAGCATATCTCCTTCCATCATGATGCTGACGATCAGACCCTGAACTTCGGCACAGAATGTCCTTCTAGGTCAGGACAAGCCATCTGCTGGTCTCAGAGTGCCAGTTGTCCACCAGTACCCATAACAGACCTGTACAGATCACTTGTACAAGGCTGAAGCTGATCTGAGCTCTGCACTGAACAGGAAACTCCCAAAACACACTCAGTGAGAGGTACAGACAATATTCAACATTATTTTCTGGTGTTTGAATGTTTAAATGTACAAATGTTTTAATATACTGTAAGTTGACGTTTTTCAAATAATTCAATATTTAGAAAGATAAATGTTGATTAATAACTTCATGATAAATCAGTCAAAATATATATATTGAAGCGGCAGTGGATTCCAGAATCTCGAGGGTACAACTTTCAAATTTGAATCGTTTGAGAAATTATTCTTCAGAAATGATTTCATTATAAGTAGATGAGTAAACTGCATTCTATAAATTTGACTAAAAACATGTATTGATATGACACATTGAATACAGCAGATTTAAAACATTAATGCCACAATTTTAATATTAATATAAGGGAATTCAAACACATTCACATTTGGATACATAAATTATTTATGTTTTATTGCTGTTAATACGCAAGTATTTTTACATTTTAGTGCTATAAATACGTCAATATTGTAAGTTTTTGTGTGTATGAAAACATAAGTAAATGTACGTGTGGTAGAACCACACTTTATGTACAAATACACACATATTCTCATGATCTTGCGTTGGTTTTGTCATACTTTCAGGCCAGTAGTTGGCGATGTCACTTTGTAAAGAAACACTATATGCCTTCTGACTGAACAATAGCAAAATGCATGAATATGACATATCTAGATCACCATTGTAGTAGACAAATGAAGATGCTCAACAACTTAAAAATAAAAACATCTAGCCAATTTATGTGCGACACCTGTGGCCGGCCATGTGCTTCGAGGACCAGCCAATAATAGTTTTTCCTTACAAATTGGCATTGCCAATTATGGTCTGGCATGCAAATTACAGCACTTTTAATAATTTTCACAGATCAGTGTGAACGTGGATTGTTTTGAAAACATTGCTGTATTTAGCGTTGTTGTGTTAATGTAAGTTGTGTAGATTCCAAACAACTGCCAATTTGTCCAGAACTGGTCTTCTCTTCAAATCCAGCCCAAGGGCAGACTGTCTGATGCAAAATGAAGTGTCCAAGAACCTCAAAATTGTATCATAGGACCAACTAGTAAGTCTTGCCGCTGTTTGTGTCAAAGTGCATGCTTCTACAATCAGAAAGCAATTGCACGATTTTGACCTCCATAATAGGTGTGCCAGCAAAAGCCTTTGCTGTCTAAAAAGAACATTAAAGAAAGACTATTATTCCTCCAGTGAGCATATAGTCAAAGACCAGGCATCCTGGAATAGAGTGCTCTGGACGGACGAATCAAAGATAGAGTTGTTTGGCCACAGTAACAGCAGACATGTTTGGCACAGACCAAAGACAGCTTTCACTGAGAAGAATCTCAAACCTACTATGATGGTGTGGTAGAAATGTTATGGTTAGGGTTGCTTCACTGCCTCAAGGACTGGACAGCTTGCATTTATTGATTCGGCTATGAATTCTGTATCATATCAAAGCGTGCTGGAAGATAATTTAAAGCCATCTGTCCGAAAGTTGAATTGAAAATAGACCTTTCAAAAGGATAATGACCCTTAAGCACGCTAGGAAATCCACCCCGGAATTGCTCCAAAAGAACTAGAGGGCTATGTCAAAGCCTGGATGTGAATCCCATTGATATGTTGTGGCAGGATTTGAAATGGGCAGTACATGCAAGAAAAACATCAAACGTCTCGCAACTAAAAAAAAATAATATTGCATGAAGGAGTGGTCAAAAATTCCAGCAAACTGATATCGGAGATATATTGGTGTGCAATTATACAAAATATATAGAAGAAGTTATTTCTAAAGGGGGCTAAACTAGCTACCAAGGCCCAGGATGTACTTTTTATCAACTTTGTAGTATAGACACTATTTCAAAGAGAATCAAATGTTGGCTCGTGCAAAAGTGTCACAAAAGCCAACAGTTTTCAAGAGGTGTACTTATAATAACACCTGAATAATTACACCACATTGGGCGCAAATGAAGATGACTCTTTCGGCCCCTTGGGTAGTGGCGTTTGCTACGACAAAAATAATGCAAAAATGCATATTCAGTATGTACAAAGGGGCTGCATGCTTACAATTCATTGCCCAAACATTTGTGCCTGCTTTGCATACTTGTGTAGTGATTTTAGAGCCTTGCTGTCGGCTGTTTTGTTCGGAAGTGAAAGCGTTCTTCATTAATGCATCATTGTGTCATGCTGCTGAGGAATGTTGATTTATGTAAAAACAGCAGCTAAATGAGAGTCAAGTATCGCTCATGCCATCTGTTGACCTTTACAACCCACGGCTTCTGGTTCTTTCTCACATACACACACGCACATTTACATGACTTTCAAATGTGTGGAGAGATTTTTCTGAGGGCTTTATTTTCGCTCAAAGTCAAGTAAATAGTGAAACTGAGTCATGCATTAAATTGGTTACAACGCCTTCTTCAATGCACAAGGGACTTGCATAAACACAACCAGCCATTTTTACAACTTCCTCATAACATTTGGCACCGTGTCTGTGACATACAACAAAAAAATTAGATGAAAATGTACTGTCCATTCTTTGATTTTAAGGGTGAAGTAATGGGAAACATAACAATGTTTGAAAACAATGAACATCATCACACACATGGATAAAAACAGCCAATTAATAATGAAAACACAAATGTTCTTTTTTCTTAATGGAAATAACTAGCCACAGATACTTTGACAGAATACGTCTTTAAGAGACATACTTATGCTAGGGGTTCATCCATAGTAGTCTCATATAACTGAACTTTTGACTTTCAGCAGTCAGGACCACTTTGTAGCTTATTCTGGGCTGGATCTTATGGACAGAAAGAGACCATATGACTAACATGTAAGGAGCCAAAAACATAATTGTAACGCAGTTCATAAGTACGGGAAGAAGGAGGCGGGAACCGGCGAACATTGAACGTAACTTTAATCAAATAAATAAACAAACAACAAAACGAAAGTAAAATGGCGGCGTTGAGACTACCGCCCACACAAACATAATAAAACAACATAAAATCCAGGCCTGGTCCTCTCTCGTCCTTCTCTGTCGTCGCTCCTCTTTTATACTTCAGGAGCTCCTCTGTGAGAGATACGAGACCGGTGCAGCACGCAGCTGACGCTCATTATCGCGCCATTCCCTCACGGCTCTCGCCCGCCCTGCTCGTCACAATAATGTATTTAGGGGCGAATATTTCCAAAAATGATGATACTACAGTAATAGGTCTAATATTGATACCACAATTAAACAAATATTTGGGTAATGTCTTTTGAAAATGTTGATGGGTAACTTTGCTTTTTCAGCTTCAGCTTAACACAAATTTTGTACAAAATATATACAACATTTTGTACAAATTGCAATATATGAATGGTAGACTAATCCCTATAGATGTATGCAAATTAAATTAGAAGTTCTAAAAAAACTCAGTGACTCTACAAACTATTTTTTTTTTTCCCACCAAACATTGAGCTAGGAAGCCAAAAAGCTTGTTTTTCTTATATTTAACTCTACAGACACATTCTTGGCACTACAGATCCAAAACGAAAATACAAGTTTGAGCAGCAAGAAACATTTTTGGATGGTAATTCTTTCAGTTCTCTCACCATTGGCAGGTGTACGTAAGAGATAAGTTAATTTTGGAACCTGATGGTGCAGCAGTCTTCGCAAACAAAAAGAAATCAGAGGAACTGTGTGTAGACTCATAGATTGAGAAAACAATAGGGAACATGCAGTTCTGCCAGGGTATCTAGATTGTTTGCTACTAAGAGCCTCAAAGTAAACACTGAGTATTTAAAAAGTTTGTTTTCACACATTTCTCTCACAACAGCTCATATTTTCAACCAATTTGCAACTTGCAGACACAAATCACAATATTTTGAAGGGATGATCAGGTCATCAGATTTCCGTAGCCTGGGCTCATGTACTGTTCTGTAAAATACGCCTATCACTAATGGATGTTCTCCTCCACTCCTCTTTGGCTGTAGTTTGACATATTTTATAGGGTTTAATGTACCAGTTTATGTCTCAGCACTATTGAGTGCAGTGTTTGCCATGGCAAAAGAAACCCTTCCAATATTTTATACACGCATAAATCTATGGAGGGCAGAATGTATACTATAATTAAAGAAGATGTGAATGTCATGCTTTCACTATGCATTATTGAATGAATAATTTAATCTTAATGTTTACCATAAAGCCACTGGTCAAACAAACAGATGTCTGTTAAAACATTGCATTACCCATGATGCTGTGAAGAAAATTCCACCAATCAGAGACGAAACAAGCAAAACGCGCCAAGATCTCTTTAGCCTCGTCCACTCCCATGAAGTACTGTGAATGACATTATCACATGTGCATTTTTTTTTTTTTTGCAATAATATCAACATTTTTAAATGCGTAGCTTTAAATACTGTTGAAATAATGCTTATTTTTGAGTGTATAGATGTATCTGCATGATATTTTGGCATAAAAGCAACAATACCCCCTCCCCCCTCCCCCTTTTATCTCTCATTATCATTTCCTCAAAGCAGGTGCTGAGCAAGGGATACTATTGGCTGGTTGTCATGGCAACGAGAGCATGCATGCACTGTTCATCCAGTTGCTAAGGCAAGCATCATTATTGGTATTGCGAATACTAAAAATTAATAATTTGAACAAACCGCATAACATTAAACTTCAGAGTGTGTAATTATCTGTCCTACGGACATGAATTGAATTGAACTGAACTAAGCTGAATAACAACACTATTGTCTTCTGTAGAGCTACTTTACATCTAAAACTGTTTCATAATTGATGAATTTTGCAACAGGAATTTTGTTATTTCCCTTTTTGTTACTGCAAACCTTTTAATAATTCTGTATTTTATGTAAATAAAGGTGACTTAATTTGACATGAATGAAGCCTAAGAGAGGATACTGTTACTTTTTTTTTTAAAATGATCAGTCAGGCATAGCAATGCTTTAGCAAGCACCCAAAACATCCAAACAACTGCATAGTAACACCTTGGAAACCATCCAAAACACCCTAGCGTTGTAGAATAGTAGAAGTTTGCACAGGCAAACACCATATTTTCTTCAAATACCAGGTTACATTACATCATTAAGGAGAAATGTGAATTTGTTCCCTGACAATGGCTAAAATTGCTAATCCTCAAATGATCTGGCATATTTAGGACGCACGCTGTTTCTTTAATGCTTTTTTTGTGATGGTGTGTGTGTGTGTGTGTGAGAGAGAGAGAGAGACAGAGTGGTAATTCAGATAATGAGTAAAACAATGTTCATGGTTTTACTTGACAGACCTCATCATATGCTTATCAGTCCAGTGCAGAGGTGGAAGAGAATGGGTATTTTTGTTAGTATATATGTGTTAGGAAATGTGTGTGTAAGAGAAGATACCCACAAAAACTTACAGGGTCAGCTAACTTTGCACAGCGTGAGTGATGTGTTTCACTCCCTGCGGCGTTCTGGCTGAGTCTGTGAAAACACACGAATGACTGAGGTTCTGAGATAGCAGTGGGCGGCAAGGTCACGGGGTTTGCACTTTGTTGTAATTCAGGGCAGCGACGCTGTGGGCCTCGTCCTCTTGGTTCAAAATGACAAAACACACATTATTCCTGCCAGGAGCTTAGCACTGGACTGTGAATAATTGCCCAAACAAAATATTGATAGCAACATGTTCAAAGTGTCTCTCTTGGCTGTAAAGTGTCACTTCAGGTCTGTTTTGACACAGGTGTTGGGCAGCATGGTTCCCCTGCAGTGATTTTTACCAGCTGAGCATCCAAGAGATTATGACAGTGATGCAGCCGACATTTCTTTTGATGCCTGATATACACTTGGGAGATCTCTCCACATCTAGCCAGTGTGAATTACTGGCCTTTCTGAAGTGGTCCCAGAACTGCTTGATTAGTCCTCATTTGTCATTTCACATCGGTTGTGAGGCTGTGAAATATTAGCTGACAGGCCTTTGGCAGATGCAACACTTTTTCTGTGGTCCTGGACTTTACAACATAGTTGCTGCCATGGTGCCACAACTGAGACTTTGAGAAGACAGAGTACGTACTCAACAACATATTCATTGTATATTGTATATTACATTTATTAAAATCATAAATGGATGCTGCCTTAATGGGACCTTGATTGTCCCTATCCTTAAAACCCAGTCCTACACCTCCTAAACTATATTTAACCAGCTGATCGACAAAGGCATCCTTGAAAGTCCAGGAATTTTTTGATTGTAACAGTACGAGTTGCATGTGTCGATGTGCCAATATATCCAAACAATGTGCGGACACCACATCTGATTTCAGAGATAGGCTTATTAAATACCTGTTAAACAGTATATTCCCACTATTAAATACCTGTTAGGCACTTTATCTCCATTTGAATATTTTCTTCATATTTTATTTAAAATAAATAATATATGAAAAGGGAGAACAACGAGATTAGAAAAAGAAGGATTTGAACTCAGGTCGGTTAAAAGCTAAATCCACCAGCCTCTCCATGCCCCTGATGTCTTTGGATACTAAGTTAAAAGATGCTGTGAAATGAAAATAAGAAAAAAAAAAATGTTCAAAAAAGCTGTATGTTCTGTTCCATTCTTGAATATCCCTCGTATTTAGTTGCGTTGGTGATCTTTGGTATTACTACACTCAAAAGTCTCTTTCAAATGAAGGTAAGAACCTATTTGCATTTATAGGTTTTTGTGCAATTATTCTTAGTAACCCACAATACACCCATAAATCATACACACAATTTGTTAGATTGCTCCAGTAAATTTGTACCCTTCATTTGGGACCTTAGTAAATCAGGTTCTATCTGTCTAATAAAAAAAAAAAATAAAAAAAAAATAAAAAAAAAATAAAAATATATATATATATATATATATATATATATATATATATATATATATATATATATTCCCTTATAATTAGTGGTGTGTAAGCTCATACACATATGAGGATCAAGACTGGAATAAACACATGCCTCATTAGGGCTGTCCAGGTTCCAGAGGGACTGGCAACTAGATGTCACATTTCCCTTCAGCAGAATGTTCCAAAAAAGGAGTCCCGTTTATTTATTTATTTATTGTTTTGGCCTCATAGTTGAATTAGTAACAAATTAAATTAAGAATAGTCGCCATTGTGAGATCACATATTCAGCTGTCCTGGAGCTAAAGGGACAGTGATAAGGAACGGGAGACCTGCTGTGTTCATTTACATGCGAAAGAAACCACTTGGCCTGCTCCAAGCGGGGCTCAAATCGGAGTGGAATCCTTGAGGCCTGTGCTGTAAGGCTTACCTGCACAGCTATCTCATACCAGCTGGCCTCTGTTATATGAGCGCACAGCTGGCGTCAGAGGGCATTAGACAGATTTCCAGGAACAATTATCACATTATCGCTAATTACGTCAATCAGCTCTGCAGCCACAGATAGAAACTGAATGATTGTGTCAAGAATAGCATCACTGCACGTGGAAATAATTATGTCTCCGTGGATTTCCATTTTGTTTACACTAAATAGCCCAAGTTGGCTATACTAGTTGCACAAATACATTAGTGGGCAAAAGTGATGTCCGGTCCAGGAAAATTGACATCTTCACTCTTTATTCAATTGTTGATTATGTTGTAATCAATACATTATTTCTCCTATGAGTAAAATAAAACCTGTAGCTGTAGTTTAAATACCTTAACCAAGATCAGTGTTTTGTTCCTTCCATCATATTTAAAATATTTGGCCACTACTTTAAATGTAGCAGGAATGCTTTCTTTTTTTTTTTTCAAATCAAAACTTGAATGTGGTTTAAGTTTCACAAAAACTCAACATTTTGAACAAAAACCTGAGAAAAGCTAGAAAATTCCATCGATGGCGGGAAGAGTTGACTCATGAATGACGAAAAATTCCATTATACTGCAGGAAAATAGATCTTGAGTGCCAAAGCTGCCCAGCCGTATAAAAGCATAATTCATGAATGTTGTCTTTCTAAAATGTACTCCTCTTGACACTCAAGGTAGCGTGGCATTTAGTGGAGACTTGAAATGTGTATAAATCTTGTTATAGATTTTAGGTCTGTTTCTCTTTGAATTGACCCTGCTCATCTGAAATATCATAGACAATTAAAAATAAATATAATGATAAAAATAATAAATACAAAAACAAGCACATTTTTCCAATGCCCTCTGAGAGTCTAACTGGTGAAACTCATGGAAACTTACATGCACATTTTTCTGCATTCCACATTCCACCTGCAAATTCATATTGTGAAATGACATTTGGCCAATAGAGAGTCACAGGATGGCATCTTGAGAAAATTTGTGTCACTGGTTGAGACAATGTTGCTGTTTCAAGGTTGTTTGAAAGCTCCAGAGACTTTCATACAGGAATCAATTACTTGAAGTTGTCTCTGCATATTAAGCTGAGAGAGAAGAAAGTATCTTCCCATCCAACAAATTACACACTGCATCTTTAAGTCTTAACACAATTTATTAAGATGGATTTAGCATCTACTGACACTGTCCTTACATAATAACTACCACATGACCAGATCTAGACATTACACTTTTTACTTCCTGTGTTTATTTTGTTCATTCTGTCATGCACATATATTGTTTAGATCCCTGTAATGAATAAACAATTAATGCCTATTTTGCGTGTTTGTTTTTTTGCATTAAAGCTGTCTGTTATGCAATATTTAGCTCTTTTAAATCTGTGCTGTTTTTAGCTAAACTATGCAGTAAAATAATTAGTGTTTAAATGCTTTAAACACTGCTCTAAGAACACGTTGTAACTCCATTTATTCTCACAGAACACTCTCTTTTTACTCCTTGTTTTACACAAGGCTTTGGGAAAATAAATCACTGTGCTGTCAAAGGAAATAGAAAATAGTTGCTGTCCTCTTATCTCTGGTGGATGAATAAGTCTTGGTCGTAAGTCACATTTCCCGAAAAGGCTGAAGCGATATCTGGAGATAACCGGAAAACATCTGTATCCTTATTTTTCGGCGACGTGCAATGCACAGTTTGTGGAAGTGTGTGGGTTCTGACTGATCGCTTAGCTCATTCCCAGTATGGCATGAAGAGAGGCTGTTGGCATGAGTTCAGCCTTCCCAGGTGGCAAATAGAGGGTAATTGGTCCTGCCGGCTCTATTTTTAGGTGAGTGCAAAGAGATACATTAATCAGACCACAGTCATTTCTAGAGGAACTGTTTATGTAATCATGAATTAGACTGGAATCCATTAGTTTTATCTAATCATTTTTCCCCACATCTTCTTGTTCTTGTTCTTAAACAATGAATAGTAGCCACAATGTACTATGCTCATGTAATAGCTTAAATATACAAGAGCTGAATGTAAACACATAGTCAATTAAAGTGCATAATCACAATATGTTGTTATTTTTTTAGAGCCTACCTGAGTGCACAGCTTTCCAGGGGAATTTTGAGCACTTTAGGCCCAGTTTACACATGGTAGTAAGAGTGTTTTGGTCGATCGGATCACAAGTGCATGATGCTAAATACAGCCGTAAAACCCGAGTTTTATGGTCCCTTTTAAACATTCTGTTGACTATAAGCAACTTTGAAACTACATGTCAACTGGCTCGTATTAGAGAAGTAGACTGTCTGCTTAAAATCTGCTAACACTTTATTTTGATGCTCCCCAAAAGACATTCTACTGACTTTAACACTGACCCTACCAGTCTACTTATACTCTACTAACACTCTAATGAGAGTTTGTAGACATGTAGGTGCAATGTTACTTATAGTCAATAGAATGTCTTAAAGGGACATGTCAAAATAAAGTGAAACCACACCCAAGATAGATGGACAGTCCATCTCAGACCTAACACAAACTCAAAACGTTGGGCAATTTTCAGAGTTCAGTATTTTGTAATATGTATGGTCAGTTTTGGCTTTGTGTTCATTGTGTTTAGTTCCTGTTTGCCAGTGTTTCCTTTGCTAGTTTGTCTCTATGGTCGCTGATTGAGTTATGCAGGTGTTCCTTGTTACGTTAATTATCTCTGTGTGTATAATAGCGCTCAGTTCATTCAGTTCTTTGTTCCGTGTTGTCAATGTTATGCATGGTTGTGTTTTCCCAACATTCTCCTGAGTGTGTATACAACTCCTTTGTCATGCGCTTCGTATAGCCACATCGTGATATATTTGAGAATATTGTGATCATCCTGACTAGCTAGAAACAGATTTTTGTCAGTGCAACGTTTAAAAAAATGCTTAAAACTACTTAAGCGGGTGAAAAAGCACTGTTAATTTAAATTAAATGCATTTGATATCAATGTAAACTATAACACATTTTCATTTAATTTCACATGACATGCACTTCTGAAAACATTACATTCATTTTTCACTAAAGTATATTCTTTAAAATGTATTATTTCCATACATCTTTTTCACAATTGAATGTCTCACAAAGCGGCTTTGTAAATTTTGGTGAAAGACTATAAAGTGCCATCATTTAAGACATTAATGAATGTTTATTTTGCATGTCTTTCAAAGACTAGTTTTAATGCACGACACTGCTTCACCATACTCAATCAAAACAGTTCTGCGTACAGCTATACCTGAGGTCAACTTCATCATGAGCCCTACATATAAAACATGCTACTTAGGCATTTTATTTTGGCATACAAACATAAAAGAGGTTAAATATGGGGTCTGATGAAACCAGACTGACAGGTCACAAAGTTGACTTGGTGTCAAAAGTGGATTCCGTTTTGCAAGAGAAGGAGAAATCTATGTCGCCCTCATTAGCGGTCACATGCATTATTAATGAGCACCCTTTGTACGTCGAGGCTAGATTAGTCTCCGTTTGACATTTGAAGTCGACTTCAGACATCATCAATATTAATAAATGCTTGTAAATGACATCATGGTCCATGTGGTCCCACTTACAAAGAGTTTATGTAGGCACTCGACTCAAGTGTTTTTATATTAGTCCAAAAACTAGTTAACAGCTCATAGCAGAACGAATGTCAATGCTAGTCAATAGTCAATGTTTGGGGATATATTTATACAGCAAATGCCAGGAATGCAGAATGGTTTCCATTATAAATCAGAAGCACTGTGATGTGTGCTCTCAGTCTGTTATTGTCCGCACATATTATACTTAATCTTTGAACATTCTAATTTTGCTTTTAAGCACTTGAAACCATTTAGTTTGGGCTATAATTACTGCCACACATTCTGTTCATTTTCACGAGTTGGGTTGAGTGTAGAAACTTTTGTTCCCTGGAAGTAATTCGTGGTGAATGTATGTGATTATAGCATTCAGTGTAGGGTTTGTTGAAGTCCTCCTTATATATAAGCTCTCGCTGTGAGCGGAAGCATTTGTGATGAAAAATTGGGAAACTGGTAGCAAGTGAAAGCAGAAGTATAGAAGTCATGAGCAATAGATTGAAGTGCTCAACCTGAGATGAAAAATGCACTTATCCCATTTCTACCACAGTGGTTTTAAGAAACAGTTCTCTCCAACCACTTCAATCCAACTTGCAAAAAATCGACAAATTTAAAAAGTAACTTAAATATTTTTTGATAGGAGTCAGTTTATTATTTTGTGTGAACAGAACAAAGTTGTTTTGTTGACTTCACTAACATACTCAAGTATTTGTTCAAAACTTAAAGGCTTAAAAACCAGAGTTCTTCCAACGTTCTACATCGATTCGTCTGAACAAAAATTTTTACATTGCACAACTTTGTGTAAGTTCCCAGCATGAATCCCCTTACAGGATGCAGTAAAATTCTGGTGTTTCTGGTCCTTCGGTGAGACAGCTTTCTCAAAGTGCATACATATATCTATGCTTTGATTCTAATACAAATGCAAACAATTTTTTTTGGTCGAATATTTGGTTTTCCTTGAATAGAGCCATGTGGCATGACAGCGACTTTGAAGTTGGGCTTTGCTTAACTTGCATCCTCCAAATCACCCTCCCTGAGAAAGTGATGTTCTTCTTTGATGGAGCTCACAGATAGCGTGGAGATGAAATTTTCAGTTCTCAGTGCATGTGTAATGCTCTGAAGAAATGACCCACAGTATAGACTAATATTTGCCTCTAGGCAGCAACTGAATATGTCACAAAGTTCTTAAAATATAAATTGCACACTCCCAAACTGCACAGACACACAAATAGTGTAATTCAATATACAAAATAAATTCCAAAAAATACCTACATATAATTAGTAGCAATGATATAAACAATCAATTTCGTCACTTTATTTTAAGGTGTTCTTGTTACAGCGTAAGTATACATTTAATTTATATTAGTTGTTATGTTAAGATTTAGTTACATTAGTTGAGTTATATTAATTAGCTGCAGGTATTTACTATAGGGTTAGGGTTAAGTTTAAGTTGGGTTTAGTATTAGTTGCATGTAATTATGCATAATTTAGCTCTGTTGCTTTTATGTTGGTTCAGGATGCCACCTGCTGCTTTCAACCTGCCTATTAATGTGGTGTGTCTAAGTCTGAGGAATTAGATTTGAAAGAGTTGAGGCAGGTGTTATGAAATGATGATGGTGATGATAATAATAGTAATAGTAATAATAATAATAATAATAATAATAATAATAATAATAATACACCTCCTCCTCTACCCTCCTCTACCCAAGTTTGTGAGACTTGTTCCACCTAGATTTCCACACTGAGATGTTGAGGTAATGGAGGAAATTGTAATAGCAATATGCAAGGATGCCCCATTTGAGGAGATATCTCTCCCCCGGTGTTGCGTTCTCTGTGAACGCTCCCACCTTGCCAACACAGCAAGCACGTTCAGCTCTGGAGGCAGCTGAATACGCTCACTGTTATGGGGCACGGTGAGGGAGCTCCCCTCGCACTTGACTTTCTGGAGGAATGAAAGTCAGGTGTTTGTATGATGTGGTTCAGACCCCATGTCTGCTGAAGTAGAAAACAAGGCAGCTTTGATCGTGGGATTGTAGGTGGCAGAGCATGAGAGCAAAGTCGAGCGGTGTGATACTCTGCTCAGTATTCTGCTCTGTGCCAGTGCTTTCCACTCAATCGTTCACAGCCAAACGCTCCACTCATGCACCGCTCAAGTTTGCCGGTAAACGATGTTTGTTCAAATACTGCTACCGCTAAGATTAAGTTTCTCTGTACTATATGTATTTCTGTTCGTAATTAATTTCATGAATACATTTTTTGATTACAGTAAATGGCTTTAAAGCAATATTTAATAGTAATAAAAAGTATTAGGCTATAAATAAACCTGACGTGACTTGACTGGATAGTGCCAAATCGCAACGCTTGTGCAAACATATCCACATCACTATGATAAGATGATTCCTTAACTGCTGTTTTCTCACCGCTGTTATTTTTGTTGTACTCTATGTTTACTTTGTTATTGAAAGGAAAGCGTGCAGCACATATTTATATATAAACGGCACTCTTATCAGTGTGGATGTCAGAATCCTACTAAAATGGAACAACTTCCTACTTCAAGACCCAACCATTTGGGGAGGGAGGTAACAAAACAGATGGAGTCTTGTGAGCTGCCCATCGTAGTTCAATTTAACTTGTTCTACCCTAAGGGGTACTTGGTAAAGGTGTTAAAACCTTAGTAATTAGCACTTCAGGCTAAATCTTCTGGTGTTTCCACTCCTCTAAGGAGGAGCGTACATCCTTATTCTTACTCCTGCAAGAAGGCAAAAAAAAAAAAAGAAAAAAAAAGTGGAACATAATGCAGTTGTCTGCAGGCTCTAAAAAACCCAAACAAACTGCAGGGGAGCTTGGGTCAAACTTGACCCAAGCCAATATAGCTGGGGGAGGGCAATTCAACCCTGCCTTGAATAATAGGCACTCTACCTAAGCCCTGCTATAGCCAGTGCTTAACTTTTTTGCACCAGATTATAGTATGTTAAATATAACAAAGAGGGATGTCCATCGGCGAACTTCCTCTACTTGCTAACACTATCAAACAAGGGCCATAGAAGAGCACCCTTCCAGAGGGCAGCTATATTCCTACTTTAAGACCCAACACTAGCTGGGGAAGGAGGTAAATAAAGTAGAGTATGTACAGCCCTACATAACTCCATTCACTTTGCATCAACACTTAGGATTAAATCCAAGAGGAAGATATGTTCCAGACAAGAGAAAGGAAGTCTGCAGTTTGCCAATAGCTCTCATCCACCATGCTCTAACCCCAAGAAGGACACAGGACTGATTATGCTCTACTTAAAAAAAAAAAAAAAACTGCTACACAGGGAGTGAGCAGCTCAACCCTGACTTGAATAAAGGCACTTCTTCCAGGACCTCCTATAGTATTGAACATGGGTCATACTAGAGAGGTCTGTGAACCCCTACATCCGCACCTAACAGTAGTTGAAGAGGAAGGTAAACAAAGTAGAGAGAATCTATATTGCTCAACCTAACTCAGTTCACTTATTTACCAAGTAACCCATTCTCAGGGGAGCATAATTCTGCTCTTGACCCTTAGACATGGGAGAATATGGCTCAGACCTGGAAAAGATACTTCAAGATTACAGGGCAAAGTAAGAGAGATGTCAGAGACAATCAACCTCTGTCCAGAGCCACCGACTAATGCAACTCTCACCTTAGGGGGGGCGGTGAATGGGGCAAGATGTCCTTAGACATCTTGATGTGCCCATCTTCTAATCTGAAAGTATATTTGCCAAAAACACGTTGACATGCTTGTAATCAAGCACTGCTTAACAGGCTTTATGAAACAAGGAACAGAAAGAGTGGTTACCAATTCTTGTTACTGTTTTAACCAAAAACTAGCTCTGTGCCTGTGGCTATTCGGCAATGGTTGCTTTCAAAGCTCCAGAAGAGCATGCTGCCTCAAAAGGCAGGCCTACAGCCCTTGCAACACCTGCTTGTCTCAACACCTTCTTTAAGTAGAGCTGAAACTCCCCTGCGGTTTTTCTAAGAGATACATTTTGATGCAGAGAGTCTTTGGCAATTATACTATACTGCTTTCGTATTTGCATCCATTCTGATGAAGTTGAGAGTTACATTTCCCCTGAAAGTAGTGGTAACATCGAAGGCTGTTGTTGATATTCCCTCTTTGGTCGGCTAATCCTTAAATGCTTTGTCGAGGTTAAAGAAGCTGACATAGCTAAGCCATTTTCTTAGAGCTCTGCTCTTGGGGCTTTGTAAGGCTGACACCTGACCCGCAGGGGACGGAGAAACGTTGGAAATGGCCTATGCTTCCCTTGCTATATAGCATAGAAGCTTTAGTATCTATCTCCTACTATTAAAGCTATAGGCTTAGGGAGTGGCACCACTATACAGTCTTTGAGTCATTTTAAATGCGCCCTTGGAAT
Organism: Zacco platypus; assembly: GCA_038088235.1. Classification (NCBI taxonomy): domain Eukaryota; kingdom Metazoa; phylum Chordata; class Actinopteri; order Cypriniformes; family Xenocyprididae; genus Zacco; species Zacco platypus. The sequence continues at coordinate 10,656,509 of CM076068.1, forward strand.
TGACGTGCTCTTACTTAAGATTGGCAAGGTAATGTGACAATAATTTAGTTTTGAGTATTTACACTATGTATAAAGTGCATACCATTTGATATAATATTATTCAGCACACTATATTGAGTACTATCTACTATTCAGTAGGTTACTATGTTTTTTGTGTGTTTCTTTTAAAAAGCAAACAGTTGTTCCATTGAGAGGGCGTGCCCAACATTACTAGCACAACATCTACACATCCAGTTCTCTCAGTGACGTCTCAGTCATGACCATTCCCACTCAGTGTTTCAGTGTGTCTAAGCTCCAGTCTTCTACAGCAGTCTTTACAGCAATCCCATCATTCCCCTGTGCTCCAGACAGTGGCAGTGGTTACGGATGACAATCCATAGGTCTATAATGGCCCATTAAGAGCAGCATTGTTGGGGGCTGTGGAGGACACAAAGCAGACCTCAGGGGATTGAGACCAACCATTACTGATCACCAGCCCTCACACTGGACCATTTGTCACTGTTTATGACTACATATCTCAGAGCCATAATATTCAACTAGATTTGGCTTTCTTTAGTATATCTAAAAGAAAAGAAGCCTTTTGAAGAATCTCTATGCAGCATTTTTACATACAATAATTTATACTGACTGTGTCTGTCAGCCTTCAAAGATCTTTGTCCATTCATAATCTTCCTTTCAACCAATTATTTTAAGTGCACTACGTTGTAGGCGCTAGAAGAAAACAAAAAACAAAAACAACAACAACAAAAAACATTCATAGTGACTAATGCAAAACCCAAATAATTCTAATGTATCTTTTGACCTAACTTAATGGATGTCAAACATGACATGGCAGAAGGCAGCAGAGGGGAAGATTTTCATAGAATAATTATATTACTAAAGTAATAATAATAATATAATAATATTACTAAAGCTATCCTATGACTTTTAAATATTTGTGTGTGTGTGTGTGTGTGTGTGCGTGTGTGTGTGTGTGTTATTTCCCACCATAATTGGAACTTGAAAATGTGGTCAATATGAACAGCGTAAAGTTTTGATTTTGTTGTACCGTTTAAAAATGCACATGGGTTTAAAATAGCATGAGAGGAAATGAATGACAGAATGGAGTATTGCAGGAATGATGTATTTTTGTGGGCTAAAACTTGGAAATAATCATCTATCTCTCTATTGTTACATCATTTCTATCAGTTCTTTCCATCATCTGTTCTCCATCCATCCATCCATCCATCCATCCATGCATTTATACATGTAATGTATGTATTTACTTACTTACGTGCTTACCACGATCGGTCTTGTACAGCCAAGGGGAGATTTTCCCTTCTGACAGCCAAACTGGGTCAAAACTAGGGGTGCAACGGTTCAAAAAGGACTACTGTCAAATGAAAATAAAGAAAATAAGAACAAATAATCAAACTACAAGCAAATGTAAAACAACTGAATATAAACTTCACTGTATAAATTAAATAAAGATTAATCGTTATTAATTAATAATTGAGTTACAAAAGCTATTCAGTCAAGAGCAATAAGTGTTTTCATTGTCTTTTGTTGTTTGATTAACATTAAAAACACATACAGACAACAGGAAGGCAACTGCTGTCACCTTAATCCATGATGCATGGATACATGTATTCTTTCTCGAGCCTTTAAGTTCACTTAAAACATAACCTATTATGTTTGCTTGACGAATCAACAAGACGGGCATGTTGACATTTTTTTTTTGTCCGTTCAAACGCAACACTTAGAAATCAATATTTGCGCTCTGTACACATGCTTCCACTTGCGCACTTCAGATGAGTGCACAAATCTTCTCACAGCGTGCGCGTGAGTTCTCTTTCGTTTCTTACGCTTGAATGTTTAAATTGGCAAGGCTTAAATGAGTTTAAACACAGATAGTAACGTGTTCAGTTCAGGTCTCACCTGCGCTTACGCACAATCAACACTGATGACGGCATAAATCGCTACTCATATAGAGCACGCGGCACTCGCATTGAATAAAGTTTAGGGGAAGCCAGAAACATCGACAGAAACATACATTAGCCTAACTCTGTCTGTCTGTTTTATTTATTTTCAACAAACTATATTAAACATGCGTATACGTCGTCAGATATGAGATTAACCGCGTGGCAAGTGTGTGCCGACCGAACTCTGTGTGTGTGTACGAGTGCTTTTGTCATTTATGAGGACACACATTTGTATAATGACATGGGTATTACACTGGTATTACGACGTAAACGACGTTTCATGAGTCCTCATATTTAAAATAGTTTTAACTATACAAAACTATACTTTATAGTTTAAGCATATATTTTATGAAAAATGTAAAAATGCAGAATGTTTTCTGCAATGGGTAGTATAGGGGGATAGAATGTGCAGTTTGTACAGTATAAAACCATTACTGCCGTCCGCGATACAGAGAGCCGAGGAGAATTTTAAACACGCGACCATGTAGAGATAGAAATGATGACATGCCGTTGAGTAAATAAGATAAATAACCCAAGGCTATTTAGTTCATGGTCTCATTATGGTCTATTTAACAAAAGACCTGTTCTATTGGAAAGGTAAATGACTTCTGGCACTATATAGAAAATAAAATTAAAATAAAATTAACTTAACCTTCAGTGGGGGTGGGGCGTAATATAATCGCTCATAAGTGTAAAGCTAAACATGGGTTGCAACTGAACTTAAACATCACATATATATATATATGTTGTTAAGTTCATAACACTTATGACTATTGAATTCAGGCTTTAGTTTTCATAAAAGTTGTTAATTTGTGAAAATTATCATAATGAACAAAATGCATGATAATCAAACAATATTTCACAGAGCTTATTTTCAGCAGTAATCTAAAAGCTAATAGAAAAATCCTTTTGGGTTTTTGTCAAGGGAACCAGGGTGATGCAAACTTCTGGGTTGGCCTAATACACATCATTTTATTTCCTTCCTCTCTTTTTTTTCTTTCTTTTTTTAAAGTTAATTATTATGTTAATCATATAAGTAAGATGTTCTGAGAAAAAAAAAACATATTCAGTTTCATACACCTGTTAATTCAAGCATAAATAGAGAGTTTGAAAAGGAATTCAATTCAAATGGATGAGTAGGCAATATATACAGTTCATAAAGTGGATGATATTCATCTGGGAGGCCACAAGACATTTTTTGTTCCATTATGTCCTGAAACTAGGACTTTGAAAGTTTCAATGTAGTTTGCAATGATTGCTCTTGAAATAGGTGAGTGTTTCTTGAAAGTTGAACTGTTGAAGATCCCAACTTTGTTTAACTTGTTTGTACCTATTCAGGCACTGGACTGTGGCAATTTCAGACTGAACAAGAGGGGCAGATGTACCACAATGGAATACATGCCTTATCTACTGTCCCTTGGTTGCATTTTTATTTTTTTTTTTCATCATTTTCACAGTACAGAATTGCTAATGGTACATAGCGATAACTCGAAGGAAATTAAGTAGTTCAGTTTTGTGCTTATCATTTAATGAAATATTGTCCTGCGCACCTTGGCGCCCCCCTGTGCAGAATCCAGTGACCTCTGTCTATATTAAACATTTCTTTTTTTCTACTGTGTGACCCTCAATAGTGCAAAATGTTCTATGTACTAATCTAAGAAACTGCAATATGTATGTGCCTTAGAGCTGCAGCAAATTAAGACATGCTCTCATAAACAAGCTGCTTCATACTGTCTTCACCTGTTCTGACTATTTAATATTGATGATTTGTTTAATTTAATATGGCTCGCTGTAAACTAGAGAACATTTAATATTGCATTTCCTGAAGGAAACATAGTGCTCGCAAGCCAGCAGAAGTATAGTGTTCAAGTTTAGGTTCTAATTTTTAGTTTAAATGAAGCATGGATGCTGCTTTTTGTTGCCATCATTTAATGTAATACTTTTTGACTACTGAATAATGAATCATTGTTTGATTTTCTAACTTGAATCTTAACGCTGGTGTCGCACAGTATTTTTGCAATAGAAAAGAAAAAAAAGTCTACTAAAAAAGTCTACTACTTGAAGTACAGTTGAAAGTAAAGTGTGCCAATTTAGTCCCAAGAAGTATTGAAATAGTACACCAACAAATAAATTATTAAAACATGTATTTTAGTATACATACTAGCCAAAGTATACTTGAACTTTACTTAAGTTTACACAAAATTATTTATTTTTGTGAGGAGATCCTTGGCTTAGAAAGTTGGCAATCTAAAACGATTGGCTTTAGTGAATGGGGAAACTGGATTTTAGATGCTTTCAGACATTCAGGCAAACCCTAGACCTGCGAAGGCCAGACATTTGAACGGCAAACACGGCTATCGATCGAGACGCCCTTCAGTACTACTGATGCGCCCTTTTGCAGATACAAACCTATTTCTTTCAGAACCGCTCACCATGCCACCATTCTTTTTCTCTGCCATCATCTTGTAAACGCATGCAGAGAAATGCAGATTTGTAGCTCCCTGAGCATTTATAAACAATCCCAGTATAAATGCTCTTTAGATAAATTATGCCTTTTCCACAGGGAGTCTATGATCTCTGAAAAGAGTACGTAGTGCAGAGCACAGAGGGGTTTGCTTTGCGATTGCTGGCTTGGCCACCTAATATGTTCAACGGCTGTACGGCATAAGTAAATCCACAAAAGCGCTTACTGCACAACATGTGTGCGATAAATCACTTTCCATTTCAATGAGAAGCTTGTTGACTGTGCATAAATCAATCGCATGCTGTAGGAAAGGACATAGATTACCATCGCCAGTCCTGCAACAGAAAGCTACACTGCCAGTATGCATGAGGTTTGTGCTGCATGCATGTCACATCCAATATAGGCTCATTGGGAAAACATGTCTTGACGGACATTTTTTGAAAATTCCAAAACACAAATTTTGATTACAAGGTAGATTGAGTAATAGATTTGTGTGTAGTTTCTTGCAAAAATACTATGTTATGTACTTGGTTTGACCTTGCAATACTAAGTTATGACATTTTTACCATGAATGCATGATTTATAAACTAAAACATTTGGGCATTTGCATTACATGACCATCTCTATATGTATGGCTTTTCTGATATAGTAAACTTGCTTGTGCGCTCACCTGGTATAGCAGTGCACTTGCAATGCAGAGCTCTTGGGTATAAGTCCTGATAAAAGAGCTTAAATACTTGTAGAAGCAAGATAAAATGGCATGGTTGCTTCAGCAAACATGCTTGATTTGATTTTGTTAACACTATTGATTAGTCTTAGGGTAGGGTGGAATGCAGGTACTTTATTTTCGCAATACAGCATTAACCTTTTAGTGCCACTTTATGTAAAATAACCAACATAATAAAATGTTGCGAAATAAAACTGAACATGTTTTTAACATGTCATTTTTACTTTGTAGCAAAATCATGCAAGAAGCAATTAAATTTTGCTCAAATATCTCAACGGGCACATTTTTCCAATGAACCTGAATAATGTGTTTAATATAAGGTTGTCAATCAATTTAAAAATATTTGAATTAATTATATGATATGCTTACAAATAAAATACAAATTTCAATTTCATTTTTTTTTTTTTAGAGTAAAATCCCTAAAAAAGAAAAAAAGAAAAGAAAATTCTGTCATCCTTCACTCGCCGTTATGGTGTTTTGTTTTTTTCCTGCATCAAATTTCACGATTCAATCATCTCTTAACAAGCATGGCCCATAATCAGAAGGTTGTAGTGTGTAACAATGTAGCCTTTCTTTTTTCCAAGGTCTGAGTACTTTGACAGGAGCAATCCTTCTTTGATAAAACAAACAAATATGATGTCATGATTATTGGGTTTGTAACCCTAATTCAATAACAGCTGGCTCTCACTACTTTAGTGGAGTACTGGAAAGGGCAAGTATTTGGAGAAGTTCCATTAGGCATGGATGCTTCTACACAAAAATTTCCAAATTGCCTCTTTCATATTATTATTATTATTATTATTATATAAACATTTTAAACATTTTTGCACTTTTAACTGTCACAGAGTCTACACTGTAATCCATTTATTGTATTTCTTTAATCAAAAGGAAAAGTAGAACATTTGGGAGCATTTGGGACATGGCATTGTTGATGCTGAGTAGCTGGAATCGCTCTAATATGGAACGGTCAACAGTGAAACAGCTCTCAAGACAGATTTTGGCTCATGCTAACTTGTGTTTCTAAATGATAATATGAGATCTGGTGCCTTGAGTGTAGGGATGAGAACGAGATCATATGGATTTATTTAGAAAAAATTAAGATGAATGAAAAGTAGTAGAAATCTAACAATTAAATAATTAGTGCAGTTCTCATAGAAACACATTTTGTAACTCTAGATTATTTTAATTATTCCCTAATGCAACAGTTTCAGTTATAGTTCAGAAAACTATAGCATATTGTTTGCACTTTAGTGATGTAGAAAACCATCCAAGATAATGGTGCATTCCATTTGTCCTTGAACGTGGGAAAATCTTAGTTCCCAGAAGGAGCTTTCATCTGGAATGCCCCCTTCAAGTCCGAGTTGCGACTGGGAAACTCAGGGGACCCTCAACAACCCCAACTTCAGAATCCAATATGACTGCTCGCCGCCTCAACCATAGTGAAACAGCACTAATATGTTGTATATTAGCACTTTTGTCTGTGTCTCACAGTGAGTGGTGCACACAGTACTATCCAACCTCTATTTGTAGACATGATACTTTTGAATTTTGATATCTCAACTGAATTCTTATTGCAATTAAAAAAATTCACCAAAACAAGACAATATGCATAGAGCCTGGTGTAAACAATCTTGATGGGAGAGTTTTACCTATTCATTTGGCTAAATATTTGAATATGAAGAGAATCAACATATTTTTTTTCCCTCTGAAATTATCGGTTGCTCATCTCACTTTTTACTTGTGGCTTTTGACTAAATATTTTAAATAAGCTGAGAACAATTTTATATATATACAATAGGAAATATATACAGTATATAAGTCTTGACTTGGTTTCAGACTAAAAGGACTTGGGGTTTTATTTCCGGACTGGTCAAGGATACCACAACTGCAGGGATATCTCTTAATTGCCATCTGATTTCTTTGTTAACATCATTAATTTGACTGGATGTAAAACATCCTGCTTCAAATGCAATCGATAACTTATTTATAATTTCATTTATTTTGTTACTGTTGTGCCAGGTAAGAAATCAACAAGGAATTGTGTCAAAAATGTCACCAAAATTAATGCAAATGGCCACAAAATTCAAGATATGATTGCAAAAAAATAGATCTTGATATTTATTTGGTAACATATGATATAATTAAGCCATATCACAAGAAAGAGGGCTGTTTTTACAAATATAAGCACAATTTCAGATGTGATTTTACTTTTACAAATGTTCAATAAACACAATTTCATTTTTAAAACATTGATCTCAACATTATTTATGCATTTGTAATTGTACCAATTCAGATGCAACTTCTGTTCCTGCAGTGTAAAGATGAAGTTAGTTGTTAGTGATTCAAAACTGATTGGTAACAGGTCTATATAGCGTCTTACTATTCTAATTGTAATTATTGATTAAAAATAAGACATTTCTCAAGCAGTAAATGAGGATCTTTCAAATGAATTTGAAGAACGCTAGTCTGGTCTTGGTCTCAACCCCTCAAAGTCTTGGTCTTATCTTGGTCAGCCTCTTCCATGTTCTTGCCGGGTACAGATTTAAGCAGTTGTGAGGCCCTTATAAGTGTGCTTAGGGTGGAAATTGAACTTTGTCATCACACACTGGTTACTAATTCTGAACCTGAACTCCATTTTATTCACCTGTAAATTATACTTAATTTCAGTACCAGAATGATATGAATTAATTACATAAAGACATTCAATTAACTTTCTAGTTGATCATAATTCCAGCAATAAAAAGCAATGCCTCATCTCGTCAGCCATAGTATTTATGCAGCAAGGAACTCATATTAAAATGAAGCCAATTCAGGCATTTTATGATTTGTTGTCTTACAATACCTGCTATCCACTAGAATGACTTTGCATACCACAGTGCCATTTATAGTGCTATTATTTGGGTGACAATGTAAAAAGTCCCGCAGATGTTAGTGTGTCTTGTAATAACATAGCAAATTTGTTTGTTTTGCATTAGTGGCTTGATATACCAAAACTGACTCCACCAGTGGCTTGAGTTTGGAGTGTTGTTCCAAATTTTGTTCCAAATATTTACAGTTCTGTTTGGTGCCACTAATGGCACAGAAGATATACCGTTTTAGAAAGTGGTTATTTTTAACATAAAAGCAGGTGCAGCCATTTGCAAATTGGATGTGTGAGGCTTCTGATGTCAGTTGCTTCCATTTATTTTTAGCTGTACAAAAAGAGCACATGTTTTCTGCTTGATATTGCAAACTGGTATTTCTTATCATATAATTTTAATGCATTTTCATAATTATGAACGCACAGGTTTGTGGTGTAAATAGTTTTACAGTTTACTGCACTTATTCTTAGTTATTTACTCGTAGCGGCTGATAGTCTCACTCAGTCTCTCAGAGACTGCAAAATAAAGTGGATAGGTGCATGCATTTTGAAGTGTACGTGAAGATGGGACATTAGCTAGGAATAGGAAGACACATGCTGGATCTATGGTACTCTAGTTGACGACAAATTCAGACATGTTTCCAGAAAAGCCCCGTCCATCGCATTTTGTCTCTCCTGGCAGCAGATAATCAGAGACAGGAAGTGATGTATCCTTGCCCATCCAAGGCTCTCGTGGGGCCATCAGGATTATGAGGAACCCTGACGGAGATCTAAAATTAACTCATCCCATCCACAAATCAATTCAGCATCAGCATTCATTAGGCAGAGGGGCTCTTGTCGAGGAGAGATTGATGATCACGGCCCAACGTGGATGAAAGCAGAAGTGTCTAACATGATGAAAATGGAATAGCTATGTTTCACTCTGATTCAGAGGCATCCGCGTTTCTCGTATGAGAAAAGGAGAAAGAATTAGCCGTTATCATCTTCAGAGGCTTGTGCTGTTGCTGAAAGAGCATGCATTAATCTGTTCAACTGGGTAGGAAGAAGTGCTAAGCTACTGTATATTGTTACCCTTTAGGTTACACAGAACTTTGACCTTTTCGGCCTCTGACTTTTTAGAGTGCAACGTATGATTTCCAGGCAATTTTGTGGGCGGTGTCTGTGGCAAAATCACGACAAGATAGCAAGATTTCTCTATCGGTAATGCTCAAAGTGACACATGACTTCTGACAGGCACTTCAAATAGTGTCTGTTGGGCATCAATCTAAAAAAAAAAAAAAAAAATGTCACATTCACTGCAGTCTGTTCTCTAACCATCTAGCAGAAACCAGAAAGCGCTTTCTTCAACTGGCTAACTTTTGATTGGCTGAGAGCTTTTGATGAAGAACTGTTCACTGTTCCTGGTCAGGATATGAATTCCGATAGTTTGTCTTACATGAGACAAAATGACATGACTGTAAAATTAGTTGAGAGTATTTTTCTCATTTAACTGACAATTTAAAATATTATCAGTTAATTATCCTGGAAAGCAATTTAGATATAGTGTCTGTATATATCAAGTGCTGGAGCTATTGTGTGCACTACATACATTCTCATAATGAATAGTCAGACATTGAGAAGAGAACAATGCCATGTATGAATGGTTTTAGCATTACAGTGAAAACAAAAAGAGTGATAGAGAAATTATGTGAAAGACTTATGCTTATGGGTAAGTTTGCAGAACTTTGTCTTCCTAAATGAATACATATTGTGGAAATGTGCTGCAAAATTAAAAAATTCACATACTGATTCCACACAATAAACAGATTTTATATTTCTCAAACTATATGTATAATGCAAACATGGTAATGAAAACCTACAGTAATTCAAAGTAACTTTCCTCACATTTATGGAGGTAATTTTACATTAGATTTAATTTTACATTTTTACATTACATTTTACATCAATTTACATAGATGATTTTTTTCCCCCCACTGCCATAGTCAGCACATTAGTCCTCCGCTGGTGTTTACATTAACATTTCTATGAATGGCAGTGGGTGATATTTCACATTGAATTTTGACAATAATTAAATTTCACCACTGAGTGAAAAAGGTCTATCTCCATTTACAGAGAAACATAGGGCTGTGTCTCTGATCAGTTTTAATCAGCTGAATATTCCTTTCAGTCTCACAACACAAAATGAAATTTATAACATATACACTGTATAAAAAGTATTATTTATTTAATAAATCGCATGTCTCATTGACAGTCACTTTAAATGTACATTTAAGCATTTAGCAGACCAAAGCAACTTACAATAGAGAAACAAAATGGTGGTCAGTTCTCAGGAGCTAATTATAATAGTATAAAATAAATCTCAAATGTCTTATTTAATCTGAGGGTAAGGACTTTTAACTTAATACTTGATCAATACCCGAGTGTGTTCGATTTCTCCAGTTAAACTAGATCTGAAAGTAGCTGAGACAAAGGCTTGAAATGCTGCTTTATTATACGCTTATCTGTGTTTTTCAGCTTTTCTTTCACAGTATGTTTATAGGTTGTTGAATGTACCAGCAGAATTCTTGTTTGCTTCCTAGGATGTGCTATTGGCTCGCCTGCCATAAAAAGAAAAGTAATAATAATGAATACATTCATAAATAATAAATAAATGTAATAATAAATAAAAAAGAACACTTGCTGTATTGGCCCGGTGATTAAAAGGGCCATCCAGTACGATTAAAAAGACCCTCCAATTTAACACACTGTTGGAACTATCTCATATCTTATCTATAGCATTCCTCAAATAACTATGTAAATTATCTTCCTTTGCATAATTACATATCATTCATATTAGATCATATTGTTGTGGTTCGGTCTCTAAAGCACACTCATTTTAGAGCAACAAAAGAATCTACTCCCCCTTTAAGTCAAACCCTAATCAAGCAAGACCACATGTATGCCCATTTGAAATGACTGTATTTTGTTTTTATGTTCTGGAATTTTTTTTTAGTATTTTCTGTACTTTCAGTACTGCAAAAAATCCATTTACAGATTAAAGAAAATAAATGAAATTACAAGCCTTGAGGTTTTTTTTTTTTTTTTTTTTTTTTTTTTTCTTCACGTCATCACAAGTCTCAGCAGACCCTTTTTGGAGACCAAATGAAGCGTGTTGCTATGGTAAATGTTTAATTTTTCATCCCAGGACTTTGCTTGTGAACTGAATCCATTTTATTTCACAGTTCAGGGGACAGAACGCACATTGCTGTAATGGGTTTGTTGTTAAATCTTGTTTGGTATGAAGCAAAAAAGAAAAAAAAAAGAAGTAAAAAAAACAGAAGTAAATTAATAAAGAAAAAAAAAACTTGGCAACATAAAAAACAACTCAACTAGCTTTAGATGCTATGATTGTATTGGCAATTTGCATATCACTCACTCAAATTGGTGTGGTTACATAACTACTGTAGCTGAACCCGGTTCTGTATTTAATCAGCATTGCTCAATTTGGAAGGGTTTTATTTTATTTACTTTTTTCAGCAGAGATGTACAAGATGTTCCAATGGACTTTTGTTCAGATAATGGCTAAAAAGTAAATCCATCGAGGCCAGAGGGGACGTTTTCAGTTCAATTCTGCAGATCATGACATTGAGTCTCAAAACCTCCATTTAGTTCTTTGTTGTATTTACTTATTTGTCATTCAAGGACGAGATCAGACAAAAAATGAACGTCCTTCCCCTCTCATTCTGCAAGCTGCGGGGTGCAAGCAAACCAAAATGAGAAAAAAATAAACTGAAAATAATCGGATTCACTAGGCCTGAGCTCCATTGTTTGATCTGTTTATTTGGAGCTCAGCATCCAAAACTAAGATCTACCATTTTCAATTGCAAACCAATTTCTTATAGAATTTCAGAAGTGAGAGGGCATCAAGTCTCGTTTTAATTAAAATGAAATGAAACATTGTATTTGTTCAGCCAACTTTTGTATCATTTTATTGTTTCAATGAAGTATCTTGATATAAATAAACATAACCATTTAAACACACAAATACAATTAAAGCAAGCAGATATTTATGATAGGATATGCAATTTTATAAACACTTTTTGTTATACTGGTTGAAACTCTCTTCGAATGTATCCCTCACACACACTCAGAGAATGAACGCACAGATTAAATGATGTAGTCTTATAGATTAGACTAGTGATTGTACATTTAGAATGCATGCTTTCACTGCAACATTTAGTCTATATTTATATTATTTTAATATAGTCATAAATATCACACGAAGAGTACAGTTTTTTTCCAGATATCAGCATGATAACAAATGTGACATTGCTTTATACAAGTTTAATAAACAAGTTAATATTAAGTGACACCATATTGCCTGTTTTTGTTGTATTTCACCAACAAAAATGGTTCAAAACAAAGCTACAGCACTGTAATCGCGTCTCTGAGCAACACACAGCGGTGTTTCCTTACTGAAACCGAACCAGCTTTTTGAACGAATTAGTTGAATCAATGATTCGATGACTATGATAAATTATGATAGTCAAATGCTCCATTCCTGAATGAATCAGCCGTTTGAATGAATCGGTTGAATTTCAATGACTTTGTTTTATATCTTTTCATGTTTTAAATCATTTTAAATATCAGTATTCAACGTTTTATGTTTAAAACATCAAAACATTATTTATGCATTTGTAACTGCAGGTTATTCATTTGTCACCTCTGAGATGTATTGCATATAAATGCCACTTCAGATGCAGCTTCTGTGTCCTCTATTGCAAAGATGAATTTTGTTGAGACTTGATTGGTGACAGTCCAATTGAGTCTTATTATTATAATTGAATTTGATTACATTTATGGAATTGACATAAAAGAGGATGCATCTATAATTAGTTTTAAAAAATGGATTTATAAAGGTAAAAATGCCCATAAAAGGCAAAAAATCAATTTAAACGTATTGGAAAAAAATAATTTCTGTAATGAATAATGCTGTGAACTGACCATCATGCAGAATATGAAAAATATATATATATATATATATATATATAGAGAGAGAGAGAGAGAGAGAGGTGTAATGTAATTAAGTAATAATACTTAGTTACAGTACTTGTGTCACATGTATGTCATCTAGTTCTGTCTTGTCATGTTTAGTTCTAGTCTTCACCTTGTCTAATTAGTTTATTGTCATCACCTGTTTCCATTTAGCCCTCGTCATCCATGTGTGTATTTAAGTTCCTCCCTCTGTCTCTTTCATTATCTGTAATAGTTTGTGCTTTTAGCACGCTGCACGTATGTTCTCCGTTATTAAACCATTCTGTTTATTATGTACGCTCGTCTCTTGCCTTCCAACCGTGACAACTTGAGTATTTTTTGGGAAAAAATTTCCTAAATAAAATGTATACTTTTACTCCGATACATTTCCCCAGAGCATTTTCGTTACTTACTACAAAATAAAAAATGAAGAACACAGACTGCAAGCAAGGTTTTCAAGTACTTTATACACCACTATATATATATATATATATAGTGGTGTATAAAGTACACATACTTTTATAGTTTTACTGTTGATGGTGATGAAGTTACAGAGACAACCAGTACCCTGACTTTACCATTACTACTGTAATTCTTTCAAAACAGTCATGTTGTAAGTCATCCAATATGACAGTTGTTTCAACAAGAGGCTGAATTCATGCATCGTCACTATTCATTTGTATCCTGCTGACTATACACGCTCAAGGAATAAAGCCCTGCTATGCATTATTAAATGTTCTTGTTTTATGTCAGAATTAAAAGATTCAAAGATATTTGCTACAGGTGATGTATTCGTTTTATTAATTTGAAAGTTTATGAATTCTTTGGAAATAAAATCTCTATAAATTACTTGGTCATGATTAACTGTATAATTGTACCTGTTACATATGAAGATCATGAACTGACAATCTCAAGTATGAAGGAGCACAACATTCAGTACAGCGAAATATATGTCTCTTCCATAGTTGTGAGATTGCCTGACTAACAGTTTGAAGCTTGGCTGTTCTGCAACCACAATTCCACTGCATGGGCGGTCAGGAGTGTTGGTAGTGTTCCAGTTAGTCTTCTTTTCTTTTAAAGTCGATAAATGTTTATGGCTATCTGATAAATATAAGTGCAATACATCAGGTGAAAATTTAATAAATGAAATGTGTTCAATCCAGTCATCTCTCTCTGTCAGGACATATCGGATTATGGTCTGATATTTAAAGCAGTCAGCACCCAGTACAAGAGGAGATGGTAAAATAATAACTTAAGTAATCTTAGTTGCATAATGTTAATTGCGTATAACTTATCAGTATGTCTTAGGCTGACCACCTGGGTATTGATCTGTTGCATGACAGTAGATGTGATTTTGTGGGACAATGCGGGACACGTGTAAGACAGATGAATTAACTACGATTAAGCTATGTAAATATTGATTTACATTTGTTGGCAAACTTGGCAAAGCACAATGAATAATCTTTCTGCAGGTGGGTGCCCACACTATAATGTTGTTCTTCTGGCAACATTAAAATCATGGAGAGAATAGAATTCTAAATTCACTTGTGCACATGCAGTAGGACTGCAGTAGGACTTCCAGTCTTCCGTGAGAAGGTAATGCGCCTGAGAGCGGAGATTCCTGTTTGCGCATTTGATGCGCTTTCATCATTTGTCATCATAAGGGGCCGTTCACATATTGCGTCTTTTGCGCGCGTATATTGCAACTTTTCAGAATGCCGCAAGCGCACCGCCGGTCATGTGACAAGAACCATCCAATCAGCTTCAAACTACTTACCTCAGACAAATGCAGAGCCGTTGTGCAGGAGAGATGGTTTCACGGCAGAAGCTCTGTTTGGTGATTCGTGGGCCAATTTTTCTTAAAAGATTGTCAAACTGGTCCTTGACAAGTCTGAAATAGGCTTTGAATCTCTCATCATCCAGAGAATAAGTTTGTGAAATTCTCCGTGATTTTTGCGTATTTGAAGGATGGGGTGCACCCAAACACTGCGGGAGTTTTTTGTTTTTTCTTCTCCATAAATAAATCTTGTACTAGAGCTACTGCAAGGGCTTTTCGGTGAAATCTATTGAAACTTCCGCGTAGTCGTGGAGAGTGCTGTTCACGGTTGCATAGCAATGACAGACGCCACAGGAAGCTCCCGAGTGCTTGGAAAAGCACTTGCAAAAGAAGGAGTAAGCGGCGCAGCCACACTTTCCATGCGTTTTTAGGCACGATATGTGAATGGCCCCTAATAACACCATAGAAACTGTCTAAATGAACTATTAACGTGATAAGAAAGTCATGTTTTTATTGGTTAAAAAGAATGGAGAATATGTTTTCCGTAGGTTTTCGACCATTTCCATGGGTGGTGCCGAACTTCCACGGGATCGGTGCATGTTCATTGGAAATATTTGCCATCAGGATGGATGATTGCATGCTTTAAATACTCAATTTGGGCAGCTTTGAGCAGCTCTTGAGGTTCTTATCCAGCATGTGAGATGAAATCCTTGCTAGTTTAGCTGTGTTTACAGACTATGATGAGGCCTGCACTTTGTTCTTTGCACTGTCCACTCAGTTGCCATCAACGGTAAAACCTCTCTCTATGATATTGCATTGGTTGGTTATTTTCATAGCTATAATATGATGGTTGCACAGATTGATTTTTAAATGCCAGTTACAATTGTTATTATATACTGTGGTATTGTAATTTCAGGGATGAAAAAAAATAACAATACAGACATAACTGAAATGCTGGACACAACTTACATCTTGATGCGGGACAAAGCTCCCAATTTCGGGACTGTCCTGCAAAATGCGGGACGGGTGGTCACCCTAGTGTGTTAACAAATGAAACGTTATTCAATGAAAGTGTTACCAATTATTGATTCACAACATTGTCCTGTGACATTAAAAATCTTGAGATGACAATACAGCACATAAGAAAACAAATAACATAAGCAAATGAGTATTGGATATATTAAGACATAAATACATAACTTATAAAAGCATTAAGAAACAAAATGAATTAAAATGTTTGTGATTGATATCCAGATGTCAAGCCAAGGTTTAATCCTTAAAAATCTAGATAAACAATAAGTGTGTAATAATTTAACACTGCATACTGTTGCACAAATGCCAAGTACAAATTACGTCATAACTGAACCGTTACATGTCGATGTGTTTTGGACTTTGGTTTACTGTGGTTACTGCCATTATTAGTTTATTTGTATTCAGATATGCTTCATGAATTAGTCTCTTTAACTCTCCTTGTGTTCAGTATTGAAGCCCTGTGTTTCTGTCTTGTCTTTGTCTTGTGTTAACATTGTTTAGGTGCTTGGTTTGGTTATGTTTTTCCTAGTGATTTTTCCTGTTTTAATGTGTTGATCATATTAAACGTTGTCTTCAAGGAATTTCTTCATCATGTGCTTCCTTATACCACTAACCCATAACATTATCAAGGAGTGCATAAATTTGGTCTACTCGCTATTTAAAGACCATGAAAGCTGAGACCAATGCTAAGTGGGAGGTAAGGTGGATACTGGCCACCTAGATGATTGTTTTGCAATCTATCTGCGGGGGTTTGTACTTGCAGCTAAAATACAACAGAACAAGCATCATTTCTTCTTCATTTTGGACAAAAAGGGACATCTGATTACCACAGCAGTTGCTTATAAAATATAGCTTCAACTGATCTCTTCATTTACTTCAATAAACACAGATGAACCGATCAAACTTGTAGGAATTGAGAACGAACCAGACAAATGAATCTTCCAGATGATTCGTTCAAACATAAACTCATCTCGCAGGACCCAAAATCAGGGAATCTGTCATTTACGGCTCCATTCAGTCTACCACCCGCCCATGAACCACATCAAATTGTTCCAAAACAATTCTAAACTGACTTCAAATTAAACATCGTTCAACTGGATAATTCTATATCATGTATAAACATTATTCATGTGTCTATTAGGCGCAGATCACGCACAATTCAACTTTTGAATGGTTGATTGAAAGTGTGCATTGTTTGGAATGAATGTAAATCTCTATTCATAATTCAGAGTTTGGCTTGAATGAAATCTGTGTAAAATGTATTGTATTCTTTTTAGAGTAATCATGACTAAACTGTACTCTCTGTATTCTCTGAAAGTTAAGAGACCACAGATAACATTTAATGTATGATCAGGGGAGGAGGGAGGCCAGCTCTGAATCAAGGACGAAACCTAATTGGACAGAACTCCTCAAAGAGGTTGGACAAACTCCTCAGTTTAAATGGTCAGTACACTAGATTAGAAATCAGAATAAATTGAGAATTAAATTCAGATTAAGTCGAGACAAAAAAACAGACGATGAAGAACATACGATGAAGAGCAGACAAGCAGTTTCATTCAAGCCATTCAACTTACTCTCGTCTCACTCACTCACTTTCCTTTCTTTTACTTTAGTTTTATTCTTTCCGTTGAGAGTCTTGTATAAACTTTTGCCGCCTCAACTTCAAACTTCGGCCACGAGAGAAACTCCATTCATTTGTCAGCACGACAGAACGTGATTGGCTTCCCTCTACATCAATCCGGACCGAAAATACCTTCAGCAAATAAACGAACCTGGGGAACCCCTTTCTCCAAGCCAAGGACATGACAAGGAATCCCCATTTAAAGACACAAACGACAAACCTCCAGATTCTATATCTAAACTGGTGCATTGATATAAAATCTAATAACCCCGCCTAAGCAGCGATAAAAGGGTTAAATTAATGACTGATGGCTCATTCAGATCAGGTCTAATGAAATGCATATATTACTAGAAACTTTCATCATTTCACTCTCTTATACTCATTCTTTCCTCTCTTCCTTTCTTTCTGCAACCCGTGTGAATGTGTGTTCGAGTTAGATATTAGTTTGTGTTAGGATAATCAATAAAGTGTCATTTGTATTTTTCGAGAGAAGTGTCGTGTGTTTACAAATTTAATGTCTTAAACTGCCGATCTATGTTTCCTTGCTAATAAATAATGTTTTCAGTTGGACATTCATATCCGTTACAGAGCCTTACTATATGGCCCGTGCAAATAAACGGTCGTAAAATAAGTGACTCGTTTAAAATTCCCTATAAATTAATTAATAATTTAATTTGAGCTAATTCGCCTACAAACTGTACATATCTATCTGTGTGACTTGAACTGGTCGACAGCTGATGATGTAACCCAGGCAGGCACATCCTCACGTGATAATGATTGGTCGATTGATAAGCTTCAATCTGATTGGCTAAAGAGAACGAATGATCCGGGCGGAAGTTGGAAGCTGCCAGGAAGTCTCAAAATACACTCATACAAATCCTAGGTAGTTCACATGCGAATGTGAACAGGTTAAACAGGTTTCAAACATTCAAAACTTTTTTGTGCACAGTTTTATAACTATGAATTGTGTTTTGCATTTGTGAAATGTATTTTATGAACATATATTTTTATTTTGCGCACAAGTTGCTTTTTGTGATTTTTTTTTCACACACGTGAATTGTTTTTTTGTGCATGCGAATTAGGTTGTGTATCATGTTTTTTACGTTAATATTTGAGTCAAATCTGACTCCATATCCACCTGCCTGTCAACATATGTGTTTCCATACCTCCGCGCAGATATCACACGTCATCACAGTGTTCATTATTATCGTAATGTTATGTGCTTTGAGACATGAGTTAATTTAATGTCACATCTCGTGTCGCTTTATGTGTGCGTTCATGTGTTTTGGAGGAGGCGTGGCTTTGGAAAGCACGCTGAAGGGAGGGTCGGATCTTATGCTTTCAAAGCTATCTTGCTATTGCTAGTCACTCCAAAATTGCCTACCCTACCTTTAAGAAGCCAGACATAAAATAGAATATAAACATAAAATCAGCCTAAAGTCAGTTTCACATTGTGGCTTACTCTGGCCAAGAACCGGCCACTTGTATGCCATGTAATTCTGAAATCAATATTACCACAATAATAGACCTGCATGCAGTTCAATAGTAGCTAATTAAAAGATGGGGCAGCAGTTTCCACAAAACGTTGCGAAGAAAAATCCATCAGAATACTGTAAAAATTAATTCTTTATTTCAGACAAAGCAGAACATACTGGTGTGCTTGAGGATATCTCATTTGCTTGCTTTAAAAGGTCTGGTGCTTTGAACTGACTTTTTAGAAAAAGAAAAAATACAGTGACTAATATTTCTTCAGAAGTGCTTATTGCTGAAGCCTGGTAAGTTGCAAATAACACTTCCCAGCATAGTTGCATAGCAACCAGTTGGTCAAATTAGAACTTGAGTTTTCTGTCTCTTGCCAATTCAGTGTACATTCAATGTGCATTAGACAGTACATCCAAATTAATAAACCAAATGTTTTTGTTGTTGTTGTTGTTGTTGTTGTTGTTTTTTAAACCTGTTCATGTTTTTTTTTCTTTACCCTTAGGGGCCGGGCCGTTCACATATCGCGTCTTTTCCGCGCGCATATTCATTATATCCTATGTAGGCGCGCGGTCCGGCGCGCTCGTTTTTTCCATGTGCCGCCTGTGCCGCTTGCAAAAGCGCTTGCAAAAGAAGGAGGAAGCGACGCGGCCGCGCTTTCCACGCCTTTTTAGGCACGATATGTGAACGGCCCCTTAATGTACAAGCTTTATATGCTCAAACAAAACCATTTTATGAAAGTGTAAACCTCACTACCAAGTTCAAAATATACAAAGAAAAGGAAAAAAAAACAACACTTTTGCAGTGGACAGCTACAATAATACAATAACCACATTCTGTCTGCTTTTCTAACTAATGCAGCACCTCAAAGGTTAGACCTTTACCTTCTCCTGCCTCTCTGCATTTGTACTGTTTTGTCAGTTTATGCACCCGTGACCTTCAAAGGAAATTGTGTTTTGATCCAACTCTCTTTTCTTTGTGTAAACTCACAAGCACTCCGTAAAGCACAGATGAATGATGGTCAAACCATGGAACCCTATAGTCCTGATGTATACAGGAAGAAAGCAACTCCACTATTCTCTGAACATAAAGGTTATTGTATGCTGTATTTACACAAAGAGCATGTGGACATCTAGAGCCCCTTACTTGGCTATGGAAGCTTGTTTTCACTATGGGAAAAAATAAATAAATAAATAAACACACACAGTGAGTACAGAAAGTATTCAGAACCCCTTAGGACCATGTGATATTTCATACTTAGGACCATGTGATATTTCAGTTTTTCTTTTTTTAATAAATCTGCAAAAATTTCAACAATTCTGTGTTGTTTTTTTTGTCAATATGGGGTGCTGTGTGTACATTAATGAGGGGAAAAATGAACTTAAATGATTTTAGCAAAATGGCTGCAATATAACAAAGAGTGAAAAATTTAAGGGGGTCTGAATACTTTCCGTAACCACTGTATGTATAAAATCTGAATTACGAGATTAAAAAAATCTAAATTTAATTATATGGAGGAAAATGAACAAACAAGAAAACTGAATTTCGAGAAGTAAACTCAGAATTCTGAGTAGAATTTTAAGGGAGAAAAAAGTCATAATTTCAAGATATGAACCTCTGCGAGGTATAAACGTAAAAAGAAACCAGATAAAAAGTCACAATTACCTTTAACTGTTTTATTCCATAGCAGAAGCAAGCTTCCATACATCCATACCAAGTTTTATTATTAATGCATTACATATGTATTAATCGTGTATTTTTTAAAATATAACTACAAGATTAAAAAATATATTCTTTTTTTTTTACAGAGGTGTCGACTCTATGGTTTATTATTTAAGAAATCATAGAGGTGACACGTGTAAAAAAAAAAGAAAAAAAAGTTGTAAGTAAAATTGTAAGTGATAATTTCATTCCTTTCTCTTTATGAGTGGACTCTCTCCTCCACTTATAATGTGTCTGTTGTCCATCTGTGTGAAGTATACAACAGAGCTCATTTAATTAACACGTTTGTTGTTATTGCAGTGCAGATAGACAGCTGATGACAGTCCCACACTAAGCCTGCCAGCTAAAAGCTCTTCACCAATCGTGTATGTGCTGCCATGTGGACGGTTCTCCTACTGCTCAATGATCTCACATCCTCCCAAACACCTAACATGTGGCGTTGCCATCAGAGTGTTCTGGAATTGATGCTAGGCTTTTGTAGAGTGGCCAGATGTGTTACTGTGCCCAACAGCAGGTGAAGGAGTGTTGCATCCACTAATATACTGTATTACAGTTTAGGTATTCATTTTTACAGTTTACCTTCCAAAGAAGCTTTCTTATTTTGCTATTTGACTTGATGCTTTGATGAGGTTTTTAAATTATTCTGGTAATGGCTTGCTTACTTACACCTTGGGAAAAAATGTCAGTAAAATCAACCAAATGTTTGTCTCTTTCTGTGTGGGTTAATACTAGCACTGTGTACAAACAGATCAGGTTCAGGGGGGTATTCCAGAAAGCAAGGTTATCTAACCATCAAACATACCCTGAACTCTCAGTCGATTAACCCAAACCATGTTTATTTGATGCTGCTTACAAAAACACGTCTGGTAGTAAGTTCACCCAACCCAGAGTATGTTCACTGTTAACACTCAAGACATTCTCAGCCGAGTGACGAATCGACGAGTCACCATCGAAACGGACGCTAAGAAAAAGCGTGCCATTCTACTTCTTTCTTCTTCTTTTGTTTTATGACTAATTTACATACTTAGCACATATCGACACCTATTTGGTGGTCGTGCAATCATTTCATTTAATAATCTTTAAACACTGTGAATAAGAGCTACGTTGTCTGATGCTAGTTATATAATACAGAGAAAGACTGGTTAAACTAAATAGATAACATGGCTATATAAGTTTATTTTTTATGATTAGTCATTTTGCTTCCACATTGCTTGAAAGGTTAGATATACATAAAGCTTAGAAAACGTCCCGTTGCAAAAATAAATAAATAAATAAAACTGAATGCAGATCAGCAGTGTATGAGATGAATTATGAAAAGAAGATTATGTGTGAAAGAAACCAATATGAGAGCCTATTTAGAAAACGTAATTATACTATCTTGATCAAAAGATTAAGCATACTTAGGGCCAAATTTACGCCAATGTAAGCTCTCTTTTGGCATTAGAAACCACTGTCAGGATTTACTAAAGAAACAAAACGATACAAAATTCATGGAAGGTGAGTATTTAGAGTGCTTAAATAAATCATGCAACATTATTCACTATGGTTAGCAGTAGTCAATTTACTGGCATTTGCGCCATTATTTAACAAATAATGTCATAATGCCTGAATGTCATCAGCTCTACATGTTTGCGACCCCAATTTGCGCCGCTCTTGGTAGATTGTGTTGGTAATAATGGAAATGAGCTGCTCCGCTTGTGCTCTTTAATTTGTGTATTGTGGGTAGATCAACTGCAGAATTTTCCACTCCCATCTTTTTCTTTTTTTTTTTTTTTTTGCGGTCTCACACTAATTTGCCATTTAGTAAATCTAAGTAAATCCTTAGACTTTTCTTGTATAAGCCAAGTATACTTATATAATGGATATTTTGTTACTTGATTAATTTAAGTGTATCTATAAAAGATAAACACATGAAAAAGCAGACTGAAAATTGTATATATAATAATTGTACTAATAGCACACATCATTAATCTTCTTTTTAAGGGTTAATATAGATATTTTTGTTTGTGTAGTACAATGTTGTTACCCCTTCAAAACACTATTCAGAAGCAAAAGTGTGCATCCTTAATGATCCGCTTCTACTGGATATGGGTCATTTGTCTAGATTATGTATTCAAACCTGTCATTTTACAGTACGTGCAGTTAAGTGACATATTTATCACTCAAGCTGGTAAGAACATTTGTAATATTCTGTCACCATAGCCCTAGTACACTCATAACCCTGAGGCCAGATACATACTCGCTATGCAAATGCAGACACAAATGTTTATCCAGTACAACGCATTCTGAAGCAGTACCAATCCTCAAGGTGAAAAAAGGTTTTCTTCAATTTGTTGCATCTCCATGACAGCATGCAGCTGACTTGAAAGTCAAACTGACTACAATGTACAGTAAAAAAGTGGTTTCAGGCAATTTTTTATAGGAGCTATTTATAACCTAATGTTTTTAGGTTGTGCTTTTATCTTACATTTGCTGTTGTTAACTCCATCGGTCAGGTTTAGAGCAGGATTCATTATTATGGTATGTTATTTTTAAACACTTTTAGGATTAATACATTTTAGCACTATTTACCAGACAAATCATTTCCAAACTGATGTAATAATATAACAAGTAACGTAATAAAATATTATAACATACATTTCAGAAACAACCAAATACACTTTTAGCACCACTCACTGGACATTTCACTTTGAAAGTGCTGGGAAACGTGTAAAAAGCGACATAATATTTTGCAGAAATGTTGCCACGGGCATTTTTTTTGCAATGAGTCTAGGTTGGACAAGCATATGGAAATATCTCAAACATTGCTGTGCTACTTAGAAACCATGCTTGGTTGGCATGAAATCAGATTTTTGTAAACAAGCAAACAAGGCTTGTTGATGACAGTTTGCTGTGTTCAGAGCAACTGATTTTCTTGTTTCCCAGCTGCATTTCCCTCAACACCCTTCAGTGACATTCATATTGTTGACTGCACTCCACAGGACTCATCAGCCAAGGACAATAAAGCAAAATAATAAAAGCAAATTTGAGCCCACACATATCAATATAATCATTTCTTATGTTATAATGACTATCAAAGGCAATGCTATTCAAATGCCTTTTGCTCATTTTACCTTTTATTCTACTTTCTTCACACAGGGAACTTAAAAGAAGCATTTATCTGCTTGCACAAAAGCCCTCTAGATTACAGTATTTGTTATCACTGCAAATTAAATCCATTGCAGCCAAGACAAAAACAATTTTGAGGCTAAATTACAATGTTTCATGTCTCTCTTGTGATGGAAATGAACTTGTAATGGCCAGAGGGAAAAGCTTCACACCCAGAAACTATGAGAGCCTCATGCTGGGTTCTAACTCATGTGTTCTGACATGGTCGAAGGGTTAGTTAAGGATGGACTGACTCATACTATGCTAAAGGCAGGTTGGACAAAAGCTTTAAGCAAATGTCTTCACTGTGAGACTCATACCTCAGGGAGTGATAAAGCTAGCTATACAAAAGGTTTGTTTTGAAGTGAGCCATGACAGAAACAATATAATGATGATGAGACTGACTACTTTTGCAAAAAATTAATAGGAGAAAGCGCAATATTAAATATGTTGGCTGTAATAGCGCCATAAAATTAGGTGGAATAGTGGTGGCGGAATAAAAGTTTCACCTCCCTGAGATTGTAGTCTAGATGGCTTCCAAATGAACCAACTTGCCTTAAAGGGCCCATATTATGCTCATTCACAGGTTCATAATTTGTTTAGGGGGTCTACTGGAATGCTTAAAGAATTATCTGTCTTTTAATTTACATTTTTTGTCTTAGGCTGTATCCAAAATTGTATTCTTTCGAAAAACAGTACGTGACAAAAGAAGTTTGTCTGAATTCACAGTACTCATAAAAGTGTACGATGTACCCAAAAAGTACCCGGATGACCTACTACTTCCGGCGAGATTCTGAAGTGTCCATACGATGGACATTAGTGTATCTCAGTAAGTTCGTTTCCATTACACAAATTGAAATTGCGAATTGAAAATATGCTCAATGGAAACACGTCAATTTCGCAAAAAACGCCCATATATCGTAAAAAAGATTTAATCTCACATCAGGCATTTCGAAAAAGGAATATTTCACAAAACTGCAAAGGAAACAGGTTTTTTTTTCCCTATTTACAGGCCACCTGCCTTATGTAAAATCCGATCATTCTTTAAAGAGGGCGTTTGGACAGAAGACGTTTAAACTCATAGAAGACAAAAGTATCACGGGACTACTGGATTCTAAACAACAGAAATGCCACAATTTGAATTTATCAAGACCTCAGAACAGATATGTGGGAGAAACACCCAGAAACACCTCATACATGGCCGCTCCCAAGTATAAGTGCTTTTCCTTGCCATAAATGCTAAATTTAAAAATAATTGCTAGTGCTGTGGCTAGTATATTTGTAAAGCTACCAACATCCGTTGCCATGATTTTTGTAATGACTTATCGCGAGAGTTAAAAAAGACATTTTAGTAGCATAATATCGGTTAATGGAAATGCCGTCATTTCGCAAAAGGCTTTTATCGATATTTAGAAAATATCGCAAAAGTTTTGTGCAAATCTGTAATGAAAGCACGGCTAGTGAAGCGATGCAACTGATGTTCTGAACTGTCAACAACTTAGAGAAATGTAATGCGCTTACCATGCCATATCACCTCAAGCCAACGTCCGATAATGACAGTCAAGAATGATCTGAATGAAAGCTGAATGATCCGAACCACCTTCGCAAGTATGACTTGTGCTGGATGTTTTACAATGGTAGTTCTTTGTGTTTTTACCTCTTTTATGATTCCGATTTGATGTTATAACTGTGCTCTATACATCATGGTAAAAACTGTATGTCCGTTACTACATTCACCTGCATAGAACTGCACAATTCAATGCAGTCATTAGAAAAATGGTGGGGATACAAGAAAAGGTTGTGGTTGTAGCTATGCTGAAGAATGGTGTTTAAAATACATTTTAATTCCTGATTCTTCAATACCTCTGCCCCTGGAAGTCCATCTAATGATGTTTTGTCTTAGCAGTAAAAAAAAGTACTTGTTTTCACTGATTGAATACAATCTGTGTTTATCAGGTTGTGGAATGTGAGAAGTGATGTAATTTAATCTGGTGATTGTCTGCATTAGTCAGGTCTGTCAGTGCAGTGTGAATTGCCTTAAGTATGATGTTTTATGGTGGAGTGATGAACTCCTTTGAACTCTTTCCCTCCCAGCATTTTTTATCAATGCCAACATCCAGATTGGATTCAGAACGATGACCAAAACATAGATGGAGTAGATCGAGTCAATCAACACCCTTAAAGCGTGCACAATAGTGCATGATCATGTTAGCTTACTTGTGCACAAGCAATCTATTTGCTCCTCCTGGGCTACGTTCCACAGCAGTTTTAGACATGCACTCAACTGCCGCCATTTTGAGGTGTGTTCCACTTTGTGAAGTGGAAGACGTAAGTTTAAATGGACCTCCGCTCCCTTGATTTTGACCGGGGGAGTCTACTTCATATGTACACTTCAGGCAGCTCCTTATTCCACAATTTAACATGGTTGTGACCACATATCACGTTTAATTTACCCCACCACAAAAAACTCTATGATATATTAATTTTTTTTTTTTAAATATTTAAAACACACATATATACATATGGAATGCTGCATTAAACAAGATCGTACGGGAAAAATCAACTCCATAGCGGATTCCAAGTGATCAAGGGCTTAGGACGTTCCAGTTCAGCCCACTGCAAAGGTTCTGCCAGTAGTGGCCAATCATGCAATGTAAGCAATGACGAACATCCGAGTCAACGAGACTGAGTGAAGTTAGTGAGGGAAGGGTATAAAGAAAAACGAAAACGAACTGGAACACAGCCCTGGTTTACACAGATCTTCTTCTTCACTTGTTTTTGGCTCTGGAGATGCTGTGCCATTTCAGAGGATGAGTAACTGTGAAAATATGGGTTTCCGAATAAACTGGGAAAGAGTTGATGTGGAATTTGAGCTTTATACATGCAGAAACAGATATATTACACTTTAAAGAAAAGGTAAAACCAAAAAGGCATAAAAAGTTCCCCTTTAAAGGGGCTTTGTCAGCAATCCTTTTTGTGATCTTCTCTTCTCAAGTTTAAAGTCAATGGCTTATTTTCAAGCTAGCCTAATGGATAGTCTGTGCTCAAGAAGCTTTGGATGGACGTTATCAAGCACGGTGCAGGGAGATCTCAAATGCTTACCGGAAAGTTTGGCTCCTGTGATTGCTATTGATGCATTCAGCACACCGTCTGTTCTTCTTATCTGAGTGGGAGCACCAGGGAGCCAAGATGGCAGCTCTTGTATCGACCACATGGCAATGTCCGTGTTCTCCCTGACATTTGCCTCTCTCTTCTGCAAACAACTTGGTGTCAATCTGAGGATATATCACAAGGACATTTTAATATTAGTCTTCAGTTTCCACCTTATGACTAGCGAGAGCACACTTACTGATTGATATGGGAGAGGTGATTGAATCAAGGGGATTTAACCGGCTTAAGAAACCATGCTGAAAGTGCAAGTGGATGTTAAAAAACCCACGCTCAAAGGTTAAACTCCCTCGCTCTCACTGGCCACGGCTCAGATTGTTGACAGTAAACCATAAATAAACACCGCAATACTGGGACATTTCCCAGGACTTTTCAAAGACGCTGGCAACTGCTCAAATTTAGATACATGTACAAAAGACTGTGAGAGATTTGGCAAAAGAAAGAACTTTTTTTTTTTTAACATTGTTAAGTGTAAATCAATGTTCTGCACCAACCACCCTTGATTAATCAAATTACAAATATTTTTGTCTTTAGTGCATTCTTTTCAAAAAAGATAAGATGGTCAGTCAGAGAAAACAATGTAGATTAAGTGATGCTTTGTTAAGAGACCTTACTGGAGTCTCATTTGTTGAGGTCGTTCACACTTCTGCAAAGCATTCTGGATAATTATAACTGGAAACACATTACCGATAGCATCAGATTGCAATCACAAGACTTTTGAGGGACCATTTGTAATATAAATGAGCACATTAAGACTTCGTTGCACAGTTTGCCAGCTTGCATCAACCTTTGTGTCAAGAGAACTGATGAAGACAAGCAGAACAAACAAACTTTGTTTACATTAAAATAGTCAGGGGTATTCATTAAAGTCTAAAAAAAAAAAAACATGCTGAACAAAGGCCTCTCTTTGTTCTAAAGTTATGAGTTATTTAATCAAATAGTGTATGGAGAATTAAACTTGATGTTCAAGAGTTGAATATGCAGAACCAGAGATTGTTAGGATGTTTGCCTATATGCAGATTCAGCAGTTATCACATTATCATTTTTACAAAACGTAACTCAAAATGTTTGCCTCGTTGCGTTTGTATTGTTTTACTACTTACGAAATTATTTGAAGTATATCAATATATTATTTACAATACACAGCGTGGTTTTTAATGATATTTTTATCATTAAAAAGGCCTATGGCCCTTCCGGCCTACTAAGTGTACAAATTCTCTCACTCGTTTTCATTCATGCCCTTAAGTGAACTATATATGTGGACTAATGTAGGGAATAGTGAATGAGAGTATAGGGTATTGCCCATTTTGGACAAAGCCCTGCAACAAAGACTCATCATCGTTACTTTCCTGCATTGTCTCTATATTGAATGTTTAATAAATACCTGCTTGGATTCGCTCATCTCTGTCTCTAACTCAATATTCTAACAAACATATTACCATTTTATTGTATTTTTGACAAAAAAAAATTAAACCTTGGTGAGCAGAAGACTGATATTTCTTACAACTACATTACTGACCCTAAACATCTGAACATTATCGTATGTCAAAAAGCAGCAGATGGTGAACATTTAAATTATGAAAATATTATTCAATAATTATATATATATATATATATATATATATATATATATATATATATATATATAAACAAATCATGTATAATTAAAAGTCAGGGTACTTCTTGATTATTCATATGGAGGCTATGTCATTTTTACTTTCAAAATGATAATTAATGCATTAACAAATGAACATATGCTGTATGGTAGCCAACATCCATGAAGAAGAAACGTAGGAGATCGCTGGAGATATACGGAGGTAACTGAAACCACAAATAAAGCAGATAAGAACCGGCTAAGACAACTGAAAACACATGGCTATGTACAGCGGGGCAAACACGGGCAACTAAACGTGACACAGGTGAAAATAATCAGTGACTATGGAAACTAACTAGGGGTTATCAAAACCAAAATGAAAACAAACAAACAAACA
This sequence comes from Zacco platypus, assembly GCA_038088235.1. Lineage (NCBI taxonomy): Eukaryota > Metazoa > Chordata > Actinopteri > Cypriniformes > Xenocyprididae > Zacco > Zacco platypus. The sequence goes on from CM076068.1 coordinate 10,685,471, forward strand.
AAAATCTCTAACCGTACTTGTATCCTTGTGACGAGCAGGGCGGGCGAGAGCCGTGAGGGAACGGCGCGAGGCCGGTGACGCGAGTGTTAACAGCTTCAGGTGCTCGGCGCACCGGTCTCGTATCTCTCACAGAGGAGCTCCGGAAGCATAAAGGAGGAGCGACGACAGTGAAGGACGAGAGAGGACCAGGCCTGGATTTTATGTTGTGTTTTATTTTGTTGGTGTGGGCGGCAGTCGCCGTGAGGAACTGCCGCCCTTATGCTTTTTGGTTTATTGTTGGTTTATTTATTTATTAAAGTTGTGGAACGTTTGCCGGTTCCCGCCTCCTTCTTCCCGTTCTTAAGAACTTTGTTACACTGGTGCCGAAACCCGGGAGGAAGGAGGGACATGCTGTCGAAGAGCCCTCGCTGCTGAGGGGGATCGCGGTGCTGAGGAGGTCGGGCAGCGCGGGAGAGAAGACCGCGAGTGGCTGCCCGAAGCAGTGGTACTGGAGCGAGTGAGAAATCGGTGGGACGGAAAGCTCGCTGCCGCGCCCCTGGGACGAGGTGGGGTGGCGGCCGTCCAGGAGGGAGCGGAGGAGCCGCCGTTCGCCGTGGGCCAAAGCCTGCTGCCTGCCGCCGTAACGGGGAGGAGCCGCCGTCCGCCGTGGGCCGAGGCCTGCTGCCTGCCGCCGGAGCGGGGAGGAGCAGGGAACGGCGGGCTCGCTGCCGGCTGCCCTCATGCGGAGGAGCCATCGCCGGCCGCCAGGGGGCGGAGGAGGATCGGGCCGTCCACCGAGCGTCCAGTGCCATCGCATGGCACCGCGAGGAAGAGCCTCTCGGCGGGCTGAGGACCGAGCGGCAGTGTGTCGGGGAGCCGGACCAAGAATTTTTTTTTTTTTTGTTTTCCTCTCTCCACTCTCTCGTCCTTGTCGCTCCTTGTGCTTCCGTCTCCTTTTCTCTCGTCTCGTCTGTCCTTACCCCCAGGCGCTGTGGCCGCCGAGACTGGCCCCCGGGGGGAGTAGGCGCAGCCTCGTGGGTACCCCCCGGCCTGCGAGGGGCGATGGGGGTATGTGACGAGCAGGGCGGGCGAGAGCCGTGAGGGAACGGCGCGAGGCCGGTGACGTGAGTGTTAACAGCTTCAGGTGCTCGGCGCACCGGTCTCGTATCTCTCACGGAGGAGCTCCGGAAGCATAAAGGAGGAGCGACGACAGTGAAAGACGAGAGAGGACCAGGCCTGGAATTTATGTTGTGGTTTATTTTGTTGGTGTGGGCGGCAGTCGCCGTGAGGAACTGCCGCCCTTGTACTTTTTGGTTTATTGTTGGTTTATTTATTTATTAAAACTTGTTTATTGTTCGCCGGTTCCCGCCTCCTTCTTCCCGTTCTTAAGAACTTTGTTACAATCCTATTGCAGCAAGTGTTTTGCAATACAACATGAACACTATATTGTAGGCTTGCAGGTTATATTGTACCTAACAGTTATTCAGTTATTTATTGATTTACTTTTATGTAAGTAAATTGTGGTTAAAGACACCTAATATAAAGTGTGACCTATGGTGGTTTATGCTCCCTTATTGTACAGTCTTACTACACTAGTTGCATGAATTCATCAAATCAGATAAGTTGCAAATGACCTACAGTATGGACTAATATGCGTTCCTACACTGGTCATGTCAAAGTTAGTGTTGCTGAACTATATACAGAAAAGGCTTAAACACGCTCGCTCAGGTATGGAATGTTAATTGATGACCACTGCACCTCTAAGTTCTGTAATGTATCAGGCAGTGCAGTGGTCTCATCAAACCAATCGAGGGGCATTTTAAAAACAATTGACAGGCTTGAATTGACACACGGGTTGACAGTTGAAGTGTTCTACTTTAGAGTTTGGCCACACACACTGCAGCTAAATAAATACGGTTGTCACTTCTCTTTGGAGGGATGAATCCAGCTCTGCAAAAACAGGATTCAGTTTTCATTCTCATTAATAACCGAATTCACCAAAAAAAATCAGTCAGTGAGAAATTAATTTGAATTAAATCTGCATAGTGTGCTTAGACGTCAACTAGTTGTTACTACAGAGACGCTATTCTTTTTTTTACACACTGTTCCCTTTACGCACACACCTAAATAATTTAGGGGATTCACTCCTGCTTTCCAGTGCAGTTGTCATTCTTAGGACTTTGCAATGTGCACTTTGTGAAAGTCAAAACAACATATATAGAAAGCAAGGTGCAAAACTCTTTTGACTTAGGTTAAACCTGAAAGTACTGCAAAGATTGAAGCCTGAAAAAGTCCCTGTTATCTCAAAACTAGTGTTTTCCTGGCGAAATGCAGGTATTTTTGATGAGTGATATTTGTCCTTTGCCTTTTTTTGGTCCTAAACACTAAATCTCTGAAGTATGTAGTAGGTGTGCATTATTTTCCCTACTGAAAAAAACAACAACAAAGAAACTGAGACTTTCATAGTCAATAAGAAATAGATATTAAAAAAAAAAAAAAGTGAGGTACGGCATAGAGGCAGACATACTGAATTGAACTCTGGAGGATATTTTAAAAGCCGCACAATAGCATGCTAGAATGATGACTGGATTTCACCGGAGGCATCCATCGGAAAGCTTTTGCAGCAAGAGGTGAGTGCAGAGAGAGAGAGAGAGAGAGAGACAACTCTAATGTGAAGTACTTCTTCGAAGTCTCTTAAAAGTGTTTACATGAAAGGAAGACACTTTATTATGTTTTGAGAGGTTTTCTGCAATTTTGCAATCTTTAACATGCTCCATTTCACTCTGTTCTGACAAATGCCTTCTCTCTGCTGTATCCTTTGGGAATAAGTATAATTTCATCACTTTTGTCATTTTATACAACATTCATGGTCACACTTTATATTGTCTTTAACTGTTATAACCTAATAAAAATATTAACCATAATGTACTAGCAAAACACATTTGATGCTACTGAAGTGGGTTACAGGTTTAAGGGTGCAAGGGAAGGGTCAACATTGTAATTATTTTAATTTTTAAAATATAATGTAAAACCATGTATGTACACAGTAAGTGCACATCAAATGATTAATGTAATGTTTGTACATAGTTAAAGACACTTATAAAGTGGGGTCACAAAATATATTCTACAGCATTTTGTAGACAACTATTCAGAAACCAAATTGGTTTGGACTTTAAAATGAATATGAAGTAAATATAGTCCACAAAAGGTTACACTTTATTTTGATAGTCCACAATATAACAAAGAGTGAAAAATTTAAGGGGGTCTGAATACTTTCCGTACCCACTGTATACTACATTACGTATATACAAGTCATTTTGTGACACTGGGTTGTGACATTTTGTGACACAGTTTTCATTCAGGAGAAATGTTTTTCATACACATATATGCATGCATACATTTACCGTATGGATACATTATACAGATACACAAACCACATGTCGTTTAACCTCCTCCCAAGTCTTATCAAAAATCATCCCCATCGCCTGTGTGCTCCTTCACCATATTTCTGTTTGTTTCTTCTATTATTTATGCGATCTAAAACTCCCTAAACAACAACAATCCATCTCTGTTCAAAGTCTCCTTCCACCCGCTCTCCCCAAAAGCAGCTGCCATTTGCTGATGGAAGGTACAAAATTACTGTAATAAATGTAATTTATTGAAAGCCATTTGTTTTCTGAAAAAAAAAATACACCTTGCGCTTGAAGATAGCACATTGAGTGAGACTTTTATAATAATAATAATAATAATAATAATAATAATAATTAAAAAAAAAAATATGAAAACAGACTATTTCAGCTTTAGGTTCTAAAGTGTTAAAGAAATACATATATTTTTTGTCCTTATATAACCTATTCCTACACTTGGAAATATGTCAAATTACAGTAAAATGTATCGCAATTGTCATTGTTGAAAAAAGATGCAAGCCAGAACAAAACTAGCATCTTTATTAAGATGCCTGTCTCCCATGATGCTGCTCCCATGTTGTTTTATACAATATATGGTCCGTCTCTACTTCCTTTACTCGGTTTAATGCAGCTCGGTGCATTATCAGAGATTATCGGTTCTGAACACCAGGTCACCTCTCTGCCATTTAATATTACCAGAATTTTCCGCCCTTCTAACATCAACACCAAGGTCTCGTCTGCTCTTTGAAAAGACTTGATCAACATCATCTTCTCGATATGGGAAAGGAAGTAAAGCATGTCAGCGCGTGAAGGGCACATTTCCAGATCCAGAGTGGGTGAAACTGATAGGCCTAACCTACTTGGCAAAAAGAGGATCTCTTCTTCTGACAAATCTTTATTACTCTACTGCTTTATGTGCCATTCATATTCCAAAGGTAATGAAATGACATCAGCATATGACTCGAGGGCTCCGTTATGGAGAATAGTAATTTCAAAAACATATTACTTGGCTGCCCTAGAATTAGGACTGCTGCTCATATTAAGATCTCTGAAGCGGCTTGTGTGTTAAACAAAAGCTTTGCAGATTCTTGAGAAGGGCTATCAATCACAAAATAAAAGGAACAAGTTAATTAAAGAACTAATGTGCCAATGGAAGTGATCCGAAGCAGGTGTCACCTCCAACCCAATGCTGGTCTCAGGCATAGAAAAAAGAAAGGAGGAACAGGAAATAGAAAGAGAGAGAGCCAAATGGTTAGTAATGGAAGCCTCATGCATTAGACACGGACAAGGTTAGAAAAATGAATGTTCCCGGTAGAGTAGTTCTGTAGGCATAGGACAGCAGCTTGACTTTTCTGTACAGTACGTTTCCCGTGTCATCTGAGCTCGTTTAGTTATTACTCATTTGTTTCTGCTTCACATTGTAAATTAATAGGTGGATGACTTTTTTGTTGAGGTTCATATCCCTTAGTTAATTACATTACATTGTGCTTCCTTAGCATTAACAAGGTTCTAGTCTTTGGAGTCCTCCCCCATGTCGACAAACGAACCAGAGATGTCCTCTCCAAACAGGACCTATTAATCCCAGCCAATCAGCTCAAGGTCATGAGAGCTCTTTTCGACTAATTAGAGGAGGAGGAGTAGGCCTTCACTTATCTCCATGATCAAGGGTTCATTGATGAGAAAATAATGTGGAGGATCATCCAAGAGCTTTGTACATCAAGTGTGTCTTGAGGTGTAAGGCGCCAATTAAATAAGGTATAATATTTAGTTGCAGATAACTTTTCAAAAAATATTTACCATTTCTGTCTCCTAAAGCAGGTGCTAGAAGGACTGAAAAAGCAGAACTGTGCTAAAGACTTCATGCAGGCCTAATGGCCTACCAGGGGAAACATAGTGAGGTTAGCCTCCAGCTAATGGGCGATTTCTCAATCCAGTGATTCTCGAAAGAAATTGTACCATAGTCTTCGGCTCTGTGTGCATTCCTCTATTTTTCAAGCACTTCTTCTTTCTTAGCATTATTTGTAAGAGAGGAGCTCAGGATTCAAGCCATGTGCCATTCAGAATTACAATGAGCATTTCTGAATTCCTGAATTTAGGATGCAAAATTATGCCTGGTTCCACGTTATGTTTGTGAGACCAAGTGTCTTTAACTGCTATATGTGCTAACATTTAAATTAATCATTTGTTGCAATGCAGTTATTGTGTACACACATTTTTACATTGTACGTAGGGGTGGGCGATATAGCCTCAAAATTATATCCAGATATTTCAAGGATATTTGTGATGTAGAGAAAAATAGATGGAACAAAGTTTTATTGGTGATTGCAGCTGGCAGGTAGCAGCATTTATTAGAGCAAACAAAATGAAGGGGATCCTTTTCCAATGAGCTACAGTCAGTGATGACAGAATACCTAATTCAAAGTGTAAATCAATTGTCATAAGGTGGCAGCAGCAGCATTATAGTGCAATAGTATACATTGGGTCGAGCTTTTTAATAGAGATGAACAGTTTTCTTGGGAAAAAAAGACTGTTTAATTGAATACTCAGTTGGTACTTGTGACTCAGAAGCTGTTTGAGACTGAGAAGCAGCTTGTGCGCGCCACTAATATAGATCAGTAGTGGTGGTGTGAGCGCGAAACCTGCGGGAATGACTAAAATTATGCACAATACAAGCACTATTCAGCCAGAGCGAATGAAACAAGTGAGAGAGAGAAGGTGCCCGCACGGGTGTGTGTTACTTCGCTGTTGGAGAGAAACGAGCGAGAACGCTATTGCCTGTACCGCTGGTAACAAAACGGATCAGCTCAGAATCAGAGAGATGTGACACTAACCGGTCGGTCACCTGTCCGGGATGATCATGAGGAAAATCGTCCGAGTGCAATTGCATTTCGGCCAAGTGGTGAAACAAGTTTGCTGTGTTTCCACCTTTAGCAGTAACAGCTTTGCATATTTTGCAAAATATAATTATTTAATTGTTGGAGGTCTAATTTCTTGTAACCAAACCACTTCCATACTATTGAGGTAGCTCCTTTTTTAGGTACTAGATCGTTATCGGAGGCCGACGTGCTGCTCTTACTCTCAGACAGGTGTTGTTTTTGTGCGCGCTAGGGAATTTAAATGCGGTATACGTCAATGCGTTCCTATATCATTGATATCACGATAAGACACTTTTTTATCAAGTACAAATTAAACTGGTGTTATCTTGGACGGTATGATATGGCACACCCCTAATTGTGCGTATATATATTTTTTTAAATACCTGCATGTAATTACATCTATAATTACACTGTTGACCCTTCACTACCCCTTAACCCACTCTTAAACCTGTTAAATTTACAGACATTTGCAATGCCTAATTTGAAATACGGTTAACACATCTGTGAAAAATCAATACAGAAAATACCTCCCTATTAACATTGTGCATTGTGTAAAATTTTTACAGACTTTTCAACCAACACCAGATGCCATTTTTTTGTATAAAAACTGCATCTGTTATATACTGAAATGCCAGTTGTAAATACCAATACTGTAATAAGATTGTATCAGACTTAGAATTGTTGTGCTGGTGCTGATTTCTTCTTGCCACAGGAACATATGTTTTCTGTGTAATGTCTCCTCTAAATGAGTTTTTGGAGCCCATAATGGATGTTGCACATGTGCTGGTTAGGCTTTTTGCTACACATTGCTGTGTTGCAGGGTTGGACTTTAGGGCTGTTTTGCTCTGTGATAAGTGCTCCCACAGGGCAAGACGTGTGCTAGTTGGACAGTATCTGTGAGAATTCATTATCTGGGACACTTGCTCAGTTAGTTTCATATTTTTGCATTTAAGCGTGAGTGTATTTGTGCTTGTCCTTACAGTACAGAGTAATGCCTCTTGTGACTTTGACACTTTACATAATGCATTGCTGCAAGCTAAGTCATCAATAAAGACGTGTCTGTGTACATTACCATAGCTCTTAGCTCTGTTAATCACCGTTGGCCTGCTAGGGTGCTCATCAATTCTTCATGGTCACGGATCATTTGCATGGCAGTCGAAACTCGATATCACATTCCATACCTACAAACCTCTCTACTTTTCTTATGTAATTAAATGCACTACATATTCACATTAAGATATTACACTGACTTCTTTCTTCATTTTCTCAATTCAATTGTTTTGTTCATTTGTCAAATCACAGGTGAAAAGATAAAGAAAAAGAACAAGATGTACAATAATGATTTAAATGATAATCTAAAGGCACAGCTGCCATTAATAATTTAATTGAACTCTTAGTTAACCAAAGATTATTGTTGGTAGTGAACGTAAAGACAATAAATGTAGCAGTTTGTTTCAGTCGCCACATTTTGTGCCACAGTATTAAAAGGCTGATAAATATGACAAAGATGTTAACATATAAGATACATTAGTAATGCATTAGTAATGCTTGGCAAAACTTAAGGTTTTTGTCTACTCTTTTGATAGTGATACTGTAGATGCTACTAGTGGAGCTGTAAGTGCCTTATTATTGAGATTCATGGTGCTGATGTCAGCTGTTCTGGAAGTATTCATTCTTTTTTTATTTTTTTTTTCTCTCTCATATTCCAAGCCAGTCATGAGTACTTTGATAAATCAAAATAATAATTTGAATCTGCGCCATTTAAATGCCTGCACAAGTGCAGTATCTTTTTTATGACGAAGCTCCATAAGAATGCTTTAACAGGGGCATAGGTGGGATTTTTCATTGGGCTTGTGTGACATATATAGTTATATATATATATATATATATATATATATATATATATATATATATATATATATATATATATATATATTGAATATAATTGAATTATGTTTTTTGAGAAAGACTGAGGAGATACCCTTTTTCCCACTGTTGCAGATCTAATTAAAGAAAAGACTTGCTGGCCATATCACAATATGCAGAAAGCTCCATGATTTCGTTTCTAATTACTGTTTTGGTAATGGGGATATCAGAGCCCACCCCTCCCCTCACAAAACTCGCTTGTGTGTGATGAGGATGAAGGGAAGGAGATTAATTGTCTCGTGTTCATGGTCTGGCAGCTGTGCCCTTCCTGTTGTGCATTTGTAAGAAAGGAAACCTTGTGTGGAGGAATTAAACATGGCTAAAATTAGGATTAGACATGCAACAGCAGGAGATAAAACTTGGTTGTGGCTGTTGTATCTGATGTAAATCCGATGAAAGACTACAGTATATCTCCTTTGACCCTCGAAGCAAAATTATCACACGCTGCCTCTACCTGCAGATTCCCTGCAGTTTCCAGATGAAATTAAAACCAACAACTGTTCCCTTTACATTATATATATATATATATATACAGTGGGTACGGAAAGTATTCAGACCCCCTTCAATTTTTCACTCTTTGTTATATTGCAGCCATTTGCTAAAATCATTTAAGTTAATTTTTTTTTCCTCATTAATGTACACACGGCACCCTATATTGAATAAAAAACACCTGAAGGACTCCAAGATGGTGAGAAATAAGATTCTCTGGTCTGATGAGACCAAGATATAACTTTTTGGCTTTAATTCCAAGCGGTATGTGTGGAGAAAACCAGGCACTGCTCATCACCTGTCCAATACAGTCCCAACAGTGAAGCATGGTGGTGGCAGCATCATGCTGTGGAGGTGTTTTTCAGCTACAGGAACAGGACGACTGGTTGCAATTGAGGGAAAATTAATGCGGCCAAGTACAGGGATATCCTGGACGAAAACCTTCTCCAGAGTGCTCAGGACCTCAGACTGAGCTGAAGGTTTACCTTCCAACAAGACAATGACCCTAAGCACACAGCTAAAATAACGAAGGAGTGGCTTCACAACAACTCTGTGACTGTTCTTGAATGGCCCAGCCAGAGCCCTGACTTAAACCCAATTGAGCAACTCTGGAGAGACCTAATAATGGCTGTCCACCAACATTTACCATCCAACCTGACAGAACTGGAGAGGATCTGCAAGGAGGAATGGCAGAGGATCCCCAAATCCAGGTGTGAAAACTTGTTGCATCTTTCCCAAAAATACTCATGGCTGTATTAGATAAAAAGGGTGCTTCTACTAAATACTGAGCAAAGGGGCTGAATAATTAGGACCATGTGATATGTCAGTTTTTCTTTTTTAATAAATCTGCAAAAATGTCAAGAATTCTGTGTTTTTCTGTCAATATGGGGTGCTGTGTGTACATTAATGAGGAAAAAAATGAACTTAAATAATTTTAGCAAATGGCTGCAATATAACAAAGAGTGAAAAATTGAAGGGGGTCTGAATACTTTCTGTACCCACTGTATATATATATATATATATATATATATATATATATATATATATATATATATATATATATATATATATATGATAACAGAGCACATTATCAATTAATAGACACAATTTATTCCAATTGTAAGCATTGAAAAATGTGCAAGAAACAAGGCCTAATATCACTTTGCAAAGAATGTCAATGACTGATTTGTAATTTGCCTTCTAATTTGCAAATTTAAGATATTTTCTCAGCCTCTTCACCACTATGATAACTTTAGTTTTTCTAAGTCTTGAGCTTAAAATTCCTTTGTTGTTAACATCGCCATGTGTTTATTTATCTCTGAGGCACGTACCGAATGACAGCCCAGGGTTGGTTGTAAATAGTTCATGACTTGTATACTGCTGTAAACACTTAATGCCCTTTACTGTTAAGATGACCTTATAAAGCTTGTGTTTTGTTTTTATTTGGGCTTTTTACGCATAGTAAAATCTGTCAGAGCTTAGAGTCCTGTTCTTGAAACGTACATAGAAGTGGAAAGGCTTGCTAGAATGCACTCATTATCCACATCTTTTTAGCCATAACCTATTTTAATACAGGTCACCAACCTGAGGTAATTAATTTTACTTGTCTTTTTTTTTGTTTGTTTGTTTGTGAGGACAACATTTATATTTCATTTTGAAGGACAATATTATGCATGATGTGGTCAAATTAGACAAATACTATTCTTGGTTCTGCTTAATATGAATTGTTATTTCTAGAATTAGCCCGTGATGCTAAATGCTAAAGGTAGCCATAGCTATTTTTAAAGCCCTCCAGCACACTATAGTTTAAACAGCTAATAAATGCATTTGTATTGATCGATAGTTAATCTGCCACTTAACCTTAACATGAAAGTGACTATAATTTTTAACCTTTTTTTTGTTTGTGCTTTACTTATAAATATTAATGAAACAAATTATGTTACATTCCTCATGAGTGGAAACAGAGCGTGTGTTTTAGCATGCTCTGGCTGACACCGGGTTATAGGCTATATCTGTACCCAGCGTTTGTGACAGGATGAATCCAGCTGGCAGGTGGACAGGCATCACAGAGTCGTGGAGCTTGAATGCGCTCAGTACAGGCCTGCAATATGATTAAACCTGAGCAGGCCATAGGGAGCATGCCTGTAATCACATTATATCTACCTATCATAGCTCGACGGCTGTCTTTCAAATCTCCAATTATACTCGGCTTGAAATTGTTTTCCTCTATCCCTCTATATCCTTTTCTTTTTCCCTGTCACTCCTTCACTTGTTCTCTCACATCATCCGTGCCACCCGTATACCCCACGAGGCACCTGCACGAAACATAATTACATTTCTTTCTTTTCTTTTTCTGAATGCAGGTTATTAAAAAAAAAAAAGCTTGAAAAGTATGATATGACTTTGATGAAAGGCCATGTTGTGTAGGCGACATTAGTATTAACATAGATTTGTAAAGTAGTATCTATGGTATTTGATTTATTTGACTACATTCATGCCGCAAGGCAGAGAGCCCAATTTCAATATTCTACTCAAATCCGATTTTTAGTAAGATTATTCACAATGACCTTTTAAATGTGGCTGGTCTGAACAGTCTAAACTGATCAGCATATATGAAACACCCTATCCTGGCATATTCATCACAAACAAATATCCATGTAATATGATAACAATTTATATTGAAAAAATAAAATGGTTTTCCAGTATTAAATCTATAGTGTACCATAACAATATTTGAGACCTGATGCACATACATACAGCACATATTAATGTGTTTTAAAAATATATCATTTTGAACATTTCTATGGAATTTGTATCGTGAAATTTATAAAATAGTTGATTCCTTTTGGGGGAACTAAATTAGCTCCTATTTCAGAGTAGGGTCTAGCCCAACAATACAGGAACTACTAGTGACGTAAGTGTATGTTGATTGGCTGAACACATGCTATACGAAACACTGGTACTTTCCTTTTTTCTAAAAAAAGTCATGTAAACACACAATTTACATATACAGTTGTAGACAATGTTGAATGTTGTACTTAAAAGACATCACTGTCGGCCATCTTACATCACTTCAGAGTTCCTACTGGTGGTGCAAATGCAACCAGGAAAAAGGCCTTAGGGAAAGTTTCATTTTGGGGTACCACCCTGGTGGCTAGTTCCTATACATGAGTTACTATAACTACCTTGTGTGAAACCCCCTTATCTGGGCCATATTGGAATTGAAAATGTGTGTTCCACATGCATCTGCAGTATACAGTTTCCACAAAGAATTTGAAATATATAAATGTTTGTCGCATACCCCTTTTGAAAATATCTGGGACGTTCTTATGAGGATTTTTTTTTTTTTTTTTTCATTACAACCAGCCAAACGTGTAATATGCAATGATAAAAATAATTTTGCCATGAATGGGGACTGGGAAAGACGTCTGTGCTTTAAGAAGACACTTTAACATTGATTTCTAAAGCCTGAGAGCCATAAGGTGGTCGTACTTAAACGCATGTCACATGCATCCATTTTCACTCTTTTAAAATCTTACATCTGACAGTATCTATATCCACCATAAAGCCGTTTGGTGCGTGATGGTGGTGGCCTTTCATTTCACCATGAATAGTGATGTCCACCTATTCATCTCCTGCAAGGCTCCAGCAATCATGCCATTTTCCAGTGTATTAGTATGCATTTGCGTACATGCAAAGACCAAGCACTCCATCTTGTGCAGACCTTTTTTCACTTCTATACATACATTCCCTCTTTCCTGTCTCCAAAGGCAATCTTTTCCCCTTAAAAGCTTCAGTCTTCCTCTGAAAGGAAGTGCACTGGATACAGTATGCCATTTTTCTTGTTAAACAAAAAGAAAAAAAAAGGAAAAAGTCTACCACTATTGTCGTTATATGTTCATCCTTTGAATTTAATTCGCTATGGCAGATATACCAGTGTTGATTGAGTTTGTGTGAGTCAGGTGGATGGTAGAAATAGGCAGGGCTGCTCTTTAACTCTTTACCTGCCAGCATTTTTTTTTTTTTTTTTTTTTTTAAAGTTGCCAGCCACAGCCAGCATGTTTTTTTTGTTTTTTTTTTACAAAACTCTCATGGCTCCCAGAATATTTTGTTGTATGAATGTCTGAAAATGCAGTATAGCAAAAGAAAGAATAGAGCCTCTGCTTAAAAAAAAAAAAAAAAGTTTTATTTTAGCTCCATGCTTTCTTTTTTATTATTAACACTTGAATGTGGGAAAGTTTCATTAAAAAAGCAACATTTTGTACAAAAAACTGAGGATATCCCTTTTTTTCAAAGACTACAACGTCCATAAGCAATGCTTTTATTGCTTGTTTCTGCTCCTCTTTTGCCTGTGTTTTGATCCAGAGGTTCTCTACTCTTTCAGAAGATGCGTTATAGTGCCCCCTTATAAATGACGGAAATGGACATTTCAGACTATAAAGGTAGGAATGAAATGGTCTCTTCTTCTCTCAAATTCTCGCTTTTTTAGTCAGCATTGACACTTTTCCTCTCAAATGCTGAATTTACTGTTTTATTTACAATGCGCAGTGTTTCTGTGACTGTCTAAAGCACATGAACGTGAGGCACGCTATTCGCTATTGGTGCTAAGCATCTAGTAGTAACATTCTAACACCGCATCATTTCACACTGTGCAAGTGTGGCACCACATTACGGGGTTAACACCTAAATTACAAGCGTGAAACGTCCCTTTACCCGGGTTAAAAGCGTTTAGAACACTGAGAAAAGCCCTAAAATGAGTCAAAGTCTTTCCATTCTACCTAAGCCAAAATCTAGAGACCAGCCTTCATGGGTTCTCTGGACTTGGACCACTGAGAGCATTGACACCCTAACAACCTCAGAGCAACACCCTAGTTTTGTGGGGGAAGTTTTGTCATGGCTCAGTTTTCTGTAAAAATGAAGCTATTTTCAGTTGTAGAGTTATACTAGTATCTATTGGCATTGTTTGTTTAAACGTATGAAGGAGAGGAGAGAAAAGTGCAAAACTGTCAGTTGAAGGAAACAGGCAAACAGCAGTGGCCTCTGTTAGTTTGAAGCTATGCATTAATGCGGTAAACAAGTATCTGAGACTTTCTAAAATGATGTGTGCTGAAGAAGGTCACATGGTGGAAAGTTTCACAAAACTACACACCATTAACACTGAGAGAACAACTGCCAGAAGACATCACCAGTATATTGCTTTCAGTAGATCTGAAATAATTGGACAGAGTGAGTTTTTCTTCAGGCAGCCATCCTAACAAAAAGATTGTTGTGGTCCATATTTCTCAGTTGACACTCTTCTCTATTTCAACCATGAATTATCTCATCATGGGATCTTTTTTCATTTTTCTTTATTAAACCCACATCAAGTATTTGAGGTCAATTTGGCATTGCTCTTGTACAATCACTCTAAACGACCATCCATCAGAGTGATTTACTGATGTGTCTCTCTTGTGCTTTTAATTTGGGAATATGCCTGCCCTCTCTGCCTTATGTAATTGAGTTTAGTGAAGCAGCCCTGTCCACTTATCCTCACTGCAACATTGAAATATTATTTTGGTGTTTTACGGCATTCCTACTGTATGGGCCTCCAACAGATTTTTAAAAATAATAATAATAATAATAATACAGTAGATGAGTGAAATCTTAAAGTTGGTATGAACTGAAGTGGATTTATGGCAAAAGTGGACCAAGAGTCCATACCACAATGGATCCAGACCTAGAGCACGTGTGCAAAAACAATGCCAAAATAGCTATTTGGCTGTTGATTGACAGTATCTATTAGTCCTCTCAATCTATGTGACACCAGTGGAAAGTTGTTACATTTTGATGAGAAACTACAAAAAAAAAACTTTTGACCTTAAGTTTTCATTCATTCATTCATTATATATAGTAATTTGTAATTGTTAAAAAAAATAGGTTATATTTTAAGAATCATTTAATGTATTTCCTATGCAATTTTGGCTAGTATGGTCTGATTAAACAAAATTCCCCTGGGTTCCAATGTAATCTATTGTTTTAAGAAGAATTATTGCTTTGTCAATCTTTACAGTAAACTTGCACATCCTGTACCATTGACACAGATGATACACATACTATTTCAAGGCAGTCATTTTAAACAATGATAGCACATCTTGTCCTTTATCACCTGTGATTTTCCTCTCAGTGGGGGTTAATGAGCAGCTAGCAGTTGTAAATAGCCTCAGCCAGGGCGCCCTCTGTAGTTACGGCAGTATCAGTGATTCATGCAACATTGAGTATCAGAGGGAGTTTCTCAGCTCTGCAGTTCCCTGGGTTATTCTGCATCTGAGCAATATTTAAATCCCCAATCAATAGCAGTTAAGACTTTCCGCCCTAATTACCGGCATTCAATTCCATCTATCTATATCTGGGGAATGGTGTTTCTTTCGAGCAGCTTAGACTTTAAAGATAAAAAAGGTGTTTATGATAGTTTATTTTATGTTTATAAATACACTTTAATGCTCATTGAGAGTCAGCCATCATAACACCGTCAGCTGTGTAAACAGTCATATGATATCTTGGGTTACGTATGAAGACTTCAGATGAAAAAAAGCATTTTTTTTAATCAGGCTTATATGTTTGGGTTCAGTAATGTCACTTTAATGGAAATGAAAAGGTTATTGAAATGCCTTATTTTCAAAAACGACACTTTAGTCAATTCATTGGTCTTTAACAAATTTGATTGTTGAAGTCCATGTGTGCTTTTTTTTCTTCTTCTTTTTTGCAAAAACCTCTAAGTCCACCTCTTTTGATTAAACCGTTGCAAAAAAAACAAAACAAAAAAAAAACTACTGCCATGCCTGTATTGTACTCAGGCCAAAGTGCTCATATAAGAGCCAGGTTCGAATGTGACCCTCGGCCGTTTCCCAAACCCCACCCTATCTCTCACTCTTCACTGTCCTTTCTGAATAAAGGTAAAATGCTAAAAAAAAAAAAAAAAAAAGCTAAAATAAATACATAAATATAAAAAAGTGTACTGTTAAGCAAGTTGTGCATTAAGAAGTGCATTAAGTCAGTAAAAATTTAACTGATATTAGTCAAATCTCAAAAATCCATAAAATGTACATTTCTAGTATAAATTTATTTTACCCCCAGTTTCACAGACAAGGCTTTAGCTAGTCCTAGACTAAATTGCATGTTTGAGCTGTTTAAACTGAATATAGACATATCTTAAAATATGCCTTTGTTTTGTCTTAAGATGCACACTTATCAGGATACATACATGCATAAACCAAGAAGTTCCTTTTTGAGGGAATTTTACGCAGTGTCAGTTGCTGACACTATGGGAACGTTAATACCCACTACGCCATGCTGACCAATGCCTGCTTGTATGCTGGAAAAGCTTCCACACGAGCACGATCCTCTTGGGTTTAACAGGCCCTGACCCGGAGAACCCATTAGCACCTCCTGTGACATTACACTGCTGCTCTCAACTAGCTCAGTGCTACAGGTGTTAAATAGAACCCTAAGCTCTATGCCAAACCGTTTTTGAAACAGGGACACGGCTATGTCCGTAGCACTACATCCACCAGATTATTTTATTTATTTCTCAGGCAAGATGAGATATGGAGTTGCTGGCAGAAAGTCTACATATTATTTGCAGACATAAGCACAAGCCTAGGAGAGCAGTGTACCGAAGGGAGCATGCAGAGGGAGAATTCCCAACGTCCAGACTAATGATCTGGGAAGGCAACAGAGAATGGGTCACCATTCTTACTGGGTTCCAATCATTCCAACTGCCAAGCCCTACTCCAACCTTCGGGTATTTTTAGGGCTTTTTAACGCGCGTGCTACACTACTAAAAAAACACACAGCTCCATCGCCAGGAGTACCAAAATGGTTCTCTTGAATGGTTTTCTCACCATATTTTCTTCACTCATACAAAACAAAGACAAATTTTTCTCTTGCCTGAATGACAAAAAACTCCTATCAAAAAAGACTTTTCAGACACATTCACACTGCTTGTTTCACAGTATGCACAAGCAGCTTCCTGAAGACAAAGAGGCTGATGACGTGTTTGCAGGCGCCATGAAATGATGTCATCACACTGGATTGGCCAATGATATTGCAGTGAAGTTACATGTGCCTCAGACACCTGGTCCCCATAGTGTCAGCAACTGACGCGGCATAGAGTTGTCACTTCGTAGACAAGCTGGTATATGGACATTAATTTATAGTTATTTTGCTAGCACTTTATTTTACAGTCCTGTTCCCATGTACATACTGAGTACTTATCAGTAATTGCAATAACTGTGTAATAACTTTGTACTAACCCTGAACCTACCCCTAAACCTTCACCTAACCAATGTAGTTACCTCATATTATTTTCATTTTTTCATTTTTCATCATTTAGCAGACGCTTTTATCCAAAGCGACTTACAAGGGGAGCAATTACGGGTTAGGTGCCTTGCTCAAGGGCACTTTAGTCATGGTATCGAAGGTGGAGAGAGTGCAGTTTATTCACAATCCCCACCTTCAATTCCTGCCGGTGTGGGAATCGAACCGGCAACCTTCAGATTACAGGCCCAACTCCCTCACCACTAGGCCACGACTACCCATATTTCTTACGTAAGTACACTGTAAGTAAACATAAGTGCACGTACAAGTGCAACTGTTTTTTTAATATATATATATATATATATATATATATATATATATATATATATATATATATATATATATATATATATATATATATATATATATATATGAAAATTTATAAATAATAATTTTTGGTTATGCAATTTGTATTATTATTTTTTATTAATCTATGTTAATGTCTACATATACTATTTTTTAACATTTTGATTTTTATAAATTAGCAATAGTTAAATAAGTATTCAAAAATACAAAAAAAATCTCTATAGATGGTCTAAAAATTGTTCACTGTTACTTTTGAAACAAATTGAAAACTATTGTAAAATGTTTTCGTTTTCTTTTTAATTTATGGAAAAAACTTTTCATGGAAGTATGTTATGAATAACCACCATTATTAGTGAATGCTGGTCTCTTATATTATCTGCTTTATTATAATTTAAAGCACTGCATTATGTCATCTCAAGTGTTTGTCTGTAGATTTATGTCTCACTGTGTTGAAATCAGCACTTTTGATGCATTCATCCTCACCCTGTGCAGAAAATAGTAATTACCTTTCTTCTGGGTCCCTCTACTATCTGTGAGATGAATACACACACACACACACACACACAGAGGAACAGAGGCAGCAGTAGCCCCCACCAAGCCCCTCATCAAATGTAATTACATGACAGTCGTGCTGGGGTGTTTTTGATAGCCAGCTTTGATGTGTGCTGGATCAATGCTCAGCATCTCTTCTTAAGCACACACTTAATGCAGTCGCATGTGCTTGCATCACGCATTTGTACCAACACTATCAGAAAAACCCAATGCAGAGACTCTCTAAACAATACCTAATGAGCACTTACCAAAGTATGTTTGAGATCTTCCACAGACTCCTAAACAAACCGGTAGGTGAGCAGAGATGTCTTCATTACTGAGTCTAGGCAGATGAGAACAATACAATCACACACAACTTTAGCTAAAGCACAACATGGCTTTAGAAGTAGGACAGGTTCCTGGATAAGCATCTTTGAAATGCTGTTTAACTCTGTGACGACATTTTACAATGCACATTTCACAACAAATACTGTTTCAAACTTGTAATTACAAATATATTTAAATTAAATACATGCCATGTAAATAGCATGCAATTAAGTGTCTCAAAGCATTACATTCAGTTTGCAGTTAGTATTCTTTTAAAGTAAATTATTATTGTAATATTTTTTTTTTAAAAAGTGGGCTTATTTTCCACAAGGTCTGTAATCATAATTTGTGTGGAAAAAGAAGGTGGTGTTTTGTTGTTGGTTATTTTAGCTTGAAGCTGAAGAGAATTGTTTGTTCTAGTGTGTGAGTTTTGCAAAAAACGTAGGTAGAGGCACATGTGCCTATGTGGCAAATGTCATCTCTCCATGGAATACATACTGTATGCTCACACTTTAGATTGGGGACCAATTTTCATTATTAACTAACTGTTAACTATGACTTTTGCCCTAATAAACTCTTAATTACTGCTTATTAATAGTTGGACAGTAAGATAGTTGTTAAGTTTAGGTATGGGGTAGGATTAAGTGATGTAGAATAAGGTCATGCAGAATAAGGAGCTTTAAAAGTACTAATAAACAGCCAATATCTTAGTAAAATGCAAGCCATAAAGCAACTTGTTAATAGTGAAAATTGGACCCTAAACTAAAAACGTGTCATGTGATCAGCCATATGACAAGAGTCAATGTTTGTCATTGATGTAAATTACTGCCTTGAGGCTGTAAGCTTGAATTTGTGCAGTGCTTGCGTGAATGAGGTTTAAGCGCGACAGTGGAGGGCTCCAAATAAAATCTTAATTTTCTCTTTAAAATGACTGAATAGATGCCTATCCATAATTACTGTATAAAAAGAGCAGCATAAGGATGCCGTTAATGAGTAAAGAACTTTTGGGTGAATTATCTCTTTCAGCTAATTCTTCACTGGATGGAAAGTTTGGATCCTATATTATGTCTGTGGCTTGTGAGAGGAAAGGTTGGGTGGCAGTCGTATCTCTCATGGCTAAAACCTGGAATGAAAGCAAAAAGAAGACGTAGAGGTTTTGTTACTGGCTTTCATGCACTCATATCACATTTAGATGAATGAACACCTCTCAGAAAGTTAAATGCGGTGAGCAAACTCTGACTTTCAATGCAAAATCACAGACAGTTTCACATTCAACATAATCTAAAGATGCACCCTATTTGCACGCAAATACACTAAATTCAATACAAAGAATTTTATACTGAAGAGATTGATGACAAAGTGGCTCGAATCAGTTGCACTGTGAATCAGATCACCCAAGCAGAGAATGGTTAGCCTGGATTTTATGCTTTATGGGATTTTTCTGACCTATTCTAGTGAATCATTTGTAGGAACAAGATTTAATAGAAGGAGACGTGAAGACTTTAAAATGTGTTTCCAGTGTACAGTTGGAGAGTGTACATTCTGACCCCCAGTGAATTAAAACGTCGTGTTCCATCAGCA
Source organism: Zacco platypus (assembly GCA_038088235.1). Lineage (NCBI taxonomy): Eukaryota > Metazoa > Chordata > Actinopteri > Cypriniformes > Xenocyprididae > Zacco > Zacco platypus. The sequence continues at coordinate 10,705,248 of CM076068.1, forward strand.
TGTTCCGAGGAAAATAGATGGCTTGTTTTGTCATACAATCTGTTGGTGTCACAATTGGCTGATTCCTCTTTGTGTTTTGTAAACCTGCTTGTGGTACAAGGGTCTCTTAAAGCATCAGTACTGGCTAGCCCACCCACTATCGCAGTAATCGGGTTGTCACGATACCAAAAGTTCAGTTGTGAATGAAACCAGTGAGATTTCATGGCACTCCTTTATTTAATTATTAAAGTCAAATATTAATTTGAATATTGACAAATTAAATGTAAACAATAGCATGCCAACTTCAAGTGATAAGTAAACGTTGTTTTAAAGTCCTCCTGAAAAATGGATATGTTTTTATATATGACATCATCGCGGACTTCAGCTTCTCGTCAAATCTTCTATCCAATCAAATGCTCAGTAGAATCTGAAGTCCCGCCCCCTCCTGCACCATAAACAGTCGCTGAAGCTGCAGCTGAAATTGGTCATTTGTTCACACATTTACTAGTTTCTGTGTGGTGAAGGGCACATAGTGCACTATATAGAGGATCGGGAACGATTCAGACAGTGTAAATGCTCTCCATTGACATGAATTAAGTTTTTTTTCTGTCACGTGAACCGCCGCACACCGTCTGCTCCAGTTCAGAGACACGAGAGCACAAATTGTATCTGACACATTTGAATTCTGCAAACAATGCTAAAGTAAAATGGTGGAGAAATGGTTAGAGATTGAGGAAAATATTAGGTTTTATGGCCTCAACGAAATACTATTGTGTATTTTGAAAAAAGAGGAGGGGCTTATACATCCCGCCCTGTCTTCCCGTTTCGTCGAAAATGTTGAAAAAGTTGCGCTTTCCAAGGCACTTCAGCGGGCATTTGACCTGTCCATGTAATTATTTATGGACAGTAAAATGAATGAATGAATGAATTCATTTATAAAATAAAGAAATGTATGTTTTATTTCTATTTTAACAATTCGTAGAGTTTAGCGTTTTGGTTACACTTTAGATTAGGGTCCAATTCTTACTATTAACTACAACTTTTGCCTCAATAAACTCTAGCTAGTTAGTAAGGTAGTTTAGGTATGTGGTTGGATTAAGGGTTGTAGAATATGGTCATGCAGAATAAGGCATTAATATGTGTTTTATAAGTACTAAACAGCCAATGTCCTAGTAATATGTTTGCTAGTAAGCGACTAGTTAATAGTGACAATTGGACCTTAAACTAAACTGTTACCAGAGTTTTTATTGCAGAAGGAAAAACGTATAGTTTCACAATTTTACCAAGTACAATTTCTCACTTAAAAACCCTCACAGACCATGTTTTCAAGAAAATTTCAGTGATTTTTACCTGACATAAAGCAGTGACATCTTAGGTCAAGTTTACAAGACAACTAAATACTAAAAACGGAAACATGTTTTCTTTGTATTTTTTGTGAACTAACGACAATTTTGTCAAAACAATCCCTATTCACTCAGGTCCAGGAAAATGACTAAAAACGCTGCATCATGCATGACTGGCCAACAATTGGTGATGACACTTTGTAAAGAAATACTCCATGCCTATAGACTGAACACGTAATATGCATGCGCATGACGTCAACGTTTTCACAAATTTGTGTTTTTGTTGTTTACAAGGCAACAAAAACACTATCTTTTTTTAAAAGCTTGCACTTTAAAAACACCATTGTTGTGTAAATGAATGGCCAAAACGAAATTAATGGCCAAAAAAAAATAAAGTTTTCTGTTTATTTGTAAGTGGTTTAATGTAAATGACCTCTAGGTGGTGTCAAACGGTTGCATCAAAGAATGACATGCGCTGGATCTAATTGCAGGCAGTAGATGTTTTTATTACACCTAAACTCAAAACAAACTAATCAAAGAAATGATACAAGTGAAAAACCATGAAAGCCAAACTCAACCACGACACCGAATCAAAACGTGCCAAACCCACCTAAAACAATCACGAGAATGGAACACTCGTTACAATTGGGTGAGTTGATTGTTTACTTTTTAATTAGTCTTCTTGTTAACATAAATTGTTCATTCTGACTGATTTACGATGCTGAACGTGCATTAAAAAAGGCAAGATACATCGTGTTGACAGCCAATCATAGCTCACGTGACTTTCCCCCATTCATTCTCAGTTACCCTCAATGATATTTGCGTTGTTTTATTTTTGTAATGAGGATTATTTTCTCTTCAATTTTTTGAGGAGGCCTCCTTGTAGGGAATGGTTTTGGTGTTCTCAAAATACTGCAATAGTTATGATATACTTGCTGTGTCCTCCATGTGTGCCAAAAGCCCTGCCTTAAGGTCACCTAATTATGGCTATGATATGTCTCCTCGGTAATATAGATAATGCAGACTCTGTTGGAGATAGAAGCTGGAATGCACTTTGATAAGACAGTTTATTGCTGCACTACTTGCATTTTACTTTGGGGATCTTTGGGTGAACAATTATGAATAGTGTTTGGCTAACTCTTTAAAACTTATTGGTTTTATGAAAGTTTACATTGCTTTTCCATTTTGTAAATATGACTATATATTAAACTTTATGAAGAGATTATATTTAATTGTTGAAAGAATTTTTAATAAACACATTCAGATTAAATACTAATTTGTTTTTATTGGAAAAAATTTAAAAGCTATGAAATTATACTTATAATTGAACAAAATGCTGGTTTGTTATCTTCCTTGTTAAATTAAGTTACACTATGAATTATTTTGATATAGAGGGTATGTTCATCCATTTAAAGCCACTAAGGGAATTTGTAATCAGGTCTCGAAGCTAGAAAATGTAGCCACACTGATAAAGATCAACTTCAGAACTGGGCATTCTTCATCAGATGTCTGTCATCTAATAGATAATAATCCCAGAGATGTCTGGAGGAGCAAGGAGACACACAAATGGTGCTGGGAAATCTGCTCGTCATGAAGCGTTGCCCGATGCCCTGGATGCAGAAACGAAAACTCAATATGGCTGCTGGCCTCTCGCCGCTCAGAGCTGCTTTGTTTTGCAAGCCATTTCTGAGGTTTTTCCCTAAGCGGTTCCACACAATCAATTAAGAGATTCCAGATAAATTAATTCTGCCTTTATCCAATACTACTGCTGCAAAATGAGCTCAAATGTTCATTGAAAGGAAGATAAGAACACAGCTTGTGCTACCAAGAACACATACAGGTCTTATGAATGTCTATTAGATGCTTAAAAGTGAGAAATGGTGTTGCCCTGAGTATTGATGAAGTCCAGAGGCCTTTGTTTTAGACAGAAACGGGTGTCTAGGGTGAGATCACTGGACAAGATCTATTGATCCTCCAGTCTTTTACTAAAGGCAGTAAGCCATGAATTGGTTATTGGCCCCTGAGCTCTCAATTTGGCAGACAAGATAAGTTTTGGTTTGAGGACCAATTCTGACTATTAATTAGTTGTGTATTAGCTTGCATTTGACTAGAATTTTGGCTGTTTATTAGCACTTATAAAGTACATATTAATGCCTTGTTTTGCATGACCATATTCTACATCGCTTAATCCTACTCAATACCTAAACGTAACAACTATAACAACTGCCTTACTAACTATTAATAAGCAGTAAATTAGGAGTAAATTAGGTCTTTTAACTAGTTGATTATTAGCATGCATATTACTAGAATATTGGCTATTTATTAGTATTCATTAATGCGTTATTCTGCATGGCCTTATTCTACATTCTTAATCCTACCCAATACCTGAACTTAACAACTACCTAACTAACTATTAATAAGCAGTAAATTAGGAATTTATTGAGGGTAACACATATAAAAAGAATAGTTTATATGTGTTCCCTATACTAAAGTGTTACCGAAAAGTTCATAATTAATAGTGAATACTGTATGTGTTCCGCAAACTAAAGTGTGACCGATGTTTTCTCTAGTAGTTGAAGGAATGTTAGGTTTGCAATTAATTTTCCATAAATCCATGAAAAGACCAATAAATATTTTATGCAGATAGGGTTATAACAGTTATGGCTATTGAAGCTTTGGAAATAATTAGTTTTAGAATCAGAGAAAGTCTTGGGAATAGCACAAATATGCTATTGGATGAAGACCCCATGTGGTTTTGGTAGAAATTATACTCAAGGAATATTTCTGAAGCATGAAATAAAGAGATATCAACGAGAAGTGGGGGGGGGGGGTGAATGGCGAGACCCAGTTTATTGGCACTGACAGGCATCTAATTTGTTTGTTCTCTGGCTTTATTCCATAGCTGCATATGAAAACCAAAACCAAAATTTCCATATTCAGATCTTTCGTGTCATTAACCATCTTTCCCAAGACACAGATTTTCCCACTTTTCGCCTTTTGTGCCTCATTATTGCCACCAACTCATTTAGACGTGCCATATCTTTCCCTCCAAGGGACCCTCGCCAGAGCGGGTAAACCGGCATCAACATCACGTTGCACATACAGTGCCTCGAGTGGTTCAGGCGGAAAATAATTCATGTGGAAATTCATCCTTTCATATGCCAGCACACGGCCCTCTTATGCCTGCCAACGATGAAATAAAGATGAGTGGGGTTGAGATAATGAAGCCCTCTGTTACCGCCTCTACAGACTGATTGATGTCTGGCTCATGTCAGGAACGGGAGCAGGAGGAAGGGGTCCACACGTCCAAGGTTGCAGTGGCTATTTGGTTGTTTATGCGCATATGTTCTCTGTGTGTAACATGCCTCTAGACAGCATGTTCAGACATCTGCTGCTAAGACATCGGATGTATACATACATGTTTACTTATGCAGTTTCAATATTCTGCAACACTTGTGCGATGTTGTGTTTTGACAGGTTTAAAAATGAGCTATTAATCATGATAATGCTATGCAATGATGTTTATTAGGGATTCAAAAAAAAAACATCACACTACAATCTGTATATCAAATGTTGAGATGATTTTCATCCTGAAACCTCAAAAACAAACAAACAAAAAAAATCATTCTTAACCTATAAGCTAAATTAGCAATCATTCAATGTTAATTAATAGTGCTATTCTAGTCTACCTTCAATTAAAAAAAAAAAAAAAAAAAAAAAAAAAAATATATATATATATATATATATATATATGTGTGTGTGTATATATATATATATTCATCTAATAATTTAACATAATAATTATAATAATAATTTACATGTAATTCAGATATGTTTCTGACTGGGGTTATGTTGTTTGATTTTACATAATTTATATTAGATTGTAGAACATTGCATTTTGTTTAATTAATGACATTAATAAAACATTAACCATTGTAATTTTTATCATTATCATTTTTTTTTGATATACAAGACCATTTTCAGTTTTGTGGATAGACGACGGAGTTACTGAATGCTGCCATTTATTTCCCTTTATATGCATGATCCTCTTCTTGCTAAAGACATCTCTAAATATTTTACAACTAGTAAGAAAATACACACTGTTGTCAAGAAGGAAACTCCCCAATACAGTCTATATCTATGTACCAAAACATTAATATAAATATAATGTACAGTGGATATATTATCGTCATATTATTCTTTCACAATTCTATTTCACAATTCTTTTAGCATCTAGTAAGATCTTAACAGCTTTATTATAATACAATTCCCCATTGCTAGTGAAAAATTATCTGGGATGAAACCAAGCCTTTTATATTATATGTTCTGTAATAACATTACAGAACACAATAGTTTATACTTTATATTTCCCATCCAAACAGTAGTCGCTCTACTGCTGAGTCACTTAGCTTTTAAATTGATAGATGAACAAAGATGCATTTTCTGGCCATGCGTTTCACTCGCAGTACACTAAATTATCTGTTCTCTCTGCGTGGCTTTGTAAGATGACAGGAGCTTAGTCACAACAACTGAGACCCTGTTTACCATTAACATAAGAGCCATCCTAATTATGGGATGCTGTCAATTCTTACAAAGTTATTGTGGATGATTAGATACATCAATGATTGGTAGGATGTATTATTTTTTTCTAGAATGAATATATATATATATATATATATATATATGTGTTTTTTTCCTGATCTACATTGAGATTCAATCAGCCGCGGCTTGTCTGTAGGGGTATAATATTCACCCGCTTAAAAACAAAGATCTATATATGAACTGAATCAATCCTAAATTAAGTAAATGTGTTGAGAATTCTGCAACAAAGAGCCATAAGGAAGAAATGAGTCTTTACACTGCCTTGACTAAACCTTCCTGACCAAAATCCAAATCAGCAGCTTGTATCATTCTGCATCAGTTCAGTAGTAATTCAGATTGTAAACATGCATGTTCTTCTTTAACAATGAGCAGTGTGATGTGTGGAGTATCGTACCAGAATAGTGTAATTTAAATCATTATATAATAGTGCATCAATAGTGTATGTTTTTTAATGCTTGTGAGGCTGCAAAAACTAATCGATAAAATTGATTATTATCAATAATGAAATTAATCGACAACTAATTTGATTATCGATTAGTTGCGTCTGCATACTGTGCCCGGGAAACCGTCAGCCAGTCACGTCACTTTACAGTAGTGAATAACCAACCCGAGCTCACGGCAAGTCTTACACATTTTACAAGGTGGCTAATTTGTACAAATTCATATGAACTTACTCGTACGAATTCCTACGTTTTCTGCTAAATCGTATGTATTTTATGAGTTATATGTATACAATGTGTACTTTTGTCAGAATTATTGTGCTCCTATTCTACTCTGCGCATGTGTGTATATATATATATATATACAATGTAGTTTTAAAAATAGCCTATACATGTCACACAAAGTGATCAAAGGCAATTTATGAGAGCAGTAACAGTAAAGGCACTATTGTTGGTATACCATTAATGCAATATAATGACTATGTTCAGAGGAGTGAATGCACACGTTCTTCATAACTCGTACAAGTTAACTTTTTGTGCTTTTGTAGTTGTTTGTAGTCAGTTGTTTTTTAGAATGTAATGAATGTATTTTAACTCTTTTTGCCTATAATACCTACATCATTGCCTACATAGATACATTCACTGTTTGTTTCCAAAGGCTTTATGTTACACTTTGTTTGGAGGACAGCATTCCCAATGTAATGTACCAAATTTAGCATTTTAATCAACACTACATTTTTTGTAAACCTTTTACCATATGTCTTGGAATATCGCAATAATATTGTATCATGAGTTCAGTGTCGTGACGTATCGACTTGTGACATGAGGGTATCATTATACCCCTATAGCTTTGTAATTTTTTTTTTCTTTTTCCACCTGATGAACATTCAAAACGTTGACAGCAATCAGAATCCATCTGACTTGAGCATTTAAAGTAGCAGACGACAAAACAGTGCGTTCATAACAGAATGTTGTCATCTGTTGGTGTGAGCGCTAATGTAGTTTTTGTTATAATTACCTTCATAGTTAAGAATTTTTGTGTAAACAGGCCTTAAATCAACATTCAAATGCAATAAATACTAAATTAAGATATGCATTGAGATAACATTCTGTGCATGTGTGTACATAAACCCTTTCAATCAGTTAAGAATGCCGCTTTCACCCCACATAAATTCATGTTGCGGAGCCACCACTGGAATGGAATACTAGAACACTGCACAGTATAGACTGTGAACTGCCTACTATGTTTATAGAACAGTGCAATATATAAAACTGTAAGTGTTAATTTGTGTTAATTTTATAATGTTAACCTACATAAGGTGAAGGACACTTATTTATTTAAGAATAATCTGAAAATAGTAATTCCCACATTTAAGTAACATACAGTATAAACTACGTTTTGTTGAATTTCTGGTAAATTAGCAACATATCTGCAAAATTATATAATGCTGATTTTTGCATGTATTATGACATTGTTAAAGTGAAATGTCCAGTGAGTGTTGCAACATTTTAACATACGTTGGTCAGGGGACATCTCGGAAATTAAATGTGTGAGTGGCGCTAAAAAGGTTAATACTATACTGGTTTTGAAATTAACGTACCATCTACCCCGAACCCTGTTGACAAAAGCAAACATGAGATAAAAACACATTTGCTAAAGCAAACATACCATTTTAGCTTGCTTCTACGGGTATTTGAATTCTTTTTCATCATGATTTTAGCACATTGCAAGTGCTGTGCTGTACCAGGTGAGCTACCGAGCAAGTTTACTATGTAAGAAAAGCATGGAGCTGGCTAAGTGATGCACGTACCAAAATGTAATTTGTAATGTTTACAAATCATGCACTATGGTAAAAGTGTTTTGAGGTCATAACATAGTATTGTGTAAGGAACCACCCGGAAATATATCTTATTAATCAATAATCTGCCCCTGTCCCGAGTTGTTTGTTTTACTGCCACTAGTGTTCAATTGACCCTTCGCAAACAGGTTGATTGACAGGCGATCTGACCAATCATAACCCAGAATCCGCCATTTTGTCTGACAAAGGAGTCAGGGGAGTTAGTAGATTAATATTGGTGAACTTGAACTTCAAAAATTGTGTGTACTTGCGTCTTTCCGGGCTTGAAACAACATTCCTTCTGATGTTCATTCATGTTTATTTGATGCTATAAATGAACTAGTATGAAGAGATGATCGGTTCAGGAGCCGATCGAAGGAGCAACAGCGATCTGTCACGACACATTAAAAAGCCACTATGCGGTATTTATTGTTTAAACTTCTTTAAAAAATTACCATATATTAAATATGAAACTGTTTCATATGTCTGTCGACGCATTGTCAGTGTTCTCTTTGCTCTCTCTCAGAGTGCATGGCTTGTCGGATATAGCAAGAGTAACTAAAGAGGGTGGGTCTTTTAAAGTCAATTCAGTCACCATTACTCATATTGTGATATACTGTAAGATTTCAGTCATACCACACACCACATACAAGGAGAGAGAAAGTGCATGAAAAAGTGATTTCAGGCCAATTCCATCTCTTGGTTCTCTTTTTTTTTCTTTTCTTTTTTCTTTTTTTTCATTAGTAGTAGTAGTAGTAGAAATAGCCGTGACCTCTTCTCGTTTTGGATTTCTCTCACCAGAGGAGCATTAGATTTGACAGACAGCATGATCAAAAGCTATATCATGTCAAGTTGGCAGTCCAAGCGTAATTTGTTTAATGGAGACGATGACTCGCAGGCAGAGCACAGAGAAGACACCAGCTGAGACTTTTTAATTAGCCAAAGCTTACATACTGATTATTACCTGCTTTTCCTTTCCGAATCATATATATCACGCTTTCTCCTCGTCTTTCTCTCGTAATTCTGTTAACTTAGCAGTCAGGGAAAGGCTTGGTTCCAATATTTGCAAAAATAAATCACCAGGAATTACAAGTTATACCAGGGAGGATAATATTCTCAACAAATTAGAATAACAGTCCCCAATTTCATTAGAATTTTATCATGTTTCCTGAAGTGAGAAGTTCCCCGGGAAAAGAGCGCTCAGGTGACACACCTGTAATAGGGAAAATTAAAGGCTTTGTCATCTTGAAAGTGTCATTTTCTTTTCTTTGACGCACTCGCTATCTGCTGCTGATGCCCTCGGGAATGGTGCGATTTTGGAGGCAGGGATGAGAGGTAATGATGCGGTGACCCTCTACCGATCACATCTCGCTCTTAAGAGCCAGTGAAAAATCTCTGTATGGTGGAGTACACAGCTAATGGGCTTCACACCTGCATCTGTCTGTCTTTTAGACAGGAAAATAAACAAAAGCTCAGTTTGTTGGACTTGTAATAAAGAAGCAGTGCCTGTCTTTTACTCTTAAGGCTGACAGAAGAGAGATATGAAAGCATGAACAATGGCTTCAAGCATCTTCTGGAGGAGCTCTATTCAAGGCAAATCTCTAATGAAGATATCTCAATAATGGTGTCAAGAAAGTGCTTTGTTTCTTTTTTTAGGAACATATAATTTAAACGCTTTGTTTAACTCATGGCTCTTTATTTAGCTAAATTAATTAATCTATTATCTCAATTTGAATTTATCATTGGAAATTTAATTGCTTTTCAGAGGCGTTTTTCACTTGAGACTTTCTTTTCAGCTGTCTTTGAGGAGGTCATCCACCCGGATGCTGCTCCATGGGTATAGTAACCATTATGTAATAGATTTCATTCTCAAATGTAATTGGTCGAGCAGCATTGCAGGATTTCTGACATAGTATGCAACAGCACTGCGACATTTAACTGTTTGCAGCATTGAATTTGTGTGCATTCACAATGGTCCAGACCATAGTATGTGAGCGACGCCAAATTTTGTCATAAAAATCAGTTAAGAATAATGTGTAAATTTTATGTTATCTAACTAATAAACCTAACCCTAACCTACCCATCACAGTAAACATTCTGCATTTTTATATTTTTAATAAAACGTTGTTACGTATGTTTTTAAAGCTATTTTAAATACTCATGAAATGTCCCCATAAAACATATTTACTTCGTAACACCAGTGTAATACCCATCATTATATAAATTTGTGTCCTCATAAATCATGAAAATAAGCACACGCACACACACAAACACACACACACACAAATACACACACGCACAAAGAGAGAGAGAGAGAGAGAGAGAGAGAGAGAGAGGTTTTTTTTTTGCTATCAAAGTGAGGATATTCCATAGGCATAATGGTTTTTAAACTGTACAAACTGTACATTCTCTCCCCCTACACTAACTCTACTCCTAAACCTACCCATCACAGAAAGCATTCTGCATTTTTACATTTTTAATAAAACATTGTTTAGTATGTTTTTAGAGCTATTTTAAATATGAGGACTCATGAAATGTCCTCATATTTCATGTTTATGTTGTAATACCAGTGTAATACCCATGTCATTACACAAATTTGTGTTCTCATAAATCACAAACACACACACACACACACACACACAATCACACTGACCCATTAGATTGGTCTGCAGAAAAATCAGGGCTTCACTTCACTTTTGTTTCTCTGAATACAATGGGAATATGTAAGAAAAGGTAATGCATCTTATTAACTTCATTATTTCTTTTTAATCTCTTATATTATTAGTGGTGCTTGCTAAAGAGCCATTCACATAGTCGTGTTGTTGGTTATCATTGACTTCCCCACCGGTAGATGGCCTGACATTATTGGTGGGCAGCACAATTGAAAAAAAAAAAAAAAACTTGATCACTAATAGGATGAATTGTATTGTAACTGTGATGTCATTCTAATTTGACATGGATTCAATTTTCTAGGCTCTAAAAATTTACATTCTGGGAGGGAAAGAACTTGAAAAGCAATTGCAGCTGTGCAAAATACATATCATGACCCAGATTAAATCATATCATGACTCTCCTTGTAACGTCTAGTTTTGGTTTTGTTGTCATTGTCATGTTTATGTTTACCATGTGCCCCCTTGTGTTATGGCATGTGATTCCCTTGTCTATCATGTGATCCTGCCATGTGCTCCCTTGTCATGTGTCCAATGTTGTCATTGGTTGACTGTGTGCAGGTGTTGCTTGTCTAGTGTTTAGTCCCTGTGTATTTAAGCCCTCATATGTTCCATATTCCTTGTTGATTATTGTCCCTGTACCACTGTGGGTGAGTTTTATGTTGTTCATGCCATGCCAAGCCAAGTCATGTGAAGACTTTGTTTTATGTTGGATATATGTTTGATTTGAGTAAATAAAACTGCACTTGGGTTCTTTCGACAATTTGCCTTCAGTGGACCTCATTACACTCTACATATATATGCAAGAAATTCTAGTAGTGTAATGAGGTCCACTGGAGGCAAGTTGTTGAAAGAACCCAAGTGCAGTTTGATTGGGACACATTTTTCCAGTTCTCTCAATGGAAACAAGTGTCACAGTCAACCAGAATTCACCCCTAGATGTTCTGAGTGTTTTCTAAATTGCTGCTGGATGGTTGCTGTAGGTTCCTGCTATGCAGGAGATGGGATGTTGCTACACCATTTGGTTGCTACGGGGGTTCTGGTTGACCTTCCATAACATCCATACACTCATTTCCACTGAACAGAAACCCAAACATTGTTTGAAAAAACTGTGAAAAGAATGTAATTATAAACCTGGAAAATTCTGTAATTTCATACAAAAAAAATCAACAGTGTAATGATACAAGCTCAGCGGCATTTAGAATCTGTTGATGTTTTTGATGTACACGCAGTTTCTTGATTTGAAGCCTTGGATATTTTATAATTTATTTTTAAATAATTTAGATAATTTAGATAATTAAGATAATTTTTAAACGCTAGATGATTACTTAGGTAGTGGTAGTGAATTGTCTTGCATATTCATGAACATGACAGCGTATGTCAGACCATAAATCCACAAACATTATGCATGAACGCTTGCTTTGATTTTGCCACCATGCATAGACCTCATTTCATTTTTTGCCACCGTAAAAATAATAATTTTCCAGATCTGTCCCTGAGGTGTACTATTTATTTTCAAAGTGATCAGATCTACTATTTTCATGGCGAACGTAAAAACTGATAAATTTGTGTAGGCCTATTACTATGCTTAATGAAAAAAAAGTATACTTTAGCATAATTTGAAAAAGAGTATACTAACTATAAAAATAATGGTGACACATTACAATAAGGTTCATTAGATAACATTGGTTAACACAAACTAATAATGAATTGCTCTTACACAGCATTTATTAATCTGTGTTAATGTTAATTTCAACATTTACTAATACGTTATTAAAATCTTGACATTAGTTAATTCATTATGAACTAATATGAACAAACAATGAAATACAGCAACAAATGCATGTTAGTTAATACATTAACTAATGTTTAACTAATGAAACTTATTGTAAAGTGTTACTGGAATAATATACTTTAAAAGAAAATACTTCAGTGTGAACTAAATGTAAAGTTTCCTTAATTTCCTGTTAATTACAATTAAATGAAAATGTATTATAGTTTAAGTTTTTATTAAATGCACTTGAACTTGATCTTAATTGAGTTGTTTTTCCCAATTTAGTAGGACTTGAATTCATCTTTATGTGCAGTTTCATCATTTATTCGATTTTCTTTGAAATATGTTCAAAGTGTACTGTCAAGTGTACTGATAATTAAATGTAATTTGTTGAAACGTGTCATGTATTTAAATATATTTTAATTACACATTTGTTATGATAAAGTTGTTTGATATGTAATATCAAATAGCACACTACCGTTGAAATTATAATCAAGTACTTTACATGTGCAACTTTACAAGTTATTCAACACATAAAAATAAGAGTGGTTCTTTAAAGCACAGCAAAAGATAATTAAAACGAATGATTAAATGTATTTAAACCCTTAAATGCATGAATGTTTAGCCAATCATTATTACTTATTCGTCTTTAGACCCAGATCTATATCTAACATGGAGGGATCTTTACTTGTCACTATAATATAAAATTCTCCTTAAAGCATATTTTGTTACCTTTGGAGATTGGAAGGGTTCAGTTTGAGCAGATGTTTTATGCGATCTTCACCGTCCTCGTCAGAGCTCATTTCCCAGTACATTCAGCATCTGGCTCCTATTTATGATCTCAAACATATTCATACATTTTCATCATCTTCAAAATCAATATTTTGACTGTTTCTTCAGTCGCTGACTGTTTCTTCACCAGATCCACCATCAAGTGACAGTGACACTGATATTTTATTGTGCTCAATACTTTCTCTGCAGTAAATACTGAACTATTTCAAGTTTTACTGATGATACTTCCTATTCTTTTGTTTTTTGCCTGCAGTAACTATGAGTGAAGTCACTTCATTATTGTGTTAAGTAACAGTTATGAAAGTGTGCTCAAGTACACTTAAGTGGTCTTTTATTTCATTCTTATATTATCTACACACACACACACACACACACACACACACACACTCACTCACTCAGTCACTCACTTTGTTTTGCTATCAAAGTGAGGGCATTCCATAGGCGTAATGGTTTTTATACTGTGCAAACTGTACATTCTATCCCCATACACTACCACTACCCCTAAACCTAGACATTACAAAAAAACGCTCTGCATTTTTACATTTGTAATAAAACATTGTTTAGTATGTTTTTAAAGCTATTTGATGTATGAGAGCTCATGAAATGTCCTCATTTGATGTTTACGTCGTAATACCAGTGAATACCCATGTCATTATACAAATTTGTGTCCTCATGAATCACAAAAAAATGCGCGCACACACACTAACACACACCATATTATATATTATAATGTCAGGGTGTCATCGGAATGTAAATGGACAAGAGTTTATGCTGATTGACTGGGAAATACTAGGAAATTTGTCAGGCCAACCCAACCATTATAGCAGAAGGTTTAAACCAACAAGAACTGCTCACATTTTCATTGTCACTTAAATTTCCCCATTAAAATATTAGCTTTTTACATTTGTGTCACTGGATCTTTACACTGTCTTACGTCAGACTGATTTGTAGCAGCACCTAGTGTACTGCATTCAGCTGGAGTACTGAAGCTCCATTGTCTTTCTAAACCGCTTCCTGTCATGAATAGCACACTTGATAAACATAAATCACAGAATGAATGCAAATCCAAACTCTATCGTTGAGTGCCAGAGTGTGCACCCTGTGCTTGCCTTTATAGCTCCTTAAAATATAGCTTTCAGACCATGCTCACTGTGGCCCCTGTTGTCGACATCACTGCTGCCCTCATCCCATCCACCTCCCAGATCTACAGCTGAGCGCCAGCTCCCATAATCACAATCATGAGATTAACAGTGATATTGTCACATTCACTTAGCCTTGTTTTGCACCCATAACCAATCTTCTCTTTCTGAATAATTTTTCGAACTGCCTATTATCATGAGCTGGGAGGTTTAGGGATGGAAATCACATGGACATTCAAGGGCACTTTTCCCAAAACCATTAGCGCACCAATCTACAAGTGTACGTGGATGCTAATATGACAAGGTGGTTAACGAATATTAAGCACGTAATGGGCTAATTCAAGTCTGGCAGAGCTTGAGGGAAAGGTGCCATTTGTTTTGCCTGTTTGGTTGTCAGAAAGATTGATTTGGACAGAGTTGTTGTACAGATTTTACTCAAATACTCTCAGAGGAAGGTGTCCATTAATGTTAGATTTCACATTATTTCAACATTGCACAGTATTCAGTAAACTCATCATAAAATCATGAGCCTCATCATAATATCTGAATGAAACTGTCCTACATACACAGGACATTTCCTTAAACACAGTACACCAGCAAATACATCTATTTTTACAAGTTCACAAGAACATTTTAGTATTTTTTACCTGTTCAAGTGTCACAGTGTCACAGTCGTGTGTCTGTTTATCTGTTCCCCAGTCCTGTCTTTAGTCACATTTTCCTTGTTCTGAGTTCTAGTCCTGTCAATTGTCATGTGGTCCTTGTTTTGATTTCCTGTTTGTCATTAGTTGTCATTATTAGTTCATTTAGCTCAGCTGTGTCTTGTCTGTCACCTGTGCCCTGCTCATTATCCTCATGTGTTCCTGTGTAAATATTCCATCTGTGTCAGTCCTGTCATTGTTCGTCGTTAAAGTTATGTGTTGTGTGGCTCTCTGTTCTGCATCCTGTTCCTGTTTGATGAATAAACCGCTTTACATTGTGAAGTCAGCATTCTCAGTGTTTCCCTGCACACATCCCAGCAGCGTTACACACAGTTATGTTCAGTTACTTTTTATTTTCATGGACTTTTAGTTTGTATTCATTATTTCCTGTTGTTCACGTTTCCTGCCACTATGAGTGTATACTTAAGTACCTCTGTCTCCTAAGTTATTTGTCGGTTGTTGTTTGTGTCTGGTACACACCGTTATCCTCTGTAATCCATTTTGTGGATTTTCTGTTCGTCTGTATAGTTTAAGTAATTATGATTTTACATATAAAGATGTACACTGTAAACCCAAATAAGTTGGCATAACGCAAAAAAAGAAGTAAAAAAAATTCAAAATTTAAGCAAGCAGAACTGGCAGATTTTTAATTGTTCTTAATATGAAATGTTTGAGTAGACTCATGGATTTAACATTATCAACATTATCACGTAACCCCAATGTAAACATTTTTATTAGCTTAAAATTAGCTTGCTATATTTGCTAATACAATAACCTGCTAATTTGCTAGGATGTTAACAATAGCATGGTATAGCATATATACTTGCTGAATCCATGGTGTGTACAGACTTACACCCAAATAGTTCACCCAAAATGAAAATTCTGACATTATGTACTAATCCTTATGTTGTTACAAACCCGTAAGAGTTCCGTTCATCTTCGAAACACAAATGAAGGTATTTTAATGAAATCTATAGATATAATTCCTACTAAGTGGATGAGAAAAAGCATTGTCAAGTTCAACTATTTGCATTTATTACACATTTAAACTATAATACACTTTCATTTGACCTTTTGCAAAACCCGCCCCCTGTTTCTATGCCCGACAAACCATGCACTCTCACACCACACATCATGTTCTCCCATTGTGAAAAATACATCACGGAGCAAAGAGGACACTGACAACGTATGAAACAGTTTCATATTTAAAATGTTGGAATTTTTTAAAGAAGTTTAAACAATAAATACCGTATAGTGGCTCTTTAATGTGTCGTGACCCTTCAAGTGGCTCCTGAACCGATCATCTCTTCATACTAGTTCATTTATAGCATCAAATAAACATGAATGAACATAAGAAGGAATGTTGTTTCAACCGTGGAAAGACGTGAGTGCACACAATATTTCAACTATAGGCTACTCCCCTGATTGCTTTGTTGGATAAGATGGCGGATTCTGGGTTATGATTGGTCAGATCGCCTGTCAATCAAACTGTTTGCGAAGGGTCAATTAATTGTAAAAAGCATGCAAATGTCCAAAAATATAACATTCAGTTCATAATTAAGTAAGTATCTTATTTTTATAAGAAGTACTCTTTGATAAAGTATGCTAAAGAGGTTTGTTTTGTTTTTGTTTTTTGATCTGAAGTATAATTTATGTCTGTAGCAGTTGTGCAGCAGGAAGTTTGAGGTTTGTTCAAGGCCTTTTAAATGCAATTTTTTTTTATTATTTTTGTTCCTGCAGTCCTTATGGCTATCCATGCATGTATTCCAGACAGACCCAGACACTGATGCCTGGTGTTGAAATGGCCTCAACAACAGTAGCATGCGCTAATTTAATCCTTTTATACTGCCTGGTGATCCAATTAAAATGATTAAGTGTGTTGTATCCTCCCTAGTCCTACTGTTGTAACACTCACTTCTAGTCAGGTACTGAGGTGCTAATGTCATCCACCCGCACGGGCGTAAATATCATATCCCCGACAAGTAGAAGACAGCTCCACTGCTGATATTAAAAAGGCTGCTTCTGAAGTCTTTGCCTGTTAGGTAAACTCCATTTCCTTTTTCTCTCTCTGCGTGCCCCCAAGCTGCGGAGATATCTGACTCATCCACTTTATCCCAGCAGCGGGGGAAAATGTCAGTGCTCAAATAGTAGCTAATTAGATGATGCTGTCTTGTGGCACCGGCCATTTCACTCTTCATCTGAGGGTATGAGGGAGCTAGAGAGATGTAAATAATTCATTTTATCGGACTGTTTAGTGTTTGTTGCTTTCTATATAAAACAACAGGTGATGGAGAGTGCAGAGCGTTACTTAGCATTACTCAACAAATGCTCCGTTCAAGTCATGTTGGAATAATTATATTTACAAGGTGAGCGCACATGAACACTATCACAACGGTAAAAATGTGTTCCACTCACCTCAAGTTCAAATGAGTTGGTGACATGTCGATTAAGGGATCATGGCAGAAGCAAATTGTTATTGGTCAAAATACACTTTTCGCTGTTGACAGTATTTTGTGCACATTTTCTCTACAGTAGATGAAGCTTGTTAGGCAGTTGTGGCAAAACTGCATTTCCCAATAATACTAATATATGCTGTATTACGTATTGTCAATACAATCTGACAATGATATTTTGCCAAGTTGCCTCATAAATTTGCCTTTTTTTACGACCAAAAGATTTCTTTTATGCTCAACCCATAAGAAAGCCAAAGCTAGAAAGGGCTTCACTGCCTCTTCATTTTTCACTGGTGATAAAAAAAAAAAAACTTAAACATCTTCATCTATTATCAGAAACAAGTCAACATCTCTTTGTGAATGTCAACTGTCAATCACCTCATGGATTTTCTGCTGCAGTCACAATGTTCAAATGTATCACAGTAATTCTGCATTTATATATATATTTATACTATTAAAATTAATTTAACACAGGTTAACAATAAGTGAATAAGTTTTAACAGTTTAAGTACATTTTCAGGGAAGTTATTAATCATTTTCAAGAACTCTCATCCATGGTGAGCCAGTCGGTGGTCTGTAATGATGGATTGATTTGAACTTTCCAATATTCTTTTTTAGAAGAAATTGCCTCAGGCTGTTAAAGCCACATTGAATCAGATTACTTGAGCAGTCACATTGTTTTTATTAAATGCTACCAAATGAATTCCTTAACTCTGGCCTTTTGAACATCATAGCACCTGAATTTTGGAACCTTGTCATTTTGGCTTTGTTTAGAAAGGCATTTAACTTATATCTATCTAGTTGTTTTTGGTCTGAACAGCAAACGCATGAAACCAGAGAGCCAGAATGCATGTCTCAGTCTGATTAGATTTATGTAGATCACTATGTAGTAAATGAGTCAGCGCTTTCAGACAGACCATATGTATTAAAGTCTAAAATGTCTCTGACACTGACGTTCTAATGTGCCGTGTGAGCTCCAAACCATGACGAGATGTCTTTATAGGCATAAGCCGAGGCACATTTATCGGACATATTTTTCCACTCTGTTGATGTTGCATGAGATGGTCTTGGCATTGTGCTGATGCTTTCAGCATTACTATAGCAACTTATGTACATTCACAGGAATATTTCAACCTAAAAATGAAAATTCTGTAATCATTTATTCATGTTGTTCCAAACCTGCATGGACAGTCAGTAGGCTACTAAAGATTTTGAAAACCAAATTAATTGTGTGTGCAATATGAACAAAGCCATAGATGTGTTGAGAGCCCAACCTCAGCCTAATGTAACGGAGGTAAAGCACCTGACGTGTAATATAATGCTTGGCTAAAAGACCTACTTACCTACACCTGATGGTCAAAAGCCTCCAGCAGTGAGGAAAGCTTCCATCAACTCTCCATACCTCCGTTTTAAACTGTTGGTTGATGAGGCACAGCCGACTTCCTTCTTCAATCAGCTCTTTTTCAAAGTCGAACCATTTCATTGATTATCCAGTGAGGAACAAACCAGCATTATGGAAAGAGACCCATTAAGACAAGCAATAATCTCTTAGACAATATGTCTAGAGATGGTTTTAATGGCTGTTATTAAGTTCAATTCACATTTGATGATTTTCAGGACATGTAGTGATGGGATTGTACTTTTAGCACTCATCGTAAATAGCAAGCAGTCATTTTGCATTCCACAGTTGAGTGCACAAGCCTTTTAAAGTATACTCCTATACGGCCGTGAGAGCTGAAAGACGCGTTCGGCGAGCGCTAACTATCTAGTGGACATGTTTTTTAAGCGCCCAAGTAACTCGTACATGCGCTGTTGTATGCGCACACAAAAATTGAGCAATGAATGTGATACAAATATGAATATGCAATGAAACGTCCCCTCGCCCTGCCTTTCAAATCGCGTGAGCTACATTTTGATTCTATTTCAATTGCAATCAGACACTGACAGCTTGTTTCGGTGGATGTAAATCATTACTCATGATCAGAAGAGTGTTGACACTTCAGCAAACAGAGGAAGCTGTTATGCACAGATTAGATCAGTGTTTCTCAACCGGGGGTCTCAGGAAACTTCTCAGTTGGGCAGAGGTGATATAAAAAGCATTTGAAATGCTTGTTATACTAGCATGTTATACTAAAATAATAAAAATGTTAAAAGGGCATATTGTGAACAGTGTAAATTGGCATCACATCCCTCTGAGCTCTCGCTCTCACATTTTTTTTGTTCATTGCAGTAGTATATGGACTAATTTTCCATCCCACTGCTGTGAGTTTCATCTCACATCTGGCTGGAGGCTGCTTTTTAATATTACCTTGAACAATGTGGGTCCTTGGAGTCAAAAAGGTTTAGAACCACTGGATTGGATGTTTTAGGCAAAGAATGTATGACTGTATTCTGTTGCTGTGTGAATGAGGCCATAGTTGAAAAGTTACTTATAGTTATAGAATGTCATGTGGACCATCAAAATAAAGATATTTCGGTTAGACTTTATTTTAATATGTCATTATTACAATGTAATTATACATTTAAGTACTGAGTACTAATGTACTAAAGTACTAATGACAATTAACTACTTGTATTGGACTATGGTTAGGATGAGGGTTTGGTTTAGGGTTAGTTGCATGTAATTAAGCATAATTTCTAGTTATTACCATAGTAAATACATGTAACATGTGTAACAATGACTCTGTAAAATAAAGTGTTTCTGACCTTTCTCTTCCTTTTTTTCTTTCTTAAATGGCAAAATGGACAGTGCTCTCTATGAACTGACTTTTTTTTTGAAAACATCTTTGAAGAAATTCTTCCTTTTTTTCCAGATGGTTTGAAAAGTCATTAAAGGGCAAGTAAATGGTGACAGAAATTTCATATTTGAACTACTTTATTATCTGAGGCAAATACTGTATCTCTGTTACTTTTCTTGAAATGAGTTTGCTCTGCATTTGTCAAGACAGATAAAAATGGCTTGTCACATTGTGTTTACATGGAAGCATTTTGACAAATGTATTACGTACATTATGTATTATTATTATTTCATTTTCATACTTGAGTATTATATCCTTATAAAATGTTAAAATATTCTTGTGGGAGTTCAAGTGCTGATGCTCTTTTGTTGTCAAACTGCAGCACTTTTTGAAACCTGGAGGCAGGAGAGTGTTTCTCCCACGCACACTTTTAGCATCTACTGGATTCCCCAGTTACCAGTTGGGAGGTGCTTTTATTTTTGTTTTGGGGTATGTTGTCAATTCTCTGCAGGCCATTTCTGCAGTGGAACAAAAGGCTGCATCGTGGTGCAGCACTCAGCTTTACAGCAGGTAATTTCAGCGTCGCTCAAAGGCACAGCAATAAACTCTGTCTAAATATTCAAGCCCACAGATGCTTTTGCTATTTCATGGACTCCAGAGGTTCAAAGACGATCTCAACAACAGATTCCTAACTTTGATTTTGTGCCGTCATGCTACTTTGCTCCTTTAGATATTAAAAAAGCACAAGCTTTCATAGCTTTCATACCCTCTGGCTCATGAATACAAACGGTTTTCTTCAGCGAATCAAATAACAATAACTGTGACAAGTTTCATATGATTTTCCATACTCTACAGCACAAACTGTGAGCATCTGCCATTTTACTGAGTCGTTGGGTGGTCAATAAAAATGTTCTGCTGGCATTTTTTGGAAATCTTGTTTGTAGGCGGTGACTCACAGGCAGATTCATAAAAATAAACTTGAAATTTGTAAATTTGCACACCATCCACATTACTCTTTGACCATGAACCTTTCTGGTGAGTGGGATCCAGCAGCCAAGTAAAGGATGTTTTACTTGGTGTGTGATAGGCCGCCTCTCTTGTGTGCAGCCGTTCTGCATGCAGGCGGTGTGGAACGCGTTAAAGTGACCTTAAAAAAGGCCGCTGCTGCTTCCGCTCAAACATGCTGCCTCTCTAAACAAGGTCATTTCTGTAAATATTACATTCAGTGTTTCATGTAAGTGATTGTTAGTAAAACTAACAAGAAATATGAAATGAAATAGCAATTATTTATCCAGAAAAAGGTTATAGTTCCGACAGAGAGTGTTATGTTCACGTTGTTCTTTAATAAAATAAATATAAATGCTTTTTCATTGTTTGAGAGTAGAATCACTTCTGACACATTGCAAAAAGACAAATTATTTAGCACAATTCAAAATTAATTTAAAATTAAACTGACACCCTCTTATATATATATAGTTATCACTCAAATGAGAAGAAAGTCTCATGCAGGCACCATAACAATAATGTATTTAACTAACTGTAAATAAATGTAGGCTGTAAAAAGAAAAGTCTGATAATGACTGTCCTGTTTTTGAAAGTCATATATATATATTATATTGCATTTCAATGATAGCAAGGATTTCATGTTAATATCACTCATATTGGCACAAGATTTACATGTATTGTTTCCTATGTGTCTATATAACATTATTCATAAAGAAATTATAAGTCGAAAAAAGTATGAATAAAACAAGTTACACTATATTTTAAGGTGATGTAATTACATTGTACTTACTACAGAGTTACTGTTAGGGTTAGGGTTAGGGTAATTATGCATAATTTACGGTTATTACAATGGTAAAACATGTAGCAATGTAGTGTAACTACATCACCTTAAATTAAAGCTCCACTTGCTTATTTTGGGTCAAGAGTGGTCAAGAGTGTAATTACAGGGATATTTTTTAATACAAGTACAATGTAAAACATGCCTGTACAAAATAATTGCTTTGTTTCAAATTATTAATTTAAATGTTAGTACATAGTACTTACAGACACTTAATATAAAGTGATACCAATAAGCTTAAGCTTATACTAACTTCCACTAACTGGGATTTTTGAAGTTAAATCTTGAGCATATGTTTCTGCATATCATATTTTTAGCGTGAAATCCCTTGTGTAACTTTTGCCATTAATCTTTAGTCCGCTTACAACGAACTGCAACAAGTTCAAGTGTTTACATGCAGGTTGTGGTGAAGTACGCATTATAGGGATTTCTACAGATCAAGCACCAGCCTGCTGTGATCCTTGAGGACGCTCTTAAAAGTGAGGTGACGTGTCCTACAGCACTGTACTTCATGTGGGGGCGTGTTTGAGATGTTTCTTGTGTGCCCTCTTGTCAGTGGCACGGAAGCATGGCAAGCACTTTCTGCTCTCCTACTTTCTTCCATAGCCGTGGGCACATATAATGAACTGAAGTGACAGTGACCATGTGCTGCTGGGGAAATATGCTTTGCAGCTCTATATGCCAAATCTTGCCCTGTCTTTCAAATTCCAGTGATTAGAGGTGTCTGACAGAGCATGTCTTTATATTTTCAAGTTCTGAACTGGGTTTGCTTCAGAACCCTATTACCCTAAGATCAGAGTGAACTGGTACCGTGGGTTGAAAAGCCTAAACCTAAAAGGTCCCCACAATGTGAAGATTTACTGGTTTTACTTACTTACATACTTGTATGTGTGTACTTGTATTTGTCTTGTACTTGTACATTTGGTCCCCACAATGTAAGGAATACAAGTATACACATACACACACACACACACACGCGTTGTGTTTTCATTTTTTATGGGGACATTCCATAGGCGTAATGGTATACTGAACAAACTACACTACCTCTACCCCTAAACCTGCCCATCACAGAAAATGTTCTGCTTTTTAGATTTTAGATTTTCAAAAAAGATAATTCTGTATGATTTATAAGCTTGTTTCCTCATGGGGACCAAAAAAATGTCCCCACAAGATCAAAATTTACTAGTAAATTTTACTACACTAGTAAACATTTACTATACTTGTGGGGACATTTGGTCCCCATAACGTAGGGAATACCGGCCCACACATACACACATACACACACACACACACAAACACACTATTATTGGGAGATATAGAGAGATAGGATTGTTTTTTTTTTTTTGTTTTTTTTTTTTTGTTTTTTAAATTAAGTAGTCTGCTATATTGTTATATGGATTGCATTGATTTGCATTATGAGTTATAGGTATTTTATCTTTTTGGCTGGCTGCACCAAATTGCATATTTTGTTCAGTTTGGGCCTTTGAATAAAACGGGGGTGTTTTTTTCTCCCTTGAGTGTGAACCTCATATTCTTATATATCATACTGTACATAAGCCATAAGGCTTGGTGTATCATATTATGATACTTAGCAAAAACACATGCAAACTTTTTTATATATTTTTTTATATTTTCTGATTTTGACTAAAGGTTCAATAAACTGTTCCATTAAAAAAGGCATTTATCATCATTTCATAAGTAAGACTTTACAAGGTTAAACACTGATTTGTACAGAGAGTCTAAGACCCTTTCTATGAAAGTACAATACATCTCTGCCTTCTGGTGCATCTATTTTTACTATGACTTTCCTTATCATCACTCAATCTGTCATCAGCATTCAATGGACATTAGAACTTTGGCGGATCATCGGATTGATAATGAAAGACAGAAAATAAAGATTGCATTCACACCAAGGACACAGTAATAACGTATGGAAGGCTGCTCCCTGAACCTTCATACCCCCTGTCAATAGAAACACAGCCTGAAGTTTATTCCTTGATATTCAATCCAGATGCAACAACACGTCTCAAGACCTCATTTAGTTCCCCATGGTCTGTACCCACCAGAGAGGGCCATGAGAGCAGCACAATACCAATACGTTTGAAAGAAGTTCATGTGCAAGTCTCCGAAGAGAATCCAGCAAGTGTATTCGTAAATAGTCCATCGTCATGCTGTTTCTTTATTTCAAACTAGGGATGTCAATTTACACAAATTCCCTTGATCTAGTGTCGTTTAAATTAACGATCAATTAATCAGTTAATCGTCAGCCCTAATACTGCAATATGCGTCATCAGCATGATGCTGCTCAAAATGCCATGCTCCTCAGCAAATCAATGAAGGGTTTTTAATCTAAATAAAAGGCTAGTAGGATTGTAAAATGAGTTGATTGATCATTTATTAAATTACTTATTTAATACTCAAACTATAATGACTAATACAATGTGTCACCAGCTCCACCTCAGATGCATACTTGTCAGAATGTATACTCCTGTTTTCGACACACTCTTCCTGGAACAACGCACTAAAAATGGCAACTAAACCCAATGAATTCATAATGATTATGAAATGTTATGTAATATGACAGTCCCAATCATAGTTTATTAGTCATGCATTGCTATTTAAGCTGCATACACTGAATGAACACCGGGCACATTGCTAGCACATTATTTAACTCAAAGAAACGTATCCTATTTGAGATTAATCACGTATATACAAAATAAACATAAAATTACAAATTACATCTGCACAAAATGACTCAAAAGTGAACATGAACTAACACGTGCTAGTCAGAATGGGGGACTCACAACGTGATGAAAGAACTTAAAGGCAACTAAACACAAATAATTCACAATATTTTATTGCAATATTGTTCTCTTTGCAATGTTATGTAATATGACAGTCCCATAGTCATTATTAGTCATGCATTGCTGTTTGTGCACTCCTGCATGCACTGAAGCTGATCACCGGCACTCGCAGCGTTAATTCTTAACCAAATGCATCCTATATGAGATAAATCAGATAAAGATAGGCCTATACAAAATATACACAATATTAAAACTTACATTTACAAACAAAAGGCGGTAACACTTTATTTTACAGTGTCATTGTTACGTGTGTTACATGTAGTTACTATAGTAATAATTATAAATTTTGCATAATTACATGCAACTTACCCTGAACCAAACCAAACCCCAATCCTAAACCTATAGTAAGTAGTTACTTAATATTACTCAGTACTTAAATGTATAATTACAGTGTAACAAAGACACCTTAAAATAAAGTGTAACCCAAAGGGCTGTGAATGCACTTGCAAGCTTATAGTCAGGATGAAGGTCGTTTAATTTTTCCTCGTGTCTGCTTTTCATGTTTCGCGGTTGAGCAGCATGCACTCCCATGATCCTGCTTAATCAACGATCGATAGGTTTTATCGATTAAATGTGTTATTGACAATTAATCGATTGTCAATTAATCGTTAACATCAGATTTCAAACATTTAACCACGATCAAACCACTGTCCTCAGTGTGCAAATGATTACAAGCTTGTACAAGATTGTATTGATTTCTCTCTGATATCTAAGCTAAACTTTAACATTCTAAGGAAACTGAAGAGAATTTGCTCTTTAATGACTTTAACACCGCTGGAGTTAATGGGAATGCATTTTTATGTTCTTACTTGGAAAATATTAGGAAAAAATAAAACATTTACTTGCTTTAAGGGGTTGATATGATGCTCACAATTTTTAAAGTATGTCATATTCTTATTTCAAAAAACATTCTTTTAACCTAGTGTAATGTCCACTGCTATTAGTATGCTGTTCATGGGGTTATCTCCCCCAAAAGTATAAACATTGAGCCTCTCAGGCACCATCAAAACATTGAAAGCAGTCCACTCAGATCCTTCAGTCTCTGTCCAGATCAACCTATAGCAAGAGTTTGGTGGCTACTGTAGCAGGCTGAGCCAGATGGTTTTTGGCAAGTGTGGAATCACGACTGACGCATTACATCGGAAAAGAAATTCAGTTTCAGTTACGAAAGCGCAAGCCAAAATTCGCTGCATTTAGACCTTCAAAGATTAAACAGGTCAATTCAAAGAGAACAGGGAAAGGCGATGCTACTCGCTACTATGGAAGACCGTACAGCATCATCATGCACTCTTTCAGAAAGACAAATATTCCAGTTTCTAATGTTCGCTTCGATGCGCGCAGTGCAGACAGCCTTGGTTGTGCCGTGTCAGATGTAGATATGTTGGATGGGTGTATTATAAGCGAGATGCTCACATTCGCCCTAGAGTGTTAGTCTACTCGGTTGCTTAATCATGACACATAGCAACATAGTTAAAAGTATTCCTAATATGTTGGAGCTAAAGTAGTCTACTTTTACCTGTTGAGACATGCCTTCACAGCCACCTGTAAAAGCTGTGTTTGTGATGTTTAAGTTGGGGGAGGCACGACACATGAAAGGGATGTTTGCAAGGTTGTTTGGAAATATGCTTTATTTTTGTAATTCTGCTAATGTCGCAGAAACAACATACTTCACTTTCATCAAATCTATTAATGCAGCATAAAGTGTAAAAACATTGGTGAGCGAATATGAGTGATGTTTGCTCTTTGTGCATCTGCCCATCTTGTATGTTGCTGAGGTGATCAGAGTGGCTAAGATGTTCTAGGTGGTTCCTATGATGCTAACATACTGTTGATATACAATTTCAGGACAATTTTTTAACTATTTAACATTTTGACGAATTGGTGGATAATTCATAAGAATTAGTACGATCACATTCACCACAGTGACGGTGACAGTGTCTTTTGGAGTGGGATTAGGGGTGGAGCTTACTGTTGTATTCTTTTTTTTTTAAATAGACTTTCATTTAATTCAGATTTTATTCACATGTGCAGATTCATACAAAATCTCGAAAAATGTCTCAAAAAATAGTTACACTGTCCTGTGAGATTAAGTTTGTTGATTTACCCCCTGCTTCACAGACAAGGCGTAAGCTAGTCCCAAACTAAAACGCATTTTTCAGCTGTTTTAACTGAAAGCAACTTGTACTGAAATATCTTAAAATATGTCAGTGCTATTGTTTTGTCTCAGGATGCACACCAGTAATATTTTTCTTTTCTAGGGTACATTTATAAAAGCTACTTAAATGTACGGAGCCCCACACATGATATGCAGGAAAAAAAAATAGTAGGCTAAATTTAGCAAATTTAGCAAATCGAGGGTTACAAAATAGTAAATCGTCCACACGATTTAGTAAATCGAGGGAATGAAATAGTAAATCGTGCGCAAGTCCTGTCTGTAAAACCGGGCCAAGGTTTTATAATTGGTTGCTAAGAAGCCCGTAAAAGATCCAACCCCGACCCCCCACCAAAACAAAACAAAACAAAAAACCTCTTTCACATGATACGCTAAGATCATGACCTCTTCACAATTGATTATGATTCATTGTTCCACTCAAGAAGTGGACTTAACAAATGCCACAAGCTGCCAATACAGGCATTTATTCTAAACAGCTTTTTGAGGAGGACAAGAAGAGGTGAATTTTAAATGACTGTGCAATTATAACCACTAATCAATAGCACAGCAGAATTTAATGGGAATCTGCCCTTACCTATTCAGACATTAATATTATCATTCAGAGTCCCTCTTGTACTAGAGTTTGGGTGAAGATACATATAGAAAATGGATCTTATTATAAATTGCTTTTCCTCTGAAATGACTGAAGTCTTGCCTTTTATTTATTTATTTTTTCCTTGTTGAATAATCCTATTACTCTGATACATGCGGGATATAGACACCGTGTTTAAGCACCGTGATAAGACTGCTTGAGACAGATCTTTATATGTTAGCTCTAGATTTATAATACTACAATACTTTAGCACCATGTTTTTTACAGATTCTGGCATTTGTGATACATGTGAAGTATATGCTCATTTCTAGTAGTATTAAAGGAATTTTACACGATGTAGCAGATCACAGTGTGAATATTTTGAACTATATATAAACTAACTAATAGCCCCTTATATTGTTCATATGGAGCCTTCGCTCCTTTAGTGACCGCAGGTTTCAGGTAGGGACATAGACTCATAAAAGGAAATGAAGGTAGGAGGGAGCAGAGCCTGTGGTAGATCTGTACGGCCACTGCCATAATACAAAAGAGGAACAACACAAAGGCTCAGTGAAATAGGGGAATTTAAGATAACTTGATATATAAACAAAGTGTGGGAGATGTTAGTCAAAAACACAAAAAGACAAACACAAAAGAGAGCACATCTCCGTGTTTCTGCATGGCCACTCAAGTCCAAAATATGGCAACTTGGCCTCTTTTAAGCACCCGCTGATGGTCCACAGCTGTAAGGAATCTGCTCAAATCAAACACACAGGTAAACACCTTTCCTGCCCCTAAATTATTGAATAAATACAAATACATGCACATGTAACACAAGTGTCAACACCTTGAACTTGATGTGAGGAGCAAGAGGTAGCCAGTGCAGAGAGACAAAGAGAGGCGTGGACTCTTTTTTGGGCTCGTTAAAGGCAAGACGTGCTGCAGTGTTCTGGATCATTTGTAGAGGTTTGATTGCACATGACGGCAGTCCAGCCAGAGGAGCATTGCGGTAATCAAGCCTAGAAATGACCAGGGCCTGGACGAGAAGTTGTGTTGCGTGCTCAGTAAGAAAATGCCTGGTATTCTTGATGTTGTGTAGTGCAAATCTTCATGACCAAGTTGTCTTTGCAATGTAGTAAGTTGGTCATCAAAGATTACTCCAAGATTTCTGGCTGAATTTTATGGGGTAATTGCTAGTGCAACTAGCTCGATGGTGAAATCGTGCTGTAGATTTGGATTGGCTGACAAGACGCTTAGTCTTTGCCAGTTTGAGCTGCAGGTGATGTTCTTCCAAGATGTTTGCCAGACAGCTTGAGATCCATGCAGCTACTGTGGGATCATCTGGTTGGAATGAAAGGGGGAATATGAATGAAATCATCACCATAGCTATGACAGGAGAAACCATGTGCCTGTATGATGGGACCCAGTGATGTAGTGTATATGGAGAACAGGAGGGGACCAAGAACTGAACCCTGAGAAACCTTGGTGATCAGTAGATGAGCTTTGGATACCTCCCCTCCCCAGGCAACTCTGAAAGACCTACCTGTGAGAGGGTGGACAGAAGAATTTGATCAGTTGAATGGCCGCTGTTGAAACCAGATTGGTTGATGTCCAGTTGGTTATTCTGTGAGAGAAAAGATGACACCTGGTTGAACACAACTCGTTGAAGTGTTTTTGCTATGAATGGTGGGAGAGAGACAGGTCTGTAACTGTCTACAAGTGGCGTGTTTAATGTGGGTTTTTTAAGCAGTGGGGTTACCCGAGCCTGCTTGAATGTGAGAGGAAAAATGCCTGCGTGGAGAGATTTGTTGATAAAGTGTGTAAAAAGAGTGGGAGAGATGGCTTGTAGAAGGTGTGAGGGGATGGGGTCTAGAGGGCAGGTGGTGGGATGACTGGAGGGGAGAAGTTTGGATACTTTTGCCTCAGAGAGAAGGAAGATAGACAATTAGTGGATGTGGATGGCCGCCCAAGTTCCTATGTTTGTGGAGCTGAGAACTGACTGCTGATGGTAGATGTTTTGTCAGTGAAGAAATTAGCAAATTGATCAGCTGTTAAAGAGGTGGTGGATGCTGGTGGAGGGGGACAGAGGAGAGAGTTGAATGTTTTGAAAAACGTACATGTGTTAGAAGAGTTCTTGATCTTGTTGTGGAAATATGAGGTTTTAGCTGCATGTACTCCACCAGAAAAGGATGAGAGCAGAGATTGATAAGTATCTAGGTCAGATGGGTCTTTCGATTTGCGCCATTTTCTTTCTGCTGCCCTGAGTTTGGTCCAGTGTTCCCGAAGAGCCTCGGATAACCAGGGGTTAGAGGGAATGACTGAGAATGGATACTGTCTAGAGAAGAAGTTAAGGTGCAGCATGTCCAATTCCTCTACAAAGGTACCCAGTTGGCCTGGGGGGTGATAAATTACAACAAGATGAATTCTGACAGTGGTTGTGATTGTAATAGCATGAAACTCAAACAAATTGTTGTTGCATAGAGAAGAGTGAGTTGAGTATTTCCAATTGTTAGAAATGAGGAGACCTGTGCCCCCCTACCCTCCCAGAATGGCGAGGGGTATGAGTGAAAGTGAAGTTGTTAGAGAGAGCAGCAGGAGTCCTCTGGACGAATCTAGGTCTCAGTCAAGCCCAAGATATTGAGAGTAGAGTTAGTGGCAAAGGCTGGAATGATGTCAGCTTTGTTAACTGCTGACTAACACTTCAGGTAACTAAATGCCCATTGACCCACAGGAACTGAGTGATATGTATTAGAAGAGGAGTGGATAGGACGTAGGTTAGCAGTATTAGCTGCCTTCTACGTGTGATAGTGGAGCATTGCTGAGCGACAACAGGAATGTGTTGAAAGCACATGCTGAGTATGATGGAAAAGAAGAAGTGAGAAGGAAGATACTTAAGAGCCGTACCGATGTCCTTGCTCGGTGGACCGAGTCGGTCTTCACACAAGGGCTGCATGCTGGGGCTTCCACGTCAGCGTACATTCACTAAATAAATCTATTGTTTTCCAACGCATCATTGAAAACAGCTGTGTCTGCCCTAACAATTAGCTCAGCAAAAGCCTATAGCCCTTGAATGGCCTCAAAAAAACTACTGCAGGACAAAAATGACAAACGCGGCCGTTATTCTAAATGACAACGAATACAATTTCAATACAAATTATTGAGAAAGAAACATACAAATAAGCAGAGAATCGAAATAAATTAATCCTTACTAGTAGCAAATAATAACTAAGCAATCGAGCAGAAACGGGTATTAAGCAAAACACTTGCGCGCTCTTGCCGTCGCCAGTGACCTCTCGCTTTCCATTATACTGTCTTGGTATTATTTAATAATGAATGTGGCGATTATGCTCTGCTGATCTTTGAGAAGAGCAACCCTGCTGTTTCCACTGGCCGACACCAGATTCAATATGTGGGCCACTGTTAATGACCCCATTACTCTGCTCTGATGGCTTCTATGGGTTTGATATAGCAATGGTGACAGCATTGTTTATCCAAGCAAATGGGCACATTGAGCCTAGGTGTAATCACTCTCCTCTGAGACCCTGACCAATAGACAGCAGAACGGAAAGGCAAGGACGGGTTTTTATAGTTTCATTCGTGATGATATACCAAATCATTACCGAGATGTGGCCACTGGGGTCAATTGCATTGCATGGCCTACATTTAAACTCAGCACTCAAACACAGAATAATCAGAGCGATTGAATGACCCAAACTGACTCCATGGTGCAATATGTGAATCGCCATGCAGGACTGTCCAAGGTAACATCAAGGGGGAAAAAACAAGCCCTGCAAATACCACAGAAAAATTCACTGTGGTTTAAAGCGATAGTCCATCCAAAAATCATTTACTCACCTCCTTGTTGTTCCAAACTCGGTTACTTTTCATGTTTATTATTGTGTAGCTGCTTTGGAAAAAAATAATAATAATCTATTGTAAAACGAAATATAAATAATGGTGTTGACTTGACTATTGTTTTTACAGAACAGAAAATGAGAATTTAAAATAATAATAATAATAATAATAATAAATAAATAAATAGCAGTCATCTATTTTCATAGTTCATAGTTACCAAGAGTAGCTCCAAAAATAAAATGACACTAAATGGTTTATGTTGCCATTTGGAGAATGGCATTTCAGAACTAAATCAAATTAAATTAAACTAAATTTGTTAATTTCATGTTTCAAAGATTAACCAAAGCTTAAGGGTTTGCAACAACATGAGGATGAGTAAATGAAGACAGAATTTGCGTTTGTGGGTGAACAAAAATTTTAAGTCATTTCGACATTGTTGCGAGTGAGCAAGACCAAACAATATGTGAAAGGATTTGGATTTATTTATTTTTTTGCTCTAAATCAGCCCTGTTCAGTGTCAGATACTTGCCTTTCCCCCATATTCGGCTTTTAAAGCTTTTTAAAAGAATTGTAAAACTTCGCAAAACTGCATCAACGTGAAGTGTTTTGAACATGTTAGGGCACTTTTACAGAACAATCCATTTATGTCTACTCTGGTTGCTAAAATGAAACTGCTATTACCCCTCTTCTCAAATGTGCTGAGGCACTGAATCCTGAACACCGTTATTAAAAATTCAATTTTACTAAACTCATTTAGTGTATTTTGCATTACCTCTTCTCTCCTACCTGGATATATACATAAAACATGTAACTTAAAGCCTCTTGGGTCTGTTGTGATTTAATTTATTTCCCAAAGGTATCAAACTCAAATTGACTTGTGCTTAGTGCCTCAGAGGACATCTGTATAGCCCTACTTACAAGAATATTGATTTGACCAGGTTGCTACGCACATGTAAAGCATCTCCTCAGAAGCCCTGGAAACCAGTGAGCTTTATGCTGCCTTCACATGCTCTCGAAATTATCATAAACATGAGTTTCCTAGATAAAAAAATGAACATGAACATCCTTCCATTTCACCCTGCAACTTGAATGCGATGAGCTTGTAATCACATGTTCAGAAGTGGGAATTATAAAATTTCCGATAGCACGTAAAGGCAGCATTATTATAGTCTTAGACCTTCAAATATTTTGTAGTAAGTGTAGTGTCATATTGCACAAATATTGCATATTTGTATCTTTTCTGCACTGGAACCGTCAAATCTGTATATCATCTCAGAATGTTGACTAATTTTGCACCACCTTAATGCTAGACTTCTGCAGAAAGTAAAACAGGGCGCATTGTTTCATATCTTATTTACAGT
Source organism: Zacco platypus (assembly GCA_038088235.1). Taxonomy (NCBI): domain Eukaryota; kingdom Metazoa; phylum Chordata; class Actinopteri; order Cypriniformes; family Xenocyprididae; genus Zacco; species Zacco platypus. The sequence goes on from CM076068.1 coordinate 10,738,383, forward strand.
GGATAAACACTGGTGTAAAAGGTGACTTTGCATGGGCTACTTTACAATAGCATAATTTTACACATAGGCCTCATCACTGTTGAAAAAATATATTGTGAGTAAGTCATGACAACATGATTTTCCATTACTTTAGCTCATCAAAACTTCACAGCTGGCAAAATGGCTTTCAATAAAACATAAAATATGATGGGGGCGGCAGAGAAAAAAAGGCTGTTTTCTTCCATTTTGCCAAATATCAGTGGTGGACGAAGTACACAAACCAAGTACTTGAGTTAAAGTAGAGAGACACTAGGTAAAATATTACTCCAGTAAAATTAAAAGTACTCCCTTTTAAATTTTACTTGAGTAAAAGTACAAAAGTATTTGCCTTCGAATGTACTTTAGTATTCGAAGTACTATAATTTATTATGGCTATAATGGCGTCAATTTTTGTCACAAGTCTCTTGCTTCATCATCTCAGTTTATTTGAAAAGACTCTGTTACTCTTTGCACACTGATCTATTAGTAGAATATTATTATTCAGACACTGATATCTAATCCACTCCTCCTGCCAACTGTTTTAGCATTATACGCTGCATGCAAAACTAGTCAAAATAGAATGTATATTACAACAAAAAGTGCTAACAATATCGGAGCACTGAGCTTCAAATTTTTCAAACTTCGGTGAAACAGCTAACTTACTTACCACAAACAATGAAACCGTTTTCTGCAAGCTACTGTTAGAATACTAATTTAAAAATGGACCACTTAGAATAAAAATGGCATACCTCAAGCTGTTTCCTAAGATTGGAAGGAGAATTCTTGTAAGACGAAATGCTACAATTCCAAGGTAGGCAGAGAAGGCAGTTGAAAATGAAAGACTCTTTCTTCTTTTCAACGATTTAAAAAAATAAATGTGCAAATAAGGCCATGGGTGTTCGCAAAATGTAGTTGAGTAAAAAGTAAGATAATTGACTTTGAAATGTAGTGAGGTTAAAGTAAAAAGTCTCACCAAATGGAAATACTCCAGTAAAGTACAGATACATGAAAAGGCTACTTAAGTACAGTAACGAATTACATTTACTTCGTTACTGTCCACCACTGCCAATTATGTAGGAAAACTTCAACACCCATAATGCACTGAGAATTTTGCTGTCCAAAGCCACTCCCACCAGTCTGCTATGAATACCACCTTTCTTTAGTAGTAAATACTACTCGGCAAACTTTTAATAATAATGGTCATAATGGTGTTGACTTGTATTGTTCCTGACACAAGATTTCAAACAGTAAACATATAGCGGGAGTGAGTTACTTCTGGTTTCTGCCAAAATTAGTTGAAATGACTCATACTTGTAATTTGATTATACTTAAAAAACAAAAGTTGAATTAGGTGATTTTTAACAGTGACAATTTCTGTTCAACTGTTTGTACAAAAAAAAAAAAAAAAAAAAATATATATATATATATATATATATATATATATATATATATATATATATAAAATTACATAAATTACATAAAGACTTAAGGTTTTGTAGTATAAATAGTGCAAGTAGTGTGTACACTGTGAAAATTCCCCCCAAAAAGTACACTTTAAATACCCGGATGCACTTAATTAACCAAACGAACCAAACTAAACTTGTCACCGCTTTAATTATGTTGTGGTGGGGGAGGGGATATCAGACAGGATGTTAAATAACAAAATAACCTTATTAAATGCATGCATTACATGGTAGAGTACATAGTGTATAAGTGCATAGTGTATAGTGCGTCATTTGGGACACAACTTTAGAATAAGTATTAGAATGTATTCAATTGTGTAAACAATGTGTGAGATAACAGTATTGGAGCCAGTGTGGAGTTGTTGCTGTGACAGGAGCAAGTGTGTGCTATAAAGCAAACATTAATGAAGTTTATGCCCTTGGCATCAAAGTCTAATGAGATACTGTCTCATGAGAAAAGGCTTCAGACGTGGGTTCAGTCTCTGCTTCTGCCTAGTCAAAACACTAGCCGCCAGCATAGGAAACATAAATAAACCAAGAGTGTGTATGTTAACATCTCTCTGGAGTCACAGAGAGACAGAGGATGTGTCTTTTAGTCATGTAGAAGAGTACAATCTTAATGTAGAGTTTGTTTTCTGAAGCTCCCTGACCTCTATCCGTTCTTATCAGACTGGCCAGACTGACTGTGGCCTTTTTAAGTCTGTCCTAGTGGCCTCTATCCTCGCTAATGTGGCTTCTACAAAGAGCCAAAACATTTATCTACCACAGCAAATTGCAACAGTGGCAGGACTTTACATTTGTATACTTCTCGATATGTTATGTTCATATCATTCCACCATAATAAATCCTTACTGTTCCTCGCTACCTTTTAAGACATGAAAAATCATAGCTGCACTTCTGAGGGTGTCGAGTGACATTATGCCGGCTTCTAATATATCTGTGCTCTATTGCATTCACTCACCTACTGTAGCTTATTACTTGAAGAAAAAAAAAATCCTTCTGTTCTTTTTAAATATCTGTGTTAAAAGTGCACGTTCAGCTCGTTTAGTAAAGCTAATTGCTGTAGCCTATAACTCCAACTTACTTCATTTTAATTTGTAGCTACTGCTTGAATGGTACTGTATTTTGGTAAATCTGTTGGAGATCAAATATTCAATATCTCTACTCTCCATAATTAAGGTAGTTGCTAGATTTTCAGCGAGAGCAGTTCAAACTAATATCATGCAATTTATGTTTCTGTGATGACTGGTTGATATACCAAGGGAAGATATAGCTTCCTCTGCGATTGTATTTTTTTCTCAACATCTTGATTTACCAATGGAAGCAAAAGTCTGTGGCTAAGGATTTGCCTCCCCCTCCCCTTCTCTCGCCTTAGCACAGTTTTCCAAACGGCATTTGGCACGTTCAGAAATAGCCTTGATGGTTCCATTATCCAAATTATAAACAAGAAAATAATATTCTGATACAAAAGTTAAATGAATAGCTCCTTCCTTCCATTTTCAACCTTTTAATTTAGGGTTGGCTGTGCCTCTTCTCCTCCCCTGATGAGCCGCCACTGCTTATATAGTTCATGCACTACACAATAGATAGTTCATTAAATTTGGAGAATTGATTAATGTTTGTGTGTGCTACATTATAAGAATTGTGTTGTTAGCTTAGCAACATGCCAATGTCAGAAATGGCCACATGTCAGAAAGTGCACTTAAACATCTTTTTAACTTGTAGATATGGCTATGTTTATTTACTGTATAGTTTCATTTAGCGGTAATGACAAGATGCAAATTGTTCTAGGCAGTTTTTGTGATTGAAGGACAATCTATAATGAGCTTAATTTTCATTGAAAGGAGGTGTGTTTGCATGGAAAGGAATGTCAATGATATCATATTGAAAATGCAGTGCAAAATCAGTACTGAAAATTACAGCTCTGTGCCCGCTAAACTGGATTGCGAGTGGTTAGTGGTGGTATTTGCGGTGATATTGCGCTGAGATTTTACCATGTGCAAAAGTGGTGAATTCCCACAGAGTGTTTCAAACAGTCTCTTAAGTTTCCATGATGGTTGCACTGACTTAAATGGTGGCAGCCAGTGGAGACAGCAGACAGCAAGGCTTCCTCATCAAAGTAAAGTTGTATGTATGCTATACCACACAGAGCTGATTTATCTACACAAAGTGATTTATTTATTTTTATTTTATTTTATTACTTTTATGGCATATCATTCCTCTTCTTTACTGCATAGTGAAATCTCATCAAGTCTCTATAGTTAGGGAAATAATAAAAAAAAAAGTTTAATTTCTTTTGCCTTGTTTTGCCATATGATTGACAGCACAACAATGTTTGTCTGTTTGTTTGTTTGTTTTTCAAAGTAAAAAAAAAAAGGAGAAAGTCTCTGAATTGCCAGCTCACTTATATATGAAGCAGATGACCAGGCTTTTATGTGTTGAGCATCAAATGAAATCTGTAAAAAAAAAAAGATAGCTTTCATTAACTGATCAATATTTTTACCGTTTCATCTTGTACTGCATACCATGGAATCAGCCTGAGTGCTGTTTTCTGTCTGGTACCTTAGACTTCTGTGTAATTGTTTTCCATGAAAAATGTGCAGTGGATTGTTCTCAAGCAAATATTACTGCCAGGGCCCTACACTTATGGTTTTTCAAAATAAATATTTTGACAGGTGGAACCAAACAACAGCAGCACTGCCTGATTTTATTATTATTTTTTATGAACATCTGAAAAACAAAAATATATTAGTACAATTTTGCCCAAATTTAATTATTAGAAATCATTACAGATGATATAAAATGGCAAATAATATGATCAGTAATTCATGTATATTCACATGCACTCAACAACCAATAACTGTTCATTAATGCCTATATGTAATCAACCAATCACATGGCAGCAACTCAATGCATTTAGGCATGTCGACGTGGACAGTGTCAAAAAGTTTAGACAGCTGACTTGTTTTCTCGCTGCCCTACCAGTACCTCCCGAAACTGATTTCAAACAGGCCTCTGAGGCAGTCTAAAGGTTAATGATCTCCAGCTATTTGGTGATAACTAACATTATAAATGTCAAATAATATAGATTTTAATATTAAATCTTGTCCATTGTTTGCCCTAGCCTATTGATGTTAAAAAACAGAAAAGGTTGTTTTCGGTCTAAACATAGCGCTTTAAACAGCTGTCTTGACCGTTGAGCCTCGTCTGCTTTTCAGTTTCTCGCGCCGCGTTTATATCATTAGTTTGTATCACTGGGGTTAGTTCACTTCAGAATTAAAGTTTCCTGATAATTTACTCACCCCATGCTCATCTTGTACTGCTCTGCGATGTGCCACGCATTGCGTAATCATGTTGGAAAGGTCACGTGTGACGTAGACGGACATAGCGTGGTAGGGAAAAAAATGTAATTTTCTCCTCCAAGTTCAAAATTGTCCAGCATCGTTGTTTTACCTTTTTTGTTAAGAGTTTTTGACTTAGTCTTTCCACGTTCACTTTGTAGACACTGGATTGGTACATCTGCCTTCATCACATGTGACCTTTCCAGTGTGATTAAGTAATGCATGGCGTGTCGCAGAGCTAATGCAAGACAGGAATTTTTGGTTAAATATACATTATTTAATGTAACATTATCAATATATTTTGGTATATACATTTTAATTTTTTTTAGAAAATGACTGATTGTTTCGCTAGACAAGACCCTTATAGCCCTTTGAAGCTGCACTGAAACTGTTTTGGACCTTCAACCCTCTGATCTCTTCAACCCAGTGAAGTCCACTATATGGAGAAAAATCCTGGAATGTTTTCCACAAAAACTTTAGTTTCTTTTTGACTGAAGAAAGAAAGACATCTTGGATAACATAGGTTTCAATTCTGAAGTTAACTAATCCTTTAAGAACTGCGCATACTTTACCATGTGACCTCATAAATGGTTTAAGGTCAAATTGAAAATTAAATAAAATGCACTAAATTAGTAACTAAATTAGTAAAAAATGCAATAAGTAACTTAACTGGACCATACAGTAGCTACCAAACAAGATCTGCATGATCCACATTAAATATCCATGTGTAATTTTCCACTGAGGCAAGATGTGTTTTGCTTTCAAAAAATTACATTCTACAGTTCAAGTTTTTGTCGGTCTTGAAGCAGTTTTGAGAAACGTTTTCAAGATTTCAAGTTTTTAACTTGACAGTTCATCGTAAAAACACAGCTCTCTCTGTGTAAGACTTGATGCAGAGATCAAAGGCTTTTCTTGCATATTTTCTGTTGACGTTTTTAGATGGAAAGCCATAAAGAGCAACAAATCATAGTGTGTATATATATTTTTTTTATGCATTTTCTTTTTCTGATGCAATCAAACAATTTTTCACATCAGCTCACATTATATTTTCACTTGCAAAGGCTTACACTGTAGAACAATGACTATCTCCATTATGTCCTCTGTAACTGCACTATAGAGACATGAAAATGACACATTGGCTACAATGAGAAACACAAAAAAGATTTTGAACTTTCTTTTGTAGCCCCACTGTGCCGCTGATGTAATTAATACCCTTAATTAGGCCTCTATATCGACACGGAGGTTCAGGCCAACTAACTCAGCGCTTTGTGATTCCGAGTTCACAGTGTAGCTTCTCATGCCTGTTTGATCCAGATAATCTGGGCCTTTGTGCGGTAAAACTCATCATCTCACCACATTGTGGCCATGTGTGCCTTTGATTTGGATTTGCAGGTGTTGCCTCCCCCTCTTTCACTGCCCACACCAACTGGAGAAACCCAACAGGGTAGATGGCATATTCTCACAGAGACCAGCATGATGTTTCATCTCAATATCATATTAGCAGTGAAAGCTTGCTATTCAAATGGCCATTCACTCTTGCCATAATCAGAGTGTTGCTTGCGCTCCATGGCAACTGTACCATGAAGAGGATTTGAATACGACAGACAGAAAACAGTGCAAGGAAAAAAAAAATTATTTTGAATGGCTGTGTCGGTGTATCAGCATCAGTAATACTTACCTCTACGGATACAGATGAATTGCTTTAGTGAATATTTAGGAGGATTTACTCCAATGCATTAGGTTCACTTGCATTTCTCTTAACATGGTCATATTTTATTGTTGACTTTCTGCTAACTGAAGAGACTATGAAGAGAAAAGTATTTCTTTTTTTCTTTTTTTTTTGGAGATGGCATTGATTTGTATGTATGTTGGCTTTTGCAAAGACGTATGCATATAGTCTCGCTTGTCTCTTGAGATCAGGATGGCTTTTGTTTTTGTGGCAAAAGCTCACAAGTCATTAAAATGAATCTGGAAACTGACAAAAAAAAATATGTGTGGGGTTGTTAAATCTTGTTCATGAAAGGTAGTAATTTGAGACATTGTGGATTTCCAGCAAGAGTCAGGAAATAGCTGTCAGATTTCCTGATTCAACTTGGTCATTTGAATTCATTTGCTTAAAGGACAATACAATGTTGATTAGTTTTTAAGTGAGGCCTACTCTTAAGTATGCAGAATTGTTGAAGTGTTTTAGGACAAATATGTAATTCAATAACATATTCCTTTAGCAAATATGTAATACAATAACAGCAGATTCCTTTAGCAGTTGCTCTCTCACAAATGGAGAGAGATGAGTGTTTTCCTGACCGTGAAGATGATGTAGTGCTTGTATTTAAAGGGTGAGAAAGATATCCTGCTAGCTGTTCTTTTTTCCCACACTGCTGTAGATTTCACAAGTGGACTAAACAGACATTTGCAAAGGCCTTTTTTGGCCTTTGGATGGATCAGGACCCCTGTCACCTATTGGACGTTTAGTCAAACTGTGAAGAATAACTATACTCACTTTAAAAATGTGCTAAAAGTTCTGATACCATTTCTCCCCCTAATCTACAGAGGGAACATTTCTTTGTAACACATTATTTTGAGATTTATTTCTTACTGCCTTCAGTCTTTCAAACCTACACTGTGTAGCTACCAAGTTTCCCCCCAATGTCCAAAACACTTCAAAACCAGCAGGTCTTTTTCTGGAGGTCCCTTTAGGTAACTGACAGCCTTTATAAATCCTTCTCCACCTCTCCAATGTAACAGATGACTACTTTATAAAAACAATCAAATAAAAAAGACTCTACAGCTTTAGAGGAATCCATCCATCGCTAATGTGAAGACATAAAGAATCATCTTTTCACTCCTTACAATACATAATTTGTCCTGTGCTCAGTATATATATATATACACGATGTGACTGAACTATAAAATTCTTCACACTCTCTTTTTGCCTCTTCAAGCCCAAACAGCAAGCATATGTCATTCTCCTTGAACCATTTAGCTCTTCAAATTGTTCTTCATTTTTCAAACGACTGCTGCCGTATTGATGGAGCATTTTCCTAGTCCACTGAACAGATGTCTGTAATGAGTTTGCAGAGCTTAAGCACACAGACTGATATGGATTCTCAATGCATCATTTCAAAGACCCAAACTATAAAGTTCACAAAATAAATCCATTTTTTGAATAAATTAACCCTCTTAAAAATGAGGTGTTGGTTGTGAAACATACCTCAGTACCTGAAACAAAACTTACCTGGGGCTTCAAGCTTGCATAGATGTCTTCCTTAAAGCGTTTGTATGCACAAAAATATCAGATTTACAAAACCAAACGGAAGATTACAGTTAGTGAAGTTGTTCCCTTCAACTTCTTTGAAGACTTGACTAATGATGCTGAAAATTCAGCCTTGCCATCACAGGAATAAATAACTTTGTAAATAAATCTCAATATTCAGATATTACTGTATTTTTAATTAAATAAATTCAAGCTGACAAAACTTTTGAACGGTAGTGTGTATATATATATATATATATATATATATATATATATATATATATATATATATATATATGTGTGTGTGTGTGTATTTTTTACCTCTGGTGCTGACCTTTTCGAATGTTATTTAGATATTGTGCTTTAGCTACCCACATTGAGAAGTTTTGTCTTTCCTCAAGGTGGAACACAATGGCTTTTTGTAAGTGTGTGTTTCCGTCTCAACATTAAGAAATAAGCAAAACATGTTGCTTTTGGTTCTCTCGGGCTGCAAAACATCTTGTTCAAGCCTTTGGTGGAGAGATCCTCCTAACCCTATCCAGACAGCCAAATCCCTGACAACCCAAAAACCTTTTTCTATGCTTTTACTGTTCCTTAATCCCTGTTTCTAGCTTGTACCATTATAAACGATGTCTGAGAATATGTATCACTATCACTTTTCATGTTTATTGCCTCCTTAAGATTAATCGCTAAAAAAATCCCTATAAATCCCTGTTTGGAAAGGTGGAAACTTTGGGTTTGGCCTTTGAATAGGCTTAATGGTTGGTTCTGGTCTTTAGTCAGAGATTATGGAGGCCACTTTGAATGCAAAAGCAGGTTTTACAAGGAGGCTGCATCCTTTTAAGTGGTGGTAATTGTGCATGGTGCAGAGAGAGCGCAATTTTCCTGTTCTCTACCTTCCAGAATTTCATACACTCATATTAGAGCTTGTCAGATATTGTGCTTTCCAGTTTTGGTGCAATCTTACAGCCAGCGAATGGACTGCGGGATGAATGTGAGTGTTCCTTAGTCATCCCATCTGAGTTTAAATTGTTCATTAAGATTCACGCCACCATGACAGTAGTTGGCAGTATGGAAAACTGACCTTAATATAAAGCAACACATACTTGTTTTTCATTATAATTGTGAAATATATTTTAAAATACAGTGATATGTGAAATTGTGCTAGTTGTATTTGTATTTGCATAGAACAGCCTATGTTTAAGGCCTAAGTCCTACCATTTTAAATCCCCCACAGACTAAAGTAATCAACAGTTGCACCTCAACAGCTACTGTATTTTTATGAGCTTAATAATGTTGAAAAAAAATAAACCTGAAAAAGGTAGATTATCATGCATTGCAACATCTTTTCTGTAATCATCATTACCAAAAAAACAAAAAAAAAAAAAACAGAAGTATTACATCGAATTTGAGTTTATTTTTTAAAGTTTGATTTTTAGTGGCATCGCAGTCTTGCACTTAATGAGCTCTCAGTGTTGTTTTGTGTTTGTCACGTCAATAGTCTCTGCAAGTTGATTATCTGCCATGATTTCTTCTCTAGCCAGTGCCTCAAAATGACATTTCAATATCTCTCCACTAAGAACGGAGTTACTCTGAGAAGCATCCATCTATTGATCGACATTGTATTACATTTTCTTTCTTTTTCCTCCATGTTGTTAGAGAGGTTTGAGTTTTACAAAAATAAAAGTTTGTCTCTTCTAGACACTTTTCAAAAATTACTGAACTACATGAAATCCAAATGTACCCTATTTATTTTCTTAATACACCTTCCCTGATCTTATTGTGCTCAATACATCAGCGCATGGTTTTCCAGAGGTAAAAAAAAAAAATGTCTCTGTAATCAAAATTCATCAAAATGTAATAACTTTGCCTTTAAAACTGCTTTCCTTTTTTATGCCAGAAATCCCTCTTAGTTGCCCCCCCCCCCCTTTTTTTCCAACCGACTGGCTCCTTTCTGCTTTAGAATGCCCATTTTTCATGGTCCAATGAATTCTAAATGGATAATATCAAGTCCTGCCCTACCCTTTTCCTCATTGAATATCATGTTTCACTAAGAATTAGCTTTCGGAAGTAATGGGTTTTAAATTGTGTTTTAAAGAACAAAGAACCTCAACGTTTTATCTTCATTTAACCATCAAAACAGATTCCTGGGTTTAATAATTATGATGATCCCAACCAGTGTGTACTTGATAACAAAGCCACAACTTTCAAAGTCTTTTAAAAAATGCAACACTATAATGCTCATGTTTCAGGGTTACCAGTTTTTAAAGAGAAGGGGAGAAAATACAGCACCAGTGCCATTGGACCTAGAGCACTAATATATTAAAGGGCAGTCTAGACAACTGATTAGACTCTAATTAGAGTTTGAGCCGATAGCTGGGTCTCAGCCTCAGGGATCACATTGCCTTTAGGACCAACAATCTAAGACTAACGTGTCGGAGTTAATGACTTCTCAACTCTTTCGAGAGATTGTGCGCACGCTACATGCACGATTATATGAGACTTGTTATTTTGCTGTACTAAGCATTTTACTATAATATACTAACACTTGACTTGGGATTCACTCCATTAAAACATGTTGATTAAATAGGAGTGATATCAATGCGAAAAAGGTAGACACTTTTTTGTCCCCGTGGTGCCTGATTTTTGGCATAGCACAGGCAGCTGAATGCACATATCTCATTTCACAGCCCAAAACAAATGGAATTCTATTTGCTGTTTGGCTGTAGTTTATTTATTAATTTATGTTGTGTATGTGTGTGTGTAAGGTTGACCCTGAGGATGCAAAGAGCTCACTTTACACAAAACCAAGGATTTTAATTAAGACAAGGTGAAATTAAAAACTCAACTTGATTAATACAAAAGCAGACAACGAGTCTGTCCCTTTACATTGTGTCAGCGATTAAGCATTGAAGCACTGTCCTTTTATGCTCAGAAGGAAACACTATTTCTTTCTTTTATGAAGTACTGTTCTAGATTTTAATCTAAAAATTAATTACTGGCTGAATTAAGTGGCTAAGATTATTGCAAAATTAGAAAATGGGCTTTTCATAATCTGCACAAAGATAATTATGGCTAACGGCTGGTTGTTATGGCCAAAATGTGATGGTATGAGGATTTTCTATTACACTCACAGTTTAGATCATGACATTGTTATCTTTGTTGTAATTTCTGTGATAAAATCTATTACTGTATATTAAATAATCAAGTGGCAATGTCCAGGTTTCAATAATCCAGTTAAATACTTTACACATGATGGGTGCTTCATCACATTTGATTATTTTCTCTTTTTATTGGATCTTGATGGAATATTCAATTTACACATGCATCCTTTGTACACATCTAATTGAAACTCCAGATTTGCCTTGACTGCAGGGAATAAATGTCTGTGATGTAACCTTTGGACACCAGTAGCCTATATTGCAATGCACAGCTGAAATGATTACTTCTTAGTCTTTCTCAAAGTTTCAGTGGCTATTGACTGGACATAACTGAACAAAGACAGAAATGACGTTTGATGTTTTCCAAACTCTTCTGATCTTTAAAATAGTAGGCGACATTCAATGGTAACACTTAGAATCCTGATCCTTCATTAATGAATAATTACACAGGAACAAATGAGTAATGCATTATTAACACTCTAGTAACTATTAACTAACAAGAAACTCTGGTGAATGAATTAGTAAGTAACAGTGCTCAGTTGAATGTGGTAGTTCACTATTAGCTAATCAGTAACTATTTTTTTCATACCTCCCAGAGAACTATAAGAACTGCTATATACAGGTTCATAATTAATGTGAATAATGCATAATGTATAATAAATTCTAAAGTGAAGATCATGGCAACCCACTAGAAATTACTTAAGTGTTCCAAATACATGTTAGAAGGAATTACTGTACAAAAACTGTACAAAAATGTACAAAATCCTGAAAGGTTTTCAATGACTTCAGTAGTTATCATGTTTTTCCACTTTAGAATAATTAGTAATTCTTTCTGAAATATTTGGTAATACTTCAGACATTACTAATGGGTTACCATGACCTTTACTTTAGAATTAATTATACATTATGCATTATTCATGTTAATTATGAACCTGTATAGTAGTTCTTAGTAATCTGGGAGGTATGAAAAAATAGTAGTTATTGATTTGGCTAATATAACCACATTCAATATTACTTACTAATTCATTAATTAGAGTTTTTTGTTAGTTAATAGTAGTAACTAGACTGTTAATACTGCATTACTCACTTGTTCCTGTGTAGTTATTCATTAATGATGGATCAGTATTCAGTATATGTAAAACTCAAACTATGAAACTATCTTTTGATGTCTGTGTTTGAATGAATGTACTAATGTGAGTGGTATTTGGCTATGAAAAACTCCCTGTTATAGTGCTAGGGTGTTATGGTTGGTTAATATTTGGGTCTCGAAATTCGGTTTGGGTTTCTTCTTCAATTCAAGCCTGTTTTTCTTCCCTTTTTGCCCTCTTTGTCATCCACCAAACATTTTTTCGATCTAAACGTCTTGTAAATGAGGATTCTTCATTTAAAATGCTTTTAGCCAGGTACAAAACATTTGAGTTTGCTGAAGCTGCCAAAAACATAACCAAATTATTTCTAAAGCTCCTACATTTAGAGCCAAATTTTCCCTTAGAACAGACCTCTTTCTCACTTCACACAGCTCAAACAGTTATCAAAAATTAATAAGCTCCTTAAAATATTGCCGTCTGCCCATCCGATATTTTAAGATTAAGTTCTTCACTGAACGCATATTGAATAAGACAAAAAAAGAAAAAAAAAGGGAAATTTATCCACTATACAGGAATTGCACATTTATTTCTTATACAGCCAGGCTAACAGCAGGAGAATATGAGTGTTTTGATGCCCATTGTTTCCGCTAAAAACTCTTTGGTTCTTGCTAAAGTACTGAAGCTCATCAGTTTTTTTTTTTTTTTGTTATTTTGCAGCATGTGAACTGATGACGCAAGGGATCCTGGCTTTGGTCACGTCTACAGGCTGTGCCTCGGCCAGTGCTCTACAGTCCCTGACAGATGCCATGCACATACCACACCTTTATGTCCAGCGAAACGCTGAAGGATCGCCCCGTACCGCATGCCAACTCAATCCAAGTCCTGATGGAGAGCGATACACCCTCGCAGCACGACCGCCCGTCCGTCTGAGTGATGTCATGTTGACGCTAGTTGGTGAGCTGCGCTGGCAGAAGTTCATCGTCTTCTATGACAGTGACTATGGTAAGTGATTGATTGCAACAAGAAATCCTGCTTTTGGGAACAACTGACAGGTTACATTCTCTTGAACAATTAACGCGGAGGATTTATTGTGGTATGATTCCATGTGATAAATAGTGATTGCGTTCAAACTAACAGCTATTAAATCGCTGGAGACCCGTGGAGTATCGTAACTGTTGGTTTGTACCATGACTTTGTTGCTCTGCTAAACTCAACTTAATGAATGATTGCTGTCTGGTCATATTTCCAGCTACGTATTCACAATAGCTGAACGCCTCAATCAACAACACAGTTACATTATAGTTGCACAAAATTATACAACATGAACAAATGGTGTCACCATGTTCTTAAATTTTGGAAAGTTACTTATGACATTCAGGATTTTAGTTATTGCATTATTTAACATGAACTAACTATGAACATTATATTTTTACAGCATTTATTAACCTTTGTTAATGCTAGTCACTAAAAATACAGTTTTAGTTAACAGTGCATTAACCAGTGTTAACAGATACTTCTTATTTAAAGTATATAGTAGTAAATGTAGAAATTAACATTAACTAATGCTAACGTATTGTTTGTCATTAAAGTGTTACCATAATGTATTTACTTTTGTTAATTTTTAATATTCATATTGCATTAGTTGGTAAAACTATACAATATTAATGATAAATGTACTAACAATGAAGAATAAAATACCAATTTAAGTATACGTATACTATCATGTTCATTCATAATTTACAAATGCTAATTTAAGCATTATTATTGTATAGGATGTGTTATTAACATATATTGTTTATTATTAGTTCATGATACCATATGTTAATGAATTGAACCTGACTGTAAAGTGTTACTCATTAAATAATAACTGTGGTACAGTCAGGAAGTACTGAATAAACATGCTTTAGTAAAAGTGCCATTCAAAAAAATAAAATTAAATGTAGTGAGTGGAGTAAAAGTACATGTCCAAAAAACTTGAGTAAGAGTAAAAGAGCTTATTAGTAGTAAGTATTAAGTATTAGTAGCAAGTATTAATAGAGTATGTAGTAAGCTGCTGATTCTATTCCCTTATAATAAACACTATACACTGCAATTTAAAAATGTATAAAACACTGTTGTCACGGTCACAGCCTGATTCACTACATGTCCCAGCAACCTTCACTCCACTCACCTACATTAACCCTCATCACCAGCAGTCACCGCATCTGATCCCCATCACCAGTCACCTCTACTTAAGCTCACTCCCCAGTCACGTCAAGGTCTGGTCTCGTCCATGCAATGACATTACAGACTCACCTCGTCTTCCTTACTTGCTTCCTGCCCGTCATCCCATCCTGTACCTGTGATCATTGTCTGTTTGTTTGTCTCCACACTCAGTTACATCCGTGTGTCGCCATCATCACTACGATCACCTGCAACACAGACAACAGCACCTCAACCTTCAGCAGCTAAGTCACCAAGTTATCCAAGACTGTTGAACTCACCTGTATCCACCAGCTCTTCTGTTTACCTGTTGCCTGCAAATAAGCTGTTATTTATATACTTACCATCTGTCCTCGTCTATGTCTGACAACTGTACTGTAATTACTTTCTCTCACGCTGACGAATACAGTAATGCAATGGGTCATCAGTAATGCACACCCTGAATTTGGTCCTCCAATTTCAATACATTAAGCCATGATGTGTGATATATCTATATCTCAATGACAACTCTCTGAATATTTTTAGCATAGTTATGGATATGACAATGTTAATGTTTCTGGTCTTGGCAGAATAGATCTGCTACACTGCTGCCATAGATTATTGTTGTTGTTGTAGATTATTGCTGCTGCAGAGCAAGTACAGGAACTTTCTACTGCTGATACAATGCTGCAAGTAAGACATAGTGCTGCTCAACAAATAGCATATATCAATAACCCATAGCAGAGCTATACAGGTGGAGCTGGGGAAGGTGGAGGGATTTAGAAAAACTGTAGAGCACATTGCAAACTGCTATAGTGAATGCAACCAACCAGCCATTTAAATGCGTGAGCAGCAAGCTAATTGGCTTCAGAAGTGACATGGACCAGTCAGCTTGTGCCAAGTAGTTAATGCTGTAATTATCACCAACACACTTTCACAGAGTGCATCAAGCGCTCAAACTAAACCCATCAAAATGTAACGAGCTGCTGACTGCTGCAGGATCCGCACGAGGGAAAGACAGTGCAGATCGAGTATCTCTCTATATGCTGAAGTAAATAATGATTAAATCATATTTTGATTAAATTAATTGGACAGAAGACAAGTTTCATACGATTCACCTTAATGCACTGAGTAAAGCAGTGTGTTTAGGACAAAATGTTCACTCTGTGTGAGCACAAAGCGTGCTCTTGAAGCCTTTAAGCAGAGATTGTTGTAGTGGCTTTGTAGATTGACCTGTAAGGGCTCCTCACAGGTGTAGCCCATGAAGAACTGGCTCAGATGACTGCTTTACAAGCCTTGATTTTACTTCACATCCATGAAATGGGGGCAATGAGAGAGCAAGAAATGCTAGAAATGCATTTAGAGCAGCTGCTCTGGTCTGAACTTTAGAATGGAATACTAGTAAATGGAACACAGATTCATAAATGTCATTTCTTTAAGGCGTTGATCAAAAGACGTTAGCAGTGAAGACGAAAATTACTGGGAACCTAACCACACACAGTCAGCCCAATGAAATGAGAATGATGCACAAACCTGTGAACACTTCCCTCATGTCCAACACACATTAAATGACTCACACAGGGAAAGGACTTCCAATATACAATGAAGACACTTTATTCTAAGGGTTTATTAATTATTAACTTGTTCACAATTAGTATTAGTTAAGCATGGACACACTAGTGATTAATGATTAACTTAACATAAAGTAAGGGCATATTAGCAATTATTTACAAATTATTAAACATTTGAAAGACACATTTATGCATCAAAAATAACCTAGTAATTAATATTTAACTGAATGTACAGTAAAAACCTTATTATTATTATCACTATTATTTAATAAGCCATTTATTATTTTTGTGTAGGGATGTAATTATATACGTTTTTGCCATTGTATTAAGTTAACTGTGTAATAAAATGGTGTAATAAAGACAATTGTTGACCCCCTATTCTAAAGAGAAATTTATATCCTCATTAATTATGGCACTTATTGAGTAATATTCAAATTTATTTTTTATGTAAGTGTGGTTCCATAACACTTACATTTAGCTACTTTTTCAAACACTGAAACGTACAATATTGACAGCACTAAAAATATTTCCCTCTGTTGGTGACTTCCACTGTAAACTCAGAGGATTGTTAAACAAGACTTCACTTTAAAACCTTAAAATGAATAACATTTCTGTAATCGTTTAACCGTTATTTATCATGTAATACTTGTTTTGTTCGGCGTGGGAGACAAAAGGCTTTTTCTCAGACTAGAAAATACACCAAAACATATCACAAATTCACAAAAGACATCAATTTAATTTGTTCACTGTTATTCACCTCTTTAGAATCCATACAATTGCGAGGAACCGATCCAAATTAAATTCTCCGGCCAGTTATCTTTATCTCCATCCTCAACGGCGACCGTAAACAAATCCTGGGCTTGTTATGCATTCAAAAATCGACGTCTCAAAAAACTTGACACTGCATTTCACTACAGTGATATTAAACGCTCATTTGCTCTCGCCTGCTTTGTCACAGATTGCGATGTGGGATCACATTTTCAGTGATTAATAACTTAAATTTTGCTCTGTACCTGATGCAAAACTATTATATATTACCAGAGAGGACTGTGACTGCAACACACCATCATTTGGACTACTATTGGGACTGCTTTTGAAATTTTCTTTTTAGAAAAAAAAATTGTCTTATGTTTTTCTTTAAAACTCTACATATTTTTAAGAAATGGTTATGGGTAGGTTTAGAGGTTTGAGTGGGATTAGTGGCTCAAAATATCTTTTTAATGCTATAGTGTTACTAAAATTGGTAATTTTCCTAAATATTGCTGTCCATTATTTTGTAATTCTCAATAAAACAGTTATGTTTGGCTTTAGGGATATAACATATCTATAAAATGATAAAATAGATATCATACAGATATCTTAATGCTAAAAAAGATTAAATATTTTGCTGTGAAAGTATAAGATGTTTGTTTAAATGTTGCCAATACATCCATGTTATAGCTTTCACCATTTGTCCAAACGTATGTTTTGTGTCTGTAAAAGTTACATATTAATCCTTAATTGAGAATATAACTTTCACTTGAGAACAGGAGGTCAAATCGTCTTTATTTGTACTGCATTAATGGCAGTTTAGCCTTAATTATTAGCTTATTCTGGTCAATAAACTTGAATATCACCCAATAAGTGCCATAATTAATGAGGATTTAACTCTTACTTTAGAATAGGGGGTCAAATTTTCATTATTACACTTTAAGCAATTTATCACTCTATTTTAACAATTTATCACTAAAACCAGCACTAATTAAACATGGTTACTAGCTTCATATTTTTCAGTTAACTTATGGTGGTGAATCACTGAAATATAACTAAGTGCATTACTACACAAAAATAATATATGGCTTATTAGGTTGTAAATAATGGCTAAAAGGCGTTTACTGCACATTCAGTGAATCATTCATTATTACTAGCTTATTTATTACATGAATGTGGATCCTTCAATGGCTAATATGCCCTTACTATATGCTAAGTTAATCATTAATTACTAGTTTATTTGTGCTTAACTAATGCATAATTCTGGACCCTTAAAATAAAGTGTTACTGAAAAAATAAACTCATTCTAGAGGGTCACAACATTGTTCAGGCTGGGAAATACAGTTGTTGTGAACATTTATTTTATTTTTTTCATTCTGGTGATATTCAATCATATCATGCATGCATATTTTTCTCTTCCATCCAAACCGTCATTGTAGGTATTTGATTTAGAATGATTTAAAGTAAGAAGTAAATCTACTGAAAAGTATTTCTCCACACTGTTTTGCTAGATGGACACAAACAAGAATGATTGTTTATTACTATAAAAATGATATTTCTTCCTTGTGTTAAAATGTTTTGTAATGTAATAATTGCACAGTTACACTCCAAATTAATGTAGAAACAACTTAAAGGCATTATATTTTAATAATTTGTTTAATGGCATCTTTTTATGAATGAAGGCCAGTATCACTACACGAATACTGGAATTGATATCTAATAAATTAAATAAATATTCAACATTAGAGTACAACAAAAAGCTATCAATTTCAACATTTATTAGTCTTAAAAAAATAATTTTTAAATTACGTGAACTTAAAACAATCTATCTTAAAACTAAACCCATATTTATGGCCTTCCTAACAGGTAGGAAATATAGCCTACAGAAATTGATTAAAGTTATCAAACACTTTACAGTCTTCACTGTATAAATTATGAATTAAATAAACATTTCTTGAGTTCACACTTACAAATAATTATAGTATGTGTATTTGGTGTGCTGTCCGAGAGGAGGGCTCCGAGCTCAGAATTTTGGCACAGTACGCCCCCGTATCTCTGGTTTGGATAGTAACCAGGCAAGTGTGAGGAGACGGGGCAGTGGAGGGATGCAGAAAACTGCGTAGGTGTGTTGGCTATATATATATATATATATATATATATATATATATATGCCTCTTCTCTTGCTGATTGGTTCCTCCCAAACTTTGTTAATAAAACATCATTAAAGACTTTAAAACTTGGTGCTGCCGAACATGATGCGGATCTGATGCGCATCTCATTTTCTCACAATTCTTTAAACTGCTGCTCTTCAGAGTATACTCGACAAAATGATAAAATGATTTTTGGATAATGCATGTACCTGCATATCCTATATATATATATATATATATATATATATATATATATATATATATATATATATATATATATATATAAAAATTTTCAGCAGCAGTAGACAAACTTTCCCTAGCTACATAATATTTTTGTAATAGTGTAATCAAATGTAGCAAGGTATAATTTTGACTCCTGTGTCACTAATTCCACAGATTCAGAAGTGCCGCAGTGAGCGATTCTGCTGTTAAACGCACATGCTTACTCACGTTTTGTACCGTTGTCCTCCAAAGCCATCTCAATATCAATGTCTCTTATGAGCAGAAGCATATAAAATGAGGGGAAGGAACTGGACATTTATTCAAATTAAGGCTTTTGTTGGGCTTTATTGGGAGCAGATGGGGCTGAGGCATGGCGGTCCAGGGCCGAGCTCAGACCGGACTCTAACTGACAGCTGAATGATAATGATTAAAGAGAGACCTTGGATTTATGCTGTTTCCCATCTCTCCCCTGTGTCTCCCTTTTGCTCTTTCCCTTCTCAAGCTCTCCAATCACTGTCACACACCATTTCCTTCTCTCTCTTTCTCTCTCTCTCTCTCACACACACACACTGTCCTTTACTTGGAGACATCAAACACTCAAGAACAAACGCACAGAGCCAGACCTCTGAAACATGCACCGCTCACTTCCTGTGATGCTGCGATCTGCTCTGTTGTGTGAGTGCACACAACGTCCCTTCCAAAATATTGCACAGCAGGCTGGACCAAGTCAAACCTCTGTCCATTTGGGAATGATGACCATTTGAAATGCAACATTTTCTGTGTTTGCTTCATCACCTACGCACGAATAAGAAAAGACAAGAGGAACGCTAACAGCATGAAGGTCTAACGAAAGTCGCTCAGCCATCCACACGGTGCCATACCCTCACAGTTTGTTGTTGATGTATTCCAACACTTTCTCTCACACATGACTTCATTGTTCTTTCCTCACAGTAGGGTCCTTTTTTAAAAATGGCTGTCATTCACTAGTTGGCTTCTGTGCTCCCTTTGGAATGGATGAATATCGTCCTCATAGACACCTCCTGTACAAAGTCTCATTTCCCGCTGAAACACTCCTCTTGTATTCTTTGTGCAGCCAGCATTGAGATACCCCATTGCTTTTTAGCCTGCAGCCTTTTTCCGAGGTACACCATGGTCTTTATGCAATCAGGAAAGCAGAGGCTGCCAGAATCTAGAATTTCAATTCACAAGGCTGTTCTCCTACATACAGTTCACTGAATATTATGCAGCAGTGAATGCCAGACCCAAAAATACTGACGAGTTACAGTAGGGTTCTTTAAATCTGACCCTGAAGGGTCAATACCTTGCATAGTTTAGTGCCAACTGTAACCAAAGGCAGTTTAGCAAGCTATCAAGGTCTTCAGTGGGTGCTTCTTATTTAGAAGGATGCATTGCTCTTCTCTTCGCTTGCTAACTTTTGTCCATCTTCTTGTCTCGGATATTTGCCGTCAAAATCGTGTTGCATAGTGGTACATGGAGCTACCTAAACAAGTGACGTGACATGTACCCAAGTATGGTGTCCCATACTCGGAACAACTGCCCCCAGTAAAATTTTATGTAAATGTAACGGAGGCCAGCTTGTAGTTGCTGTGCGAGTAAACCTCACTCCTCTGACCTCAAGAGATGCTCTAGCGACAGATGCTAGAGGTTGGGGCCTTTAGCCTCCTTTTTGAGCGTCCGACTCCCATGCCAGAAGACCTGGGCTAGAGACCAGCTCAGAGCGGGTCAAGTAGGACTCGGGTAGAGGGGTTACATTGGTGCCGTGACCCGGCTGGGAGTGAGGTTTAGGGGCGTGTGTGTAACGGAGGCTAGCTAGTAGTTGCTGTGTGAGTAAACCTCACTCCTCTGACCTCAAGAGATGCTCTGGTGACAGACGCTAGGGTTTGAAGCCTTTAGCCTCCTTGTTAGAGTGCCCAACTCCCATGCCAGAAGACCCAGGTTCGAGGCCCACTCAAAACGGGTTGAGTAGGACTCGGTAAGAGTGGTTACATAAAGTAGTACATAAAATGTTAAATTGGATTTGGGGGGAAATCTGGCTTATGTCATTCGCTCTTGCGTTTTACTTCATTTCTGTAAAAGGCTGCTTTGTCATATTGGTTGAACAACGTCAGATTTTTTAACTTTTTTGACTAGTCAATTGCGTCATTAATGAACAAATGTTCACACACACTTTTCCATTCCAATGCACTTTTCCATTGTTTTTCTTTGTAAACTGACGATAGATAGACCTATTTGACCGTTGCACTCGTGTTTTGCAGTGTCTAGCGCATGACAGGGCATTCTAAAAACAAGGCGCTCAAGTTCAAATGTTCTACTTGGAACAAAAAACGAACAAATATCTCAAGACCTTGAATCCCCCCCCCCACACACACACACACATTCTCAGTGGTGGACAGTAACGAAGTAAATGTAATTCGTTACTGTACCTAAGTAGCTTTTTTTTTTACTTTTTACTCAACTACATTTTGCGAAATCAGTCGTTGCTTGAAAAAAAACTGAGCTGGTTAAGCGTGTGGCAAACCACCAATCAGGGAACAACGCGCGCGCTGTTTTGAACTTGGTTTGGTTGCTGCTTACTTAGCGCGAGCAGTTCAGCGTCAGTGCAACAGTATGACATTGAGAATACCAGTGCCTTCATCATGGAAGAATCGAGAACTCCTGACTCCAACGTCCCACAACACCCGTGGCCTTATTTGTGCTTTTTTTTTTTTAAATCGTTGAAAAGAAGAAAGAGTCTTTCATTTTCAACTGCCTTCTCTGCCTGCCTCGGAATTGTAGAATTTCTTCTTACAAGAATTCAAGTAAAACACTTTTCCCATGATTCATAACAGACGCCTGATGATGTTTTCCATAGCCCAGGATGAGAGTGGATAGTATAGTCATTTGTAACCACTGAACTGAGTTCAAATGATTCACCATTGCATCTCGCTGGCAGCTCATGCATTTATAGTGTACTTCGGTTGGAGCTCTACATATGCACAGCTCATTAATTACCTTTGCTTTGCTGAATCTTTCACTATTCATGCCCTACTCCTCTAGTGTTTGGAGTAAACACTGTGTGTGACAACAGAATAGTGTTAGCTGTAAACCTCCTAAGATTACATCAATGATATAAATGCCATAAGAAAAGCAGGAACTGTATACAGGACATTCACACAGACAGCTGTCTTTAGCAGAGGTTAAAAAGGCCAATATTTTGGGGCACTTAAAATGTTTCTAAACAACAACATTTTGAGTGTCAAAACATGCAATGAATCACAGTTTTGAGCAATGTTTTGCACAAACACACTCTCATGACAATTTGTAACTATTTTACATTGTGGCGAATATGTATGAATTTGTATAATCTAATTCACATGTTTTATACAATCTGCTTACACACCACTGAGGGTTATGTTTAGGGGTGGACCTTCATGTTTAATGCTTAAAAAAACAAAAACAATCCCACTGGCTGCATGTATGCAAAATATAAATCCTCTTCATTTCCCTTAAAAAATATTACCACTTTCAACCAGAATGGCATCCTCCCCCCCATTTCTTCCTCCATGTCCAGTCCAGGGGCCGCATGTATACAGCTTTCTGTAGATTTCCTCCTAAAAGATTTCAGCACACACATTTTCAGATTTATAAAATTATACATACACCAGAAGCTGCAAAAAATTGCCTTAATAAAATCCAGTCAGAGGAAGATTGTGCATAAATCCATCTCCATGATTTAACTAATACATTTTGATGGTGCGTCACATGATTAGTACCATATGTATAGCTTTTCTGATGTAGTAAATGTGCTTGGTAGCCTACCTGGTACAGTGTTTGGTACAGGTATGAGTCGTGATAAAAGAGCTAATATGACATTATTGATTCAGCAAATACATTTTTATCACACTTTTTTTTTTTTACTATTTAGGTGTAGGGGGGTCACGTTAATTTTCACTTTGAAACTGCCATGAAATGTATGCAAATCGTAAAAATTTACCCACCAGAAACACGATTCACAATTTTTTTTTGTCATGACTTTGGTTTGTTTTATGAGCCTGCATCTGTAATGGGGAACATATTATATTGCTCATAGCACTTCTTGTAGATGTCACCTAAAAAGTGAGGTGAATTTTGCTGATTATGTAAATGCATCTCAAAGATTTTGGCATAACTATGGCAAAAATGGCACCATGCATGAAATGGGAATGTGCGGAAAGAGCTTGTCATTAGCTTTTTCCTTATCCGTTTTAACAGTTTTCTGCTGCATGGGAGGTTTATTTAGGCTTTGTTTGTGTCTGCATAATGCAGTTCATGATATGATTTGTCTCAACAGTTTATCACTGTGAATGGGGTGACTTTTAAGCAATTTCAGTGGGCTGATGGCAATTCCACTAGCAGGGCTTTCTTTGCTAGTAAAATTGTGCTAATTACTTGTAATTGAACGCATTGCTCACCACATAAATAAATGAATTGTTCATTGACACCCATCATATTTAATCATCTTTAATTGCATATTATTTGACAGCTCCTGCATATTTAGGCAAATATGCATATGGGGACAATTAACATAGAAAGGAAAAAAAAAAAAAAACTGTGGGATGAGCCACAGCTCTGGGGCCTCATTTATAACCACAAAACATGCCCTGCAAGAGGCTGCTTCTTACGCAAAAGATGGGATTTATAAAAACAAACTTGATGGGAAAATTTGCACAAGCTCTGACCCATGTGTACGGTCACTTTTACTAGAGTGAGAAAAGTGATGAAGTAAACAGAAGGGTTTTAAACTGTTTTCATTTTGATATACATATTTACATTAATATTCCATTTTTATTAATGGTGATAAGCCCTAAAATTACATAAAGTCATTACGCAGAAGTTAGACAAAAATGATATGGATTTAGATAGTGGCTGTGCTGCTTTTGTTCATAGTAACAGTGAGGAGTGATAGAAGCACAACAAGACCTCTTTAAACTAAACTGCAGATCCCATGTTATGACAAAATATTTTTAGCAAGAAAGATGATCATGATCAGTGATGCACACTTACTTCGATATTATGAAAGACACTGTGGGATTCGATGGTCGAACGGTCTATTGCCCGGTTTGAACAGGTTCAATGATAATATCTAACTGTACAACCACAGCTGGAGGGGTTGATGTCGAGTATAGGCATCTTCAAACAATTGTGAATAATACCACCATATTTGAAGGATACAACTTGAAGAAAACGGTAAGATTTGTATGTTTCCTTTTTAAAATGCTTTGTCAGTGAAGCGCAAAGTCAGACAATTGTATTTACACTGCAATAAATAAGTCCAATCTGTTTACACTAAAATAGCTTAAACTTACTAAAGATATTATCAGCCAAACTGCATAAATTCGATTTGATTTTTGGTCATTTTCCCTTCACGTCAACACTCCGACGTTTAGGGTACCCCTCTTCGTCAATAAACCGACGTTTAGGGTCTTCCGATAGATTTGAATGCAAATCCCTCATCTTTGGATTTTGACGAAAAGGGTTTAGGCATCCAGCTGTTTTCCTGCACTGGAAAGTATGGCTTCAGGCGGAAGACCCTAAACGTCGGCTTATTGGCGAAGAGGGGTACCCTAAACGTCGGAGTATTGACGTGAAGGGAAAACGACCGAACGGCAGCATGTGACGAATAGGGGTGAGACCGTGTTGTTTTGACAGTGTTAGCAATGATGTCACGTGGATGGGAATATGCATGGAAATGATATGCAGATGAGGTTATGCATAGTAAAACTAGGTGTTGTAAGCTCCACATATGGTGACGGGGAGACAGGGCGGAGACAGGGTGGAGATGTACGTACAGACAATCTTCCACTGACTGGGATTTATAAAGAGATTTTTGCTCAGGTTCTGGTGTACACATGGTTTTATAAATCTGAAAACTTTTGTGCGTACGTACACTTTTAGGAAGTATTTTTTTTTTATATATATAAATAAATGAGGCCCCAGTCCACTGACATTGACATGCTTTTATTTGTGCTTAAATGGTTTTATTTTATTTTTATTCTTTTTTTTACTAAATACTGAATAATTTTGTTTTATATACCCACATAATTCTCTTCTGGGTTGTTGCTAAGGTTTTACTAGGTGGTCTAAAATAAAAGTTAAAAAATAAATAAAGGTGCCTACTGGTCCAAAAAAGCCCACCCCTAAGTCTCTATACCTTTAAATGTAAAAAATATAAATGGTTTTTTTTTCTCTTTTTATTGTCCACTAGTTGAAAATCACAAAGTCACTGATTCCATAGAAGAATAAAAGCACATGAGGGGCCTCAAAAGCTGTTTGATTTGAAATGTTGTTCATGTCAGTAGGACAAATGGTCTACAAGTTCACACTGAAATATAATTGGGGTTGGGGGTTTGTAAGTATGGCCAGTAGTGACAGTGATGCTTGCCTAAGCAACCACTTCTAAGACTCCATGACAATATTCAGCTTTAAATGATGACTGGATGACTAAGTAAGGGAGTCTGTAGTTGTATGCTACATTCTTATTCATTCGTGTCACTATAATGGTTGGGGTTGTCAACCTCTATGTTGATATGTTACATCACCTTTCAGATCTTATATCACTTGGGAAAACACTGCCACATTTTTTTCAATCTTTCCTTCCCCCTTTGTCCCCGTGGGCTTGTTCTATGAAAGAGGTACAAGCTTTCCCATCTGGTAATCATGTCAAATTTTGCTTCTCATTTCTGGATCTTTCCAACCCATATTTAAATTCCATGCAGTCACTGCCATTCCTGGCTTTAAAATCTTGCCCCTGGTCAAACACATTCTTGGACAAACTGGGAACTCTTTTTGTAAAACAAGAACTTAGGACAAGTAGAAGTTTTGTTCCACCTGTCCCTCAGGGTGATGTCATGTCCAGATTGATGGTCCCTGTCCCCTGTCACTCAACAGACAGTGTGTTGGGGTTATGTTTAGCTTACTTTTTGAGATTTGGTTCAGTCCTCATTGCTTTCTGTGTGACAGTCTCTCCTTGCCTAATCAGTTGCCATAGTTGTTTATTGAGCTACCCAGGTGCTGTGTTGCTGTGTTAACTGTGTTGCACAGTTCTGTGTTCCATGTCTAAGTGCAGTGCTTAGAGCGGGTCAAATAGGACCCGGGTAGAGGGGTTACATTGATGCCATGACCCAAACGGGAGTGAGGTTTAGCGGGGTGAGTGTAAAGGAGGCCAGCTAGTAGTTGCTGTGTGAGTAAACTTCACTCCTCTGACCTCAAGAGATGCTTTGGTGACAGACGCTAGAGGTTGCAGCCTTTAGCCTCCTTGTTAGAGCGTCCAACTCCCATGGCGGAAGACCCGGGTTAGAGGCCCACTCAGAGGGGGTCGAGTAGGACCCGGGTAGAGGGGTTACTTGAGTAACGTGGTTGTTGTTTCCCCTGAACTACTTCTTTGGATTATATTAAAGACTCCTTTGTGCAATTCGTCTTTGTGAGCAACTTTCCCAGACAGCAACATAGTGTGGCCCAGATCCGGCACACATCTGGTACATGTGGATTACATGCGGACCAGATGTTGGGTGGCACTGTGTTGCTGTCAGGGTTACTACAGCTACGTGTGACACAGTGATCCAACTTGATCTTATTTTCAACTTATTTTTCAATTTACTATAATCCCTAATTATAATCAACCGTGTTTGTCCTGAAACAACTTTCTAACAACCAATCAGGTTTAGAGACACGGTTAGGTTTAGTTTTTATTTATTTATTTTTGAAAATTCAAAAAAAAAATTCTAATCAACCTATAATCCTCCTCTGATTTTAGGGGTGGTCAGTGGATCACTAAAAGACTTGATCCAGGAATATCGTACTTGACAAAGACACTTATCAAACCATGGTGATGTTCTTTGATGTTCTTCTTTATCAGGGGTGTCCATTTCTGCTCCTGCGTACTTCAGCTCCAGTGCACCTGCCTGGTGAAGGTTTTTAGTAATACAGAAGACCTTGAATAGCTGGTTCAGCTGTATTTAATTAGGGCTGAAGCTAAACTGTTAGAATGTAACCCTCCAGGGACATAATTGGACTTATTTAGTCTGTATGCATGTGCTATAAATGTCTTCAAGTTGCAGCTTTACTTTCCCCTTCTATTCACATTTGGGTCCTCATTAAAATCCTAGTCTATTGCTGTTGGAATGAACTCCTCGTTATCTGGACATACAACTTCTTACATGTTTTACGTGTTGAACTGGATTACCTTCGAACAGGAGTTCTCAACACTGGCCCTCAAGGTCCACTTTCCTGTAGAGTTTTGCTCCAACCATAATGAAACACAACTGAACAAGCTATTCAAGGTCTTTGGTCAAGATCAAGGTCTTTACATGCACTTAGAAAATAAGAAAATATGCTTCTTTTTTTTTTCTAGGCTCTCGTAATACAATGTTTCATACAAAACATTACAATAAATGAGATGGGTGCAATGGACGAACATTAGACAGAGGCTCCAGTATGCTCTCATAATTCAGGAGGTAATTTGTTGTCTCTAATTAAGTGTTCAATGAGCCCATGAGTAACATTGTGTTGACACCTGCAGCTCCAGTATCTGGCCTGTTTATTGTACCTTAGTGTTCTGTTTCACCCTTTGAAGTCTTTTTCTTATTTTTTAGACCTAATTGGCCAGGAAACACTGTGTGTAGAAAAGAACATTGAGATGAAGGGCTGTGTCTTAATGGCACTGGATTATTGTGGAAGTCAGATACTTGTCAAAGGGAGGAGCAGTATTAACATGAGCATTTACCTTAGATTGGATAAGAACAGGGAATTTGACTATGACTGATGTCATAGAAGAGGTTTTATTACCAGATTAGGGATAAGCATAAGTACTCAAAAATACAGAAAATAACTTTTTTTTTTTAACTTGAAATTCTGTATTAAAAATGTGATGCTGATTGTGCTGAAGATAGACAGAACAATGAAATACGGCCTCCATTGAGTCAAAATTGACATCTGTTCTCAGTGCTGGTTAGTAACTGATTACATGCAATGCGGATTACATAATCAGATTCAAAAATAATTTTCTTCAAAAAGGAAAGTGACTCAGAAATCTCAGTGTTATTTCTGTCTGTCTCAACTTCTACTGAGAACCCTGCACACTTCTTCACTTCGAAATGTTTCACTTTCACCTTCATCACCTTGCGTTGAGGTGAGTTCTGACAGTCTAGACACATCTTTATTTGCCCAAGATAATATAAGCCGATTGTTTACTTGAAATACAGGGATGTAAATGAAACTTCTTCATCCAAACTTTATTCTAGTCCAAGTGTCTTCTAGAAAGCATTCACCATGAAAGCCATTTTATCAGAGGATTTGAGGAGAGGATTGTAGCTTATGCCTATCTAGTACTCATTGATTTTGAACCAAATAGGAAACAGATTCAACAGCTGAAGGCCAAACTACTAGTGAGGAAACCAGTGTTACAGTTTATTTTCTTTCACAGCTAGATATAGTGGTAATGAGAGTGGAGAAAAGCCAGGTCTCTTGTCTCTTTAGCTCATTTAATTGGAACATGTGACATTAGACTGATGGGAGATGCATGATTGCTTTTTGGCTCACTCAAAGACACCAAAGAGTTCCACTTTTCTCATATATGTTTTTGTTGTGGTTAGGATATGGCTACAATGGTTATCAATCTATCACAGCAAATACATGCCACTTCACTTCAATCATGCAAAATGGTGCAGAATCATAATCCTGTATCATAGAAATACAAGCTCATTGTAGTTTCTAGCTAGTTATTCAATGCTTTAGAATATCCAAGTATTAATACTACAAAAAATCAGGTTACAACGGAACCTAAGTTCTATAAGCATTCATTTAATATTAGCTAAAAAAAAAATAGTGCATATAGGTTTTTCAATATATCTTACCTGGCTACCCACTTTTAATGTTAATCTATGTGTTACATGCAACAGCTGGAGTGCTGCATGATAACCTCTAGAGAGCACTTGTTCGTCTCCTTTACCACTTTGTGAACTACATTTATCATAACCAATTTGCCTTGACTCATCATGTTCTGGTTACTGCCACCTGTATGTTATTATCTTGTTAAACTCTGCCTATTTAAGCCCTGTGTATTCACTCTTGTATTGTGAAGTCTTGTTGGTGTTATGCTGCATTTCTGAGCACACTTTCCGGTTTCCAAGTCATGAGCTTCTGTCTGTCTCCCTGGATTTCACTATTTCCCTGCCTGTGTTTTGGATATTTTGGTTATTATCTGGATGGTTTGTTTCGTGGTTTTGACCTTATGTCTGTTTTATGGATTGCTATGATGGATTACAGCTGCATTTGGATCTTCAACCGAAGTCTCACGTAGCACTGTTTTTTTCTCCATAAACGGTCATAATTTAGTTTTTCATCATTTCTCACCCTCTCTCTTTTTGTTTTGTGTTAAGACTGGCATATTTATTGTTTTGATTTGGTTAAGATTTCTGTCATGCTGGGTTTGCTGTTGGGCTCAATATACTTGTTAAAACAGCCTCTTTACAAAGCTAGCATTACATTGTGACTGTTCAAGCATATAGTTTAAGTCATCCTCAGCGATAACCAATTCTGTTGACAAAATATGGTAATTGCAGCCAAGCCCTTGCTGTTGAGTTGCTTAGAATTGCCCTTGCTTTAGTGCTTTTTCAGTGCTTTATAATAGATATAACCTTGTGAGTTACCTCAAAGATAATCTTGAAAATCCAGGTGTATGGATTGTTCTCACCCTAGAAGAACAGAAGACCCTTGATGCTAATTTTGTCCAGCAAACTCTTGTACACCTTGCATAACAAGAATTGCTTATTTCAAAGGCAATTGACATAGCATGTGTAGGTTGGAAATGCCCTATAAGTGTGTGTGCTTCAGTGTGATTTTGTCCTGCTGTGCTCCATGCTAGGAATAGGTATAACCACAAGGAACAAAGCAGGGTGAATCCAGCTTCATGTTATCAAGAAGCGGCATTTGTGAGGATTTTGGTTCCATAATATGACATACTTCACAGTAAACATTTTAATAATGCCGTACAATAATTTGAAGAAAATAGTATGTGTCTTCAGTAGTAGTCCTGCTCCAACGTTTTGAGCAATCACTTTCTGGTTCTTTACCAGTGCCACCAGAGGGTGGTTGGCACATATGCCAATGTCATGAACCCTGAAAATCAAGATTTCTCAGTAATTTCTCTCTGTAAATGTAGATGTGGCCAGTGTCTCAAACTATTCTTGGATTTGTCAGAGATTTCAAAATGCCAGGAAAGTAAACGAATTCAAATTTAACATTTCTTATCAACTTCTCCCAAAACTAAATGAATGTGGATAGCAGCTCCGATTACTTCGTAGTTCTATACACTTACTGTATTGTCTCATTTATATCTATCAAGTTCTTCTAAGGAATTTTAGGAGAAAAATGTGGCAATTTATGCAAAAATAATACTGAGAATTTTAGCTTAAATGTCTAGATGGCTCTCTGGTAAAAAAACAAACAAGCAAAAAGTTCCCTCTAGGTTTCACCGTCTTGTCCATAAGGTCTGTCTAATAAAGAGTAGTAAGGCCAAAAATACAGTTAAAAAAAAAAAGGTGAGGGGAATTCTTTAATTGTTAATTTTTTTAATGATATACCATCTGTTTATCATCACCACAGGCAACGACAGTCCACCAACCATATTGGCAAGTGAACACCTGCATCAAATTAAGAAAGCTCAAAATGAGTACGAAAGGAAAGTCTAAAGAAAGTAGCATGATCTCAACAAATAGCCAGGGTTTTTTTGTTCTTCCTGGCGGGAAGCTTCTAACCATCAACCATCTGTTCTCGCTTGCACTGTATACCTCACACCTGGAATACAGAGTTTCTCAACTCGCCTGTCTTTAGAATTCGCTTCACTTTTCAGCCTTCGCAGCTGTATTCATTTCTGCAATGTGAAAATGGAAAATGTACATGTTGTTGATGCAACTCCATTCTCAGGCCTGTGAACATGAAAGCAGTGGTGTTGGATTTGTCTTGTCCTAATCTGACAGAACCATCACCATGTTATGATTTCAGACAAATTCAGGGTAGATTGTACCAATGATTAAGGCACTATTCTGTATTTTCAGATTCCATAATATCATTCTTTTGTAGGGTTAGTCTGTAAATGTTCTACTTTAAACTTTAAATGTTCTACTTTCCACTTTCCAATATTTTTGCCCATATTTGCAGTCTATGATAGTTGCTGAAGATCATGGTCAATCTGTAGACTTTGGGCAACTTTGGGTAGATGTCAGAAATATTTTACAGAAAATTGTGTAGTATATGATGGGCAAACAAACATTTATCTTATTTTTTTTCTATGGTTTAGAACTTTCACTCTAAATATATTAAACCATTTTGACATTTTTAGCTGATTTTAGAACACATTGTTCTCTATCAAAAGCTACACTCGAGCTGCGCTTTGTTCAGCACTATGGGAACGTCTTTAGTCGTGACCAGCTGTGAATGTGTATAAGTCGTCAATTAAATTTACCTATATTTATAGCCTACGTGACGTCATGAGAATTTGCCGGATAATTACATGAACTACAGGTGCATCTGCAGGTCTTTTGTCTTCAGAGTGCATTCTGTGAAGTGTGTGTGACAAGCGCTGCTCAAGCTCTTTCTTTCTCTCTTTGTTAGGAGTTAGATTTGCAGGCAGTGCACAGAAACTTTCTCTCTCAATCCTTTTCATCTCTGTCACACAAGTGAAAAGCGATCACAAATATAATATGTATATACATGCAGAAAGATAAAGTATGAGTAATCAAAACAAATGGTGTGTGTCCCCGTTTTCACGGCTCATGCCTATATGCCACACACACCCGCTTGCTTTGTGTGTTTGAGGGACGAGCATGCAGCCCTTGAGTTTGAGCATGGTGATTGCGAGCATTGTGAATGTTCACGGTTACTTTTTACATTTTAGTCATTTAGCAGACTCTTTTATCCAAAGCGAATTACAAGTGAGGCAATTAGGGGTTAGGTGCCAAGCTCAAGGGCACCTTAGTCATGGTATCAAAGGTGGAGTGCTGTTTATTCACAATCCCCACTTTCAATACCTGCGAGCGTGGGAATCGACCCAGCAACCTTCAGGTTAAAAGCCCGACTCTCTCACCATTAGGCCACGACTACCCCCGTCGTTAAACCCATTAAACCCGACTATGGTTAAAATACTTTGAGTTCGCTTTGCTTATTTCAAAGGGATAGCACCCACAATGTGATCGTGAGGCTCGTGTGGTGATCTGGCTGAGGAGCGAGAGACTGGTCCGTCTCTATCGCTAGCTCTTTCTCCGGATTGTGAAGTCCTTTTGCCTGGAGCGAAGCGTGCCTCGCTTCTTCGGCTCGGGTGGAGGACACCGAAGTGTTTCCCGTTGAGAATGGAATATGAGTCGCCTGCCTCCGAGCATTCCTCCCGCGATGATACAGC
Organism: Zacco platypus; assembly: GCA_038088235.1. Classification (NCBI taxonomy): domain Eukaryota; kingdom Metazoa; phylum Chordata; class Actinopteri; order Cypriniformes; family Xenocyprididae; genus Zacco; species Zacco platypus. The sequence goes on from CM076068.1 coordinate 10,771,013, forward strand.
GTAAGGGGAACTGCTCTGGGTGGTCACTCATGCAGTGGCCAGATTACACTGGTCACAGAAACAAGAGAGCCCCAAAGCACTTAAAGTTAGCCTCTTTGAAGAGTTAACTCACTTGTAAAATAAATGACATGTCTTTGCACCTGTGACGTCGACCCAATCGACTATCGCGGGTGCGAAGGCACGCGTTTAGATTGTCTGGGAATGTTTACTTCACTTTACTTTACGTGTTTACTTGTCTGGTAATTGGCTGTAGTTAATTATGAGGAATTAAATAAGTGAAATGACAACCTATATATGCATATGTATAATACACACATATAAGGGAAATAAAATGGGACCTCCATGACGTTAACTCGTACATGGAGAAAACATTTTCGTGTGCCTTTCTGCCTTCAATGTCAATTTATTCGACTATCGTGGGTGCAAGGGTGTGCGATTTATACAATGATGCCCCAGTTCGAAGAGACGCTCGCAAGATATCTCTTCTCTGGAGCTCATTTTCACTTAGAGACAGTACTCCCCACCAAGTCATGCATAACCATATTCATGCTGGTGGGGAAGGTGTTTCATCAACGTGTCAGACTGGTGCTGCTCTGCACACTTTGGCAGTGTTGCAGACATACCTGGCTGACTTGCTGAAAGTAGACTAGGCGAGTCATGCTTCCCCTCGTAAAGACTGGGGACTGGCTCGTCACGCTCAACAGCCTCATAATACACCTGAAACAAAAATCCTTAGGGTGTTTTTTGTGCCCAGGTCAGTGGAGGTGTGCCCCTTCGGGACGGGGCATGTAAAAATACATTAGCTCCTACCTGAAACCCACACAAAACCACTGCAACAACCCTGCTACCTCTGGTTATTCGGGGAGCAGCGGTTTCCAGCAAAATGTTAGATGTTCCGTTGGTTACTGTCACATACCAGGATGTGGAACATCCCCTCAAGTGGAAGTATCAAAATTAGTGCCCATTTCAGAAAACTTGGCAGCGTGGAAACTACTGCCAGGGATTTCTGCTTGGGTTCTAAAGACAGTAGAAATAGGATATAGAATCCAATTTATTTTGTTGTCCCCCGCTGTTCAACGGCGTGGTTTCCACTACTGTGAAGCCGGGGCAAGCGACTTTATTGTCACGATCTGCAATCTCTCTTCAAGAAAGGGGCCATAGAGAATGTTTCCCCTCTAGAGAGAGTCAGGTTACTACAGCAGATACTTCCTAGTTCCCAAGAAGGGCGGGGGGTTGCGTCTAATCTTGGATCTTTGAGGCTTAAACCATTCAGTCAAAGCTCTCAAGTTCAAGATGTTAATTGTAAAGATGATTGTGTCGCAAATTCAACATCACGATTGGTTCGTCACAATCTATCTCAAGGACGCATATTTTCACATAGAAATATTGCCACAACAGAGGGCAACGTGCTTGTGGGGTTAAATGGGACTCGTTACCATCGGGGGCACAACTGTCTCCCGCTAATGTTGAGACCCCCTGGTAGAACCAGGTTCCCTTCGTGGGGCCTACCTATAGTCCAAGAGGGCCTGGTTGAGACACCCTTGAACTGTTTCTGATAAGCTGTTAACTCTGAAAATGGTTTTTCTTATGGCTATAATTTCTCTGAAAAGAATTGGACTTGCAGGCTCTGTCCATTGTGCCATCCTGCTAAGATTTTGTCCCAAGAATGGTGAAAGCTATTTTGCATCATCCTGACTATCTGCCTAAGGTTCCTTTCTTGACCTTGTATCCGGTCACTCGCGAAGCCTTCTGCCCTCCGCTGTTCACCACGCCGGATCAGGAGAGACTTCAGCAGACTGTGTCCAGTCCGTGCTCTCCAGGCCTACGTCCACCGCACTAGCCAGTGGTGTAAGTCAGCACAACTGTTTGTTTGTCATAGAGGCAGTAACAGGTTCTGCCACAACGAAACAGACTGTCACATTGGGTGAAAGATGCTATTGCCCTTTCCTATGAGGCGCGTGGTCACACTTCGCCAGCAGGCATCAGGGCTTATTCCACCAGGAGGGTTGCCTCTTCTAGAGCTTTGGCGGGGGGTGCCCCCTTGCGAAATATTTGTGATGTGGCAGGTTGGTCCTCTCCGCACACATTCATAAGGTTTTATAGTTTGGATGTTCGTGTTACTGGACACAGAGTGCAGCGGCGTGGGTATTCTCGATCCCATAGCGCTGAACAAAGCGCAGCTCGAGTGTAGCTTTTGATAGGGAATGCCCGGGTTACTTCACTGTAAACCTGTTCCCTGAAAAAGCGGGAACGAGAAGCTGCGCTTCATTGCCGCACTGGGATGTCCCAGGACTGCTCTTCAGACAAAATATCTGCAGATGCACCTGTGGTTCATCTTATTATAGCTTTGTACCGGCGCATTCTCATAACGTCACCTAGGCTATAAATATAGGTCAATTTCATTGATGATTTATACACATATTCACAGCTGGTCACGACTAAAGGCGTTCCCATAGCGCTGAACAAAGCACAGCTTCTCGTTCCCGCTTTTTCAGGGAACAGGTTTAGTAAAGAAACCTGGGCGTTTTTGTCATGTGTCTCTCAGTTTGTTCAGAACGACTTTAAGTCTGATACTCTGGTGATACTCTGTCCTTTAGTGTATGATGGCTAGATTTTTTCCTCTAACTATTTACGTAGTCAATAAGTGTATGATACTTATCGCTTTAAAATCTGTTCAGATTGTAAAGGTTGTGTAGTGTTTTGTCAGCTATTAGACAGCTGATATTATTAATAACATTGAACTTGATTATTGGTTAAATGTGATTCTTAGTGTGATTATGAAATGGCAAAGGCTGAGATTGTTTTTTTTAAATTTTTTTTGTATGCTCAGCTTGTCAATGAAGTACGGCTCCAAATACTAATCCATCTGAAAGCACTGTGAGTTTGAGTCGCTTATAATATACATTTGACAAAGCAACATACGTCTAACATCTTTACAGACATGAGAAGCATTTATTAACATCTTGTCCAACAAAAGATAACATTTAAAAGCATGATTTTACTCCAAACTCTCTTCATAACGACAGTTGAGCATCATTCTGTGAGATGATGTGGCTTGTTACACAGAATAAGGTGTCTTGTGTTTATCATTCATGTTTAATCAATCAAAGCCTTTCAATCTTCTGTTTATTCAGCTACAGTGACATGAAGCATGTTATCATCTTCTGCTGCGTGGCATATTTTGAGTTCAGATGGAGAAGCATTACTACTGATCACAGAGCCGTACAGCTCTGACAAGTTGCACATTAAATAATCATAGCCTTTGCCAAAACGCATGCGATTTAATTGTGATAAATCGTACATTCCTAGCTGAAAGTGTCCACATGCATTTTCTTTCTCAACTTTTTGGATTAGCTAAAACATAGCTCATAGTGTTTACGTGAATACTTGCCAAGACCTGCATTTTTATATTATTTTGTGTGTATTTGACTCTTTAAGCGCTGTAAACAGCAAACAAATAACTCAATTTAGTACTGAGAGGCAGCTTTATGTGCACACACTTTGGGCAATACACAAAATCCCATGCTGAAATTCAAGCATTAACAATATCCATTCGGAGCAAATGAAACAAGTGAGTGAGGGGAGGCGGGTTTGTGTGTCAGTTCTCTGTCGGAGAGATGAGTGAAAGAGAAAGAGCAGCTGATATTGTGTATGTATTTTGTGGAAAATGAGTAAGGGAAGCATTTCAGATATTTATGTATTGAAAAATCAGTATTTTTGACTGCATCACACACCACTGCTGAAATCCACCCAGATTTGGCAGCTGTTAATGTCAAGCACTGATCATATTTTATGTAAAATATATTACTTTTACTATCAATATGAGGGAAGTGGACAACCTCATTCCAAAGCTTGGTCTTCACCATTAAGGTACAGTTACATTAGCAAAATTTTGCCTAATTTTTGCATATCCAGTGTCAGCACAGAGATGTATAAAGCACTGCTCACATAGAAGCCACTTTCAAACAAAGCAAATTTCTGTTGTTTAGCATGGTGTATTTGCATGACCAAATCAAAATCTACTTGTCAAACATAAAACTCCCAATCATGCAGATTAATATGGGAATGACTGGATTTGATCCTCAATTTCACAGAGTAACAGTAATAGGACCACTGCTTTAGACAAAAAAAAAAAAATCACAAAACCGCTTCAGATCGGGAAGTTGTGAAAGGCCAATATCCACCACTATCCAAGCTATATCGTTTATCATCTGCTCCATCCTCTGCTGTCTTCTGAATCACACCAAATGAATGGCAAGTGAGATACCTTACTGTGGCATTCCCTTGGCATTCAGGAAAGGGTAAGTTATAAGTTTCCATAAGTATGGAAAGGACACAGTGCGTACATTCCATTTGGGCTTAAGATCTGAAATGAAAAAGAAATGAGAAAGGGGATGTAGAGAGTAAACTAAGAAGAAAGGTTACATTATTCAGAGAGGGACCGCAGCAGGGCTGATAAACTCCACTGCAGCATGGAAGTAAATGTCCATCATGTCAGCAGCTTCTGATGCTGCACATGAATAAGGTATCTGCAGGTGCTAAGCCAACATCGCTCTTGGGAACTAACACATTTATGTGGCACATATTGAAGCAAGATTGTCCCTTTTAGTCAGACACCAGATGAATTCCGGTTGAAAGTTATATCACTCCTGTCTAGACAGGGTTTGCGATGCATGGTACAAATATCCATGGTGCAATATATCCCACCGGAGCATGAAATGGCTGAGATGTTTTCCTGGACATATGAACTAGAGGTCTGCACTGGATGGATTTTTTTATTCCCTCTCCCACAAGATTTTTTTTGTCCTGCTCCTTCCTGCAAGTTTCACTTTTTGTCCTGCTCCCGCCAACAAAAACCTACAGGTACTACAGGTAGAGGTCTATGAGGATTTTCCCTCCCTCTCCTGTAAGATCCAAATAACCTTGAAACATAACATACAATTTTTTTTTTTTTTTTTTTTTTTTTTTTTACTTTTTGATTTTTAGATTTTGTTGTAGTCTTGAGTAATTTTTCCCTTTTCCCATATGGGCATCTTCCCACCCACACACAGCAATCAAAACTTGGGAGTATTCCAAGGATGAGTTACCATACTTGGCCTTCACATGTCACTTTCATTTCATTAATTCTTTCTAATGTCATTGTATGATGTAGCTTTAAGATTTTAAAAAAAAAATATTAGAAAAAAAAAATCCACATGTATGTATCCACATACTTTTGGCCATATAATGTACTGTAGTTCTCAGTTTCCTGTTGGGAACAGTAACACATTTCTGCAAATCAATTATTTTGAACTCAATATTGCTTTCAATGAAATTATTTTGAATGAAAATGGTTATTTTTGGTTCAGTGATTCTTATAAATCATTTTAAGTATCAAAAGTGCCAACAGAAATAAATTACTAAATAAGGAGTGTTTTCTGGCTCCAAGAAATTTGCTTAAATAATTCAATATTCAAGGAGTGCAGTTTCATTTTAGATTCCAACTTTTATATATACCTTTGAGCAACAAAGATACATTTTATTTATGTATCATTTATTTGATACATAATTTATATGATACATTTATTTTTTTTAAGCAATGATGTGTTTTCAACATGTAATATATGGTGATTAATAACATAAAGAGAGACAAATATAAAAAACTATGTCATTTTTTTTTTCTTCTAATATTGTTTGATGACATTGAGAAAAATGGAGAGCTGGAGCAAGTGGACATTGGAAGTCACGTGGATGCAAGTAGCACTACAGGAAATTAAATGTATGACTTTTTCAGGAACATACATGCCCTCTTAGCTTGGTTGCCTCCAAAACTTGGAGTGTTTTCTTGATGAATGCATTGGGTCTTGTGCAACAGCAGTAGCCAGATGTTTGCTGGGAGCACTTACGAAACTTTCATCTCACATATGAATTAATGGAAATTAGTTGATTCACCTTGATGGGAAGTGAATATGCTATTTTCGGGATGGTTCTTTTATTTGTTCCATTTAGTGTAGTTATATTCTGAATATATTTTGAGAATTTAATTAAGTCTTTTGAAATGACATTCCCCATTGTAACAGGCAGTATATCTGTGCTGGCTGCTCTGCTTAGATGAATTACCGTCTCATCTGGTAAACCTAAGAGCCTTAATGTTTGCTTCTTTAGATTCAAAGTTACTCATATTGCTTTATTATGAGGAGCTCTTATGGCTTTGCTGTCAAATTACACAGAAAAATAACCTTTTTATAACACTCAGAAAGCACCTTTTAAAGAGAAATTCAGACCTCATTTTATTAAATACATTTTGCTGGTCTACACACAAAGGGAATAAAGACAAAAATAGAATATACATAGACTGTTACTTTTTGTGCTCTCTAACTTACAACATGTGGTGTTCAAAACTACTGAACATACAATAGCAGCAAGTAGTTATTGGGTAGTTTCTATGCCATTGTTTGCTTACTAGCCCAAAAGTTCTCACAATCAAGCAATCAAATCTGTTTTTCTGATGCCAAGATATTATGTGATTTGTGTGTATGTATACATTCTAAATGCAATACATCTCTCTTCTCTTCAGAAAATGTATGCTTGTCCTATTGTGATCAGTACAAGCTCCCTAGTAACTGTGATAAATCTTTTTAACCTGTCTTTTACACTCAGTAAATCAAAGCTCTGTGCCTGTGGACTTTGATAAGAAACAGAATTTCAGTTTTTTTTCTTTTCTTTTTTTTTTTTTTAATCTATCATTACACAATATTTCAATTCATCTAGAATTGAATCAAATCTTAAATCCAGAAGGAAATATGAGCTTCAAGTTTATACTGCATAGATCTGTTATAAACTTGTTTTGGTTTTTGAAGTTTGTCCAGTAGTTTCGATTTCCCTAATGTTACAGACTGCAGTAACTTTTAAAAAGCTTTCTGGAGGCGGAATCATTTCTCATGAAAATGTATCAATACAAATGTAATGGAAAAGAAAGCAATAGGTTAATACTTCTGTTAAGCAGTAATCTACCTATTTTCCTAGCTGTAAGGTTACATAAAACAAGCAAAGCAAGTCATTATGCATATAAACTGAGAATGTTTTTTAGGTGACTATTAGAGTGATGTAGGGAATAGAAAGGGTGACAGCTGATTGTTTTGAACTTAATGTTACAGTGCTCAGTGCTCCTCAAAAAAAAAAAAAAAGGTGAAACATTTATCCCTTTTATCGCTTTTCTGGGTACTCAAAGCACTTTACATATGGAAGGGGGAATCTCCTCAACCACCACCGATGAGCAGCATCCACCTGGATGATTGGTGGAGAGGAGATAGAGTGATAAAGATAATCGTAATATGGGGATGATGATGATTAGGAGGCCATGATGGACAGAGGCCAATGGGAAAATTTGGCCAGGTTGCCGGGGTTACACCCCTACTCTTTTCAAAAGACATCCTGGGATTTTTAATGACCACAGAGAGTCAGCATTTCGGTTTAACATCTCATCTGAAGGACAGTGCTTTTAGACAGTATCGTGTCCCCATCACTATATTGGGGCGTTAGAACCCACACAGACCACAGGGTGAGCACCCCCTGCTGCCCTCACTAACACCTCTTCCAGCTGAAACCTAGTTTTCCCAGGAGGTCTCCCATCCAAGTACTAACCAGGCTCAACCCTGCTTAGCTTCAGTGGGAAACCAGTCTTGGGGTACAGGGTGATATGGCTGCAACAATGATAGTTTTTAACTGAAGAAAATTGTAAATCTCTTTATCGATTAAAATGACTTTGCATTAATCAAAGCCATGTACTATAGATTTTAATTTTTCCCATGGCCAACTTTTGATTGTTTGTTCAACTTATGTCAACCAAGAACCAAGGGTCAGTGAGTGTGATATCTGTGGTCTGTCTAGAGCTAAGAGTAGACATAACAGCTTCACTAGCCTTTCTGTTTTTGATGCCTGACACATAAAATAATTTGTAGAATATCTAGACATGCTCTGTCCATGCAGCATAATGCTTGCACTCATGGTCCATTACATTTGTCATCATATCATGTGATATCTTATCATTGCTTCAATCTCATCTCATAAACCACAGGGAACAGGCAGCGCTCCTGTGTTGCTATAGATATCTTAGAGCTAGTTGTCCAAACCCCATCGTGTCTATGCCTGTCACTAAAACAAGTAGTGTTTTTTTTTTTTTTTCCCAGTCTGTGTATGTAGGGATGTCTCTTGGCCTTTGATGTCTTCATTGGAAGCCAACTGTCTCACCAGATGATAATACATTATATAAAACGCTGTTGACCGCATGGCTGTGCTTCACAGCAACAGCAAATGACAGTTTACGGTGATTGCTGTTATACGGATTGAACCTTTTCCAGTTCAAGTAGAAGCATAAAATCAAATGTATATCATTGAGGTCTTCACACTAAACAAATTTATTGGCTCTAAACGTATAATGTGAAACCTGGATGACACAACAACCCACTGGGAGAAAAACCCAATAAAATGTCAAACATATATGCAAATGACACCTGTGAAGAACATGAATCAAACACATTTTAGCTCAAAATAAAGAAATATTAAATTATTTGTAAAATAGATAAATATTACTAAAGAAAATGTATATTTGTATTTTACATATCCCAACTGTCCCATAATTTTTAGTTTACCTATATAGATACTAAATTTGATTCGCATGATTTGGACTGGACAGTGTAAGAATATCAACCCTAAAAACTGAGCAAAACCACACTTTTGTATTGTATTTTCATATTTTGTGTAAAGGTTAAAAAAGTCCCATTTTGAAAAAAAAAAAAAGATTTAAAGGGTTAATTAACAACATGTATATAATATAGGATAAGTGTTGTATGCATAATTTACTGTTATTACTATAGTAAGTACTTGTAACATGAAACAAGGACACTGAAAAATAAAGTGTCTCTTCTTTATGCTGAGGTAGTGAATGTCTTGGCAGGCTGCCCCAGTCTAAGAATAGAAGTGTCCTTCAATCCCATCATCCCTGTGGTGGCATGCACTGCCACCAAGAGGAGTGAGGGATGCGATTCACTGTGTTCCAATGGCTGTAACTAGGAGACGGACAGATCCTTGCGATTAGCAAATTCCTAGCTCTTCCTTTGCTCACTCTAGTTTTCTCTTTTCATGCCTCTTGACATCGCTGCTCCTCTCAGGGTGTAAATTTTGAAAGTGTATTGATGTCTCAGCCTGCGAGAGACCGGTTCATGATCATGCAAACATTTTTAGTAGTCCCTATTTAATGCTTTCAGCACAGTGCACGAAACAGTGATTTTTCTATTGATTCATTGAATGTTCATGGTCAATGTACTGTGATGCTTAAAACAAACAACCCTTTTTTGGACGTACTGACAGTGGGGAGAACAAGTATTTGATACACTTCCGATTTTGCAGGTTTGCCGACTTACAAAGCATGTAGAAGTCTGTCATTTTCATCATAGGTACTCTTCAACTGTGAGTCATGGAAACCAGAAAATCACATTGTATGATTTTTAAATAATTAATTTGCATTTTATTGCATGACAAGTATTTGATCACCTTCCAACCAGTAAGAATTCCGGCTCTCACAGACCTGTTAGTTTTTCTTTAAGAAGCCCTCCTGTTCTCCACTCATTACCTGTATAAAAGACACATGTCCAAACACTCAATCAAACGGACTCCAACCTCTCCACAATGGCCAGGACCAGAGAGCTGTGTAAGGACAACAACTGCAACAACTGTTGGCGCAATTATTAGAAAATGGAAGAAGTTCAAGATGGCGGTTAATCTTCCTCAGTCTGGTGCACCATGCAAGATCTCACCTCATGGGGCATCAATGATCATTAGGAAGGTGAGGGATCAGCCCAGAACTACATGACAGGACCTGGTCAATGACCTGAAGAGAGCTGGGATCACAGTCTCAAAGAAAACCATTAGTAACACACTACGCCGTTATGGATTAAAATCCTGCAGCACACGCAAGGTCCCCCTGCTCAAGCCAGCGCATGTCCAGGCCTGTCTGAAGTTTCCCAATGACCATCTGGATAATCCAGAGGAGGAATGGGAGAAGGTTATGTGGTCTGATGAAACAAAAAAAGAGCTTTTTGGTCTAAACTCCACTCGCCATGTTTGGAGGAAGAAGGAGGATGAGTACAACCCTAAGAACACCATTCCAGAACCGTGAAGCATGGAGGTGGAAATACCATTCTTTGGGGATGCTTTTCTGCAAAGGGGACAGGATGACTGCACAGTATTGAGGGGAGGATGGATGGGGCCATGTATTGCGAGATCTTGGCCAACAACCTCCTTCCCTCAGTAAGAGCAATTAAGACGGGTCGTGGCTGGGTCTTCCAGCATGACAACAACCTGAAACACACTGCCAGGGCAACTAAGGAGTGGCTCCATAAGAAGCATCTCAAGGTTCTGGAGTGGCCTATCCAGTCTCCAGACCTGGACCCAATAGAAAATCTTTGGAGGGAGCTGAAAGTCCATATTGCCCAGCAACAAATCACATGCTATTGTAATTGTGTTTATTAGAGTTTGTAGTGTTTTTAGAAGTATTAGTATGTATGGAACAGGGTCTGGTTGCATAAATTGAACAGTCTTAAGTTAGTTGATCTATTTTTTTTCCCACTTCGTGCAAATAGCGATATATGCTGTTTACACTGTGAAAATAGCGATATATTCTATTTACACTATATAAGAGTAGCAGTTCTTTGCAAATAAGTTCAATACGTAGATTAAGTACAATACGTAGATTATATTTATTAAAAATACAACACTCATTGTTGGTCTACTGGTCTAATTTGAATAGGAAAAGTTACACTGATTACCTTAACCAACTGCATAGAACACAGAAGTGTAATGGATCTTCATCATCGGGCGGGTTATGAATATGAACACGTAAATTGAGTGACATGTGCAGGCATTGATCTTCCCCTAAGTCATAACAGCTATCACAGAAGTGAAAACACAGGGAGACAGCAATGGAAAAAAGAATAGAAATTATGATTCTTAAAGAAATTGGAACTAAACATGTGTAAATATACCCTAACATTCACAAAGATCCACACGTGTGAAATTTGAGGAAAACTGGCAACTGACCCTTCACAAACAGGTTGATTGATGGGCAAATCTAACCAATAATAACCCCGAATCTGCCATTTTGTCCGACAAAGCAGTCAGGAGAGTTAGTAGATTAATGTTGGTGAACTTGAACTTGAAATATTGTGTGTTCTCACGTCTTTCCGCGGTTGAAACAACATTCCTTATGATGTCCATTCTTGTTTATTTGATGCTATAAATGAACTACTATGAAGAGCCGCTTGAAGGAGCTACAGTGATCTGTTGCTGTCACTATACGGTATTTATTGTTCAAACTTCTTTAAAAAATTGCAACATTTTAAATAGGAAACTGTTTCATATCAAAAGTAACCTGCTCTGTCTTGTCTGTTGATGCATGGTCAGTGTCCTCTTTGCTCCGAGATGTATTTTCACTCCGTGAGAACATGATGTGTGGCGTGAGAGCGCATGGGGCGGGTCTTTGCGAAGGGTCAATTACCAATTTTGTGAGGGTGTAATGGGAAATAATATATAAGGCACATTGTGTAGCGAATTACTGTTGCCATGGAGGGAATAATAAATAAAGTAATAATATTACTTTTGAAAGCAGTGTCAAGTAATAAGTAATAAATTACAATTTTTTTGAGTCCAACATTGTATATGTTTTTGAGTTGAACTGTATAGCTCATGTAGTCTGAGAACTCACAGGGAAATCACAGTACCTGTTGACTCTGCAGTTCATCTCATCAACATGTGAGCTGTGTGGATGATTGCACTCGAGCTGCCGCATAACCATGAGTCTGGTACACGGGTGCACCTCCGTGACCACGGCTGATGGATAGGTGAATTCATCATGTGCTCCTACTGAGGAGATCTGATTTCACTGCAGGCTGATGAGCCGTTTCTCCACTGCATTCATCAAGTTGCTGTTTAAGCTGGACCGTCCAATACTGAACATATTGCAGCGTATGCAACTGCATATAAATTCATCAGCACTGTATTTGTCTGCAAAATGTTTTTGTTTTTTTTTGTTTGATAACACAAAGATGTTATTTTTGTTCATATTTGCACATTAGTGGTCTAAATAATTGCTCTGACAATGATTTTTTACTAATGAAATTTGATCAGAGTGTTGTTTCATTTGATTAGATTTAATTTAATTGTCTTGGAACAATTCATAACAGTTCTACCATTGAAAACAGGATAACAATTTGAATAAGATTATATTAATTCTAATCAAATAAAATTCCCTAACTATTTAAATGTTAATTGTTATGTTGATGCATTGCGATAGATCAAATATTTGTACTCTGTGACTTTACTAAACTAAATCAGCTCTTTGTTTTTAATGCGATGGCTGCATTAAGACAAAATCAGTCATGACAAATTATTCTTTCCCATTTATCTTCATTATTCAAACTGACACGGCCTCCAAAGCAACACTGAAATGTAAAAATACATTCTCTAAACCCAGTACTACCACTATTAGTATGCCATTCATGAGTTTATCTTCCACAAAAGTAAAAGTGATTTTTTTTTCCCCCCTAAGGCTCTCAGGCAGCATCAAAATATTGCGAGCAATCCACTCAGATCCATCAATCTCTTTCCTGCTCAACTTAGTGAGAATTTGAGGCATGTAGTAGTTTGAGCTAGAGGATGTAGGACCATGGCTGATACGTTACATGGGAAAACACATTCAGCTTCGGTTACAGAAATACAAGCCAAAGATTTAATGCATTTAAACCTTCAAAGATTAAAAAGGTCATGAACCCTTCAAGGTGAACAGGGTATTGCGATGCAACGTGCTACAATAGACACTTCAATACTATACAACATCATCAAGCACCCATTCAGAAAGTCAAATATACCAGTTACCATTAATCGCACCCAGCATGTATGTAAAAAGTTACCTGCGAGATAGAAAGAAAGAGAAAGACAAAGAGAGAGAGAGAAGGACAGAGAGTGCCCAAGTAAGAGAAAGCAGAGTGTAAAAAGAAGAGACCAATCTTCTTTTTCCCCTTCCTTGACCATGTGACTGTAACCCAAATGTGAGACATTCAAACTGACCAACTAAACTACTGGGGGAACTAAAACTTCCCCCTCTGTACTGAAGGTGTGACAATTCATAGACCCCCGATGCACAGGCATCTTGGCCTACAGGCCTTGATCACTATCAGCACCTTTGTGCCTTCCAAATGGCCGTTGTAACATGAAAGAGGGGGTTGAGACAGCAAAGCAAATGTCTTTGTTCATTTTAAAATATCTTTGAATATTTTCATCCCTACATTAGCTTACTCAATTGCTTGTTCAAGACACATAGCAACACAGCTAAAAGTAGTCCCAATGTTTTGGACTTTTTATAGAAAGTAACCTAGCTTCACGTGTTGAGACATGCCTTCACAAGCACCTTTTTGTGATGTTTAATGTTTCCATTATAATTCCGCTATAGGTGTCACCATATTGTAATAGAAACTACATACTTCACCTTTAATATAACTGCACTCTTGCTCTTTAATGACAGTTCTTCTCTGGAAGAAAGATTGAAAGTTGTTCCAGTGGTGTTCAAGTCTTTAGTTGCAGGCGTTCATTTTTAAATAGCTGGCCATGAATTTAACAAGTAATGTGCCTTCAGACAACAGGGAGTAATCCCAGTACGTTCATTATGCATTTAGCTCAGCATGGAAAACTAAAGGGATTACAATATGGAAATAATCCAGTCACACAGACGGTTGGCCACTATACGCTGTAATGTTCAACTTGAAAAATATCTCCGCTGCTGAGGATGTCCTCAAGGAAAAATGGTCTGCAGCATTTTGTCTCTAGCTTAAATCACATTCCTGTTTACCTTCTAGTACACACTGACAAAGAGACAGATCTCAACAATGGTTGCTTCTGTTATTCTGGTTGCTCCAGGTTTTTTTGTTTGTTTCTTAATGGTGAAATTTAAATGTAATTGAGTTGTTTACAGAATAACAGCTGATTGAGAATTTGACAGTCACACCAAAAAAAACAAAACAAAACAAAAAAAAAAAACTGCTGGGTGAAAAATTACAGTTACAGGGTTATTTGGCAACCCAGTTCTAGGTTAACACTGGCCAGAACACATGCTGGTTATCTTGAACCATCTTGTTAGATTTTATACAACCCATTTGCAGGACTGTTTTACTGCTGGCTCAAACAACCCGATATTGAAGGTTATTCATTTTAAAGAATAATAATGCACTCTAAAATCTTCAGACAGTCTTTGACAATCGTATTCTAGATAAATCATTTAGAAAACATTTTAGGAAGTGGCAGAAGCACCAAGTACAGCATCAGGAATTGTATGGGAAGAAAACTGGTATCAGTAGGCTATATGTGGGTAAAACGCAATGAGTAAAACGAGCAAATTTTCAACAGTAAGTTACACTCACCTTCTCTATTTAAAAAAAAAAAAAAACAGGTAATACTATAATATGTTTTATGTATAAAAAACATAAAATATGTTTTTTATATATATGTGTGTGTTTTTTCCCCCCATGATTCCACAATGAAATAGACAGCCAATATATTAATACCTGTTGTACCAAATGGATCTAATATAATGTTACACATTAGATGTTTTACACCAACAGTTAACCAAACGTTCACTTAAGACATAACAGATAATGTTTGCATGAATATTTGCCAAATATTTTTTTGAAATACTATAATTCTGTTTTTGTGTATATTTGTGCTATATATATTCGCGCTTCGGATCTGTCAGTCAGCGTAAGTAAGATTATTTTGTTTGCATCAGAAATTCACATTTCATTGGTTCAGACTTACCATCGAGAATTTATTATGAAAATGCTATGAATGCTATGAATTCTGCGCTTTACCAGACTTGTGCTGAAGGATGCGATGCGCCAGATGTCCAGAAAGCAGGCAGAGAAAATGGAATTGTTTATGGCCAAAGGAAAGATACTCCTTTCAGAAAGCATACAAATAAAGATACTTTTAGATATTTAATTGCTATTCGGAGCATTGGGATCGCTAGACGACGGCTTAATGAACTCATTTTTGTGAACCTCAATTTCGAACAAAATTGACAGTTTTCACCTATTTTGCCTGTAGTTTGAAATTAGCACATGAGCATTCCGACTCATTTTGCCAGCACGGGTAACAGATGTCTGTTCCAGTTCATTAAATGACAGTTATATGCTAATGCTCATGTTTGCTAAGTTGCATTAAAAACGAGTTTACCTTGTGTCTGTTTGTCCATCAGACATTTAACTTATCCGTTAACCTCTTGATGTTCACTGACCTGACCTCTGGCTTTGTCACTTTGTTTACCATGGTTTACAAATACTATAGAATATGATCTAAAAAATATTTAGAATGGTAACAAATTATACATTTGAAAGTTCTAAGGGTTAATGTCAATCTGCGGTGTCTGTTTTTGCAATATAAATGCTCCAGAAACTGTAATAGCATGACCTAACAGCAAAACTAATAGCATGATCACAGCTGAAACTGTAGCATACCAGATCAATAGAGAACTCTCATGGTATTCAATGGAGCTGTATACATTGTACGTGCATGGCAACTTCGTTATATAGGCTATGACAGCGATGTTGCATCGTGTCTCTGCCTTGGTCATACCATTCATTTGGAGGGAGATGAAACATTCCTAAAGTGGTATCTGAGTGTAAATTCGGTGTATGCTGCATTTGTAGTAGGTTAGTGTTCCAAGCAGACATTAGATGTGATGCACTGTACATGTAAACAAAAGAGGTATAATGTTAGACCATAGATGTTTTCCTGTTTGTACAGTAATAATTTGAAAACAATGTAATACAAACTTTAATTCCATTCAAAAAGACTCCCCTCGGGAATTTTTCTCTCAGAACAGAACACAAAATGACCTTTGTTTCCACTGTCAGGCCAAAAGCTAGTGTGCTAGTGTGTGCCAGGGCCAGTCATGTTTCAACTGTCACTTCCTGGGCTTGATCGGGCCTCCTCGGGGCTTGGTCGAGGTCAGTGGCCAGGGGCTTTTGGCATGCCAAATACCTTAGTCCAAAGCGGGCCAACTGGGGATTGAGGAGAGGTAATGAACAAGTATATCTGAACGACTTTATCTGAGTAAGTAGTGGGTCAACACTGCTGCTAATATCCCATGTTTTCACATCAGCCTACCTGCTAACCTCAACATCAAAGACATTTTTAAGACAATTTTCAGTTCAAAACTCACTTTCAGACACCAGTGAGTGTTTGAAATAACTTCCGAATGCTATTCTATAGGGATTCTGATCACTGTATGGGACAGAAATTATGTAATGCTAAAGGCTACTTATGCTAACTATTGCGATACACATATGATTATGGGAAACTCCAGAGACTGCTTTAAAGAACTTGGACACATTTTGCATGATTATAATATATTTTATAGAAAATTATTAGAAACGCCCATTCTTTCTAAATTGTGACGTTAACATGTAATATTTTATCAACATATGATAACATTTTATTTTAAGGTGACATAATTACATGTACTTACTATAGTAATAACAGTAATTTATGCATAATTACGAGTAACTAACCCTAAACCAAACCTCAAACCTAAATGTAACTCTAGTAAAATAATACAACTCAGTACTTTCTTGAGTTGATACAATGTAACTACATCACCTTAAAATTAAGTGTAAACCAATATATTTATAAATGTGTAAGCCTTGGACTTAATGGAGATGTTTTGTGCATTCTTGTGATCACAAATAAATGGAAGCAGGCGCGGTGAAATGAGCATGTCTGTTTTCTTTTTATGAGATAATGATGAATACCATTTGATTTGCAGTGATTGATGTGGAGTCCTGACACAATATAATAAATGAATGTCACTAACATTTTTTTTTATCATAAATTAAAGTCCAAATGTTTGCTTCTGTCATGCTCATTTAGCTAGTTTTCAGTCAGCTACCCCCATGCTGGTGAAATGGTGGTGATGTTTAACAGTACTTCTATGGAGGCATGTTAAGAGCAGGTTTTAGGGTAGAGCTCCAGCTTGATTTTGGTCTCACAGTGTGCAAAAGAGTGCACTTTTAATGAGTCGACCAGAAAAAATTTTCTAAAATGTTCTTTGCTGTTATTAAACTATTATATTTATTATATTATATTTGCTATTTTGGGTTTGCTAGTCCTCTTAGGGTTATTTCCCATATATATTTTTTGACAGATTAATTTGAGACTAGTTAATGACTCATGAGTTGCATGAAAATAAAATAGTTGCCGTATTTAAAACCAGTAAAGACTAAACAAGACAACTACGCGTGTGGCGTGAAGCAGGACAGGGCCAAGAGCCATGGGAGCAGAGCGACACACCAGTGTCAAGTCCCATGGAGCTTCATGGGGATAAAAGCAGGAGTGACGACAGACAGTGGAAGATGAGAGAGGACCAGGGGGGTTTTCCAGAATCCAAGGTTAACTTACTGTCACATATACCCTGAACTCTTGGTTGATTAACCCAAAGTTCGCATGCTCGAGGTATGCTGGTTCCAAAACCGCGTCTGGGAGTAAGTTCGGCCAACCCTGAGTATGTTCACGGTTAACACACAAGACATTCTCAACCGAGCGACGAATCGATGATTCACCATTGAAACAGATGCTATGTAAAAGTGCGATTAACTATAACTACAGGTGCTGGTCATGTAATTAGAATATCATCAAAAGGTTGATTTATTTCACTAATTCCATTCAAAAAGTAAAACTTGTATATTATATTCATTCATTACACACAGACTGATATATTTCAAATGTTTATTTATTTTAATTTTGATGATTATAACTGACGACTAAGGAAAATCCCAAATTCAGTATCCCAGAAAATTAAAGCATTACTTAAGACCAATACAAAGAAAAGATTTTTAGAAATCTTGGAATTGAAAAGTATGAACATGAAAAGTATGAGCATGTACAGCACTCAATACTTAGTTGGGGCTCATTTTTTTTCACTTTTTGAATGGAATTAGTGAAATAAATCAACTTTTTGATGATATTCTAATTATATGACCAGCACCTGTATATTAATTGTATAACACACATCTAAATACCTCTTACATAAACTAACCCGACTACCAGGTTATGTTCAGAGAGTAAGTTGCTACGGCTAATTACATACCCTGAAAGTTACCTCCGTTTTTGGAACTGAAAGTTCAGGTCATCCGCTTACTTACTCTTAAACATACCTGGGTATGTCACATAACCGGCTTTCTGGAATACCCCCCAGGCCTGGAACTTTATGTTGTTGGTTTATTTTGTTGATATGTGGCAGTCGTCCACGAGAGGCTGCTTTCGTTTTGTTATTTATGTTTATTTTGTCATTAATGTTACATTCTTCATTTGCCGGCTCAGACCTCCTCCTTCTTGTATGTATAACATTTGTTACACTGTGTTTTACAATTTTTCACAGCCATTGAGAAATTTAAATTTAAGTGTAACTACTGAAGAGCTGGGGCCTAATTTATAAAATGTGCATACACACACTCTAAGATCAAATCTGTACAAACATTTTATAAATTTTATAAATTTGGCTGTCATATGTACAAAAAAGACAAGTACTTAGCACCATGCAATAGACTACCCAGGTGAAAAAGTAAACGCATACTTGATTACACTAAAAAAACACTTAAATACAAATAAGTACATTTGTAGTTCATTCTTATTTTTTGTGCTTAATGAAATTTGAAAAGTTACACACTATAAATGCACTAATTAAAAGTATATTTCTACTTCAGTAGTACTTCATTGCACTTAAAGTATACTAAATACCACTAATACTGAATTTTAGTGCACTGAAATAAAGTATATTACCGCAAAAGTATACAAAAGAGTTTTATTAGTGTATTTCTTAAGTTTGCTTTGAATGCTTTAAAAATGACTTCAATCTTAGCAGACTTTTATATAGTAATCCTAAATTTAAATTAAATTGATTTTATTAAAAATATAATACTAATGTACTAGTTAGTAAATTTTCCTAAGTATACTTAATATAAATGCACTAATTAGCTCTAACACTTAAATTGATTTTAAGTGTAGTCAGATATTTTTTTTTTTGCATTTTGCCCTCTGTTGTCAGATGGTTTGTGACCAGTCTGTGCAGTGACAGTCTTGGCTGTGTCTGAGTCGCTCGTTCCTGTTCTGGATATTCCCTGTCGAGACTGCTTTGGATTACCTGTTGGACTCTTGTCGGAGGACTGGTTTGCAGTCTCTGCGCTACCAAGAAATATTTTTTTCATCTGCTCCCACGGCGTCTGACCCTTGCTATCTTTCCTGCTGCTATTTTTCTTAATTAACTGATATTTGCTGCATTTGCTATGGAATCTGCTTTATTTCAATGTGGCAATACTCTTTAAAGACACCATTAACATGTAGCTTAATATATCATATAAACGGAACATTAAGATCAGTACAATACATTTGAAATAATTATTTAATGTATAAGAATATGAAAGTAATACATTATAAATACATGTGTAATTATACTGAATATGTCTGAATATGTAATTATACAATTGTCTTATTTTAAATAATAAGACTTTTCTATGTCAGATGAGTATATTTAAATGTGTATGACAGATGGGTTCAAGTGTACTACAAGTGGTAGCTAATTTATTTAATACAGGGATAGAATGTTAAAAGTGCATTTTACTTCATATTCATGGCATCTCAAAATAGCACAGTTGAGAACACTTAGATGTTCTTAAGATTGTCGCAAGGAGTACTAAAAAGTTTTCAGCATATCAAGTACAAAATTAGTGCACGAAAATAGATACAATTATGGAAGTGTACCAAGTTTTTTTTGTTGTTGTTGTTGTTTTGGGCACTTTTTTTTCCACCTGGGTAAGTAGACATACACACTTTTCCTTGTTGCAGAGAGTCAGAGCACTGCAGGTATTCTAAGCAAATCTAAGCGATTCTTGCTGCTTGTGATTCTCAAGTAAAGGATTTGGATGTTGACTGGTGCTCTTTTATATGCTAATGTAATTAATTATGGACGTTTACAAGGTGGAGATCTGAAACCATTCAGCTGCGCACGATTTCAAGATAATGATTCATCTAAAAGAGAAGCATATGCACATTTTTTACATGTACGTTTGTTCTCTGAATCACACGTATGCATATTTGAGAAATTACCGTAAGATCAAATGTAGGATGGTTTCTATGCCAGGAGAAAGCTCACTTGTCAGAGAACCACACCACTGCAAAGGGCATGCATGACATTCTAGCAAAAGTCACAGCCTAAAATACACACATAACACTGATAAGGTACAGAAAGAAATGCAACAGAAAGGAGCTTCCTGTTGAGAATGGGGATGGAACCATTGTACTGTCTGACTGTGTGACAACCAGTGTTTGAATGCTGCTCGTGACATTTGATGATCCCTTTCCCATTTCCCCAGAATTCCCTATTGTTTATCCAATAAAAGAACCTAAATTTTAAGAGTGAACCATGTCATATCCCAAATCCTTATTTTCCATTGGTATTCAATGGATTCATGTGTACTTGCATTAATATACATACATTTGGTAACATTAGTTAACCAGTGAAGTTAATGTTATTGTAACCTTATAGTTAACTGTAGTTACCAAAAGTCTGTTGACTAGTCAAAATGATTAATGTAAAGAATTACCCACATATGTTTTTTTTTTATGTTTTTTATATGTTTTTCAATCCATGGGTGAAAGATAACATGCTTTTCCATTTGCATGCAGGCTAATGGAATTGAAAATAAAAAGTGTAGGGAAAAAAGCAGAAACTTCCACAAACTGTTTGCTGCAGAGGTTTTTCTCACTGCTGATTTATCTTAGAAATCAACAAAACTAGCAATTTAAGCCTATCATACCACTTTAGCCCTAAGTGTGGCCCGAAGACACATTTGAACAATTTCAAGATCTCAAATTGTGGCAAAGCAGAATCAAACCCATCTGACAAGTTCACAAAATGAGACAGTTGAGGGTTGGAGATTAAGTGAGGGTAGAAATCACTGGTGAACTTACCCTGTGGGGGCTTTATTAATGTCAGAATTAATAAAACAATAAAGTGGTCATTGATGTCATGGCCTAGAACAGAACATGTGGCCTAGAACAGGAAACCTAGTATTCTTATTATTTATTTATTGTTTGCAAGCAACATAATAGAGGATGGAAGATGTTTTATTAGTACTTTTTTAACGAATATTTTTCATGTATGCTGCCTTACATATCACAGCTCAGGACAATCATTATTGAAGGGTTTGAAACTGTTGTGCCATCAGACTAGAGTTAATTTTGTTACCAAAATCTATGATGTAAAATTGTAACGCTTGCTCGTGGAGTGTGCAAGGAAGCACGGCGCGGCAGAACGGATGCAGATACAGGAATTTATTAAACAAGACAGGATACAGGTATGAATACGACGAGCATGAAACTTTAACAACGAACAAGGACTGGACTGAAACAGAGGGAATATATACAGAGAGAGAACAAGAGGATAATGAGGGTTACACAGGTGATAGACATGACTAATTAACGGACACAGGTGGAGACGGTGAACTAATAATGACGAGGGATCAAAACAAAGAGCACATGACTAAACTGACAGGACAATAACAAAAGAACATGTGACAGATGACAGAACTAAATGAAAACAAGGAACATGTGACAGGGACAGGACTGGGGAACAGGATAAACAGAGAAACAGATAGACATGAAAACAGACATGATTATGACAAAAATGTTCATCGACAAGTGTTTTTTTTTGTTTTTTTTTAAGTTGAGACCATTAAACAATAACTGACTATTTCAACATGCATTATTGTTGACAAAAAAAGATGACACTAAAATGTATTTAAAAATATAAACTTTACCAAAATCTCTTTATTTTTGTTAAAAAAAGACCAAATTTTACAGACTGCTGCACAAGCCTCTACCACAAGCTTTTATGTTTCCTTTTCTATCTATACTGTGGAAGAAGTACACCAACAAACACTACAGCTGGAGTTTAGCAATCTTGGTTACACTTTATTTTAAAGTGTCAGTATTACAATGTAATTATACATTTAAGTACTGAGTAATAACAAATAACTACTTACTATTGGACTATGGCTGGGATGAGGGTTTGGTTTAGGGTTAGTTGCATGTAATTAAACATAATTTCTAGTTATTACTATAGTAAATGCATGCAACATATGTAACAATGACACTAAAATAAAGTGTTACTGCAATCTCCATTTGAGATGTTCTGATTAAATGAAAGCAAGTCAGTCTGTGTTATTTCAGGAGCCACTGGCACTGTTTGCTGTGACAAAAGTAGACCGAGAGAGTGTACATTTATATGAAAAAAGCCTATAGTAAATCAGACTACACTAGATAAAGTAAATAAACCATGATTATAAATTTTATTAAAATAATCATTATCAGTTTAACCATTATGCAGCATGATGAAAATGTGATAAAGTTTGCATTGACTAAAACTAGACTAAAATGCCCAGGTATTTGGTCAACAAAAATTTGACTAAACAAAAACAGAACAAGGTTGACTAAATATAATTTAAATAAAGTACATTTAATACAGGACTAAGACTTAATAATAATAATAATTACAATAGCTGACAAAATAAACACTACATCATCAGACAATCAACACATGATTAGCTAAAAAAAAAAAAAAAAAAAAATCCTGGAATTTATTTCCACACATCAACAAAAGGGCAACATGCAGGGCATGTATTGCCTGGCCTGTATGTGCCAGCCAAGTAACTGTCATTGAAATGGGAATTGGAATGGGAACAGATAGCTTTCTCAGAGTATTATAGACTTCCTTGTTTCCACACGCTTGTAAGTTTTGACAAGGGCTGTTGTGTCTTTCAGCAAGTGACCTATTATTCAATAAATGAACAGATGTAAAAAAAAAAAAAAAAAAAGTACAGGAGAATGCCAAATGTGAAGTGAATTTGGGTCCAGCTGTTATAAGAGAAGCTGTATGTCTCTATTTGTTTTAGTGGCACATGAATGCTAGGGGAATCATGACACATTGTTGAGTGGGTGAAGAGAATGAAGTGCTTTACAGCATCATCCTCCTCCTCTCCAGTCAGTGCCCACAGAGCCCTGACTGCTAGAAGCCCCTAATGAGCCACCACTAATGGTTGCCGCTGGTGCCTTTACCAAGATTGCAAGCTTTGTTACGCAACTTGCCTCCCAATCAAATTGTGCATCAACTGAATAATTAGCTGTAGCATTATAATCACATATTGGGCTATGATGTTATTGATGTCTATTCATGTCACTGTGCCATACATTTTCAGATTTTTGCCTGGTGTACATTAAAATTGGTGGAAGAAATTACGTAGACTTACACTGAAGGAGGGACCTGAGCCATATCAATACTCCACAATATCTTGGAGACTTAGGGTTGAGATTTGATTTTAACATGGACCAATAATCAACTAGCAACCCCATTTTGCATGCTCAAACAGTGCTCACATCGGCACAGTCACTTAGTGAGTATGCATAATCAGTAACTCAACAGTGCTAGGTTGGGAAGGCAGATGTGAAAGAGAGCATGCACGTCATGAAAGTTTAAACGCAAACGGTTCTTTGTGTAGCGATACCGCTTCGCCTATGCTTGTTAACAGCTCTCATGACAGAAATGTGGAATACAGAAGAAAACTAATCGAAGCAGAGAGGAGACAAAACTTTGAAACTGCCTGCAGCGAGGAGCGTATTCTTTTAAAACTGGTCCGGTGACTGGTGAGTGGGAACTGTGACTGAAAAATTTGAAATGGCATTTGAAAAGAGTCTGTCCGTGTTCGTGGTGATTATGACAGGAGTATATGTGGGAAATAGAAGAAAACTATTCAGAGAGAAGCGAGAACTTTGCAACTGACTGCAGTGAGGTGCATGCTCTTTGAAATCTGGAGAGATTTCCTGGAGTGTTTTCTCTCACATCCAAATCATTCAAACAGTGGCAGGTGACTATTGAGGGGGAACTGAACAAGCCAGAATTGGTGCTTGAGAGGAGGGATTATAAATGCTTTAAACAGAGAGGAAAATCCTGTAGTTATTTAAAATCAAACTTCTGAAAAGCATCCTTGTTTAACTGCTGTTCAGTTGCCATACTTTACTGCAGTTTTCTCAATCACATGCACATACACATTCTTTTTATTTTTGCCAATATTTTTGTTCGTTTCTTGCTGTGCTTGCTTATCAATAAATGTTCACCTTTTGATTATTACCGCTGCCTTTATTTTTTTTTCTGTAGTAATTGTGTTTATGACTTTAATTACCAACCCCTTTTGGCTTCATTTTAACTCAGCAGTATAGTAGCAACAGTTAACCTGACCCAGCAGGGTCAAAATTACCTTTGTGATTGAGCACTGAGTAGGCAAAATGTGTTGTTTTTAACCTATTATTTTTTTTTTTTTTATAGTTAAGGCAGCAGACTTCTTGTCTCGTTTCTGTATCAAGCAATGACTTTGTAGGCAACATTTGGGCATGAACGTAACTCCCAAAACTGATTTCGACAGGCTTTTGAGACAGCATAAAGGCCCATTCACACCAGGGATGATAGCTATAAAGAGAACCATAATGGTTATACTATGTATGCGTTAACGAATGATAAAGCTCTGTTTATTCTAAGTGCACGCTGCAGGTTTGACGTTTGCCGCATGAACTCTTTAAAGCAGAATGGATTATGATTGTCTATCAGTGGTTTTATCGTTCATCAGCTGCAAAACAAACAAACAAAAAAACATTCTGAAAATGATCCAATTATATCATATCTCTGTGTCATTATCATTATAATTGTGGCGTGGAATCTACTATTCTTTTATATTTAGAATGATTTTTATAACTATATATTTATCATTATTGATAAATATATATTCGTTTTTGGTATTATTGGTGTTAATTAAACAAATATTTAATTACTGCAATACTAATTTCTTGCTAAATGAAATCAAAAGTTGAATAAGTTATTCAAAAACATGCATTTACTGCCACTTTCAGATGGCATTTTATTATTATAATTTTTTTTTTTTTAGCTCAGTCGGACAGTGAGACATTGGCAGCAAAGGACACATCTATACTGCCTTTAAAAATCAATAAGATGAAGTTATCTCAGCAGACAGGATGTGACTTGATCATAGGATTGGGACTTGCCTTGTTACCTTCCTATCTCCATATGATGCCTGTGGAGACAACATTTTTCAGCCTTTGGACACAGTGAGAAGTTGTGTTCAAAATCGCCCCTTATACCCTCAATCACTCTTCCTTACATTACTCTACTATTATAGTTCACTTGAAGGAGTAAATGAAAATGAGTGAACGAATTTGGACACTAAGTCTGCATACGAAAACTGAAAAATGCTGCCTTCAGAGGACACCCAAGGGTAGGGAGACATCAAGGCAAGTCCGAATCCAATGTTAGTTTCACTCCCTTCCACTTTAGATACCTTCATCTGATCATTTTTTGAAGGCAGCACAGATGTATCCTTCGCTGCCTTTGATATCAATCCTGTGTGTATCATAATTTCTTTTCATGACTGTTAAGCTAAAAAAGAAAGATGCCATATGAAAGTTACGGTTGGTGGTCAGTTTGTGTATAAATCTACTTTTTTGACCAATGTTTTCCACTTTTGATGTCATTTCTACCAAGAAATTAGTTTTGTAGTAATTGAATGTTTGCTTGGTTGTCATCAAAGCTCTCTCTATTTGCTGTAGACCATTAAATCTTTACGCTGGCTCCGAAGTCTGTCCGAAATCAGTTTTGTGAGGCGTCAACAAGTCAGCTGCCTAAGGTTTTGGATTCAGCCAGAAGGGCTGCCACTTTTGCACAGTTTGTGCATGCTGTTTAATAATCATTTGAAACTTAGCAAAATGGCAGCTCCAGTAGTAATGAAAAGATTTATCTTGAACTCTATCATGGAAACTAGCATGTATAACCCTTATTTGGACAATTTAATAATCAATTAAAAAGGAATTTATACCTGCATAATATTATGCTGTACCCACATTGGACCAGCGGTTTGGAAAACGGTAGGATGATTCAGCTGTGGGCGCCATCTCGACATGGGAATTATGCCGTCACAGTGCATTATGCGTATCCCTTAGCTGTTGAGTGTACATCAGTTATTGTGGAAATTATGGAATTGAATGAGTGCACTCAATAACATCAACTATGGTTTTGGACATTACCACAAATGGCTGTCCCCTTAAATAGTGCTCTATTTAAGGCTATGGGAGGTGATTTCGGAAACAGCCAGAGTTTTGCTCCAACCATGATCAAACACACCTGAACCAGCCATTTTTCAATTGACTTTTTTAGACAAGTTTATTTAAAGTTACTCTATGGAATTCTGAACTCAACATGGTTCAGACATAAAATCGTATTTAACTGAAGTTTTTCAGTTGTGCTTTGTCACTTCCCTACTGTGGATTTTATTTTTAGCTAAATAATTCATCCTCTGTAGTGCACCTTTAAAAAAAAAAAAGAAAGTTACATTGAGGATTTTTTTGTACTTTTGAAACATGCTTAGGGATCAGACAAAGACATGTCTATTCTGTCAGATGAGAACAGCTCAGCATGTGCGTTCAAAGCTGGGATTATCTAAACAGTATAGGATCCTGCTTGCATTGAAGAAAAGGGCAGCTGAGACCTGAGTGAGCAGAGGCTCTTTTCCTCAGAGTGAGTCAACACCGCACTGCATCTTAAGCAGGAAATATCTGCAGGGCCATGGCGTAATGAAACAAGGTGCCAACGGTACGTCATTGTTCAGCTTTAAAGGGCACCGCAGAAGCCCAAGACAACAGAGAGAACAGAAATAAATTTCAGCTGATAGCAACTGCTGTCTCCTCTGAAATCACGTCACTAAAGTGCAAAGTACAAGATAGGTACAAAAGCTCCAGCTCAGAGCCACTTGTATAAGATTCAGCCATGGATGGTCTGCTCTCAGATGGGTCTTTCCCAAAGAGACAGACACAGGGGTCTTTTAAGTTTCTGTGGGCAATAAAGATTTCAGTGTCTCTTATAAATGCAATAAAACACTGGGAATATACAAAAAATGACATATATATTGCACTATCCGATTATATCCAATAGGCTCTTTGGAAAAGCATACCTGTGACAACATTTCTGCAAAATGGTATTGTGTTGCCTCTTGTGACACTTTCAAGGTGAAATGTCCAGCGAGTGGTGCTAAAAGTGTGTTCAGTTTTATCCAAAACAGATGTGTGTGAATCTGGCAGTGTTTTATTACATTGATTGTCATATGTATCACAGCAATTTGTAAAACAAATGTCCGATGAGTGGCTCTAAAAGGTTAATGGTTTACTGTTTGAAAATAACATACCACTTACAGTAAATCCCTATACGTAATCGATAGAGTTAACAAAATCAAACGAAAGCAAAAAACAAAACAACAAAAAAACAAAAGAGAGTGAAAGAAAGTGCTATGCTTCCTACATTTCCTGTACTGAAATTCAAACCTGCAACCTTTGGGTGTTACGTGACGTGTAGCTCAATGAACGCACAAAGATGAGGGATAACTGAAAGTCTCTTTTAATGAGTAAAGCCAGGAATACAGGAACACAGCATACACATCCAAATACTAACGAGAACGGACAAAGAGTGAAGGAAACACAAGGGTATGAATACAGACACTAATGACAAGGACACAGGTGAAAGACATAACTAGACAGGGAAGGAAAACTGGGTCACACGAGGATCACAAGACAGGGCAGAGAGACTGACAGATAAACACAGACTCTAACATTGGGTTACAAGTACAACACTCTAACCATTAAGCCACAACTGCCCCTTTGTGCAAGGAACCACACAAATAGGTAAAAGTACTTTTTTTTTTCTCCAATGAACTTATGCTGTTGTATGGCTGTTCCCCTTTGCCATGCTTGATATGTCAGCCAGACATCCCACAGGCCTTTAGGGGGACATATAGACCATTAGTAAGAAAAATATCTCTACACTTGAGGAAAATGGCAGCCGTTTAATTCTAGCCCTGCCTTTATGCACTTAATTCTCTATATGGCCACTCCACCTGGGTGCAATCACACTAGATTTTAAGCATTCAAAATTATTGATGGACATTCCTATGGGAAACAGGATATGATCATGCACTCTGGGGTTATGCTTTTAATAAATAATAGCAAGTAATATAAAATGTAAGAATATACAGTACTATTGATTGCACTTTCCTACAACACTGCAAGCCATGGAGCTTTGAAGTTTGTATTCTCTGTATCCAGTCAAGAGGTCAATCTGTGACATTTAGATCTTCTATTGATTAAAAGTCTTTTCATTGCCTGAATTTACAGGTCAAAGATGGCTAGATAAGCAGTAAATGATAAAGCTTCACCATTGTATGTCTCCGTTCTTGCTTTTCCACTCACCATTCAGTCCTAGAGGGCCACTCTCTTGCAGAGTTCAGCTCCAACCCTAATCAAACACACCAGAACAAGCTAATCAATGTCTTCAGTATTACTAGAAAGCTACAGGCAGGTGAGTTTTATCAGGGTTGGAGCTAAACTCTGCAGAACAGTGACCTTCCAGGTCCGAGTTTGCCCATTCCTGAAATAGAACCTATTACCACCCCATAGCGAGTTCACCATAGTCAAATCCTGCTCCTAAAATGTCAATTCCCACACTTCCAGCTGAGAGGAGATCTGTTAACTTTGCTGTAGGGAAAATAAAAGGGATTTTTTTTTTTCCCAAACACCATAGAAAAAAGAAGATTATTGTGACTTTTTATTTCACAATTCTGACTTTTTTCACATAATTGTGAAATGTAATATCGCAATTGCGAGTTATAAAGTCAGAATTGTGATATATAAAGTCAGAATTGAGAGGTATAAAGTCAGAATTGTGAGGTATAAAGTCAGAATTGCGAGATATAAAAAAAAGAATTGCGTGATATAAATTCGCAATTGTGAGTAACAAAGTCAGAATTCTGCCTTTTTTTTCTCGCAATTGCCAGTTTATATCTCTCAATTCTGACTTTATAACTTGTAATTGTGACTTTATATCTCGCAATTGTGACTTTATCACAATTCTGAGAAAAAAGTCAGTATTGCGAGTTAAAAAGTCGCAACAATCTTTTTTTTCAGAGGCAGAAACGGGCTTCCATAAGTTCCTTCATCTGAAGAGACATGTTTACTTTTCTGTAGCCATAATTTCAGACTCCTTTGTGCATCACCTAACCATTTTAGCACAATCCATTTCCTTTTCAAATGTGAAAAAATTGACATCTGAAGGCTGACCCATACTCAGAATTGGTCCTCTGCAATTAGTACAACATTTAGGACTAGTGAATAGTGAACACACACACACAAACCTGGAGCAGTGGGCAGCCATTCTTGCTGTGGTGCCCTCGGAGCGATTGGGAGCTAAGTTACTTGCTCAAGGGCACATCAGTGATTTCCTGCAGGTATTGAGATTTGAACTCGCAACCTTACCAATCTGACTCTCTAACCATTAGGCCACAACTGTCCCCGTGTACACATGTACACATCTTTTAATCCAAAACAATTAAATCAGCCTAGATTTTTACTCTTATTCATTCTTTAGTGACAGATGTTGTACTGCCTCCATAAACCCAAGATTGTCTACCTTACTGGCATCAACGACAGACAGATGACATCACAGCGAGACTACATGTGTCCCCCAGACTGCTCTCTCAGCCAGCTGGTCCTGACAGCTTGTCCAACATAGAACTACATGTCTCTGCAATTTAAACTTAAGCCTTGCTTTAGTACACCAAATATTTATGAGACACAGCTTCATTTGGTCTGCTGACAGTCTTCAAGCTTTCAGTACAGCTTTTATTATAATATAATAACATAATACAAATAATGCAACTAAATATTTTGAATAGCAGATGTGAAAAACTGTCAGTCTTGATCTGAGGAAATGTCAGTTCTGGCGTGTGCTCAATTATTACTCTGAACGGAGACAAACAGTTCAACACATTCTGATACACAAAAACTTGGTAAATACAGATTTATCTGAACAGTCATTTGGTTGACTATAGAAGGAAAATGATATTTTAGTGCAACATTCTATTGTAAGCTCAATATTGTTGTGCTAGTACTTACTAATTTGTAAATCAAAGTTTCTTGTTAATTAATAGTAGGTACTAGAATATTAATACTGCATTACTCATTTGTTCCTATGCAATTCATTACTGGAACAGCATTCTAAAGTGTTACCCTATTAACTCCTTGCTGTGTAAGAACCAAATATAAATCAATCATACATAAAGACAAATTATCTTTATTGAGAATGAGTTTCCGATTTCTTGTCAAGCAACGTGAGGTGTCTCTCATTTATCAAACATGAGAGTTGCTGGAAAAAAAACGGCCTCCGGCTGTCAAACCCATAGCATCCCCTGAGTGGAAACTGAACGCCTCCCCTTTTGGATTCATCTTCTGTTCTTCCCCAATAGCTGCTGTGTTTTGCTATGCTGGTAAAGTTTATTAAGCTCCCCGCCTTTTTGCAATTCCCTGCACACTAGACCCTCTGGCAACAAATGACACAAAATGTCCTTTTCATGTTTGGGGAACCTTAGGCTTTAGATGCTCACAGTAAAGTGTCACCTATTTATCTGAGAGATGCTTTTATCCAAAGTGACTTGCAGTGCTTTCAGGGTGTACTTTTATCAGTATGTGTGTTCCCTGGGAATTGACATATGACTTTGGTGTTGCTAGCACCATACTTGATACTATACGATGCATGTTGGAACTTCCGGGTCCACAGTCCATGTGACTGCTTCTAAGATGCCCACCAAAAAGCAGTGTTTTAGTCAAAACCAGCTCATTTGAGACCTGAGTAGGTTGAGTCCAATTCAAGAATAAGACCACGTGACCATAGAGTGTTTTCATGACCGATTTATTTAAATATACATTAAATAATTATGAAATCACTAAAGGGTTAAAAAATAATATATAATAATAGTGTTCCTCTCTAGATTTCTATTTTATAACTAACAACTATGAACATTTTTTTCATGTCACGCAGCTAACATCTTTCCTTATTAAGTACATAAAACCTGATACATTTTAGTAAGTTGTACTCTATCTTTCATATCTTCTGTCTTTTGCATATCTTCTGATGTTTATTCATGTATATCTTGTGCTACAACTAGTATTAAATAAGAGATGATCAGTTTACTCTGGTTCTATGATGCTGTTTGAACAGAGTCGATGAGACTTTTTTTACTATCAAAAAAATAAAATAAATAAATAAACAAGCACAAAGCTTATTGCGAATAGCCTATTGGATGTGAGGCTTGCTTTAAAGTTCATTGTTTTGTAAAACAACCCTGATAATTATTAGATTTGTTTAAGCGAATTAACTGGTCTCAGGAATAAGTCAGATTTCACTTTCAAGAGAGAGTCCATAACAAGACCGTGAAATATCCGATCTGGTCTTGAGAGGTAAATGTTCAAATCATGATGATCTGTTACATTTGTTAACACTGTTATAGCCCTATCATAATCAAAATTAGCCCAAGTTCAGGGGTTTAAAAATTATTGGTCTGATAAATAAAATCCAATGCCTCAATTATTAAAAAAAAAAAAAAAAAAAACACAATTATGGTCACTATAACAGCATTCAATTGGTTACAGAGGACAGGAGCGAATGAGAAAACAAATGCACAATTTAAATCATGAAAGTTCAATTCGAATTTATACATCTTTTGTAATAACAAAAGTTATTTTTTGTCGTTTTCTTCCCCAAATGCAAATTTAACAAGCTATCATAAGGGAAAACAATATATTCATTATCAAGAATAATCAAATCAATAAACATTTACACCCCTATAAGTTATTCATCATTGGTGGGAACTGTATATATAGTGATTTATTTGAGAAGCTGGAGAAGAATAGAAGTATTTTCGTGCCACAATTCTGCATCTGCAAAATTATATTTTAAGTGTGCAAAAGAGCACTGATTGGAAATACACGCTGGTTTGGAAACATCCATTTTTATCTGCCTCATCTCTGATTCTCTGGAGTTATGGCATACTGTAACACTACAGAGCAGTTGAAGATTAGAGAGTACAGAGAGCAGGAATGAGGGCACTGAGCAAGTGAAACTGTGCACTGGGAAAAGACAACTGTGTACACTTAGCTTTTTGGTTGCAAAATTGATTTTCATTCAAAATACTTCTTTGAAAGATTATAATTTTTTCTCAAAAGTTAAGTTTGCACGCATGCAAAATGCTCTTTTGTGTGCTCAAAGAACAGTATGACCTTGCCACACAAATCTTGTAGCACAAATATAACTCCATAGAGAGGCGTATCCACATGCGTCACACGCACTTCAGTTGGCTGTCTCTTTCTTGTGTTCATGTTTATGTTTGTTCCTATGTCATCAGTTTCTATCCTACAACCCTTTGTTTCAAATGCTGAGAGCTCTCTCTCTCTCTCTCTCTCTGTCTCTCTCTCTCTCTCTCTCTCTCTCTCTCGTTTGAGTGTGTGTGTATGCATTGTGGCACTACCCATGATGACTCACACTGCCCTCAGCACTACACTAGTGGAGCCTGTTGTCAACACAGACAATTGCAGGAGGAAAATTGCAAAAGAGCAATGATTTTCCTCTGAGAATAATCCTCTGGAGACCATGTTTTCTGGGATTTGTTCTGTGGTTCAGCTCTTTGATTATCTCTTATCCTACTTGTTATAATTTTCCCATGAGTGTCTTTGTTAAATTTCACTGGGATTTCAACAGCTGGTACGGAAGTTATGAGCTGGAGCAGTCAGCGCTCTCTTGCCTGTCAAATCCATCCCCTTCACCATGAACAAACATTGCTACGCAGTGTAATGAAGGCTACACGAGACAGAAAACCCAACAGTTTGTTGTGCAAGTTTTTTGTAAATTTGGTCCATTTAGCTCAATCCAGGATGTATACTATAATTCAAAGGACAAAATGCACCATAAAGTAGTCCATACATACTGACAGACTTGCTAGAGTAAATTATTTGGTCTGTAAAGTAACTCTTTTAAAGATAAAACACTGCAGATATAATGACATTCAACATCATCAATCCTGGTAGAATGTGTTTTAACGTTCCATACCTTAATATACAAAAAAAAAAAAAAAAAAAAAAAAAAATTATATATATTATATATATATATATATATAAAGATTAAATTTGCAAGCTCCACTGGTGTTTTTGGTGAATATACAGTACCACTTATATTTTTAACTGCTTGTCACTATATTGTATGACTTAGAAAACAACACACTATTTGCTTTCATTACAATGAAAATATAAAGCAGTTTGGCCATTCCACCACAGATGTACACAATTAATTATAATACATTTTCTTAAAAGGTCCTAAATTACACAATAAAAAAATTGCATAAAGAGGCGTGTTAAACATGTTAAATGATCCAATCTGTTGATTGTGAAGTCAGTGAGACTGAGTAAGAATATCCCACATTAAATTTTAAATCACTGCAGAGAGCTTATTATCCAAAATTGTGTGGAATGGTTTTAGACATTACAATTATTTAAACAGAGCTGAGAATACTACATTCTTATCAGTAGCTAAAATAATCAAATTAGCCAAAATATTAAATAAATGAACGCATATGGTTCAGGGATGTGTAGAACTTTAAATGACAGGTGTTTCAATTCTGGCAGATTTTCAGTGTAGCTATCTGCAGATTCTGCCTGAAGCTGCCATTCATTTACCCCCATAAAAGCTTTTCTTTCTGTCAATTAGTTGCCGCTGAGGGGGTGTGATGGGCAATTTGCTTCCCAGGGTGAGACACAATAGCCAGGCACAAAGCATTCAAATAATTCCAGAAACTACCAGATTTACAGCAGAATGGAATGGTGCTTTAATTACTTACGCGTTACAGATCATCTCTGAAGTCTTACATCAAAATGAAGATTGGCTTTCATAAGTGTCAATTTCTGAAAAAGAACTTCATACTTTTGTTCATTTTAAATGTACATCTCTGAATATTAGTGACAGTTGGATCACCTGAGAATAGAGATTTGAGGGTTACCATGCTTAATTTGTCCAGTTTTTATGTATTGTTATTATTTTAATGTGTACATTTAAAGATAACCAAATGGCCAAACATTAACTCATTTTGACAGACTTGAGAAAAGACTGATTTTAATTGTGTCTTGCAGATATCCGTGGATTGCAGGTCTTTCTGGACCAGACATCAAGACAAGGTTTGGATGTGTCTCTGCAGCGAGTGGATAGGAACATCAGTGGCGTGTTTTCCAGTTTGTTCACCTCCATGCGCACAGAGGAACTCAACCGCTACAGGGACACTCTCAGAAGGGCCATTCTACTTTTGAGCCCGCGTGGAGCACAGGTCTTCATCCATCAGGTTTGTGTTCTTATTACTGTAATTCTAGCACAGAGTGGTCACCGGGGTAAGATTAGCTAGTAGGTAAGTTGTCTTACCTCTGGTAACCAGTTATCATTTGACTAGGGGTGTACCAATTTACTTGATTTCTTGATGCATCAATTACAAACCTTGCCGGTGCAAATGCATCGGTCTCGAAATATGGATGAATAATGAATCATTTGTTTTTGTCACTAATCAGTTTGAAATGCTAAAAAACTGAACGAATTTTAAGTCAAACTCGCTCAAACCATTGATAAAGCTGCCAACTCAATCTATGGTGAAATGCTTTCATTGCATTTGAACGCCCAAGTACGAAAAAATGCCTGTCTTAGCGAATATTCGAGTAAACACAGATTATGTTGGTAAATGTGCATTAGTTAAAGCAGGGGTGTCAAACGTAGTTCCTGGTGGGCCACTGTCCAGCACAGTTTATCACCAACCCTAATTAAACACCACCTGAACCGGCTAAGCAAGGTCTCCAGGACTACTAGAAACTTCTAGGCAGATGTTTTGGTGCAGATTGGAGCCAAACTCTGCAGGATAGTGGGCAGAGTTTGACAAGTTTCTTAAAGTAAGAGCAGCCTAATATACCTGCTGCTGTCGATGTTCTTTATGTTATTTAAATTATAAAGAAAAAGAGAATCACTTTTCTTGGCTGAATAACTAATCAATTCAAGTTTAATTAATACAGTGTATGTTGTTTTATTTTACATTTGATTATTCAGTTTCTGCAGTATTTATTGTTATTTATTATATATTGAATACTACTCAAATCATAAATCAGAATTTGCAAAAACTCATTAAGGAATTGTACCGGCAGCCTATGAATTGTGAATCAAATCAATTTGCTGTCTTCCTAAAGATTCACACCCCTACATGTGACAATCAAAGCCCTTTATAGAGAAAGCCATCTTGCCATTGCACATTCATTTTGAGTTTCCATACAGCAAGTCAGAAATGTTTGTGACAGATATTATCCTATAAATAATTTAGCTAAAGATTAATCCTGATTTTCCAAATGGTGTCAGTTGGGTGACATTGTTGTAAGCATCTGCCATAAAACACATTTTTTATTATATTTACTTTTCATACTGCAAATCCTGAAACAAAATATAGGCTATTAGTATTTACTATATATTCATTCTCTTTTGTCTCTCCCTTGAGTAAAAATGTTTTCATTATGCCCTACAAAACCTGTCACTTTTGTTGTTGCATCCCTCCATAATGACAGTACAAATGACCTGACAGGCTGGCACACCTTCACTGTCATTATCTCAGCATCTGAAGTACACTCCTCTACTGATCTGAGGTCATACACATCTGTTAACATCACACATTGATCTTAACAAGCTCTGCGGGATCTGTTCTGGAATCAGTCACTCATGCTGGCGGGATGCCCATCACCGCTAAAAGCAAGAGTATGACTTCCTCATGCAAATGGATTATGCCATAAGACAATAGTCAGCTGTCTGTAATCTCCTGTGCTCGTGGGAACTCATGTGATTTTTATTAGATTAGCCTTTGATGCTGCATCCCTTTGACTGTAAATATGAGCGAAATACAGATTAGATGCTGCAGTTTGGATGGAGTGTGGTTTTTACATACAATCAATGAGTGATGAAACGCCTCAGGTTACGCATGTAACCATGGTTCCCTGAGAACAGGGAACAAGGTGCTGCATCAAAGTGCTTGGGGAACTGCCTCCACAGGAACCGGTGTCTGAAACGCATCTTTGCAATATAATATTGACTGGTGACAGCCCATGACATCATAACGGTGTGACCTGTAAGTATATAATGGGCATCTAGATAACATGTCATCCACTTATCGTCTAAAGGGACTGTATGCAGTCGGGCCCCAAGGCATGGCTAAGAGATGCAGCGGCTCATTCCCTGTTCTCAGGGAACCACGGTTACTAGAGTAACCGGAGACGTTCCCTTTCAAAAGGGAACTTGCGCTGCGTCAAAATGCTAGGGGAACAATATACCCATGCTAAGGGGAGTGCATGCCAACGTATGACAGTGACATCTGTCAGAATCAAGCAATTTCAACAAAAACACAAGACCCACTCTCCCTACGGGTCAAATGAGCTGTCAGTGACATCACTTCCTGCGGTCAAAGCCCCCATGCTATAAGCCTCAAAGAAGGCTCCCATATGTTGCACATAGGGCCCTGCCAAGGCCACTCAAAAGACTGAACCAACAACTTAAACAGAAGGGGTCCCTTTCAGGGAGTGTGGCTAGGGAGCCCGAAGGAACCCCAGCCAGTTACTTCTCAGGGGAATGGAGTCAACCCAGAATGGGGAGGTTGACCTGGCTTCTAGCTGTACTAGTAACATAGTCTGCCAACAACCTGTCTGTTTCCTCAGAAACAGTCTTTAGGCACAGAAGTCTCACAAAGACACATCCAGAAAGAAAGACTGCAGAAAAGGCACTAGACCAACACGACTCCGAGGGGAGTTACTCTGCTCGATCCCTAGATCTACAAAGCAGGTATGTTTCAAGGCACTAAGGAGGCCGTGCACTCTATAAGGGAACCCTCGTGAGGGGAGTGCTCACAGCCTAAGGGCTGATCTAACTGGGAGGCCTCGAGAGAAGCCTTCAACCTCTGACCAGACTTAGGGAGCTAAGTACTCAAACCCACCCTCAGAATGAGGAGAGTACAAGCTCGACCTATTAGGTCGACCAGGCTATTGGCTAGAATACGAAGGTGAACTAGGTTAGCCAAGCCAGCAACATTTAGTAGCACGTATTCGTGCGGTCGGAGGTATCGACTCATACCCATATTCCTTCCACAAACCCTACACAGGGAACAGTAGTCTAAAGAGAAAATACTTCAGTTTTTAAATATTAAACAAGACCTAAAACAGTTCATCTTGCGGCCACAGGCTGGCAACCTAACGCCATGGAACACGTGATGGTTGACCACCCTTCAAGCCTGAAAGGGCATTCAGAATATGGGTTCTTCCATGCCCCCTCAACATCAATATGCAGGTAAGGAAGGAATGGAAGGCTCACTAAAGCTGTAAGATTATGGCCAGAGAGAAACCAATTGTCATTCTTTTTGAATGCGCACGGCCTCTCTCCTAATGCTCTGACATGGAAACTGTAATCTGACTGCAGTGCGTTCCATAATCTCCAACAGCTCATCATACGCAGTACAGGGTGGCTGAGAGAATTAAGTCATTCACTCACCCTCTCTATCCTCATCAGCCATCTCCTGCTTGGCTGGAAGAGCACTCACTGCTGGAATTGTAGATACAGATTGCAACGCAACCTCTCCCAGCTGGTCACTCTCACGAGCGGTCACACCCCTCTCGAACTGTTCGGCAAGCTCCATCTGAACGCCCCATGATCTGAGTCTCCACTCTGCCTCAGTGTGAGCGGGACTTGAACCTACAGGCCCAGATGCTGAACTCTCTTCCCTCAAGAAGAGACCTAGTGAGAATGAAACATTCTTAAAGTAAAACCCTCACAGTTTGCAAAGGCAGCTCCCTCGAGAATCTCCGGTAGAAGCTCTTCCCCCACACAGAGAATGCACAGCTCGTGTGTGTCAGCTGGTGTCAGATAACGATGACACAGATCCACACACTTAGAAAACCTTCTAGTTTCTCTGTGCGTTTCATAATTACCACAATAGCGTTTCACACATAACAGTCCCTGAATTCTAGGATGACATGTTATCTAGACGCACCTTATATACTTACGGGTCACACCGTTATGATGTCATGGCTGTCGCCAGTGATATTGCCAGGATTAGATATGTGTTTCAGACACCGGTTCTTGCGGAGGCGGTTCCCCTATCGCCTTAACACAGCGTGAGTTCCCTTTCCAAAGGGAACAAGAAGGATGGATGGATGGATACATGGATGGAAAAAATAAAACAGAAAAAAAAGACTGACAAAAAAGTTAAATAGACATAAAGAAATAGACATAGATATAAAAGTGTCACTATACTAACCAGTTTATGACTCCCAACACAGATATTTAGGTATTTTAAGTTGTGTCAATTTTTAGATTGTTTACATTTAGACTTTTTTTTATCATTTTAGCCGATAATGCTTCAGGGGGCAAATACAAAGGATTTAAAGTTAGCTTCAGCCGTGTTTTTACCGCTGTGCACTGTTGGCATAGCCTGTTGTCATGTTCTTCTGTCATCTGTGACAGGCTGTGCTTCCCTGCCATCAGCACTCAGATGCCACTTGAGGTCTTTCTTAAAGACATGTTTTTGTTCCTTGACTGATAACTCACTTCTTCAGTTTAGCCCACAACGGCATTGCACATCTAACTCCAAGACAAATAACTCCAAGTTCACTGAGCTCAGTGACTGTGAGTGTGCTTATTATCAGTTCAGCTCAGGATCTTGAATTCTGATCATAGATTATTACAAATCTGACATTCTTACAGTTTCCTCCTGCTGTATGTATTGTGTGAGTTTCTTTGATGGGGGATTTGGTGTAATAAATTGCTCAAATGGATGACATATATTCACAACTGAATCATATATCACATTATAATGATTAATTATGAATATCAATCAACCACGAATGTAATTCGGCATATATGGATAATAAATTACAACGAATTTAGAATTAATTTTAGAAAGACTGGTCTGTTTTGTCCAGCAGAACTATCAGTCTGAATTTCTTATCAATTCTAGAAAAGAAGTTTTCTTCTCTGGCCACGAAAAGAAAACTTATTCTAGTACTTAAGAATATAGCTAGCGAAATCAAAGTGTTAAAGGGACTTGGTTTATATATGAGTTTCAATCAGACAATCAAGCGTGAATACAATGTGTTTCAATCAAGTGTGAATACATTAATATATGAATAAACGATATATAAAAGAATACATACAACTAAATCTAAACAGCATACAATATAATAACGAAAGTAAATTGAGGAAAGAGGTTGATCAAAGAAGGCAAGATTACAAACAGTTAAACCTTTTGAGAGCCAGCAACGAATTTGCTTCAGACAATCAAATTAAAGCGCATCGAAATTAATTCAGATACTTGGATTAGTACTTTGGTACTGTGGTGAATGCCCTTCAAAACTTCAGTGCGTGGAGGTGGAGATTCGATTGGTCTCTTCCTGAGGTCGAATCTTCAGCGGAAGTTTCAAAACGGAACTAACTCTTCACAAAATGCCGGAAAATAAAAGAAGAAGGTCTCGTCTATTTTTAAAGCATATATACATTCTTACACTTGAATATGAGCATTTAGAGTAAAACTAACAAATCTAACAGATGTAACTGAGCTTGGGTAATATGGAGGCATGCATACACTCAGGAAAAACACTTAGGAATATTCATATTTTAATGAATGTCTCTGTGTGTACGTGGTCTTCTTAGTGGTATTCTTGTCCCACAAGCTCTGGGCTTATGTGGGGGGAAGAATTTGATCAGAGTTTATTCCGATCTTTTTGAAGTCAGAGAGACTTCAAGTTAGGGATCTGTTTAACATCGACACATAACCGTTCAAAAGGTTAAAAGCTTTTCCTAAAACCTAAAAATGAATTGATCATCAGTGATCCAGTCCAGGTGCTACACTGGTAAATTGGTTTTGACACTGCAATATCGCTAGGTCTAGAAATTGTTCTACTTTCCCATCATTTTGATCTTGTAAAACCGAGGGAAGATTGTTCTTAATTTGGGACTGTACAAGTATTCTTCACTTGTAGAAGTATTTTTGAGGCACTGTGATGTGTGTAAAGTTTTATTTAATGCATTTGCCTAATGCCTAATGCATTTTTTTTATCAACACTTGATTGTGGGTAAGTTAAATTTAAAAAAAAAGCATTTTGAACATATGAACGAATCTTTTTTTTTTCTCCAATGCTTTTATTGCTTGCTTATGCTCCTTTTTTCCTGTGTTTTGATCCAGAGATTCCTTACCTTAACCCTACCGTGCCATTTTAGCTTGCTTCAAGTCTTTGTGCTTTTTTTGTGATTTGTAGTTTAAGTGTTTAAGTGTAATGCTGTACTAGGAGAGCTATCGAGCAAGTTTACACAGAAAGCACCGAAATATTATATATATATATATATATATATATATATATATATATATTATATATATATATATATATATATAAGCACAGAAAGAAAGCACTGAAATATATATATATATATATATATATATATATATATATATATATATATATTTCAGTGCTTTCTTTCTGTGCTTCAAGGTTTATGAAAAGGGAGTACAACAATATTGGCATTGTGGTTGGCTGAAATTAAATGTACCTTTTTTTAAGCCATATTGTGATGATAAGATCCAAATGTAATGCTGATGTACATACAACTGTAATGTATTCATTTGACTTTTAATTTGTAGTTCTGTCTTGGTCCTATTTCCTGTTCCACCATTCCATTCCCTGATTGTCTACACTCTGGTCTTGTTATTCAGTTAGCCTTTCAAGGTGAGTTCAGTTCATGGATCATCTACTTTACCTCTTTTTTGAGTCCTTGGCATTACAACAATGTATGGAAAAGCAAACAAATCTCCCAGATTATGCAGAAGGATTTAGGCAACAACGTTAGTTTACAATGCTCCATTTGTTAACATGAAGCAGCAGTGATTTTAGCATTTCTGTCTAAAACAAGAGCATGAGCTGATGGCTCAAAGAAAAATACTTGTCCTAAGTGCAAGAGGTCACAACAAATCTTGCATTGATATGTTGCTACTGACAGGTCAATATGGTGGAAAATTTGGTTGGATTTTATTTTGTGATTTTAGTGGAATGGCATTTTAGATGAGACAAATGGAACACACATCTGTGACAGCTGCTGTAGGTAAGGGGTGGCATTCCTTGCTGACCATTACTGCCCTTTATCAGCTATGATGGGGCCCGCCACTGAATAAAGCTGTCTTTGATCTTTAAATAAGATCTAGTAAGCTTATGCTAGAAGCCCAGTTCCAAACACTAGTGAGCTGTCTTGTTGTCTGTTGTCTGTTGTTTAAATAGGCAGCTACCTTCTGAGGCAGCATCTTCTTTTTTTCTTTTTTTTTTTTTTTCAATACAAATGGAACCTCAAAGGCAGCTGAATTCAAATGCTTTCCATTGCCCTCCTCAATTGAGTCCCAACTAAGTTTAGCTTGAATAAAAGTATTCTAATAACAGGATAGTTTAATAATCACAATAAATGCGCTGCAAATATTGGATGAAGTATTGAATTTTATTTTTAAGAGACTATGAACTTTGATTTTTAATCAATGTATTTCAAAACTGATTAAAATGCAAGATTTCACTTGTCATACAGTGCATTCTGGGATGTTAATCACAGCCTTCTGAGTTTAGATTTTGGAATATGTTTGCTTGATAAAGGATTGCTGTTCCAAGAACATGTCTTATCTGTACAAATCACTTTGTGCTAATGTGTTCTGGTTGTTAGGCCTTGTGTTGCTGGCTGTCATTCCTAAAGGAAGTGGTTGATATGAAAGGCTCAAATGACTTGTGGTTGCAATTTGTGGTGCTGCATCATCTACAGAGGCTTTGCTGTCCATTTGAGAGTTGTTAAACAGAAGAGTGGTGAGCCAGGGACAGAACGCCTCCTGGGTCATACTGCTAACAAAACTATCTCTGAGACCTTCAATGTTGGCATATCTCTTTCTTTCATTCTCTCACAATCTCTTTGTACCCATCCATTGTCTTTACTTGCTCTGCTCCCCATATTACACAGACACATACCCTGATTTACTAAGCAGGAGATATACTTGAATCAACATCCTGGAATGATAATCCAGTCAAGATTTAAAAATTTCAATCAAGATCAGATTTTAGGTTAAGCCTGTGTTCCACCGAACTTGGAAATTTCCAACTTCCCATTTAGCAAATGCAATAGAGCAGCACTTGAACTCTAATTTTAGACCTCCAACAATCCAATCGATAATCCAACAGCATTTTATCGTAGCTTTGATATATATATTTTTTTCTTTCTTGTATATCACCTTATGAGTGTCGAACAATGGAAGGTCTTTTTGGCTGAAGATTTGAGATATCCCTGCCAACATTTCATTTTAATGTCAGTGTAAGCATGAGGTTTGGGCCCTACACTGTTTGATCCATGGTTTTTGTTAGTCCTATCTAAATTTGCCCATATTGGGATTAAGATACGGCTGACATGGAACCCATGCATATATTCATGCAGGGCCTATAGCTCAAGTCCACATTGTGCCAACATTGACCTCACCATGAAACGTTGGCTGGGAATTAGGAATATTTCACATCTGACTATGATCATTAGGTGTGGGGTTGGAATTGACCCTCTTCAAAGACCTGCCCCCTTTAGTTACTGTTGCTATGTCCGACAAGCCATGCGCTCTCATACCACACATCATGTTCTCACGCAGTGAAAAATATATCGCGGAGCAAAGAGGACACTGACAACATGTCAACATGTCGACAGACAAGACAGAGCAGGTAACTTTTCATATGAAACATTTTCATATTTAAAATATTGTATTTAAAAAAAAAAAAGGTTTAAATAAATAACGTACAGTGGCTCTTTAAATGTGTTGTGATCGATTGCTGTAGCTCCTTCAAGCGGCTTATGAACCAACTCTCTCTTCATACTAGTTCATTTATAGCATCAAATAAACATGAATGGACATCAGAGGGAATGTTGTTTCAACTGCGGAAAGACGTGAGTACACGTTTTTTCAAGTTCAAGTCCACCAACGTTAATCTACTAACTCCCCTGACTGCTTTGTCAGAAAAATGGCAGATTCATGGTTATGATTGGATTGCCTATCAATCAAACTGCCGACGAAGGGTCAATTTGAGCAAAATATTTTTGAACCAATCTCTTCCCTTTTATTTTAGCAAAAGTTTAGATTCATGGTAAAGATTCCCTCTTGCTGTCATCGTTCAACTTTCAATTTTGCCATTTGCA
This sequence comes from Zacco platypus, assembly GCA_038088235.1. Taxonomy (NCBI): domain Eukaryota; kingdom Metazoa; phylum Chordata; class Actinopteri; order Cypriniformes; family Xenocyprididae; genus Zacco; species Zacco platypus. The sequence goes on from CM076068.1 coordinate 10,814,328, forward strand.
AGAAACCAAATAAATTATTTTAGATCAAATAAACAGAGTTTACAGAAAATGTACCTGGTGTCTGTCTTTCATCTCAGCCTTTAGATTTGGACATCACATCAGCATTTTGAAAAGATATTTGATCCATAGATAGCTCCAAAGATGTTCTTTTTTAAGCACAACATTTTGCTTTTCTATTTTCAAACTCCTAGTTCTCATAGTAGGAGACATCTGATAACCTTTTATTGAAATATTTATAGCTCCTACTGCTTGAACACAGAATCTAAAATCTGAATATTTAAAAAGTCACTGCATTTTCAAGTTTCAATCGTCTTTTAACTAGTCCAAATGCTGTAATGATGTAGCTGTGGTTAAATAGGCCTTTCTTGGTGACTGCCTTTGACAAACATTCTGTTTCTTTTTAAAATCAAGGCTGAAGTAGCAGGCCAGTGTGTTAATATATTCCTGTACAGCATGCATGCGACTGCAAGGCTTTCAAGGCTCTGTGATGAAGTTATGATAGGGCTATACTTGCTATTTTTAAATCTTGTAATCAAATAGTTTTTTTTTTTTCCCTAGAGATAGCTTCTTACATTGCCTTCTGGGTCCTCAGTAAATTAGACCTCATTATTTTTTTTACAGAGATGAATAAATATTGATTTTATTGAAAGTACATAAACTTTAAAAGCCCATGAGTCCAGAATTGGAGTTTTGTGAAGTTATATGTCTTGTAGTATTGTCATTTTGCTGTTCTGTTCATTTTAGTTCGAGAGTTCCTTAACAAATAAAAACACTAAGCTAGATTAAGTGTTTATGCCAAAATTCTTAATGAATATACAGTATAATGTGTTGCTGTTTAAAATGTAAATATATTTAACATAATTAAATGTATTTAAGCGTATATATCTCATTAGTTAAAGTATTTCAAGACTGGATTAAGCACCAACACGCACAAATAAAATGTTTATCAGTTAAAAGAATTGATAAATGACAATTTAAAAATGGAACTCAACATGTAAACGGGTATGAAATATGGTCAGTAAGTTAAAAACACAATGAGAAGACCAGTGCTGGACTGCTGCAGGTTACTTGGAAAATAAGTAAGGGATTAATGTACATCCAGCCAGTTATTATTGCAAAATAAACCCCGACAGGTTGATCAGGGCCTGGACGCGAACTCCTAATGGGGTTTATTTTGTGATAACTGGCTGGATGTACATTATCCAGCTTATTACATGCTGCTTTCCACAAAAGTGAATAATTAAATACAAATCACTGATTTGAGTTGAAATAATTTATTAGCTCATTAAATGCAAAGATTCTTCATAGAAAAGCATTTCCTAACAAGCAGCTTTAAGCCTAGACCAGGGGTGTCAAATTCAGACATACTAAGTAACATGCTGAGGATTGTGAATAAAATCAGGGGCTGAACTTATAATTAGAGGATTTTTTTGTTTATTGAAGAAATTTAAGGGTTGCACTTTATTTTACAGAATGTGCACTTACTTGTACGTATAGTGCACTTAACTAAGAAAGTACTGGGTAATATAAGGCAACTATATTGGTTAAGGTTAGATTTAGGGGTAGGTTCAGGGTTTGTACAGTACCTAGTTATTACCCAGTTATTGTAATTACTATAATAAGTAGGTAGGGAACAATGTACATGGGATCAGGACCAGGACTGTAAAATGAAGTGCTACCATAACTGTACTAGTAACAAAAAAAGCACAATTCATTAAACCATATTTTTTATCAAAATAACAAGGTTTTATTTATTTATATTTTATATTTATATTTTATTTATTTTATATATATAAACTTCACAATGCACTCACTTTTGTCACATCAGGCAATTATTAATAAAGCAAAACTGTATTTATGCTGATTTCTTTTGTAATGACAACTGTTAGTTAAATAAAATGTTATTATTAGGCTTTTGGTAGCTCTTACTTTGGAAAGCCAACTTGCGCTTGAAAGACAAACACACTGGCCTCATAATGCCAGACCTAAGCAAATTGGGCATTGCATTTTTTCAACTCTTAGCAGTCACTCTGCATGATTTCTTAGAAATGATCTTGTTTATTCTAGGGCTAATATCTTTTACCATGGACATTTTCAATACCGAGACCAGATGCCGGTCTGTGGATCTATGGGATGTCTTGGTCAGCTTCATTGTAAAGAACATCTGCTCACAGGAGTAGGTGTTTCCTAATATAGACATGATGCGTGCAGTGTGAAGGCGAAACTGTGGCATTGCGCTGTGAACTCAGCTGCCACAAATGAATTAAAAAAGTACTGGGTCTTTATTGATGAGTTTTACATTGCAATTCAATTCCAAATGCAAGTGCTCAGAGTCAGTGTCAACATCAACTGCAAATGGATTCACGAACAGGTCAAGGTTGAATTCCTGTGTTTCAAAATCAGCACATTTTCTGCTGAATTCCACTTTCAGTGTGTTCAATTTGTTGACATACACTTCAGTCGGGAATGGGATGGTGGCTGTGGAAAGAAAGACAGACAGTTTTTTTTTTTTTTTCTTTTTTTTTTTTTTTTTTTTTAAATGCCTTAACGGAGTCTCAAATTTCAGTAATCATCTGCTTTTGAACCTGGAGTTTTACAAAAAGTTTTCCATGGAACGAGTGTTCTCAATGCGGGTATCATAAAATGTCCGCAACACTTTGCCCCGACTTATCCAGTGCACCTCTGTGTTAAATGGAACATCCTCATGCACAGAGTTGTCCTCCTCTAAAAGCGCCCTGAATTGCTGGTGATTCAAACCCAGAGGATGAAATAAAGTTTACTGTTTTGTTTACAACTGTCATTGTATGTCCCATTATACAAGACCTTTCCTCAAAGGGACTCCTTGTAAATAATGCAGTGATAGGCCATCAGGTTTTCTCCTGTGTGTTTCACCTTTTCTCATATGAAACGAACCAAACCAGACATTGAGGGGACCATCCTTTGTCAGCCCAACACATTTATTTCAATTCTGTCATTGATGCACTGCTCCACTTATGAGAATTCAGATATTATTCCATAAATTTCTCTTAAATCTAAAATCAGTGATGGAAAACTGAGCATCTACACCTAAAATGAATATAGAGCTGGGCAGTGTCCATCCTGTCTGCACTCTTCTCTATACCCAATGGATATGCACCAAAGTCTTTAGCTTTATCTTTTGGTCAGAGCCCAGCTCATCGACCTGACTGACCACGATATTTTGGGAAAGGTTGATGTTAGCAAAGGCTTGCTTTTTGTCCAGGCACACATCACCACATACATTTTCAATAGTTTTTGATACATTCCTCCTCTGTGAACTGCTTGCAGGCTCTTGCTATCTTTTTGGCAGTTAAGAATCTTGCCTCCACAGCTCCCTCACTTTGACCGTTCATGTGAGTAAACATGTTTTACTGTTGCTGAAGTTTGTGTTTCAGTTCTTTGAGTTTCACCGCTTTTAAACATGTTTCAATGTGTGAATCAACTGGCATATCTAAAAAGTAGCAATAATCTGCTCTCTCATGAGTCTGTTCGGATGTAGGTGCACTGAATGCTGTTACAAGAAATGCCTGAGCTGTAATAAGTAGAATGTGAAAGTAGTGTATTTGTGACAAAACAATCAATCCAAAGAAAGTAATATCTTTATCGTAGTATCCTTTAGATGGTTGGTGTCAGCGTTGATCTCTAACATAGTGATCTCTTGTGTCTGTCAAGTCCTGTAAGGTGATGTTTAAAGTTCAAATTATTTCAACATTGTGTTACATTCCTGAATGAATCTGCATGGCTGACTCAAAAACTGTTACTTGATGCCACTTATTGGCATAATGTAACCTGCACTGATGTCGCTGAAAAATCCCCACCAACACAAACTGACAGACTATCTAGAACACATAAGTTGGGTGATCAATCCAACTGCTGATGCCGGTGAAACATGAGGAATCTTAGAAGGCCTCTTGTCAAATTCAAAGACCGGAACTAACTTTTGTAACAAGTACAATTAAAAACTGCATCCTCCTCCATATTCTCGGTTCCTCTGATGGCCATAGGACAGAGTCTGGATAAAAATCTGAGACTTAGAAATGCAGCACTTTTTTTTTCTTTTTTTTTTTTTGGGCGGTGAGTATTGTTTCTGTTCTCTGCCACCCATGTTGACTGCAGTTTTGCTAAATCCCAAAAACTCTCACGTTTCTTCCTGCACTGCTGTATGTGTATGCGTGGGCCTGACCTGTCATGGGTGTCCTATCAATTCTCATTTTATTTAGGATTTCTCCTCTTTTACTGTTCTCCGTGCCTGCTGCTCATAGACGTAGGGGGCCGCCCAGCCGCTGCTGTCGCACTGGGAGACAGATTGAGTGGCATAAGTTATCTAGCATGATGAATGATACTCAGTGGGAAAAATGTTACTCCAGAGGTGTAGGAGACAGATACTTTTCAGGTGTTGTTAGTGCCATTGAATTATTTGCCTTCTGTTCTTGATTGCTTGAATGTTTGTCGAGATATTCCACAAAATAAAAGAGTATCAGGGAAGGTGCTTTGCAGACACCATAATTTAAGCTAAGCCAGAAATGGTACTATTAACTAGATTTCCACAGTTTCTGAAGTAAATGAATGTGTTGCTTCAGTTAACACTTAGTTTAATGAACTATGTATGTATTTGTAGCTTAAAAAAAGTCATTTGCCACCCCTTGTGTAAAAAGAAGTGTACTTAATTGCATGAAATTGTATTGTACTTTAAGTTTTAAGTAGTGTTATTGATATTACATTTAAAGTTAACATTTTAAATGTACTAAATTGCAACTTCATCATTACAAATGTGCAATTACAAATATATTTAAATGCATGACAAAAAAGTTTCAATAGACACTACATTAAAGTGTAATTCTGTTGAATAAAAATACTTGTCAGTACATTCAGCAGTATATATAATCATATGTGCATCTTATAATGGTCATGTTAAAAATGAAGATCTGAGCCCATTCATGTAGCCATTACGCACTTGTATAAGACTCTTCGGACCAAACAATTGGTGAAAGTAACGGTACACTTGATTAGAGCAAAAGTATCTCTAGACACTTTTTTTGTTTTTTGCAATTTTCAGGTTTAAAAATGTTTACAATGAAATTGTCAAAGACATCCATCTAGCGCATATTCACATATCGGTAATAAACCGAATAGTGTGGGCAGACACAAAAAACATGCATCTTTAATCAGGTCATTCCCACCCGTGTGCCCAAGTATTTTTTTTTTTGGAATCGCAAATGTGACTGAAATAATCACACTAGAGAGTCCTGCACACATAAAGTCATGGAGACAAAATATTCCCCTGCATCCCCACCATAAATTCTGTTTATGTGTGTGCATAGTCCAGCACAGTCACGTCCTGTGTTAGTGGGCCTGAAGACTGCATAATTTAAATTTTTAAGAGGGGAAAGTAAGAAAAGAAAGAAAAAAAAATAGTGATTGATGTGACAGGTTAAACCCTGTACCATATTCCTGTTCAATAACTATAACTCCTCCTTCATTTTATTCATTTACAAAATGAATCGCCTCTCTAATGCCCTTGACCTCATATGGTACAATGTCCCAGACACCATTTAGACATTAAGCTCCACATTAACCGCCCTCAAGAGATCTGCATTGTTCACCATATTGTGCTCTTTCTTTCTAATCAGAGATGCTGTCCTACTGCACCAGCAAGGACTTATTTGATGAGAACCAAATCCTGGTGATTAACAATGATTAACATCAGCATGAGAGGGATAAAACTGTGGGAAGTGTCCTGTCTTAAAAGTCTTTTAATCTTGGTTTCTGGTTTTACAAGATGCACTGTGTTGTCATTTACACTGAGAGACGTCCCCTCATTCCTGGGTCGAATGCTAATGAGGCTAGTTCTAGCTAATGCTACCTCAGAGTTTTAATGTCCCAGTGCTGTTAAATTAGCATATATACACAGAGGTGAATACAAGACAGATTAACAGTTCCACTGTTAAGGATAAGGTTTTGAGGCGAATGAAGTGTCGTGAAAGTTTATTCAATTAGCAAATTGTTATTTCAGGCTAGTTTTGTCTGTGGGATTTGCCTAGGGCATTTGTATGCCAGTCACCTTGGCGCAAATGTGAGATGGATGTTGGACTGGCAAATGGGATCATTTGTCATGTAGAGAGAATATGCCATTTATATTGCCATTGGATATGCTGCTGATAAAAGACATTGTTGTACTATCTGCTATCAGTCACCTGCCTGACATGTCTAATCTTGAAACCTGAAAAGTTGGACACTGCGGCAAAATGGCAATAAAGAGTTCAAAAAACTTCTTTTTTTTATAAAAAAATACAGCTGAAAAAATTAATATTAATGCTATATGCTTTTTGAGTGAGCAGTGTGGCACTGACTCTGCTTTCAAAACTAGGCTAAGTTGTAACTTACACACATCTGGTCAGCCAGCCCCTGGTCCCCAACATACAGTAGGATGCTATTCCAGTACTGTATCACCTCTATCCCAGCACAATGCCCCCTTATGTGTAGAGAAGATGCAGTTGAGTGAAAAGCCAAAATTCAAACTCCAAATGCAGACAAAAGGCAAACTCACACCACTTTTTTAATTCCTAAATAGCTGAGCATCAGTTCAGTGTGCAAGTGTGAGTGGATTAAAATAAATAACTCTGTCTGCTTGTTTGTGGAGCGTGGGATTGAGCTATAAAATCCTCACAGCCTAAGAGCTGACTGAATAATTAACCTCAGCTAAACACCCAAGGAGCAAATTATTATTGTTTTTTAATAAATTATATGAATAGATTTCATGGGGGCTTATAGTTTAATAGGGACTATCAATTTTGAGCACCACCTGATCACAGGTTAGACAGCCCACAACACTGGAGTACTTACTGCCTCTCTGCATCTTTGGATTTGTTTCTATCCCCCAAATGTTAAGTGGTGATATGGTAGTTTATTGACTTTTGATGTACAGAGGAACAGCGTGGGGAAAACAAACTTTTATTCTAATGCTATTGTCTACTATACTTTACCGTTTGACACACGTTTTGACCACCGATCTATTGGCCACAACCTGCCCCACCATTCACTAACATCCATCACTGACAGTCCCTGCCTCCCCAGGAGCAAACGAGTGGGGGCAGAGATAATTAACTGTCTGATGTTGTTTTTCCAGCTGAATTTTAAGTACAGAGAAAAGTCTTTCTGGGTTCGGATAAAAAAAAAAAAAAAAACAGAAACAAAGAAAGAAAGGCTTCTACCCCATTAGAGCCTTTTTGGGATAACAATGGCTTCCATTGATCACATCAATTGTAATGTCTGTTGAGTGTTTTCCTGTGGGACAATCTGACCACAGTAAAGGGAGAACTGAGAACAGTTCTCTGAGAGAACTAGTCAGTATACAGAATCTAAAAGGTAAGTAGTTACCCGCGGGGGATTAAATAGAATCAGTGGCAGTCTCTGAACATTTTATTACTTCAAAGAGTTAAGAATTAACATTTCAGACAATAGCTACAATGAAAATAGAGCCTTTGACAGGGTAAATTAAAAGAATAATTCATAAATGAACATTCTGTCATCATTTACTCACCCTGATGTCATATTTAAACTCTTTTGACACAGGTATCCAACATTGCTCCATTTATGCTCTGCTGAACAAATGGCCATTCATCCATATAATAATCAGGCTGTAAAATAATAAAAAAAGCACCATGAACATTTCAACTTTTAAAGACATATCCACTTTAATTATATTCTTTTATTGTAGTTCTCAAATAAAATATGGCACAATTATCAATATTGGTCATGTCACATTGAAGTACTGGGTTGGTGAAAGACAAAGTGTGAAAAGAGTAGTACCGTATCTCCAAATTCACAGTATTTATTTATTTAATTGTTTAATTGCAGTGGCCTTTGTCTTGGACTTATTGGTGTGGATGTAGTTCCACTCAAATGTTTTTGGATGCCAATTTTATTGTAGAAGTATGCTATTCACATGTCAGCCATGTTTAATATATTTCATAAAAGGAAGTGTCCATTGACAGGTAAATTCATTGGTGTTTGGCTGGCATAAGGAGACCTGATGCATGTCAAATAAAAAAAGCTTTTATTAGGCCTCTGATATACTGTAACAACAGTCTTGTCTTGTGAGTGTACATTATTTGAAACATACTTTCCAAAAGTATTCATTTCTTTAAATGTGAAGTTCTTCTAAATGATGGAAAAACTACAGAGTTTACATATAAATTTGTTACACTCACAATGATATGGCTTGAAAAGAACTAGAATAGCACACACGTCATGTGGACTTTTTTATGATACATTTTGTCATTCTAGAGCTCATTAATATTTATCCAGATTTACTTTTGTTGGATGCAAAAAGAGTGGGCACTACATTCTTTAACATTCCCAGTATTTGAACACTTAAAGGTGCAGTAGGTAATCTAGGAAATGCTAATGTTTGCCTGCTAGCATTGAAAGCATATGAGCCTACCTTCCAAAACACATGAACGGCCACACACAAAGCTGCTCTTGGCAAAGCATCACAAGAGGCAGGGTTAAACTACCTCACGTCTCAAAGCACATAACATTACAATAATAATGAACATAAACAAGTTAGAGAGCATGTACCTGACTACTGCAGATTCGTTTCGGTGTTGATACTGTTGATATGGATACGCAAAATTCTGACTGAACCGCACCGGTTAGAACTGCACGGGTTGCCATCTCTTAATTACGGTAGTTATGGTGTAAGCTCTATGTTGATTTTGGTAGGAACTGAAAATGGTGGCTGCAGTTTATTTGTGGTGCTCCATGACCGACATCTGTCTGTACTCTGCGTATAGCATGAAACGCGCTGATGGCGTATGATGTCTGCGCAAACAGGGAATGTAAAAACATACATTGACAAGCAGGTAGGACATCATATTTCATTGGGACTGAATATAATATTTGGATGAACACTTTATGATCCTACACCTTCCACATACGATATACATTTATAAAAATAACATAGTGATTGCTATCAGGATTTGTGGAGACTTTCAACCAATGTGTCGAAAAATGTATCTGTAGAGAATCACCTATTGCATCTTTAAGCTTTAAATTGTCTAAAATATTGTTCAGAAAAAAATGTCAAACCAAATGATAAATCAAGTGCAGAGAAATTATGTTTGACGTTTTCGCAGAACTAATTTTAATTTAATTTTAATTTAATTTTAATAACAGTGAGGCCAGATTGGATATCAATTACTTGGTTACTACAGCTGGAACACTTAGTCCTGGAAAAAGCAGCAAACTTGAAACGGAAAATAAAGATGTTACCAGAAGATGTTGCTGGAAGAACCTTAATGTTCCTCTGAGACCAGTGCTGCAGTTTCATCTTCAATATCTTCAATTAGGGGAAACCGTATATAAACCGGAGCTAAAGTGGGTATTTGAAGTTGGTGTTTTTGCTAAGTAAGCAGACAAAGTGCCATGCTAGAAAAAGCAGTGTCAGTCAAGGTGGTGATGATTTACTTTGTTGTCACCTCTATGCAGGGTAACTTCTCTTTGGACCAGAAGGTTCTATGGCTCCCACATGAGGATTTGTCTCTTTAAGTGTGCACTCTCAAAGTGCATGGGCGGTTTATTTGCTCCATTTCAGACACTTGTCATGATTTATGAATTCTCTACTATGCATTGAAGGTAACGGCTCAGACAATTTTGTTTGATGAAGCAGTTGAAGTTAAAGTGATATGTTACCCAAATATGAAAATTCTGTCATAATTTTTCCACCTTCATTTCCTTACATACCTAAATGACTTTGTTCAGGCTATTCTTTTCCATACGAATGTGGAACGTTTTCACTGAAAATACCTGATTTCCCCAGTCCCAAATTTTATTTATGTGTTTGTTTGTTTGTTTTAAATAATAGAGAGCTCGAAATATGGCCGCAAGGTAATAAGGCAGGGTTTGGGGGCTGCACTAAAGGCGTTAAGCAACCAATGTGAGTAGAGAGAAAAAAAAGAGAGCAGAAATTTGCATGTAAGTGGTGGCTCTTTGTGAGTCCATGATAAACTGAATTTAGTGGAAAACAAGATGAATATCAAGAGTATAGTTGGAAAGGCATTGTCTATTGCTCCTACTTAATATTTTTTCATGACTATATCTCTTATATGCATATTATCATTGACATGGCACTTATCTTTATATTCCAGTGATGTGATGTTGACATGGCCTTGGAGCACAATGTTAAGTCAGATAGGGCATTGAGGTCTGATGTTCCAGTGGCTATAATAGAGAACGTGGCTGTGTGGTGTGAAGTTTATCTAGTTAGCTGTCCACTCTTATCGGTCTGCTCTGGCCTAAAGGTCTTTCCTTTCCTCTCTCTTTCCTTGACCTCATTATACATCCCCTCTCTTCCATTTTCCGCCATATTCTCCAAGAAAATTGTGTCTGCCAACAGATCATCTATCTCTGTCTGCTGCCTAAACTTCGCTTCCCTCTTTGTCCCTTTCAGAATCTCTCTCTATCTCGCTCTCTCTCTTATTCAGGGTCTCATGCACACACAAAAACACACTTTCTCACAAGTACTCTTAAATATTTAGGTTTATATCTCTCATTGGCTAATTCTTTTGCTACAGCAAATACATAAACCTGCGTCATGAGTACTGGCCACATCCAGAGAATGACCTTGGAAGCTTTACACATAAAAAAAGGTACTTCGACCGTAAAGTGTGTTTGACCATCTATACAGTTGTGAGTCATGCATGCTCTGTACAGACACAACATATACAAGTGCTTGAAAGCAGCTGCCTGTCAGTCAGATTGTGCTTGGGCTCCAAGTGAAGTTGGTACTCCATTGCGACCATACAAGAAAAATATGTCATTGTCTTTTTATTATTGTATTTACCTGTTACTGAAGAATATTCATATTTTCACCCGAATAGTTATTGAAGTTCCATTTGACATCCCATTATCAGCATAACAATTTGAGTTAAAAAAAAAAACTGAATTGAAAAATTAGCATGTATTTGGCATTTCCTCATTTTGCTTTAATGGCAGTGTAGCCTCTGAGAAAGTTCAGAATCCATTTTCAGAAATGTGTTGTCGAGAATTGTGGACAAGTCTTAACGTGATTTTAAAATATTAGTCAAGAAAAGCTTCATTCAGACAAACAGTAAAAAAATGAGAAAATAACACATAGAGGAAACAGTGGAGCAGCAATTGAAATGACAATACTCCACATTTACGGAATGACCTGCATATCAACTTATACAAATAAGACAGGTAGAACAGGATCCGGTTGATGCCGCCCTCTGGTGACTGGGAGTGGTACTATTGAAAAACCCTAAAGCACTGTTTGTCTCAAGGATTTTTTTATTTGATTTATTTTAAATCCCAGGTTATCAATATGATTAAAGACTTTTGGATCCCACTGCATGTTCTAGCACATAATTATAGCACAGGTAATTTTCGAAAGTAGAAACAATTTCAGAGGATGAGCATTGAAAAATGATAACCAAAGTGATAACCATTTCCAAGAACAGCTTCTTCTACACAGACATTGAGGCTAAACCACAATGATAATATTGATTTAACAGATATATTATTTAGCAGTGAATGAAAGGATGTCCTCCATTTGCAGTATTGGTTCGTAAGAGTAAAAAGCTTGCTGTTGATAGATTCCCACAGTGGCAGATTATCATTACACCACTTAATATGTTTGCACAAATCTGAGAAGAACTGCACAAATAAATTTCCTTTATTAATCATTTAGGACAAATTCACCACATGAAAGGCATATTCTTGTGGTTCTCTTCAGAACAGAAGGGAACTCTTAGTCAGGGCTCTGCGCTTACAATACTTGTTATGAGGTTTTTTTTAGGATTTGATTTTAAAAATAATAATAATTTAAAAAACATTTTAAAAATGTAGGAGCAAAGTCAAATATTTGGGAGCACCTTCTGATTGATGACTGAAAATAACCATCCCATTACAGGGTAATATTTGATTCCTTAAATTGATTTCCAGGTTTGTTTGTTTGTTTTTTTTTTGTTTTTTTTAAACCTTTGTAAGGTAATTTTTTCTAAACTAATGTCATCTTTTATGTCAAATTCTTAAATTTACATTTATAACATTTTTAATTAAAACAAATTCAATTAGAATAAAAAGACACAATCAGGCATAAGTTACCAATCAGTACCAGTATCAACAAAATCATTCTTTGCACTGCAGAGGTGGCACATAAGCACACAAAAGCGGCATATATTTATAGACTGTTTATTGAGGCTCAGAAGTGGCATGAATGCATTTCAATTAAGAATCACAATGTTATGAGATTAATTTTTTAAATATAAAGTTTTGAATATAGAAATATTAAATGATTAAAATAACTTAAATTACACGTTTAAATTAAAACTAAAACTGCCACTAGGTGGCGGTATGTCACTGTCTTTGTCACTGAATCATTCATTCAATCGATTCATTCAAAATGGCTGATTCAGGAACGAAACAAGTAATAATAATAAGTTTTATTTATATAGCGCCTTTCCAGGGCTCAAGGACAGCTTTACAGTGTACATTTAACAAAGACGGGACAACGCTAGTAGCGTACAAGCTGTTGAAAAACAAAAGAGTAAGGAACATTATATGGACAGGGCAACATACAGCAGAATAGAATCAAGTACAACAAAATACAATACAGATTTTACAAGACATAACACGACATTCTGAAGTATTAAAAAAATAATTAATCATTCAATTAAGTCAGAAGAGCAGGTTACAAAGATAAAGGGGACCCAAACCATGCAGAGATTTAAAAACGAGCAGGAGAATTTTGAATTTAATACGGTAAGCAACTGGAAGCCAGTGGAGATCATACAAAATTGGGGTGATATGTGCAGAACGCTTGGTATGGGTGAGTATTCTCACAGAGATTTGAATGTATTGTAATCTGGAAATGGAGCTGGCAGGTAAACCAATGAAAAGGGCATTACAGTAATCTAGACGTGATGAGACAAATGCATGGATGACAGTTTCAGCATCTTTGATACTGATGACGGGACGGAGCTTGGCAATGCGACGGAGATGAAAGAATGCTGATTTGGTGATGGAATTAATATGAGCCTGGAAGGAGAGGGAGGAATCAAAGATTACACCAAGATTTTTAACAGGAATTGATGATTTGATGTGAGAACCAGCAATCTCACAGGTCAAATTGGTTGGAATATTGTGAGGGAGTTCCTATAAAAATAATCTGTTTTGTCCGTGTTAAGTTTCAGAAAAGTTGAATTAAGCCAATCTTTTATTTCAGTCACACATGCAGAGACGGACAGCGTCTGAAATTACATACTCTCTTAATGGCAGCTAAAAAAGTATTTTCTATTTAGTATGAATGTGTAGTATGAATGTAATCCGAACATCCTAAATTCGCCACGTTGTCATTATCAGCGTCAGTTGTGTTGCTTCACTGCCATTCATAAATCCTCTCTTGTGGCCTCATTGAATAGTAAAGCATCCATCATATGCAAACATCAAAATCTCACCGGAGGTCATCCAGATACAATTGCTTACTCTTTTTTGAGTACTGTGGATTTGGACTTACTACTTCTGTCACATACTGTTTTTCACCAACTATATAGCAGGGAAATGTGCAATTTCAGATCAACATAAACCAACAAGGGACTGAACAGAAAAGGGAGTGTAAATGCACATGATAAACGAGGAAACTAAACAGGAACAGCTGGACTAATCTGATACCATAGCAACTAAGGAGAACTAATACAGACGAGACAGAAAATGAAGTAAACAGAACATAATGGTGACATAAGCTCCTCCTCCAGAAGGCGCAACCTCGTGCCATGACAGAAAAAGTTTGACAAGAAAAAAGGGCGAAGGCTTTATTGGAGGGCTTGGAGTTGGTGATAGATAGGAGCCTGGGGTACTGATGGTGGGAGGATCCAGGGCGGAGTCCTAACTGAAGAGGATGGACGGGACCCTAGGATCGATCAGCGCGGAAGCTGGGTTTCTTCCACCTGGAGTGACGAGGGACTTCAGTGGAGTCTTAGGGCAGACGGGTCGCGGAGGCAACATGGGAGCTGTGAGGCCGAGATGATGACGATGGGCTGACAGGCCAAGGTGGAGACATGGGTCTGGAGGCCCGAGGTGCAGCCAGAGCCTCATGCCCCGGTGGGTAGGAGCTGGTGGAGGGGAAGCATGAGGCGACGAAGATGAGCCACACGGAGTATGCGGCGAGGACAGAGCCGAGGAGGTGGACAACACCCGTGGTGCTGAGGGATCCAAGGGACTGGCCGTGACCAGCAATGGAGATGGGACCAGGAAGTCAGACAGGGTTATAGGCAGAAGAAGATCATTTCTGGACGGGACCGGTGAGGAAGATGAAGACCTGAGGGTGGGGACTTGGATGGGAACTGGATCTGCGGCCACAGATCTACAGGTCTGGGTCCGCACCTGGTTCTGAGATGGACTGACCCACATGCATCGACCCCAGGGCTTTGATGTTATCCGACTCTGGTTCCTGGACAAGCTTTGTGGGTGTCTGGGGCTCGCTGCCTGTGAGTGAGAGGCCTCTGTTCCGGAGCATCAAGGCCAAACACCCCAGCCATTTACGGTTCTCGGGAAGGAGGAGGAGACAGTGCTCACGAAGTTCATCTTTTTTTTTTTTTTTTTTTTTATCTTTATAAACTCGCTCTTAAGTGACTGGTTCTTCTGTCAAATTTAGGTGGTTGTGGTAAGCACATGACGAAGGTGATGATGTACACACAGCCTTTAATTAGCAAACTCAGACTCACAATCTCAAGATTCACAATCATGTACAACATCAAAGAGAACTGACAAGGAGTATAAATGGAGTATAAATACACATGATAAATGAGGACACTAAACAGGAACATAGTAGACACCATAGGAACTAATACAGACGAGACAGAAAATGACCTAAACAGAACATAATCATGACAATAACTCATACATGGGCATTTTTTGCACCCCGTCAAATTTTTGCCCCAAGCCCCAGATGATTTTGATTTTCTGATAATCTGCTATCTGAATCTCTGATTTGCATTGTGTCTACACTTTGTTTGTTATAATGAGAGGATTAGCAAACGTGCAAAACTCTGGACAATAACTTCCACATTTTGAGGGATGAAATGATTCTGACTAAATTAAACATCTCTGATTGGCCATTGCATTCAAGAAATTAACAGATATGTTTGTGATTCGCTATATTGCTCAGCACTGCAAAACACATCGAAACAAAACCTTTGATTCTCTCCAGAATGCAAAAACAAATACGCACTGGATCCTTTGCCAAATCTGTTTGCTAATATGCTATTATTAATTTCAGCTGAGGGTGCACCATCTAGCACCCCTGTAGAACCGGGCTTGATCTAGTCAGTCGCGCTGGTACTCCTAAATATTTTTTCATTCCACTGTTTTTCACCGTTTCACATGCAGTATTCCTGGACGTGCTGTAGAGCCCTGTCAGTGTGCTGAATTTTATATTAAAATCTTTAACATTTCATTGTTAATTTCAGTTCAAGTTTGCATTCATTCATTCATTCATTCATTTATTTATTTATTTATTTATTATTTTACCTACATATCTAGTAATGTAGTTAATTCGAACTTTGTTTTTAAAGCATATAGGGGTAATATAGGGGTGTGACGAGATCTCGTACCACGACCAGACTAAAACGTGACGAGATTTCTCGTCAAGGTGAAAAGTTGTCTCGTCGTGCTATCAGTGTGAGGGTGAAATTATTATTGAAGATGCCCCCGCCACTTTCAAATCGTTTGTGTGGAAACATTTTGGTTTTCCAGTAGAAATAATAAACGGCGAAAGAATAACACACAAGACACAAACAATATGTAAACATTGTAAGAAAACTATGTCGTACACCTCGGCCAAGGTTGTACAGACTCTTAGGGGCCGTTCACATATCGCGCGCATTTTCATTCGCGCAAAATGGAAGCGACGCGGTCGCGACGCGCATGCGGTGCGGCGCGCTCGTTTTTTCCTGGCGCAGCTGTGCCGCGGCGAGATGAAAACATCTCAACATTTCAGAATGCCGCAAGCGCACCGCATGTCATGTGACAAGAACCAACCGGGGCGTACAGGGGGGTTGTTATATCTCATCTCCATAAATATATCTAGTAGTAAAACTTCCTCATGGTCGTGCAGAGCACAGTTCATGGTTGCATAGCAACGACAGACGCTACAGAAGCGCGAGCTCCCGAACGCTTGCAAAAGTAGGAGGAAGCGACGCGGCCGCGCTTTCCACGCTTTTTTAGGCGCGATATGTGAACGGCCCCTAAAGAGGCAGAAAGCATCGCTATTACTGCTGACGGTTGGACGACTCGGTGTACGCAGAGCTATATCACAGTTACAGCCACACAATCAAATGGTCAACTTTGTACTGCAGTTAAAGTGACACTTAAAGTGTTATTTGAATTTTTTATTTATATGTTTATTTTATTTATACTGTTTAATTTATGTTCAATCTGTAGAAAGAAGTTCAGTGAGATTTCTCATGTGAAATTATACAGGGCAGAAAACAATTGGTTGATTTTGTGGCAGAACATTTAGTGTTTTCAACCGTGTTTGCATGTTGTTTTACTGCAAATAATTCATTAAAATAGAAGTAAAATGACAAGCATTACAAGTTGATTTCAAAATGCACCAACATTTTTGCATTTTATGATTTTCAGTTGAATTAAAGACTATTTTCCCTTCATACGTTTCATTATTGAGGATTTCTTAAAAATACTATAAAAATCTTGTTTCGTGAACCCAATCTCGTGTCTTGTCTCGTCTCGTGGGATAGGGGTCTCGTCACACCCCTACTGTAATATCATCCTCAAGAAAGGTCATGAAAGGGCCCAACATCAACCCCTATGGCACTCCCAGAGGCACTGCACTCAGGAGGGAACGTCAAACAGACACGCAAGGAACCTGCTATCACCTCACATCACATGCCGGCTCAAGGACACTTTACATGCAGACTGTGTTCGGTGTAAATCAGCTACCCTTTTTTCTTGCCTGCCACTTCATCAGGATTTGTATATTCCCACCGATAAACATGTCACTCGTAATGGAAAGCGATGCCCTTTACTGGCTGAATTGAACGTATTTCGTGTATGGCATGAACTTTTTTTGTGGGATGTATTTCTTTATTTATGTCTCATATAGCCGAGCGTCAAGGGAGATGAGATGACAAGGGGACAGAAGGAGAAATTGTGATGGTGACTTGCACCAAAAAAGGAGGAAGTCAAAAAAAAAAATGTTTGCAAAAACAGAGGAGGAGGTTGTTAAGGTTTTATGACACAATCTCACAAAATAGTACTGCATACAGTGTATGTTTGCACACGTTTCCACATACATTGTGTATAAATGTAAACTGCTCTGTGCTCTATGTCTGCATAACAGATAGCTCAATTTAATTTCAAAAGTGTTGACAAATTTTGCTGTATTTCTACTTGTTTAATCTTGTGATCCCTATTAGGTATTTGTTTTCAACGATACGATTCAGTATTGTCGAATGTAATATGCATACCTTCCATATAGCACAATATAAAGAGCTTCCATATAGCACAATATCCTCTGACACTTATTTTTCTAATTTTGGAACAGCAGTTATGTAGATTTGGCATAAACCCATGGTGACATAGAGGGCAAAATGGCACATTTTGCAAAGGTGTACGTTGCCAGTTGCGTTGACATCCACTTCATCTGTGTCACTGCTGAAACATTGATGTTCTGTACAATGCATGGCTGCTATGTCAGCAAGATTTGGATGCTGGGAGAATTGGACAGGAAAAGCAAGTGAAAGCAATGAACGTCATACATGGGCAGGAGTTGTAGAGCAGGTTGGACTTATTGAAGATGGCATGTGTTCCTGCAGAGATGAAAATGTAATGAGTCCCTCATGTTCTCCATGTTCCTTATGTCCTGAGATCTGTTCACATAAATGTTAAGGTCCTTGTGGAACAGCCTGCTGCAGTACATTTACCGTTTATATATATATATATATATATATATATATATATATATATATATATATATATATATATATAAAGTAAATTTAGTTAAGTGTCAAGTTATTACTGCTAACTGGAATCATGATGGTTAAAATAAAAAAAGTAGTATGTCAGTTGAATTTAAATGAAGCTTATTAATAAACATTTAAACACATATATGATGCTGTTATTAAATACAAACACTTGTGCCTACAGTAGGTGCCAGCATACAAATCTGGATGGAAATTGTACCACCCTATCCAGCACGAGATATTGTTACTTTCTGATGATGACTAGAATAAATATTAAAACTATAAAGAATTCACATTTACTATCTCTTACCATATTCTAATATACCCTAGTACACATTAATTCATCATTAAATTGCAATGCCAGTGATTGTATATGGGTGTTTATTTATTTATTTACATTATGTCCCAGGGGTTGATTTTTAAATAGAACAGATTTAAACTCTTTGTCCTTTTTTATATTAACATCACATTAAAACTGACTTGGGAACATTTTAGCATTAGTAAATTCCTTCATTTACTTTTGCTACTTCTAAAATGTACCTTTTATTTTAATTTTAGTATCCCAAACACAGATTTTCTATGAACTGTGAAAATCCTGCCAATATTAGTTATTTAATAAACAAGTAAACATACACTATTTGATTATTTGTTGTGTGAAAATAATTTGTTTCTCAATAATTACTTTTTTTTTTTCAAAAGTTAGTGTAATTTGAATCTCATACATTTAAATATAATATACTAGCTCTGAAATTAGCCTAAGCCATCTGAAATGGAGAACAGTACTGCTTCGCTTCTTGATGCACAGACTCAAGTCCCACTGCCTCAAGATTTCCATAGTAATTATTGGCTATACACTATGTTGCCAAAATGACTGTCAGAAATTGAAATGAACAACCATTATAAATATAAATCATGCCATAGTACAGAAGTTAAAAATAGTTAAATATAGCCCAAATATAATGTTATGAAACTTAAACTCTGTTCACCAAAACAGAAATTTCTGTCATTAAGTACTTCTTTTTTTTTTTCTTTTTTTTTTTGATGAAATCCAAGAGGATTTTATATCCATAGAAGAAACAAAATTACCACATTCAAGGTCCAGAGAAGAAGTAAAGATATCGTTAAAAAAAGTCAATGTGACTACAGTGGTTCAACCTCAATGTTATGAAGCAACAAGAATACTTTTTGTGCGCAAAAGCAAAACAAAAATTACGAATTTATTCAACAAATTTTTCCTTTTTCCCTGTCAGTCTCCTACGCAGTGAACGCAGTGCAGAGCTTCCATGTTCTACGTCAGAACACCAACGCTCGGCTGGCTCCTGCATCAGCATCACACGCATGCGTCGTGGTACTCACATGAACATGATCTTGAACTTGAACTCTTGTATCTACAGTACATAAGAGACAGAGGCAAATTCTCGAATGACTGGCTGAGATAAAACTTTATCTCAGGCAAGTACATGAGCATTGAACATTGGTCACATCTCTAGAAGCATCTAAACAAAGATCTAAGATCTAAATAACTACATTGTATCTTTAAAAAAAACCCTCTTAAAAACGTCTCCGGTTACGACTGTAACCCTTGTTCCCTGAGAAAGGGAATGAGATACTGCGTCAGTAACGACACTTTGGGGAATTCCCTCAGTGTAGCACGTCTGAAGCATGAATGAAAATATTCCAATCCTGATTGGTGTTGTGTCATGACATAAGTCAAGTCAAGTCAAGTCATCTTTATTTATATAGCGCTTTTTACAATGCAAATTGTGGCAAAGCAGCTTTACATTAATAAGAAAATGGTGTCATTGTGCAGCTTATTCTCTATATTATTGATTCATTCCGTTGCAAATATCAGTAGTTATTAGTCTAGTTAATTTAATTTAGGTAATTTAGGTATAGCAGCACTGCAGAAAACAGTGACGTAATCGTCCGACTCAGATATCAAAAACACTGCTGAATATCAAGCAAGTGTCCCCAACTTAAGCAAGTCAAAGGCAACAGCGGCAAGGAACCAAAACTCCAACAAATGGAGAAAAAAACCTTGGGAGAAACCAGGCTTAGTCGGGGGGCCAGTTCTCCTCTGGCCAACAGTGAACACTTGTCCGATACTCAGGCAGAGTTACAGGTCATTAAACCGATTTGGAATCGCAACAGTCAAAATATTTAATCTGGTTCCATCTAGTTTAAGATCTTTTTGATCACGCCGGTATGGGACGGTTTGTTGGGATATGTGCCACTGGCTGATGAGTCGGTAAGGTCTTAACAAAGGATGAGCTAGTTAACACAGTCTCCGCCGACACCACAGAGCCACATTGCTGCCGCACACAGGCACAGGTTCCCCGTCCGACCCGGACACGGCCAATCACGTTAATTGGTAAACCTCGGGATAAGCAGAGAGACAAAAAATTAGCGTAGACGCCATTCTTCTTCTGATGTAACGAGTACATCTGGTGTTATAGGAAGTGTTCCCGGTTCCGGCTGACCTGATCTATGCAGCCTAACAATCCTTTAACGGATATGAAGACAAAAGTTTATAGTGCGTCATGTGTATGCCAGGTTAAATAGATGCGTTTTTAGTCTAGATTTAAACTGACAGAGTGTGTCTGCTTCCCGAACAATGCTAGGAATATTGTTCCAGAGTTTAGGTGCCAAATAGGAAAATGATCTACCGCCTGCGGTTGATTTTGATATTCTAGGTATTAACAACTGGCCAGAATTCTGAGATCGTAATAGACGCGAAGGACTATAATGCATTAAGAGCTCACTCAGGTACTGGGGAGCTAAACCATTTAGTGCTTTGTAAGTAATTAGCAAGATTTTAAAATCTATACGATGTTTAATAGGGATACATGTGACGGGATACACAGAAGCTACAAAGGGACGCTGGCACACAACAGAGTCAGCTTTTGTGATGAAGCAAGCTGCTCCCAGGTATGGAGAGGTGTGGCAGAGAGACGCAGTGTCTCGTTCCCTTTCTCAGGGAACAAGGGTTACAGCCGTAGAGAGATGTTCAATGGTCTGACAGGGCAGAGCAGATGAAGCCTCTCTTTTTCCGCAGACACATGAGGCAGAGGATGGAAGGCCTGAAGAACCACCGGCCATGCCACATTAGATGGCACCTTGGGCACAAAGCCAGGGGTAATCTCCAGGGAAGTCGGCAAGAGAGCCACGGCCTGGAGATCCCCTACTCTCTTGAGCGAAATAATTGGTTAGAGAAAGACCATCTTAAAGGGGAGTGAGTTCGCCAGAAATCGATGTGCATACTGAACGTCAGGATTCCAACATTGATTTCCTCAGGGGTCTGAGGTGGAAACAACCTTGGTCACTCCACCCCAGGGGGAAAAACCCTCATGGGGACTGCAAAAGCTTGGACCTCTTCCCCGAAGCCTTTCTCGCCTGAAGGACGATCATCAAATTGACCTTTGGCTTAGCGGGCTTCAGGCAAGAGTGTCGCCTCTGTTGCCAAGATCCCTGAGGAGGGGCTTTAGAAGCAACGCTCTCTTTTTGTACCTGCCAGTACGAGGAGCTTGATGACGGCTGGGGCTGCCCACTCGGAGCAGCCTTATTAGATTTAGAGTGGCAAGGGAGGTACTGTTTAAAAGCCGCAGACTGCTTTTTCGCCTCCAGAAACCTGTCGACGACAGTATTGACTGTGTCGCCGAACAGGCCAGAAGGTGGTATCTGGGCATCTAGCAGAAAGACCCTGTCCTTTTCCTTCATCCCCAATAAATATAGCCACAGATGTCTCAAATCTGCAGCTGTACGCAGCTCCGCTATATCATGCAGAATTGGTTTCTCGCCCTCATCTTAATCTTTTAATATATCAGCCTGGTATGCCTGCATAAGCGCCATTGTATGCAGGCATGCACCAGTGCGACCAGTCGCCATATAAGCCCTGCTTACCAATAATGATGTATCACGGCAAGGTTTGGTGGGTAGTACCGTGGCTTTAAGGGACGACGCAACGTCAGGGCAGAGGTAGCTGGCTAAAGTCTCTTCCACCTGAGGCATCATCCCATAACCGTGCTCACGGACAGACGTGTGGTTTGTGCAAGTCAGGGGAAAAATGGTAAACCCCGCCGTTGAGGTTGAGACCTGTGCTGCAGGAAGTGGTCATCCAATTTACTTCTCACTTGCACTTCCTGCCTTTCTTGTTGCCAGTTAATATTACGTTTGGCCACAGCACGAGTCAAAACATCGACAAGCTCCTCTTGTGCGGGTGAATGCAGTGGCGAGCTCTCAGTAATTTCACCCACCTCAATGCTGAGCACGTCTAATTCCGCACGGTGACTAAGAACATCGAAACTGTCAGACGAGGACTGAGAATGTGCCACAGCAGTATCGAGCCCTCCTGACAGATCCATCTGCGAGCCCCATGATCTAACCCATGACAGTCTCTGCAAGTGGACAATGAAACTGTTCTAGTGCTGATGCTGGGGGAATATTGCATGGCTGGAAATTTGGTGTTGCATCATATATATATATTTATATATTTATTTATATATTTACTGTTGGGTAAACAGTACTAGTGGGAGTGCGCCAAGAAAAAAACAGGTTTATTTTCTGATCTACAAGACTTTCCATTCAGTGAGATATGTCAGATGTACACTGATTGTCCTGACAGAACAGCAGTTATGAAGTTGGAGCATCTCCCAGTCCAACTGCTTTCCCATGATGTGAAGAAAGATTTTTTTAGATCTTCATCTTAGAATCGTTGAATTTGGTTAAAATCTCCTGTGCAAACTTGCTGTAGGTCAGCAGATTTGCACACTCTAAATGACAGTGCAGTGCATAATTCTGTGAGATTATCAATGTTTATTACATTTTTTCTTTTAAATGGACAGTACTGTAAGAGCACTGATTATCAAAGTCTAGTTATGTGACACACCTAGTACAAACATCACTTCTATGGCATCACTTTCTCTCTGTCTTCTGAACCCTCTTCATCTCATCTTATCCTTATCCATTCTGTTCTCTTTTTAGCTTGCTTTAAAGGGACACAGGTAGTAAAGTTGATTGTGATTTTGATCCCCTGTCACACCTCTCTTCTGCTTGACATTAATCTCTCTGGCCCTCTGCTCTCCACACTTGCTTCCCACAGGAACACTGTGGCTGCACAAGGACATTTACAGCACATCTCCATGATAAATCACCATTTATCTCTTCGCACTGACCTGCACTGTATGCACTCAGTCTGCTCGGGCATCTGGGGCCACCTTCACATAGAGCGTAAGACAGAGAGAGCGAGAGACAGAGAAGGAGAGAGAACCAGAGGAGGACAGGAAAGCTGCTTTGCATTGGAGCTGTCATGAAGATGAGTTGTTAGACTTCCTCTCATGAATACAGCTTGTCATGGAAAGCTTACTGTGCTTAATGCTGATACAGGAGCCCAGAGTTCATGTGCTTTATATAGTATACTCACCTGTCGTTCACTCTGCAGTGCATACTATGCAACCATGCCTTTTCTGAAAAACTCACAGGACTGATACAGGACAGGTTTATTTTCTCTTTCCTCTCTCTCTCTCTCTCTCTCTCTCTCTCTCTCTCTCTCTCTCTCTCTCTCTCTCTCTCTCTGTCTCTCTGTCTCTCTGTCTCTCTCTCTCATTCTCAAGAGCAAAAATATGTATAATTTTGTCATCATGACATGCAGGAACAGACATATATACAGCATTAATTACAAATTACAAATTATTCATGCATGTTTCTCTAATCACATAAGATTGAATTTTAGCATCAACAGTTATTTCCTTAATAGATTCTTTAATTTTCATTTCTTTAAGTGCTCAAAAATATTTCATTGGCAAGGCTTTTAGTTATTTATTTTTAGTTAACATTTTTCTTCCTTGCGGATACATTTGTGCACTAAATCATAAGTGACTGGAACGTTTGCGGAATTGCATTGGTCAAAACGTTTATGTATTCATTAAAATAACCGGCTCATAAAAGTCTTCACACTGTCTGTTGTTGCATGCAGACAGCGAGGACAACTATTTTGTTGCCTTTGTATTATTTTGTGGTCTTTCTCTCAGATTCTATTTTATTCAGACTGCAAACTCAGGAAAAACAATTTTCTTTTTTCTTTCAGTGGTACTATAGATTTAGCAGTAGTGTTGCTCAACAGCAGTATAAAAATGCTGAGAGACCATGCAATTCTGTTCGCATCGAGCAGCATCAACAAACTAACTTTTTTTTTGGCACTTTGCACCATTTATTGAGTGAAGAGGTGAGAAGAAATGAAATGGTAGATCATCAGCTAGGCTTTGTATTGTGAATTCTCTCCTTTCTAAATTTAATGTTCGCTATATGTGTGACGTTTTAAGTTTTGACTTACGTAAGTAACGTAGTGCAGTGTTTCCAGCATGGCTTTGCTTAGCTTAACTGCCTATTCAATGTTACTCCAGCGGAGCAGTCAGGTCGCGTACTTTCACTAAGGTGCATTGTTTGTGTAAGAGGAATTTCGTGACAAGTTTTAATCCAATGTATATTGTAGTTAATGCAGATTTTTACACATTATCGCAACTGTAGTAACTTGACAGTATTCATTATGTCCTTTATGCTTTGCGATCTTTCTGAGTGTAATTTGATCCTGTTTAACAAGCGCGCGACTAGTATTGTGTATGTTTACAAAACTTATTCCTTCAAAATGTAACATTTCTTAGTATGATAATATCCTTATTTGTTCATCATTATTACTGCCTGTATTAATTGTACAGTCTCATTTCCATATATAATTCATATTTTGAGGGTTCTTCATTGTAGGGCTGCAACAACTAATCGATAAAATCGATAATAATTGATAATGAAAATCATCGACAACGATTGTCATTATCGATTAGTCGGGTCTGCCCACGATGCACGCAAAACTCCCGCAAGTCTTGTCAAATTACAGCACTAAATAACGCATTTCTATGGACAAAATGTATTTAAAAATACTGGAGGAAACCGAGTGAGCTGCTGCGGGAAAGGCACGTGATCCAAACTGCCCAAAACAACACAACTTGACAGATGTGTGCGCACCCTCAGCGCAAAACATTTATTCTACGGCTAAATCCTTAACAGTAAATGTTACAAATTCACACAAGCATTTCCATTTTGCATGAAGCTTTGTCCTGACAGCCTGCTAACTTTAGTTTACTGAATGCACGCCTGTGTCAAACAGACGAAACGTGGAGAGAGGGAGACCATTCACATTCAGTGCAAAAATATTCATTATGCTGAAATAACTGTTGTTGAAAGTTCAATTTAGGTTTAAAGATCAATATGTCATTCAAGAATTTCATGGGAGTAGTAACTGTAAAGGGATAATAGCATGTAATTGAAGAAACGTAAGACATTTCTATTATTTACACAGGATAAATAAATGACAGTAAGAGGTTATATGTGTGTTCTTACAGAACACCTCAGTTGCCTGTTGGTTAACACCGAGTTTGTGTTTGATTTTCTTTATTATCTTTATTATTATCTTAATTTTTAATGTAGAGATTTAAACTATATTCACTATATATTAAATTTATTGGACCACTGCCACCTAATGTTTGTGCTGCAGCTGCCCTAAACTAATGGCACTGTTTGGTGATTACCAAAATCATTTTTATGTTTCTGTAATGGTTAATCCACCAGTATGTGTAAGCTGTTTAGTCACAGTAATATTTCTAATGCTAAAATATAATTATTGTTGTCTTCAATTTTCAAATTTACTGTTTTACAAGAAAGACTTTTTTTCAGATCCCCAATTACAGTCAATAACAACAGAGACTGTGAAAAAGTACATAAAAACAATGCCAGTAAAAATGCAAGCTGTTATCAGAACCAAAGGAGGCCAAACAAAATATAAAGTTTTTTGGACATTATGCGTGAATAATGACTTTTTGTTAGAAAATGTTTGTATTCTCTTTTCTGTGACAGGTAGTCTAAGAAATAAAGCACTGTATGTTTTCATAGTATTCAATGTGCACGCTTGTTTGAAGGACATTGGGCAGGATGTGCAATAATGTGTTTTTTGTCAATAAAATAATAATAATAAAAGAAAATTAGGGTTTTATCCGATTAATAGATTAACCCAAAAAAATTTAAATAAATACATAAAAATAATCGGTCAACTAATTGATTCATGCTGTTATATTTCTTGGGCATATTTATATATTAGTGCATTTATCATTGAGTTTGTAATCTGTTAAGTTGTTGATCATATTTAGATAATGAGTATTTATTTCTGTTATTTCATTTATTTCAAAAACTACCTCAAGTACCAAGGCTGGGTAGGTTACTTTTAAAATGTATTTCACTTACAGATTAAAATACATGCTTTAAAAAGTAATTTGTAATGTATTGCGTTACATTACTCAAGTTTAGTAACTTTATCTAAATACTTTAGAATACTTTGTAATACTAATAAGTGTGAAACAAACACAAAAAAGGTAATTGCAAGTTTTTATCTCACAATTCTGACTTTTTCCCTCAGAATTGCGTAATATAAAGTTGCAATTGTGAGCTATAAAGTCAGAATTATGAGATATAAACTTGTAACATTGAGAAAACTCAAAAATATGAGAAGTAAACTGACAATATTGAGAAACATCAGAATTATGAGATATAAACTCGTAATATTGAGAAAAGTCAGAATTATGAGATATAAACTCACATACTAAATTCACAATTGCAAGAAAAAAGGTTAGTATTGCAAGCTTATATCTCCCAATTCTGACTTAATAACTTGCAATTGTGAGTTTAAATCTCGCAATTCTGAGAAAAGAATGAAAAGTCAGAATTGTGAAATGAGGGGAAAAAAACAAATTGTGAGGAAAAAGTTGCAGTGACCAGTGAATTATAAAATCACAAACTCACAAACAATTATCACAAAGCATGAAAACTGTCGTGGATCATCCAGGTCATGACAGGACAGTTAAGTTGACTGTTGGGCAATTTATTTTTATAACTTCAGTCATTTTGTCTTGTTCAGGACAGTACTAAATAAAAATAACAGCATTTTTATGAGCCCTCTTAAAAGTATTAAAATGTTGATGAAACTTAACTCCGCTTTTTCAGACTGTCAGAGTCAGAGAATCACCAATTGCTGTTTAAATGACATTAAAATTCAAAGTAATCACTTTGGTAATCTAAAATACTTTTCAGATGTAACTGTAATCTGATTACCATCCATTTAAAATGTAACCGTAATGAAATACAGTTACTCAAATTTTGTATTTTAAATACGTAACTAACCCTGTCAAGTACACTACTATGTGTATATGGTCACTCCTGTGCAATAAACAACTAAACTGATCTGATGACTAAACTAAATCTGATGACTCCAAATCCCTGACCAGAGTTCTACAGCGGTCAATAACAAATTCACCAGCTTTCAGTGGGCTGCCATGATACAGTCACCAATCAGCGTAATAAAACATTGCCAGATTGCCAGTTTATGTGTTTTGGATAAAACTGAACATGCTTTTAGCGCCACTCAGTGGATATTTCTCTTTGAAAATGTCGCAACATAATATCATTTTGCAGAAACGCTGACACAGTCACGTATCCCCAATAAGCCTGGGTAGTGTATATGATCATTCTAGATTAATTGTTATGATACTTCTTTGTATGCATATCCTAGGAGTTGCTTCGGACAAAAAACTAAGCCACAGTTATACAGACACTATAAACCTTATGGTTCTCATTAAGCATCTGTATCGAGATGTTTGAGACTTGGCATGTGATAATGAGGTAGCAATAATCAGCCTGTGAGTCTGAGTTATGTGACCATGAAATCAAAGTATCTAATCAAAGAACTTTATTAATGCTCAGGAGGTTTTGCCATTGTTATTAGTTAACTTTTCGTAGCAACTATTGATGAGCATGCGATACAGATATTGGGATTGCATATTACACAAGGGTTATTAGTGTAGCTGTCAATGTAATGTATTTTTAAGTAAGTGGTTTATTCAATGGAAGTATATTACAGGCAAAAGCATTTTGATTTTGGAAGCTTCTCCCACAGCAATCCCTCTACAACAGTGCAATGACCCTTATCTTCCAGTGTATTATACGCATTATTTTCACAGTTTGTGAAATATTCTCTAGTGTGCTAAAATGTAATGTTCTATACTAAAGGCCTGATTATGAGATAGATAGCGGATAAACCTCCATTTGAAGCGACTGAAAACGAATGGCTGGTACTAAACACGTTCATGCGACCTTCACGCTGCATGGATTTTACATTACTACATCTGCAGTTCTCACCACGTTTCACCATGTGGACATGTGCAAATGCGTGAGTAACAAACACACCTCTGTTTCACACAAACACCTGCATTACTTCTGTCTGAGTTCACCTCGCCGGATACGTCTTGTCTTTTTTTTTTTTTCGCCTTTCTCACATTAGCAGCATCTTCCCAACATTCATCTTACGGCTACTTTCCCTCTGGCCCCTCCTCCTCAGTAAATCATTGCTTGGAGGTGGTTGAAATTCCTCCCTTTTCTTTTTGTTCAGACGTTGTTTGTTTTTTATAATGTTGCCATTGACTGGCCACTGCAGAAGTCTTCATTATAAGAGATGGCATGGAGGTGGAATACTAATGAGATGGAACCATCAGCATTCACAGCGCCTGCGAAATTCGCACACACATTGCAACCTTTCCCCTTCTCTCTCTGAAACAAGACATGTTTAGCCTTATCCAGGTTGATTTGTCAAAATTTGATTATCCTGGCTGGTCTCTTTTTGTTTTTGTAGGAATTTGTATGCAAAATGTAGTTTTACCACACACACATAAGACATGCTTGTATAGATACTGAAACATATATAATTTGTACTTTTTCTAAAGACCAACAAGAACTCAAATTAGCAGAATCTTTGAGAGGATATGAACACAGGTGACTGAATTCATTACTTGTGCACACAATCCCACAGAAGGACACCTTTGTCTGATGAATATTTTTCTAAGGAGAGTTTATTTAAATACTCATAAGAAATCCAGATGAAACTTTTAATTTAATAACATTGGTAGTCTTTATATGGCACAATTTAATTATTACTGAAGCTCAGCAAGAATGAAATATACACAATATACACTGGCCACTTTTTTTTTTAGGTACACCGGTTCAACTTTTTTTTTTTTAGGCTGTTCACACTTGCTAAATCTGTTTGGATTCCAATTGGATATGCACAAAAATCAGATTTGGACTGACAATCTGAACGTAGCCTTAATGAAAATGTTTTGGCTGTTGGTTCCAGATGGGCTTTTCTGAGTATTTCAGAAACTGCTAATCGACTGGGATAATGCAGTTTTGACATCTAAGTGGATTAAATTATTTGTTTAAAATTTAATTGTGGCAAAATGTTTTTTTGATTTTGAGTAAATTAAATAAGCAGCAATTATTTTATTTTATTTTATTTTATTAATGTATATGATACATTATTTGTAACTGGACTGAGCTGCAGTTTTTATTATTTAAAAACCAATGCATTATATATGATGCAAGTTCTTATGATCATATTTGCTCTAAGATAGTGTTGGGAACTCTGCCCCAGTCTGTCTCTAGGTACCAATTGTTGCCTAAGGCATCAAAACATCAAACTTTGGAAGCTGTATCTGTTCTTCCATTCCGTCTCAATTGGCTCATGTCGACTGGCCGTTCTGGAGTGTTCCAGGGCTACATTCCTTCAGTTGATCAATAAAAGAGGTGTAGGAAATCAGAGACGATGGAAATGAAGTGTGTTTTTCTGCATTCTACACCCTCTCAGCCCTGCCTGCAATAACACATCGGTGAGCGATGAAGAACTGGGAGGTCATTGAATTCTCATGCCTCTAAAGATATGAAATACAGTGAGCCGGGCTGGGTTTGTGAAGAAGGACTGCATTTACCCAAGCTGCACCTTTACTCAAGCTGAAAATACCAAATCTAAAGCATATCTTCTCTTCACCAGGTCTAGCACAGGGATTTTTTGTTTCTTGGCAAAGGCAGTTGTTTCAGTTAATTATGTATGTGGAACATTAAATTTGGTGTATTTTTTAAGCAGTAAAGTATGAGAAGTTGTGTTATATTGTGAACATGCAGAGTGACTATTTTCACAATATACAGTAGTACAGCTCAAGTGCCTACTTGATTTAAACAGGTGCATCTCAATAAATTAGAATGTCATGGAAAAGTTCATTTATTTCAGCAATTCAACTCAAGTTGTGAAACTTGTGTATTAAATAAAATCAATACACACAGACTGAAGCAGTTTAAGTATTTGGTTATTTTAATTGTGATGCACCTGTAATCTTAGTAAAGTTACTACATAAGAAAACTACAGTAAAATTTTGTAAACATTTTTAACCAAATTCTTACTCCATTGTTTCTCTGCCATTGACAGAATTTATTTATGACACAACGCTTTTCTGCCAATGACAGAATTTTCCAACAATCCACGTTTTCGTTGTTATGCTGGGGGGAGCTATTACGCATCTGATTCCACACTTACGTAGATGATTCCACCGTAGCTGCACGGATCTCAAGCTGTCTGGCGGACATCTCATCGTGGATGGAAGATCACCACCTGCAGCTCAACCTGGCAAAGACTGAGCTTTTAGTCTTCCCTGCCACTCCTACTCTATAACACGACATCAACATACAGCTTGGTACAACCACCATTACCCCATCAAAGTCGGCCAGAAATCTTGGAGTTATCTTCGATGACCAACTGACCTTCAGTGACCACATCTCAAAGACGGTGCAGTCATGCAGATTTGCACTTCACAACATCAGGAAAATCCGGCCCTTCCTGACTGAGTATGCAACACAACTTCTTGTCCAGGCCCTGGTCATTTCAAGGCTTGATTACTGCAATGCTCTTCTGGCTGGTCTGCCGTCAAGTGCAATCAAATCTCTTCAAATGATCCGGAACACTGCTGCACGTCTTGTCTTCAACGAGCCTAAGAGAGCCCACGTCACGCCCCTCTTCATCTCTCTGCACTGGCTACCCCTTGCTGCTCGCATCAAGTTAAAGGCGCTGATGCTTGCTTACAGATCCACCACAGGCTCTGCACCTTCCTACCTCCACACACTGCTACAACGCTACGTCCCCACCAGAAGCCTGCGATCACTAAAGAAACGAAGGCTTGTGGTACCGTCACAGAGAGGCACAAAATCACTCTCCAGAACATTCTCCTTCACTGCTCCCTGCTGGTGGAATGATCTCCCTACTTTCATCAGGAACGCAGAATCCCTGGCAATATTCAAGAGACAGCTGAAAACTCATCTCTTCCGTGAACACTTAATCCCCTCATAAAAAAAAAATAAAAAAAACTATCCTTCCCTTTTCCCTTCCTACTCTAGCTTATGGTACTGAGCAATGTATGAAACTTGTATTTTGAGCACTTCCTGTGTCTATTTGCCAATTCATGAAGAATCGAATCATGAAGAATTGTTTGTATTCCTCACTTGTAAGTCGCTTTGGATAAAAGCGTCTGCTAAATGACTAAATGCTAAATATTCTGAAAGAGTACTGAATCTGCAGATCAAAACACAGGAAAAGAAGCAGAAACAAATGACAGAATATCGCCTGCACAAATGTAAGGTAATGTGATAAAACATTAAACAGCATATAAATTAAAACTGCCTATCGAATGAAATGACAAACCTACAAAGAGATATAGGACTCTGTTAGTGTTGATGGTTGTCTTCTGATCTAGATGTAGACTTTGACAAAAACAAAATTTTTTCAGCATTTTGTTCAAAATGTTGCTTTTTAAGGTGGCAGCAAGAGCTCAACGCGCTGCAACTGAAAACACATGCAAATAGAAAAAACACCAGCAAATTAAGAAATTCAGCTCGACAACACGTATGCGGCAAATAATCACAGCGCAAGCAAATACAGAAACACACTGCAGAAGTTCACAACACAACTAAATACAGAAACATGCTACAAATAGCACAGATGAAAAAAGGAAATATTTCAAGGGGACCCCAACTAAGTGACAAACCTGGCTGGGACATGTCAGTGCTGTTGTCGATTACCTGAAAGATGATTTTTAACATCCTCATTGTGTGTGTATTGCAAGTATTTGCAGTGAGTTTTTGTATTTGGTTGCGTTGTGATCTTTTGCAGCACATGTCTTGTCAAACGAAGAGAAAATGTTTTCTCTCTGCCGGGGAAAGAGTTAAACTAAGGTTACCAAATTTTCTGAGTGCTGCACAGTGAGATGCACAGGCATTTCCTGTCACAACTTTTAATATATTGAATACAGTTTAGCATGACTGAAAGCTATACTGACCAATCAGCATCCAGGACATCATTTACCAACTCAGGCTCATTGGAAAAATGAGCCTGTGGGGACATTTCTAAAAAATGACACGCTTCTTGCGCAGCTTACACCACTTTCAAAGTAGAAGCTGGCATTTTATCACACTGGTTGTAAGTATCTGTAGTTCGGAAATGAAATATCCAGTGAGTGCCACTAAAATGTTAATGCTCAATCACATTTGAAAATAACATACCACCTACACTAAACCCTAAACCTAATCGATGGTGTCAAGAAAAAAAAAAACTTTAAAATTAGTTTAAAATGCATTTTCTGATGAAATCATGCCATTTTAGCTTATTTCTCAAGTCTTTTGATTTCTTTTTGTCATGACTTGAATTTCACTGGTAATGCAGACCAATTATGTACCAGGTCAGCTACTGAGCACTTTTACATCAGAAAAGTTATACATATGTAGCTAATTATGTGATGCAAACGTCAAAATTTATTAGCTGACAAATCACGCACTATGGTAAAAGTGTTTTGAGGTAATACTATAGTGTTATGCAAAGAACTGTGGGAAAATAAGTTTTTATTAACCATATAATCTGCCCCGTAATCATATGTTTATTTGAGCTGGAAACTGCCTTGAATGTAATAAGTACATTTTAGGTTTTTTTGTTTGTTTGTTTGTTTGTTTGTTTGTTTGCCTGTTTTTTGTTGTTGTTGTTGTTGTTGTTTTTTACAAAAATGTATGCAGGTAGAGGCACATTTTGCTTTTAAATGACTTTTTATGTTTGCATTTACAGTGCCTACTTTATATTTATTGCCCTTTCCTTTAGTATTTTTTTTTTTTAACTTGTTAGACTCAATCTCAGTTCAGGCCATTTCAAACGCACCCTGTCATTGTGGTGGCGACATTTATATAGAGATGCACCGTTTTCTTCAGAAAAAGTAAATAGCAATACTAGTTTATTTCAAGTTTTGTTTCCAGCTTCAATTTTATTTTGAATGTAAACATTTCACATAGCATTTTTTTTTTACATAGTTACAACAATTACATGACACGTGGTTGTCTGAGCAGTCACCAATGTAGATATATTGAGAATTATTTTATTGAATCTTTAATGCTGGCCAAGATCACTATGTCGGGGGCAAAGAATACTTTTCTAAAAGCACTGCTGGTCATGTGCTCAGCATTAAAAGACGAGTAGCAAATTAGCATTTACATTTGCTTCTAAGATAATGAAACATTAGCATTTCAGTCAAGGCTAGCTTCAGAGTCTGATACCATCGCTCATATTCATATTCATATCCTCCCATGGGCTCTAATTGTCTGTACTCTGTTCATGTTTAATTTAAGATCTTGCAGTATTACTGAGTTCATATGCGATGGTGAGCGTTCTGGTGCTGGTCATTGCTAAGCCTACTGTCTCTGTCAATACTCTGGCCTTGTCTTCATCCTTAGTGAGGGGTCAACTCGTGTTCCAAGACTCAAGGCCCATTTCGAACCTATTTGCTCTGCCTATTCACAATTGTGTATGCCTATATGAGTTTTTGGTACACACTAGTTCGGCATTGATAATTGCATCACACTTTGTACTCTGTGGACATGTAAGGAACATTTGAAGATGTGTTTGAAAACCTGTCTCACACTGTCATGTGCCAATAGAAACCAGCATTAGTCAGGGCAGTCTACAAGAATGAAGTAGAGTTGCATAGATGGAGGTTTTGAATGTGTGAATAGGAAGAGTAGAAACATTCCTTTCTAAATTATTAGAATTGTCCTGGCTAAAAAAAAAAAAATGAAATTAAACCTTAGAAATTTGATCTTTAAAGTTGGCCAAAAGACTCCTCTGAAAATGCTTGTCATAAGATTTTTTTCTCTTTTTTAAAACCAATGCGTCTCATCTTATCTGTGCATTTACATTGACTGAATATTGGCTAGTTTATTTTGCATTACATATTGTTTTGCAAATATATGTGTCATGGAATTGACTCCATAGTTTCAAGGTAATGCCAGCTAGAGATATAAAGCTATTCTAGCTCTAACCAGCATAAACCTCAATTTGCAGAAGGGATTTCTTATCTGGTCAAATGTTACTTGTGACTAATATTACATGAAAACCTGAAGGCATCTCTTATTCTGTTTGTCTTGACTTGGTATGGGAGATTCTGCAAGCATGCTACTTTATTAAAGCAGCTAATTATCTCAAAGTGTAACATTTTCTCTGCTGTTTTGAATCATTATTACTGTTAATAATTTCCATAATGACTTCAGGAAAACAGCTATATTTCCTTCTCCCTTTGCTCAGAGAAAGCTTTTATAGTCACATATAAATGACAAAATAAAATGATCTTGCTTAAGAGGAACTTATTCTATTCTATTTTATTTGTGCATGCATTCTCACATCTGAAATTGGTACAGATGCTTGTTCCTTCAAGGATAAGGACAACCCTTGCACACTGATTAGGTAACATAAGGAAACTGCACATTATGGCAGATGCTGTGTCACAGCACGCAGCAGCTCTGTGACATGTCTGAAATGGCATCAGGAGCTTTCTCTTTTAGAGTCTGTATATTTCATATTTGAATGGTTTGGAGAGTTTAGAGATCAAACCATTGATGTGCCACGCATGCTCCTATTCTGACATTTTCTCTTTCTTACTGCTACTGGTGAATCCTTATGTGTCAATGGAGATTACCAGAATAATGTTCTCTGATAATATTTTAGCAATCAAGTCATAAATGTTTTCTAAAAGCTGTTTAGAATCAGAACTAGCAATGCCAGATTTGCAAATGAAACGCTGAGTTAAAAAACAATCCGACGTGTTTTGATTCATTTTGATTCATTTGGACAGTTCACTCACACACTGAATCATTTGCAGTAGTTTCTCACATTAAAAAGGATATTTAATAAAACAGAAAAAAGTAGACTGCGATCTATCTAATTTGATTGTCTTATCTTTTGAGTTACACAATATCGTACCTTGTCTTTGATGTCTGCATTTCAAAGCCATCTCAGCCATCAGTGGTAAAAGTGGAGTACCTGAGGCATTTACCATCCTTCTGTGTACCCCTTCTCTTCCGCTTAGTCTGCAGATTTTCCATTAAAGGACAATAATTGCCCCAAAAATTGACTTTCCAGACCATTTTTTTTTTATCTCTATAAATACCTTTACAACATGTTTTAAATAAATAAAAAATGTTCAACAGAGAAATATGCAATGATGATAAAAATGTGAAAAGTGATTCTTTTAAATTCTAAAACTGCCAGTAGGTGGCGGTAAGTCTCATTCATTCATTCGTTCATTCATTCGTTCATTCATTCATTCATTCATTCAGTAACGAAGTGGCTGTATTTATGAATGAATAATTTAATCGTGACTTTCATGAACGATTATTTCAAAGCCGCAAATTCCTTCACGAAACGTCGTAGTGCTGGGTGTAATATGTTTGAATAAATTTGCCATGTTGTTGTATACAAACATTTCAGTTTTTGTTTGAGTGTAATTATTTTATCTGAAAATAAATAGCAGCTGAATATAATACATCTGTTGTTAATTTTACTGTGTTTGTCAGGTTGGTCCAGCCAATGTGCAAATGCAGTACAGTAAAGACCAGGCAGTGTCAATTAACTGTTGTATTTGGAAAACAGCAGTTATTTTTTCTAAGGCCACCATATTTCATGTTACAATTTCTCTGATTCACTGTAATACCAGCAGTCATTTCAGCCACATACTCATATCTCTGACCATAAATCTTAAAAGTGCACTTTTGAACTATTAATGGCATGGCCTCACATGGGATAAAGACTCAGAAGCTGCCTTTATCCCATCATCTCTGTGGGCCACCAGGTTGAAGGTTGACTTACAGATCACCAGCGGCATTATTAACTTTATCTAAATCCGCCTGCTATTGAACACTTTATTCATGGCTGATAATGAATAGCACATTTCTACAATGGCATTGGAAAATAATGCTTTTGCATTATGCATCTATGGTGATGTCAAAGATGACTGCCATATTGACCTGTGATTCTGAATACACCTCCAGAACGTTGCTCTTGCACTGGTTTAAATGCAATAGTTCATGTAAATGTTAATACATCCCCTTGATTTTGTTGTTGATTTTAAGTTCTGTAAGAATAATCACAGATTATTACACTTATTTCTGTTTTGTTTATTGAAAGTGCTCATAAATGTCTAAAATGCATGTTGTTTTTCTTTAGTAAATGAGTTTGCTGTTATAGTATCGTAAAATGAAACATAACACTAATCTGGAATGTGAAGCTGTTACTGAAGTCGCTCTCCTGTTTACCCAGAAGGCTTTACAATTCCTAGTCTATTTTCAAAAGAATTTCCCCCAGCTTTTCACAATGAAACAAATGCACTAGGTGTCATATGAAGCATTATTTGATTTCAAACCTCTTTAGTGTCTATGAAAGGTTAACACTAAAAGCCTCCCTTTGCTATTTTCTGATGTTTACTTAGTCAAAACAGATGCCTTTGTTGAGTATTTATTACAGATTAGGGCAACCAGGACAAGAGCGATATCTCCCGCATGCACGGACACAGCGAGAGGTACGTTGTGTGGTATTAGGAAGCATGACAATGTAATCACTCCCCCACACTGGTCCAGACTGTAGCAGGAAGCAGACGCAAACGTGAGGAGAAAACTGAATTTTGAAAACAAGACAAGGACAGATGGGGCAGTAAATATTCAGAACTTAGATCTCAGGTCCTCAACCCTCTCTCCCGTTGGCTTGTTTAGTGCGAGTTTTGACAAACGTGTTCTGTCCTAAGCACGAGGAGAGGGAATGAAGCCGACCCCCCGCTGCGCCGGCAGCTGAGCCTCAGATTTGAAGCTTCGTCACAGTGTTAAACTGCCGGTGTTCCGGCCTTCTTCTCCAGAGCCTTACTCACTCAGCCAATCCATCGCCCATGCTTCCAGCCAGACGCTCTGCCACTTCATTTCCCTGTGCTGCAAATCCATCCATCCCCATCAGCTATCTTCACTCGTTTATTTCTTAACCAGTTTCTCCACTCTGTGCCACTCTGGTGCACCAATATGTCTTAACCAATCAACTCAAAGAATCCCAATTTCCTGCCACATACATTTCAGTAATATAAATAGAAACGGAGTGAGTGCATGTCTAATACAAAAGTCTGCATCTGTCAAAATCCATGTGACGGGCCACGCTGTCCCCAGAATGACACACTCACACACACACACACACACATGTAAAGATATAGCACAGCTATAAACAGAGACGTGACAAGCAATGAGAACTTTCCATGAGTTTTTAATGCTGTTATGATTCACACTTCCAGGGCTCTTTTAAAAGTCAGTGGATAGAATACAGATGATAGGATGTTGGATGTATCAGGAGGAAAAAAAATATGCTTGTGTATTTGCAATTCAGTGTTTGGAAAGCAATACAAACGGGATTCAATGTGGGGTGGGGGCTGACTTATGCATTGAGAATTGATTGGATGATTAAGTGGCCCCTATATGAGGATCAAAGTGTTGCTGGTTTTGATCAGCAATGTGCCATAATGCAAATCACATATACGCGGGTGGTGCATGCAACTGCAGTTGAGATAAATGGATGTTAATGGTTGTCATGACGCATGAGGGGCCTTGTTGACATTAGCAGAAAAGGAAAGACACAGGGTGCAAATTAATACATTTTTATGATTACAAAAATGTATTTTATCACAATATGACCTGGAATGAATGAATGAATTAATTAATAGATATGATACAGACAGACAGATAGATAGATAGATAGATAGATAGATAGATAGATAGATAGATAGATAGATAGATAGATAGATAGATAGATAGATAGATGGATGGATGGATAGAAAGATGGATAGATGGATGGATAGATGGATAGATAGATGGATAGATAGATAGATAGATAGATATATAGATAGATGGATGGAAAGATGGAAGGAAGGAAGAAAGAAAGAAAGAAAGAAAGAAAGAAAGAAAGAAAGAAAGAAAGAAAGAAAGAAAGAAAGAAAGAAAGAAAGAAAGAAAGAAAGAAAGAATGTGTAAGTCTGAATTACTGAGAAACTCAAAAAGACCAGATGTTGTTTGCAAAAGTAACCATTAAATCTAGAGCAAAGTTTCTAAGGAGAAAGGAAAACAGCAGGTGGTTTTCTTCTCTCTCTCACTCTCTCTCTCTCTCTCTCTCTCTCTCCCCCTTTCTTTGTGCCTTATCCGTGCTTGCATCAAGAATGATAGACATCTTACCACGGCTTTTACTCTGCAGTGTTCCACCAAATTAAGCACCTCAAGCTTGGACCCACACCTCAAGAACAGCTGTTTCTCCAGCTGTTTCAGAAGAACTGTCCATAAAGAAATAATTAAAAGGCTAAGACTCTACAAATTACATGCTTTGAGCTTCAAAAGAATAGGACATTGTGAAGTGTTAACTCCCTTAAAGGACATGTATCCAAATTTTTCAAGCTTACTGGAGATTTACATCATAAATCTGCACTTCAAATCTACATGTAATAAATGTGTTTATTTTATTTATTTATTTATTTTTTTCATCCAAATACAGCTCGTTTAATAACCCGTCTTGGTCTCAGAAGAAAAATGCAACATCTAATATTACCACAGCACGTTCTTTATCCATAATTCATGCCTCAC
This sequence comes from Zacco platypus, assembly GCA_038088235.1. Taxonomy (NCBI): domain Eukaryota; kingdom Metazoa; phylum Chordata; class Actinopteri; order Cypriniformes; family Xenocyprididae; genus Zacco; species Zacco platypus. Next base: position 10,853,231 of record CM076068.1, read on the forward strand.
GTGTTTTGGCACTCTAGCAAAACAAAAGCATAGCAAACAAAGACCAAAGCAAAAGTGTTTGATGACTTAAATCACTAATGCTTAAAGTAACATCGACGGACACATCTAATATCGGCTTGAAAGTACAAAACTGATAGCTTCTAATTTGGAGGCTTTAAAATAAGATTTCAGAAAGCAAAGTGTGTAATCACTGCTCTTTCTTCTTTTTTACCACAGCTGAAAAGACTGTTGATAATAAGGCACAGTGCAAAATGATTCAGCATTGGTCAAAAGAGATATTGGTTATACATCCATAGTCTCCTTCAGTCACCCATTGAAAGAATGTGAACCTAATGCAAAAAGCTAAAATGAAAAGCTGTGTGTGTGCGTGTGTGTGTGTGTGTGTCTGTGTGTGTCCCATTTTGATGCAAACTTTGCACTTTTTCTATCACACTGCTGCCTGCCAATTGTTCCAATGACCTGGTTTGTTCATTTTCTCAATGATTATCAAAACAACCTTGATGTGATGGCACATAAGTCACAGCAAGAGGTCATTCAGACTGCAGTCATGATGTCATCATGCTGCCTTACTTGCAACTGCAGTACTTAGACGAAAGCTTTTACCTGCACGCTAAAAATAGACATGCATCTCCCATAATGAAGTGCCCGCTGCTAGCTGCTTTGCAGTATGACAGTTAGTTTTGAAAAGTAGATGTGCTGTGTGTTGATCATGTATGAATTGAGTCACAGGCAGTCACTTTATGGTTTGCATGGCACTTTTCATAACATACTTTTATGTTTACCGTAGAGCAATTAGTATGGCTGGGCAACAGCCCTACAGACAATCATATACAAACAATGATACAAGATGTCTGAGCATTCAAAGGCAATTAAGAGATTAAGATAATAGTCAGTTTTGTTGTAAACGAGAGTAAAGTATTTTCTGAAAGCATCAATGAAGATGCATTTTGTTGTCTTAAGTGAAAAGGTCTGATGTGAGTTTAACATTTTCCAAATTTAATTAGTAGTCATGTAAGAGAACAAGTTGATAAATATATGGCATGGTAATTTTATTTAGGAGCATCTCTGATTTCAGACAGAATTACTATGATGTAATGGTGCTTCTTATGGTAGCAAATTTGTATTCTTATTTATTTATTATTTTTTCCACTTTCCTAGACTCTGATATAAGGTTTCCATATTTGTCTGTTACAAATTAAGTTTGTTTTTAAATCTACAGTTTACCCCTAAAGTTAACGTCTCAGGTTACGTATGTAACCATAGTTCCCTGAGAACAGGGAACGAGACGTTGCGTCGTACAACGCTAGGGGAACCGCCTCTGCGGGAACCGGTGTCTGAAACTAATATCCAATCTCGTCAATACCAACTTGACCGGCGACAGCCCATGACGTCATATCGACGCGCCCCACGTGTATATAAGGGGCGCTCAGATAACATGTCATCCGCTTATCGTCTGAAGGGACTGTAAGCAGGCGGGCCCTGAGGCATGGCAGGGAGACGCAACGTCTCGTTCCCTGTTCTCAGGGAACTATGGTTACATACGTAACGTGAGACGTTCCCTTTCGAAGGGAACTCGAGTTGCGTCGTACAACGCTAGGGGAACGATATACCCACGCCGCCATGCTGAGGGGAGTGCATGCCAAATTATGGCAGTGACCACTGTCAGAATCAGGCAATCAAATGAAATGCCAGACCACTTACCCCTGGGGTCCCACTGGGCTGTCAGTGACAGCGCTCCCAGCGGTCAAAGAGCTTCAGCACTAAACCTTAAAGCAGCTTCCATATTTCATGTGTGGAGACCTGCCAAGGCCGCACCAAGGCCTGGGACCAACCACTTCGACAGAAGGGGTCCCTTTGAGGGAGCGTAGCCCGGGGCCCGAAGGCGGCCCGGCCAGTCACTTTCCTTCACAGGGGAACGAAGTCAACCCTGAATGCCACCAGGGAGGCTGACCCGGCCTCTAGCTGTGCTAGTAGCCTAGTCTGCCAACAACCTGTCTGTTTCCTTGAAAACAGCGTCTCAAACAGGAGTCTTACCAAGAGACATCCAGAAAGAGGGACTGCAGAAAGGCAGTAAACCAACTCAGACCGGATTTTAGAGACGGGCATCCTAGAGAGCAGAACTCAGCGAAGAGCTATCGACCCTAACAATCAAGGGGAGTTACTCTGCCCGGTCCTAGGATCTACATAGCACCTATGTTAACGGCGCCATGGAGGCCGTGCATTCTAGCGAAGGAAGTGCACATAGCCTAAGGCCATAGCCCAATCCTCAGCGCCAAGCCTCAAAGCAACCTCCATATCTCATGTGTGGAGACCTGCCAAGGCCGCACCAAGGCCTGGGACAAACCACTTCGACAGAAGGGGTCCCTTTGAGGGAGCGTGGCCCGGGGCCCGAAGGCGGCCCGGCCAGTCACTTTCCTTCACAGGGGAACGAAGTCAACCCTGAATGCCACCAGGGAGGCTGACCCGGCCTCTAGCTGTGCTAGTAGCCTAGTCTGCCAACAACCTGTCTGTTTCCTTGAAAACAGCGTCTCAAACAGGAGTCTCACCAAGAGACATCCAGAAAGAGGGACTGCAGAAAGGCAGTAAACCAACTCAGACCGGATTTTAGAGACGGGCATCCTAGAGAGCAGAACTCAGCGAAGAGCTATCGACCCTACCAATCAAGGGGAGTTACTCTGCCCGGTCCTAGGATCTACATAGCACCTATGTTAACGGCGCCATGGAGGCCGTGCATTCCAGCGAAGGAAGTGCACATAGCCTAAGGCCATAGCCCAATCCTCAGCGCCAAGCCTCAAAGCAACCTCCATATCTCATGTGTGGAGACCTGCCAAGGCCGCACCAAGGCCTGGGACAAACCACTTCGACAGAAGGGGTCCCTAGAGGAAGCGTGGCCCGGGGCCCGAAGGCGGCCCGGCCAGTCACTTCTAAGGGGAACGAAGTCAACCCTGAATGCCACCAGGGAGGCTGACCCGGCCTCTAGCTATGCTAGTAGCCTAGTCTGCCAACGACCTGTCTGTTTCTTCAGAAACAACGTCTCAAGCAGAAGTCTCACCAAGAGACATCCAGAAAGAGGAACTGCAGAAAGGCAGTAGATCAACTCAGACCGGATTTAGAGACGGGCATCCTGGAGAGCAGGACTCAGCGAAGTGCTAACGACCCTTGCAAGCGAGGGGAGTCACCTTGCTCAACGTTATGAGGGGAGTTATACATGGCCCAAGGCCGTGATGGAGACTGACCTGGCCTCTAGCTGTGCTAGTAGCCTAGTCTGCCCATAGCCTGACTGTTTCTTCAGAAACAACGTCTCAAACAGGAGTCTCACCAAGAGACATCCAGAAAGAGGAACTGCAGAAAGGCAGTAGATCAACTCAGACCGGATTTAGAGACGGGCATCCTGGAGAGCAGAACTCCGCAAAGAGCTATCGACCCTAATAAGCAAGGGGAGTTTCTCTGCCCGATCCTAGGATCTACATGACATCTGTTATTAACAGTGCCATGGAGGCCGTGCACTCCCCAGGGACGTTCACGAGGGAAGTGCACATAGCCTAAGGCCATAGCTGGGCTGTCAGTGACAGCGCTCCCATTTCCAACCCTCAGCGTCAAGCCTCAAAGCAGCCTCCATATCTCATGTGTGGAGACCTGCCAAGGCCGCACCAAGGCCTGAAACCAACATTTCCACAGAAGGGGTCCCTCGAGAGAGCGTGGCCTGGGGCCCGTAGGCAACCCAGCCAGTCACTTTCCTTCACAGGGGAATGAAGTCAACCCTGAATGCCACCAGGGAGGCTGACCCGGCCTCTAGCTGTGCTAGTAGCCCAGTCTGCCAACGACCTGACTGTTTCCTCGGAAACAGCGCCTCCAACAGAAGTCTCACCAAGAGACATCCAGAAAGAGGGACTGCAGAAAGGCAGTCAAAGAACTCAGACCGGATTTTAGAGACGGGCATCCTGAAGAGCAGAACTCAGCGAAGTGCTATCGACCCTAACAAGTGAGGGGAGTTATTCTGCTCAATCCTAGGATCTGCACAGCACCTATGTCAATGGTGCCATGGAGGCCGTGCACTCTAGAGGGGACCCTCGCCAGGGGAGTGCTCACAGCCTACGAGCCTTCCACTGTTTAACAGACTCAGGGAGCTTAGTACTATTTTAAGTACATGCTCGCCGACACCCAGCCACTGGGGCTCACTTCAGAGAGACCACAGTGGCCGGCTAACTGGTAGCTGGCAGTCTAGGGCCTGCAACCCTTGGGCTCGCCCACAGGGAGGCCCGCTAGTGTACAGGGCGGCCTGCTAAGGCCAGCTCGCCTGACAGAGAGACTACTAGTCGTCTATGGCCTACAAACCTGGGGCTCGCCCACAGGGAGGCCCGCTAGCACACAGGGCGGCCTGCTGAGGCCAGCTCACCTGATAGCGAGACAGACTAGTTGTCCGAGGCCTACAGCACTGGGGCTCGCTTCAGACTAACAGCTATCCAATGCCTGCAACACTGGGCTCGCCCACAGGGAAGCATGTTAGCATACAGGGCGGCCTGCTAAGGCCAGCTTACCTGATAGCTTAGACTAGCAGCTATTTTCCAATGCCTGCAACCCTGGGCTCACCCACAGGGAGGCATATTAGCATACAGGGCGGCCTGCTAAGGCCAGCTCACCTGACAGCAAGACTACTAGTCGTGGATAGTCTGCAGCCCTGGGGCTTGCCTACAGGAAGACACGTCAGCATACAGGGCGGCCTGTTAAGGCCAGCTTACCTGACAGCCAGACTACTAGTTGTGGATGGCCTGCAACCCTGGGGCTTGCCCCAGCGCGGCCACTCCTGAAACTACCTGGCACTCCTAGGGGCCGGGGCCTCCACACACTGCCTCGATCGAACACATCAGCATTCCTGAGGTCAACGTATTGTATCAGTTTGTCTAACTGCACAAGACTGTCCTAACCCAAGGTGGCTGTGAAGGCGGCCTGTCTTGAATATTCAAGAGGGCCTGCCTACACACAGCAGCAGCCTTAACCACACTCAAGTGGGAAGGCCAACTCACTGACCATACACAGGGGACCTCAGGGGGCTAATAAGTATATAACTGCACTCCCTTACTGAAAAAGGGGGCCCATATACAAATAGCCCTGCTTATTTGTAATGTAACTGCATATATATTCATATATATACACACACACGCACCCCTCATGCGTATATGTATATATACATAAACATACATACATACATACACACACAAAATCTCTGCCAGCCTCCTAAACAGGGAGCGCTACATTCTAAGAAATACATAGTAATTTCCCATAGCCAATTCAACCTGCGGCCACAGGGTGGCAGTCTCCACCATGGAAACGTGGATCCTACCGCCCTTACAGCCTGAAAGGGAGTCTCATTATCACGCCAACGGCGGGCCATCAGAATTAATGTCATAGGCCCAGCTCTGGCCTGATGTAGAAACTGCGGCTTACAGAGAACATAGAGGGTAAATCATTCCAACCCTCTACCTCCGCAGGACAGCCTGGTGCGCCTGCCGCACAGTCATCTTGTGCAGAGAAGCACCAGCCTGACCCGCTGCCACGTATGCCCTGCCATCTAAGGGAAATGTCACTTTAGGACCCTAGATGGCAAAGTTTGAGCTGTATCCATGCAGGAAGTGCCAAACAATAAAGTTTATCATTAGTTGGCTACTTCCAGCATCAATACGTACCCATATTCCTTCCAAAATAAACCCGAACAGGGAACCGAGGTCTAAAGAGAAATACTTCAGTATTTACATATGAGTAAATGAAAATGTATCATATTACTATTATATTGCCCAACAGTTCATCCTGCGGCCACAGGGTGGCGAGCTGATCTCCATGACACATACCACCCTATAGCCTATAATACATATATACTTTCTTTACATACATGTATAAGGAATATTTAGAATATGGGTTCTTCCATGCCCCCTCAACCTCAGTATTTAGGAAAACATGGAAAGCTCACTAGAGCTGTAGAAATATGGCCAGGGAGAAACCGATCGTCATTCATTGAATGCGCGCGGCCCCTCTCCTGACGCGCTGCCATGGAAACCGTAATCTGCCTGCAGCGCGTTCCATAATCAACAGCTCAGCATACGCGGCACAGGGTGGCTGAGAGAAATCAGTATTTACTCACCCTCTCCAGCCATCTTCTGCTCGGTTGGAAGAGCACTCACCGCTGGACTGCAGATGTAGAAACAGCGCATCCACTCCCAGCCGCTCCTTCTCGCGATCCGCCGAATCGCGCGAGCGGTCACACCCCTCTCAACTGTTCGGCGAGCTCCATCCGAACGCCCTATGGTCTGAGTCGCCGCTCTGCCTCAGCGCGAGCGGGACCCGAACCACCAGGCGCAGATGCTGAACTCTCTTCCCTCGGCAAGAGACCCAGACGAGAATGGAACATTCACAGTTTGCACCAGCAGCTCCCTCGAGAACTGCCCGTGCGTGCTCTTCACAGACAGAGAGCGCACAGCTCGTGTGTGTATCTGGTGTCAGATAACGAGTGACACGGAAGCACACACTTAGTTTGCATGTGCATTTCATAATGCTACGATAGTGTTTCAAACATACAGTCCCTGAAGACGAAAAGCTGATGACATGTTATCTGAGCGCCCCTTATATACACGTGGGGCGCGTCGATATGACGTCATGGGCTGTCGCCGGTCAAGTTGGTATTGACGAGATTGGATATTAGTTTCAGACACCGGTTCCCGCAGAGGCGGTTCCCCTAGCGTTGTACGACGCAACTCGAGTTCCCTTCGAAAGGGAATGTCAAGTACAAAAAGTGCTGTTGTTACAATTGACTTGTTAATGAGTTGAGCTTTAAGTGAGGGCTGTAGAAACACTTTTATAAAACGTAATATCAGCTTAAATTGTGTACATTTTATTGTTAAACAAATTGTTTTTTTATTTTTTTTTATTTTTATACCAACCATGTAGTTGCTAGCACCTGTGATCATAATTCATAATCGAACAATTGTAATCTCAAATATATCTTCACATAAAATCTCTGAAATGTACAATACTTTTAAACATAAGCAGAGCTGGTAAGCAATGCAATCCTAGTCAAAGGATGTGGGGGAAAATAATTAGCATGTCTACTTCAGGAATAATAATAATAAAAAAATAAATTAAAAAAAGATGCTAGTTGTGTTAATTATTTGTAATGAGTTAAACGTTAAATATTAATCACAGAAATTAACGTGTTACTTTCTCACCCCTAGATGTTCATCTTGTATTGTGGTTTTAATATAATAACAGTGCACAAAGAATACCCCTGCCACAAGCAAATCATCTCGGGTTAATGTTTATAACCCAGTTCTCCGAGAAAGGGAACAAAACACAACATCATGGTGTTGATGCTATGTGAATGCCTTCACTGTGAGCCACACGTGTAGTAAATGCAAGACGTTGGTCAAGGACAAAGTCAGGAGACGGAACGTTGTGCATGATAAAGTGTATAAATAACACCTGCACGAGACCATCACCAGATTTGTTTGTCCAAAGAAGTCACATCTCATTCCCTGAGATGTTCCCTTTTGAGCGAACATCAACACTGCATCATGGTGTTGATGCTATGGGAACGTCAATACCCATGCCCCCATACTGAGAGGATGTCTGCATCACAGGTTATGAAAAGTTTACACAAGCACACAACTGTGAATACAGGAAAGACTTTAACCAAGAGGACCTTAGACCCTGGGGTTGAGCCCACATCCACATAAAACCTGATGAATGTGTATGGAGAGGAGCAGCTTTCTGCAATACAAGCATCTTGCAAAAACGCTCCTCTTGCTAGTGCCTTTGAGGCGGCCACACTTCAAGTAGAATCGGCCCTGACACCTAGAGGCGAAGCCACAAAATGTGCCACATAGACAAGGGAAACTGCTTCCGAAACAGTGAGATATACAGTAGTGTGCTTGGAAGCGGCGGGACTTGGGTTGCGCCCCTGAAAACAGACAAAGAGTTGATCAGATGTTTGCCACTGGCTAAGTGGTGAACATAAATCCTAAGAGCCTGGACTGGACATAACTTTTTAAGCCTCTTCTGCCCCTGAGTTTCAAACGATTGAGGGGAGAAGGCTTGAAGAACAGCAGGATTAAATGGTGATGAAGCCACCTTTGAAACATAATCCAGCCTAGGGTTCATTATCATCTTGACCGGTCCAGGAGTGAAATCCAGGCAGAAGGAGACAACTGACAGGGCATGCAAGTCTCCTACCCTTTTAGGAGGGATAATAGCTACAAGCAAAGCTACCTTGAGAGTCAGAATCGTCTTTGATGGTTTAAAGGAACCATCTGCAACTCTTCTAATACAATTGAAATATCTCATGAAGGAACTCATGGTCTATAGATAGGCCTCAGCTGTCTAGCACCACCAAGAAATGGGACACCAGGACATGTCTCCCCGACGTAGCCCCTGGACCCGACGAGGGATGAACCGCTGAAATGCCTCCGACTATTTCTTCGCCACTCGAAATCTATAGATGACTGTGCTTACAACTTCACCGAATGGGCCAGACGGCAAGACTGGGCGTCCCACTGAAAGGCTCTTTCTCTTTCTGTTAACTCTGATAAGTTGACTCACAGCTGCCTCTCCATAATCACCAAAGCAGCCATAGAAAGGCAGATGGTGTGGGCCATTTGCTTGGTGGCCCAAAGAGACAGGTCAGTGGCTCTGTGGAGTTCTTTAACCACACTGGGGCTTAAGTCCTCGCCGGTGTCCAGTTCTTTGAGCAGGTTATCCTGGTAAGCCTGTAACACTGTCATGGTTTTCAGGGACCCATCAGCCTGACCCACAGCCTCGTATGCCTTGCCAACCAGAGATGATTCTGGTTCTGGAAGGCCTGGAAGGCAAATCCGGCTTCTTCAATGATGAAGCTGATGTGGGAGAGAAATAGTCCCACTAGTGCTTCTTCTACCCGAGGCATCGACTCGATAGCCAGACTCGATAGCCATGCTAATTAAACCCCACTATAGTAAAATAATCCAACTTTGTGGTATTGTGAACACAGGCAGAATACAGAGCTCTCCACAACCTTGAGATCTTACTGTGGAGACCGGGAAAGAAGGAGGGGATTCTTATTGATGGCTGGGCCTTACCACTGGTATTGAAATGCTCATCTTATATGGAGTGTTTCCCTTCTTTTAAACATTGGCCACACAATGTTTAGTTTTGCCATTGTGTGAGTAACAACCTTGATCAGCTCCTCATAAGATTTTGATGAAGTTGAGGACTTCCTGCTAGCCATTCCCAGGAATAGATTGTGAGCATGGCAAGGCATTTCTCCTTTTTTTCAAATCCTGCTCTAAACAGACAGAGACAGTTTTTCCACACACAGAGACAGACAAAGCACACAGTCACGCGTGGCATTGCGTCGTCAGACTTCATTCTTGGCCAGTGGCTTGGTGTGTACTAGACTCAGGCACCAGCTCATGCTGAAGGCGTTCACATAGTGTCAACACCATGATGCGGTGCCACTGTTCCCTTGAAAGTCAGCCCATATGCATGGCTGTGATGTAAAGAGTAGTCAGTGTTGGACACAAAGTGCTTCAGCTTTGGTTGAGTGAGAAAGTGAGAGACTAAAACAGAAAGAGCAATATAACTCCCAAATGCCTCACAAGCATTCACTCTCTTTGCCATCGCAAGAAGGGCTTCCCTCTCCTATTCAAAAAGGAGTAATTGCATCATTTTTCAAGCAGGGCCCCCGTCTGGGACATAAGCTGGCCACATTAATCATACTAATGGAGAAGTAAGTGATCTGAAATATAAGCTTTAATCATGTTTTCCTGCACCCTCATGATTCAAGCCATTCAGTTTTAAACCCCTGTACACATAAAGTAGAAAGCTATGAGACAATTATTTGTAATATTAAAGGGGTGAATCTCACGATGCCATAATTAACTTTATATTATATTATATTATAGCATTAGCAATATTTGGATGGTTATCTTAACACCCAATAGAACATTATATTCAGGATTTGCAATTTTTCTATTAAAATAGTGAAAATTTAGAATGGAATGTGTTTAATTGGCATAATACTAATAATGTTGAAAAGCAAAGCAAATAGTAATGGTCCTAAAGATAGGCTTTTATGCAATAGATAATTTCTCATTTATTTCCTTGAATTTTAGGGCGACACCACCTGGAGCTGTTTTTAACAATTTTTTTGAGACTCACCCAAGAACTTTTTTTTTTCTACTTTTGTATTCCATTGAACACTGTGAAATGACAAGCAATGCATGTTTGAATTAAGAGTGTAGGTGTCAAACAAGATGAAGATAACAGTGATAACTGGTGTGGATTTGATACCCAACAGCCTGCCTCCTGAGGTTCTGGACCACAGAATGATGATGTGTTTATTTCGTCTAATAAAGATATGGGCCAATGCACAAAGCGGCACTCTGCAGAGAGCCTTAACACTACCCACAAACCAGTTTTGTTTTCCTTGTTGCCTCTGTCATGCAATAAGCAATTCCAGATTAGCTCACCTCTAGCCTCTTTCCCAGAGGCCCCGATCCAAACCTGCTCTGAGCTGCTCTCTAATCAATCATTAAAGCCAGATCGCAGTATTATTTGATATTTCTCTGCTTGTGTGCTTTCTGCAGTGTTTCTTCCCCTTAGTTCAATTGTATCTTAAGCAGGGAGTCAGAAGTCAGACTGACCTGGCTCGTTGAGGAGAAAATGTGTACTATTACTTGTCTAAGATATAAAACTTACAATAGATGATACAATGAATGAAACAATTTGGAGTGACTAGACCATATAGAGACTAGAATATCATGAGTTCTTGGAGATGGGTTCTGAAGGATCCAGCACGTTTTAGGAAGTGGCTAAAAGCTGCAAATAAACGTAAATATAGAGAGGACGCCGCAATGGAAAATCTGAACAACTTCTGTGTTTTTATTCAACATTTCAAACTGGATGACCACAAATAAAGTGTTTTAGGCCAAACACTTTGATTGTTGTCATTCACAATTGATAAACATATCCTTAAAAAACTGTTCTGTTAATAACCCTATGTAGATATGACAGTCCATATGCAGGGATACAAACATGTAGAAGTATATTCTGTAGTTTTAAGTATATTCGGCAGATGACGTGTTTTGCATCATCCATTGGACTTTTGCCTACAAATAAACGTAAATTTTAATAGAAGTAAACATTATTCATTTACAGGGGTTTTCCTGCATTAAACATATTTTGGTGGCCATCAAAATTTTTGGCGGAGCAAAGATTAATGTATTTGATCATTTAATGTGACAAAACCTGCGGTTCTGCAGTACCAGTACCCACTGATAGCTTGCTGCTTTAAAATGCTCCCATGAGTGTTTGTGCAAGCGCTATATAAAGAGTGGCAAATATTTCTTTATACAGTGTACTGAGCTTTGTAGCCAATCACAGACATATCTGTTGAGCGTACAAACACAACTTAAAAAGAGTATGGCTAAGAGTATGGTCGATGCCTAGGGTTGAACAGACGTTTGTGAGTTATCTGTCCCCTAGCTCAGTATCGTCCCTGAAGGCCCCGATGTTGCCCACTAAGCCATTATGAATGTCATCAGCGCTAGTGGGTAAAGCATATAAGGCTGCAGGTCGCTACTGCAGGCATACAGACGGTTTGAGAACTGAGTCGGGCCACAACTCTCATGGCCACCAAAGAGACCGCTGTAGCTGTTGGGCATTCTATGGTAGCCTTGGTGGCTACTGAGAGACACCTTTGGCTCCATCTCAAAAGATTAAAGAACAAGATACATCCTTCCTCCTTGATGCCCCGCTATTGCCCTCTGGCCTCTTCAGGGACACCATGAACATGGCTACCTTCCTCATTGCCCACCACCCTCTGAAGCTGCTGGAGATGAGTCATGGGGACGACACTCTCAACTGAAGCCTTCCAAGCATAAGCCAGATCTGAGGACCATTCTTCTCACGAAGGCGGCTTCAGCTCAAAAGAAGTTCTGATGCCACAAGTTCCTGATGTTTGCTTTTAAGGGTGATTAGAATAAGGTTTTCCATTCTGTCTAGCTCTGTCACCAAGTACATTCACAGAATGCGTAGATGCAGCCCTGCTCAGGCTGGAAGGAATACACTTTCTGAACTATATAGATGACATTTACATTTACATTTAGTCATTTAGCAGACGCTTTTATCCAAAGCGACTTACAAGTGAGGAAAACAAACAAGCAATTCTTCATGAATTGGCAAATAACACAGGAAGTGCTCACAATACAAGTTTCATACATTGCTCAGTACCATAAGCTAGAGTAGGAAGGGAAAAGGGAAGGATAGGGTTTATTTTTTTATTTTATTTTTTTATGAGGGGAATAAGTGTTCACGGAATTGATGAGTTTTCAGCTGTCTCTTGAATATTGCCAGGGATTCTGCGTTCCTGATGAAAGTAGGGAGATCATTCCACCAGCAGGGAGCAGTGAACGAGAATGTTCTGGAGAGTGATTTTGTGCCTCTCTGTGATGGTACCGCAAGCCTTCGTTCCTTTAGTGATCGCAGTCTTCTGGTGGGGACGTAGCGTTGTAGCAGTGAGTGGAGGTAGGAAGGTGCAGAGCCTGTGGTGAATCTGTAAGCAAGCATCAGCGCCTTGAACTTGATGCGAGCAGCAAGGGGTAGCCAGTGCAAAGAGATGAAGAGGGGCGTGACGTGGGCTCTCTTAGGCTTGTTGCAGACAAGACATGCAGCAGCGTTCTGGATTATTTGAAGAGGTTTGATTGCACTTGACGGCACACCAGCCAGAAGAGCATTGCAGTAATCAAGCCTTGAAATGACCAGGGCCTGGACAAGCAGTTGTGTTGCATGCTCAGTCAGGAAAGGACGGATTTTCCTGATGTTGCGAAGTGCAAATCTGCATGACCGCGCCGTCTTTGAGATGTGGTCTCTGAAGGTCAGTTGGTCATCGAAGATAACTCCAAGATTTCTGGCCGACTTTGATGGGGTAATGGTGGTTGTATCAAGCTGTATGTTAATGTCGTGTTGTGGAGTAGGAGTGGCAGGGAAGACTAAAAGCTCAGTCTTTGCCAGGTTGAGCTGCAGGTGGTGATCTTCCATCCACGTCGAGATGTCCGCCAGACAGCTTGAGATCCGTGCAGCTACTGTGGAATCATCTGGTTGGAAGGACAGGTAGAGTTGTGTGTCATCAGCATAGCAGTGGTAGGAGAAACGATGTGCCTGTATGATGGGAACAAGATGACTGGCTGATATTATCACAGTTGGAGCAGATGGCGGTTCGGCATCGAGTTGTTGTTCTTGATCATAAATTGGGGTCGAGTCTGAATGCCAAGAAGATTGTGCTACACCTTTCTTTGGTGTTGTGTGGCATTCAGTGAGTGGATAGTTGAGGCTGTTTCTCTGGCTTATGAGGTCTCTGGTCAGCCTTCACCTTTAGCTGTTACCAGGAGTATGGCAGCCTCCAAGGCCTTAATTTTGTGATGCGGCAGGCTGGTCTACCCCGCGCACATTTGTACAGTTTTATAGCGTGGACCTGGAACTACTCCAGGTTTTCAGGTGCTCTTGTGCACTTGTACTTAAGTAAAGAGGAACAGCCTCTCGAGACTGGTCTCCAATATCATAACCAGTATAATATATACTATGTATAATAATATATACATATAACCAGTTTGGTGCCCTGGAGTGGCGAACTGTAGGGAACAACTGAACTGATTGCTCTGAGACCCTCCTTAAAAGGGATGAGCATCTCAGCACCGCTAGGTTTCCAGGCAGACATGGAGATATAGGTTTGCCGGAAACTGCTGTGCCCTGAAGTACACAATGTGGTGGGGTTGCCAGAACGGCCCCCTGAGGGCATTGAAGGGAAATGGGCACTTTAAAATGAGGTGTTAACTATTTCCCCCTAGAGGGGACTCTGGCCCCATTGGCGTCACGACCGTTTCGCCAAAGCTTTCTTCAAGATAATGATGGTCCTCAGACCTGTCTTGCCCAGACACGACTTTGGCTGAGACTACTAAAGGAACCAGCCTCTCAAGACTGGTCTCTAGCATAACTCGAGTAGCCAATCCGGTGCCCGGAAACAGATAACCGACAGGAAACGACCGAACTGACCACTTGGAGGGGGCGAGTCTCTCAGTTCCGCAATGTTTCTTGGGGTAGACACTGAGATTAGAACTCTCTGGGGACCGTTGCACCCCAAAGCACACAAGTTGAAGGCACCGTATAATGAAGTTTATCCATTTCCCTTTGGGAATTTTACCATTTAATTCCTCAGCATCCAAAGATCAACCAGACATGGTCTGGATGAAAAGATGAATAGTACATTAATACATAAATCTAACTCCTCCCAAAAACAGATGAGTGTCAAAATTAAATGCAGTCAAATATCAACCAGACAATAAAAAATGATCCGACTGAAAGGCTGCATATAGTGTATTAATACAGACATAAAAATCAGATGAGTATTTACAGTTTAATTCCTCAACATTAAATGCAGTCAAAAATCAACCAGACAAGAAAGCTTGGTCTGGATGAAAGGCTGAATAAAATATTTGCATACAGACATCTCACTTCGAAGCCAGACAAACATTTCATATAATTCTCAATGTTAGAAACTAAGAAACTATTAGAAGCTAAGAAACAACCAGACAAGTATACACGGTCTGAATGACAGGCTGAATATTCATATTAATAGAAAAGCCATCAGGAGCGGAGCTAAACTCCCAATAGTACACGTCTGAACATTTCTGAATGAACACTGATAAATTCATTCTCTAACAAAATCATGCATTACAACATGTTCTGAGGATGCTGATTTTCTGGGGATCATATTTCCACAAGAACACATCAGAATATATTCAATGAATGCTGCCTCCTCAGCCACATCTATTTTGTTCTTTCTGCACCAAAGCTTGTTTTTGCTTAAAATCCTTTCAAGAGCCCGTTTGCTCAGAGCTATTCAATACTGTGACTTTTAAAGTCATAATTTCGACTTTTGACTTTTTCGACGTTTTTTTATGTTTTATTATTATTATTATTATTATTATTATTAATGAATAAGTAGGATAAGTTAATATTATAGTTCACCATCAAAGCATTTTGACCAAGGAAAAGCCCTGAATTACATACTACTGACAATACTAAGCAGGTTCAAAATCAGCAAAGTTGCACTTTAAATGCAATATGGACTTTAGAATACTTTTTTGACCCACTTACATCTTTATATGTCATTTCATAATTACTTCTATTGTCTTTAAAATATGGCTTAATTGTACTGCCAAATGTACTGACAAGTATTTATGGTAAACTAAAATAATTTACAATTTAAAGGTATTTAGATTAAACTATTCTGTAATGTATCAAAATATATTTGTAAGTAATAATTACAAAGTTGCAATTTTGTATATTTAAAATATATAAACTTAAAATGTAATATAATAGAAGGCTACAGTTAAAATTATAGTACTTTACATTACATGTCCATTAGTGTATTACACAAAAAAATAGTAAATAAAGCATGACAAACTATTATTAAAACTAGGGATACAATACTTTCACTGTTCAGTCATATTTTATCCTTCATTAATAGCACAGCACATATTTAGAGCTGCTTCAGCAGGGCTCAAGGCTAAGATTTCTTTTTTTTTTTTTTTTTTTTTTTTTTTTTACTGGTCTGGTTTGGTAAATGGTTTAGATATCAGTGAAATATTACAATTTTCAAGTACACAATTTGAATAAAGTAATCAAAATGTAAAATAACACTGCATAGTCTTCACTCTTCAAATTAAATATAGATTAATATTTATTAAAGTTGCAAAAGTCATTCAGTCAAGAGCAGTGAGTGATTTCCTTTGTTGATGATTAATATTAAAAACACAGAAGCAGGTTTATTAAGCTGTTATCCCTTTAATACTGAATACATGGATCCAATATATTGCAAACTTATATTGTCCTAAGCAAACTTCTTGTCCAGTAAACGTCCTTTAATAATGTAAGGAACCACTGTTTATACATAAATCACGTAAGAGTTCAAGTTTTTATTTACAAATACGATTTAGTTTTGACGCATATGTGCTGAGGCAATCAATCTCTTTTCACTGTCAGCAAACGTTAGTAATATGTGCTTCATTTTTACCTTCTTTGTCATATCGACCGAACTACAAAATTTCCAGCTATGTCTGTGAAAACCAGGTGTGACCTCGACAAGCTCATGCTTCTGTGCCGCTGTGTGCTCAATCAATGTTTCATACACAGCAGCTATATAAGCAGAAATATTTCATTTAATCTGTTGTCTGTGTTTCTTTGTCACAAGCACTGTACTGTACACACTGCATGGTATCGGTTGTTGGTATCGGAGCATTTTAATGTGTAGGAGTACAAGAGCATGGTATCAGGCCAGATACCAATACCAGTATCCCTATCACTTGCATCCCTAATTAAAACATACTTATTCAATTTACTTTATAGTAAAACTTTTAATTTGACATCATTACAAAGTCCACTTTGTAGAAACAAAAGCTGCATCCCTATTCAGAGGCTGTATCCTTCGAAGGATGCAGACTTCAAAGGCCATGCCTTCAAAGGCTGCGGGACCGAGTGTTATTAAATAAGACAGCTTTTTTTTTTTTTTTTAAAAAAGCCTTTTATTTCATTGTCATATCTGCAAGCACAAAAAAAGATGCACCACAACGTGCAATAATGTATCTTTTCCATGTTTTGGTTTTGGTTTGTACCAGCTTTTGGAAACTAGAACAAACACACTATGTGCTCAATTCAAAAGGGTTTAAAAGGGTTCAAATATTTATTTTGACAACCATAATGAAAGCAACACAGGATTTTGAAAATAAAGGAGATGAGAATATTTGAATTGTAAACTTTATATGAACAAACTAGTGAATTGCATGACTATGTAAGTATGAATCAGTGTTACATTTTGTATTTTTGAATTATGTGTTCATCCATTTTGTTGTGTGAGACAACAACAGCAATATGTCAGCCACACTCTTCTGAATGGCTGTGATTTGTGATTGATTTTATTGCATCTTTTAGCCTTGTCAATGGGTTACAAATTATCGGAAGCCATGGATTTATGGGGCCCACAAGCTCCTACAAAAAGAGGCCTACTATTGGCAATGATCTCAAATGAGGGAGGCACTGTCTCTGGCCCCTCCTGAAACAAGATTTTTGGTGCGTATCTATGGACACAGGATCGATGGCCTGTCCTTTTGGATAATTCATAGCATCCTCATCGCTAATAATCCTCTCCAGTAGTTTAATGGAGGTCTCCTTTGAAAGGAACCGTCGCAAGTCCTTCAGCTGTCAGATGCATGATGATGATGAATCTGTGTCCCACAGTCAGTTTCCAGGGGTTAGCATACATTCAAACAAACCAATTCATACGCAAATGTGTCCTCCACACACTTTGGAAGAGAATTTGTATCACTGTGAATTACACTGTTGCCATCCAACACTGACGGCATATAACCTGGATGAACACTCTTCTATCTGCATACTGTAATTGAGGTCAGTCCCCATCTCTCATTTGTTCTCAGTTTTTTTTTTCTTTTCTTTTTTTTTTTTTTGCAACCGATTTAACACATCAATTGCGGCTATTCAGTAAGTGCCAGTTCATTGAGTGGTAACTCACTCTCCTATTGTCTCTCTCTGTGTTATTTCTCTTCTCTTTTGCATTTTAGGCATCCCCTTCCGAGAGATCCATTTTGTTGTTTATAAAATGCCAAGGCTGGTAACTTTCCAATCAAAACTTGAAAGGATTCCAGGGGGAGTCTGTCTTATCCTTGCCCTCACTGAACACCATCCACAGTAGTGCATGCGTTAAGAGTTGGAAGGGAAAAATAATGGATTGCGACAAAGCAATAAATCTCTGATAGATGGAGTGGAAATGAGCTTGTTTTGTAGAGATAGGCCACAGGAATATCAGAATATGCAATTCTAAGTGCAGTTGTATAAGTTTATTCCTGTATGGAATGACAGTCCTCAAGATAACTGCATGTTATAGTATAGAAAAGTTAATTGCTAGAAAGAGAAACTGAAAGTGTTTACTCCAGGGAACTCTGCTCATTCAAACCCACTCCAGAAGTTGTGGCAAAGCATCAGACCAACTTAGCATTTATAAAGACACTTGTGAACTGTTGTGTCCCAAAGTACTGTTTGTGTCCCAAATGTCCCCTTTACTCTATATACACTGATTGTAGGGAAAAAGATATATGTATATGTAGTTTATAAAAACTCTTGCGTTTAGCTTTAACGCATTAACAGTTAAAAAAAATAGCGACGTTAAAGCAGGCTCTTTTTTGACCATATGAATCACTCGTAGTTCAAGCCAGGGTTGGCAGGTCTGGTTTTGTTTTTTTGTTTTGTTTTGTTTTGTTTGCTACATCAAACATTATTTGTAGCACCTCCTATCCACTATTCGCAAAGAGCTTTGTACTTTGTTACTTCTAATATGAAAAACAGTTTTCAGATTATGTCCATTTTATCATGAAATTCAAACAATAAATAGCGTTTTGACCCTCAGATCACTGTATAGTGCTGCCAATTTAACAATTTTGTCACAAGATTTAGCAGATTTTGAGACTTTTTTTTTTTCAAAAGCCTAGCAACAAACCTAGCAACTTCTTGGACAAACCTTATCTGTTTAGTGACTTGCTCACTGATCTATATTTATATTAATACCGACCAGTTTTAGCTACTTTCAGCTAAAAGCAACTGGCAACACTGTCGCTGTAAAGTCTCAGTTCAGGCAGCAGTGTGGAGCGTGAGTTTTTTCTTCCTCTTCTATACAAGTTATATCTCGAAAAACATGCTGCTGACCGGAATGTATCATGTCTCATGTAATCACTTTATTTGTGTTTGAACTGCAGAAAGATGTCAGTAAAACAGCTTGTGAAAAATATGTCACATAATGTCACATTTACCTCAGGAATGTTTTCCAATGCCTGTCTGTCTGTCTGTCTGTCTGTCTAAAAAAACACTAGGAGCTATTTACTGTTAATCATGTTTGTGTAAATTCGCCATGAAGACAAGTGCTTAGGAAAAGTAAGTTTTATATGAACATTTCAGTTTTTATTTGAGTATAATTGTTATATCTGAAAATAAACTGCAACTGAATATAATACCTCTGTTGTTAGTTGTAACCTCTAATATTGTAGTTTTCCAAATGAGAGGGTTTCCGGTATAGTTTGCGGCATTATTTGGGAGAGATTTTTATTTTCTTAAGAAAAATAATCCTACCTCTAAAATATGTGTATAAGCACAGTTTTATAATAAATAATACTATTTTTTTAAAAATATACACAACAGGTCCATGTGTTGTTCAAACTCATAAAATCAAGTAACACATTAGTTCAGGCAGATCAAGCTCTATTTCAGTTGTCCTTCAGCCATTTTCACGCTGCTCAGGAGCTAATTATCCTTGGACTCTTTGAATACACATCAGACTCCTTAAATGTCATTTCCTTTGAGTGCATTTATGTACACTGTCATTAAATAAAAGTCACGTTGACATTAAAGTCATTACATTATTATAGTCACATTGCTACATTACATTTCATCATTACTGCAAACCCAAACTGTTTGCTAATTGTCAATTTTCTTTGGTCCTGACTGAATTACAGGGACCTTTTTTAGAGGGCCTTTATGGATGTATGAATGGACAGACAAACAGACACCCTAAACAATAAAATCATTGTCAATTTACATTGAAACAGACCATCCAGTTGTAGACTCTACTGTATGGTCTGTGAATGACATCTAGAGGTGAAGGGCTCTATCTGTAAGCACGATTGGATATGTATGTGTTATCTGGATTTGCACATCATCGACATCGAAGTATATGATCTTCTCTTCCCGTACACAAACAGCAGGCTAATCATAAACACATCATTCCCCTGCTGTCATTCCAGACCCCTTTGATAGCCGCTTCTATCAAACACTACACAAACCATGCCAGTGTGTGAGGTAGGCACAGGCATACAAATGTCAGCTCCATGGTGATAAACAAAAAAAATGAAAGAATGAGCAATATGTTAATAGGGAAACAGAATCCCACTGAATGGAAATTCAGTCGACAGAGGAATTTTAACACCATTTTCGTTATTGATTTCCTATTTTGAAAAGAATTGTATTCAACAGATCTTTGGACGCAAAAGATACGAAAAGATACTAAGAACATTTTATTATTTAATTTTTCATTCCAATGTTTAATTCTATTGAAATATAAATCCCTGGTGTTTAAAAGGGTGAGTGAATGTGTGTGTATATTTCAAGAGCGCTTCACTTGTTGCTGAAAAGATGGTTATAGTGGAATTCATAACCTCAAGCTTTACATCTAATATGTAATAATAAAAGAGCTCTACAAACCTTCATCCAGCTAGAAGAATAAAGGACCTCCATGAAACAGAACACAAGGCCAAGTGGTCTGAGAACACTTATTTAATTCAAGAATACTTTGTTGATCTGGATGGAGTTTGAATTGGCCTGCAGGGGTCTCAAATCAGCATGTAAAATATGTAAGGATGTCTACAAAGCTTACCACCTAAGATATTTTCTATCTTTTGTGGCATACTGATGAGTGACAATGCTATGTTTAGTTAAGTTCATCTCAAAAAGCAATAGTGGTCATAAGTTTATTTTTTGCAGTTACAACCTCCTCTGATTTCCCCTTAGAGAACTTCATTTTTAATCAGAGAAATCTTCAACTCAAACTCAATGGACTGTGTTAACAAACACATTTGTTTTTGTTAACACTATCGGTTAGGTTTGCAGTAGGGTTCAAGATAGGTGGTACATTATTTTCAAAAGCGATTGTGCCACTCACCTGTCTTTTACAAGCTGCTGCGATACATATAACAGTAAATGTAATAAAACATTCACAGATTTTGGATAAAAATATATGAATAAATATTTAAATAAATAAAAACAACAACGGAGTGTCTTTGAAAATCCTCTTTTGTGCAGAATACTTCCTTCTGCCACGGATTCAAATCTCAAGTTGACAGTTTGACCAAGCATCTGTTACTAATTCTAATTCCTGTTTCATACTGCAAGTTTGAGCGGCAGGTGAGCAGCACGTGAGCGTAACTACATCGTCACTGCAGCTGCAAGCGAGTATTCACACTGGAAGTAGCGGCTCCAAACTACATATAAATTGAGCATTTCTTTACAAAGACAGCTATAAATGTGTTTTTGGTCATTTATAAATTTGATAGTCTTGGGTTTGTTAACATGGGGAGGTGTACAACATTTACATATAAACGTAAAAAAAATAATAAATAAAAAGAACTAAATAAAAGTCATCCATTGCTGTACACGAATGAGGTAAGCTTTGTGTTTTACATCATCTGCCTGATCAATCTGCACAATAAGTTAGAAACAATGTGAAATCAATACAACAACTGAAGCAGTAAACTTTGCAAAACAGAAAATTTTTTGTCAATACCAAAACTTTTCACCACGGCTTTACCCTATTGTTTAAGTGGGGAGCGGGACCGTAATACATTCCCATTTTTAAAAGGTAATGTACCTTCTTGTGAAATTATGTTGAGATGCCTGGAGATATCTGTGAGCTTTCGTTGCGTAGTTTTACAGTGGTTCTGTTCTTATCTGACCAAAAGATGGTTTAGTGTTTGTATTGATCATCAGTCCTCCTCTAGTATAACTCTCAACTGTGGAGTTCCACAGGGATCAATCATCGGGCCAGTATTGTTTACCCTGTACATGCTACCTCTGGCTTCTATGTTTAATAAATATGGTGTATCCTTTCATCTATACGCTGATGATACTCAGGTCTATTTTCCCTTGAAACATAATGATAAAAATGGTTCACAACCACTGCTGACCTGTTTAAAAGAACTTAAGCTTTGGTTTTCAAGTAATTATCTAAATTTAAATGAAAATACAACTGAAATTCTATTTGGGGCTAAGGAAATTCTATTTTTTCATCTTCGTCAGCTCTCTAAAGTGAAACCCTTTTTATCCCAGAGTAACTTCCAATTCATGAATCATGCTTTCGTAACAACTATTCTAGATTATTGTAACTCACTTTATGGTGTCTCTCAGTCTTCCCCCTCCCGTCTATAGCTAGTGAAAAACTCAGCTGCAAGACTCCTCACTGGGACCTGCAAGTATGAGCTGGTAACCCCTATTTTATCTGCTCTGCACTGGCTACCTGTCAAATTTAAAATTTGATTTTAAAATCAATTTTATCATTGTTTATAAATCCCTCAACAATTTGGCCCGTCAGTACCTGACTGATCTGCTCTGTTCATACACTCCTTTTAGAACTCTGAGATCCAGTGATCACCATCTACTCATTGTGCTTAGAACTAGAATTAAAAAAAAAAAGAAACAAGGCTTTTGTGACAGTAGGTCCAAAACTTTCAAACAGTCCACCTCTCCACGTTTGATTAGCTCCTTCTGTTTCCACCTTCAAATCTGCTCTACAGACTTATTTGTTCTCTTTGGCTTTCAGTACTCCTTGATTATAGTTTTGATTGTTGTCTTCTGTTTTTGGGAGTTCCTTTATTGCTATAACACGCTGGCTGTGTAATCACACACGAAGATGAACGCTAGCATAAACAGGTAAACTGTAATAATCCAGACAGGCAGGATCCAACAGAGACGATGCAACACAACCATAATAGATATCAAACCAGACAAAGACACACCAACTGAACTGAACTTATATACACAGACAATTAATCAAATGATTACCAGCTGTGGTGATTAGTGTAGTGTACATGGTGACAGATAGTGGCGGGAAAACAGAACAAAGGAAACATGTGACTAATGAAAACAAACAAAACAAGAAGTCCGTGTGGTGTGAGCATGTGACAATTGGTAGTTTTATTTTTATTTTGTTTTTGTTTTATTCTTTTCTGTACAGCACTTTGGTCAGCCTTAGTTGTTTTTAAATGTGCTTTCCAGAAAATATTGTATTGTATTGTATTCTTGTGGTTGAGAGACAACAGGAGAGTCAAAATTAAGAGTCTCATTCTCATCTGGGGAGGATGCCTTAAAATTAGGGTTCCCTTTCAAGGGAACTCACGCTGTGTCGAGAGTTGACGCTTTGGGAACGCTTCGCATGAGTACGTCATGAAGCACATGTGAAATCAGTTCAATGGTGTGACGGGACATCAGAGGCAGTGACGTCACGACCCGGAACTATAAAACAGACCAACGCTAGCTTCTGTGTCTTCAGTACTGCTGTGTGTGATCGAACGTTTGTCCTATTTTGTGTTGTTTGTCATATATATATATATATATATATATATATATATATATATATTGGACGTCAAGCGTCAACTCTCAACGCAGCGTCTCGTTCCCTCTAACTAAGGTTACAGTTGGAACTGAGCCCATCTAAGTTTTCGTGGTAATTATGATTCCCCCTCCACCATTTCGTGTGAACTATCAGTGGTTCTCGTAATACTACAGGTGTGATTATTAGGGCCCTAAAGCAGAGGGAAGTTGTTTTAAGATTATAAAACGGCATGTTATAGTGACCTCAGTATTATCCAAAACAATATATGTAAAAATGTGATATATCTATACAGATAAATGAGCCTGTGGTCAAACTGACCCCAAAGAACACCAATGCTGAATGTGTACAGGACACTGAATGTATCATGAATATAATCATGTTAATTTGATGAGTTTTCCACATTAAATGAGGAAGAGTCATGAAATATTAAGCAAAACAATTATGTCAATCATATGTTTAGAGACTTTAAATATTCCATGGGGTCAAATAGGCCCCAAGGTTAATAGGAGGATTAAAGGGATAATTCACCAAAAAAATTTAAATACTGTTATGATTTACTCATCCTCAAATTTTGTGTTCAACAGAAAAAATGAAGACAAAATTTCAAAATCCCTTTAAAAGATTCTGGCTTTTGAAAAAAAAAATCCACATCTCCACCCCTGCTTGTATGTTGTCACAGAAGGGCAAAATACATAAAAGTGTAAATGTATCAAAATAAAATACCAAATATTTGATGGAAAAAAAATCAAAATAAAATATTAAAATATCTTAAAATAATCACAAAATACAGGTAAAATTGGTATTCAATGTACTGTCACTATTGAATATATCTGGACCTATTCTAAATACAAAAAGTGTTTTGGTAAAAAAAAAATAAAGATTTTTTTTTTCCAACAATGGCTATTGAATTCGCTAAAAATAGTTACATTGACTAGCTAGATGGCTACTGACTTTTTATTTCCTCACTGTTGACTTGCACTGGATGGTGAGTAGTATCATAGCTACCTTCAAATGTTTCTTAATTTAATGGATTTGCAACAAGTAGAATCAACCATCACATCTTCACCTTATCTTACTCCAAGCATGCTTCTCATTTCTTAGATTTTACATCATAATGCTTCCTTTCTTTGCATCTTAGCTCTTCCCTCCAATTATGAAGGAAAGAAAACAAGGATAGAGGAATCAAAGGAATACTTTTGTAAATAGTCTTGATCACTCAAACATCACTTCAAAGCCTCATCAGTTGCACTATAGAGATTTGCCCTTTTGTTGTTGAGGTTTGGTTAAGAATTTGATAACAAAAGACTGTAAAATGTAAATAATATCAAATACTAAGTAGAAATAAGGTTCCTTTTCGGGGGAACTCAACACTGTGTCATGGTGTTGACGCTATGGGAATGCATCCCATTAATGCACACAGGCTGTCAAAGTGCTGGGCAGCATTCTGGTTATACGAATGTGTATGGGCTGTGCGAGTTTGGGTATCCGAAGATGCATTCCAGTAGAAGAGACGCTCTTAAGCTATCTCTCTTCGGGTGAGGTGTCTTCACTGAATGCTCTGGTTTTGCCCTCAAAGTTGTGTCAAGCCACCTCACGACTCGTGGGCAAAGCATATGCTACAGCAGGTCAGGCGGGTGGAGCCCTTAACACAATGGGAGTTTTGCAGGCCTGCTGAAGGACCTGAATAACTAGCAAGGATTGTCGCCTAAAGCAATCAACAAACTGCGCCATACTACATGTTTTGTATTTCCGGGTCACTAAACAGATGGCTACTGCTAGTGGCCACTCCATGGCGGCTACGGTGGTCTTGGAGAGGCATCTCTGGCTCAAGTTCCTGGAGAGAGGGTCAGAAAGCCAGCATGTCTACCTGTGCCCCCATCTGATGACAGAGGGAGTGTGCTGGCAAGAGGAAGCACTGAGATCTGAGGGAAGTAATATCTCATAAATAGTCTGAAAGAGCTGTTAATAAAGATTACTAGTTCAATCCCCAGTTTCCCTTCTCTGCCCTCACCCTCTGAGGAAAGTTTTGGGGCATAACAGGTTGTTTTATTTGCTTTCCTCCAGTTTCTGGAGTTTGAGGCATGCAAGTGCATTATATACCCGGTAGTAAAGATACTTTTACTTTGGTATGTATCTTCATTCCTTCCCAGGGTTTGGAGCTGACAAATGGAAATTATTAGTATTATTAGTATTAGCAGGTTACAAACAAACAAAGCTAGACAAGAGACAATGGGAAAAGGAGGTCTAAATACACAAAGACTAATGACTAACAAGGTACAAACTGACCAAAATACCAAACCAAAACCTACTCTATATATTATATTTATTCTATATATTCTCATCATACATTCATTGGTAAAGCAAATTAAATTAAAAGACTAAAACTAAATGTGAGTAGATTTTTCAAAGAGGCAAAGTTTAATTAATATTTCCAAATGTCTGCATAAGTTGTATGTCCTGTCCATTGTCACATTGTGACTCACAGAGGATCAGAGGGCTTGTTTTGCATTAGATTAATATTCTGAAAGGTTTTTCTTTCTTTTTAAAATTAGACTAAAACATGAAAGTCCTCCTCCAGATTCTACTGTCAAATTCATTTTTAATATTTGCTTGACATTTGAACAGAAGGTCAGGCTCATTATGTCAGCGTGTAATGAACAGAAATGGAAGGACATGGAGTTAGTAAGGCAGAAAATAGTAGTGGCTAAAAGATTTTTTTCTATACACTGAGACATAATGCACATTACCGTAGATTATAGTGTATTAAGATGATATACATGATACAAAGGTTTTTAAAAATTAGATTGTTTGACACTGTGTACTAGTCTGTGTAATAGAGTATAATCAGGGGTCTCACTGTATTGGAAATGTGGAAACATTAGAGAATTTTTAAAGTGATTTTCAGGCCTGGAAATGCAATATAAATGAGTAAAATTAAGAAAATTCTATAGCGATTATACATTTTTCTAATGTTGCTTTGCTCTAAAGCAGGGATTCCATTGAGGGAATCTTGGATAGTGAGGCAAAGCGAAAGCAAGGTGGCTGTTACATATTGCTTAGAATTATGTTGCATAGGCCTGGCCTGTGAATTGTTAATGAGTGTTTATAGTATGGGACTGCTGAATGATTGATTGTGATTGGTGGACAAATGTTCTAAGGTGAGCAATTATTTTTCAAGAAACGCACAGCTAAAGTATTTCCAGGCAGGTCTTGACCGTATTAGAGTTCCACATCCCTTTGCCAAATTGTTTCAGTTATTTCAAATATCCTTATAGCCTATAGAACCAAATGTGTTGGGGTCGTTACTCAAAAAAAGATTATTTCTTAAAAGTTATTATTTCTCCACTACTGGCTCATTCATCAAACGGGTGCTTTCTCTTCGTCCTCCACAAATTAAGAAACAGTAGGTAGTTCGGTAGAGAGAGGTTTGAATAAATTAGCGTTTGTGATTGACAACGCAATTGACAATGTTGTGATAAGTAGGCTATAATAACTTTGAAACTTGTTAACGTTACCCCCAACACTGGATATAGCAGACGTATGTAGCCAAGTACGAAGATGACCATGGCAGACACTCAAGAAGAGAACTTCAGCGAAATGTCCCAACCAAGCACCAGCGAGGAGGTTGGTAGCCAGGATGACCAGCCAACCCTTATACATCCCTGGCCGTACCTGGAAAAAATTTTCATTATAGTCATTATGGCCTTTAGAAAAATGTTTTTTGAGGGGATGGGGTAGTGCACAATAGGCCCCTGTGGCGCGGCCTAAGCTTTTGTCCTTAATGACATTTTTTTCCTTACATTACTTTTACTTTTATACTTTAAATAGTTTTGAAACCAGTACTTTTACACTTTTACTTGAGTAAAAAGCTTGAGTTGATACTTTAACTTCTACAGAATTCTTTTTAACCCTATTATCTATACTTCTACCTGAGTAATTAATGTGAATACTTTTGACACCAGTGATTATCTGTGAAAAGTGTGCTCTCTTCCATCCAAATGCACGTACAGCACACACACATGCACAAAAAACTTGCCAACGTTGGCCCACGACTTTAGCAGTAAAATAGTAAGTAAAAAGCTACATGACATTTCTCAGTAGCGGGGTAGTAGCATTGCTGTTCTTGGAGCAGTTAAACTAACAGTTTCAATATTAGTAGAGATGCTGTTGCTTACTCTGTTAACTCAGGTACTCAAGTGTCTCAAGCCTCTGTTATTATGTTTAAAATGACATTTTGGAATTATCAATGGAGGCTTGAGTTGAGATGCATAAGAAATTAGTCTTACATACAAGAAAGTTTTAAGAACAAAAACCTGAAAAATGTATTAAACCATCTAAACAATGTCTAGAGAGGTAATCATAGTATAAACAGAATAATTGGTAACACTTTATTTACATGTAGTTAATATAGTAATAACTATCAGTTATGCATAATTATATGCCGATAACCCTAAATTAAACCCTCATCCTAACCCTATAGTAAGTACATATAGTTGCTTATTATTAGTCAGTACGCAAACGTATAAATACACTGTAACAAAGATACCTTAAAATAAAGTGTAACCCTTTATTTTTACAGTTGTCCTTCTTACATCTGTTACATGTACTCACTGCAATAATAACAGTAAATTATGCATAATTGCATGCATCGAACCCTAAACCAAATGCTATTCCTAAGTCCAAATCTATATTCTTTCTAAGTCTATGTACTTGTTGTTAATTAATAATACTCAAATGTATATTTACAGTGTAACAAGGACGCCTTAAAATAAAGTGCAACCAAATAATTGAATCCAGGCTTCTGAATTAATAGAAAAGTAATGTAGTAATCGAAAAGTAATCGAGGTGTAACATTACCATGGTGTACATTATTTCTCTTAGAATTTAACGCCCGTCGTCAATTATTCCTTACATAATTTTTTTTTTCATTCGTAATTATGATGTTTACAGTACATCACATATCATATACTTTTTTTAAATACATATTTATTCACAAAAATTAGTTTGAGATCAAACAATAACTGGTACTGTACTGCAGCAAAAACATTCCCTGTTATTGCAAATTCCCAGATTCCCTCAGTATAGAAATCTGTGCCCTTATTGAATCTGATGTCATGGGCAGAGCTGCGCAGTTGTGCTTGGAGTGATTAAAGTTTGAATCCTGGCTCATGGTCCTTTTTTTAAATCCTGTCACCCTCTGTCTCCTCCACTTCCCTCATATTATTAATATATTATATATTATTCATTTATTATACAGTATATGCAGAAGGCATATATTAACATTTTAAAATGCTAGGTATTGTTATTATGTTGCCATTGCTTATAGGCCAGCAAGACAAGAAGTCAGCTGCTTAGTTCCCTTTCAAAAGGGAACTTCGAGTTGTGTCGTAAAGCTAAGGGAACCGGTGTCTGAAATACATATACAATCTTGGCAATATCATATTGACCGGCGACAGCCCATGACATCATAACAATGCGACCCACGTGTATATAAGGGGCGCCCAGATAACATACCATCCTCTTTTCGTCTTCAGGGAGTGTTATGTGTGTAACGCTATCGTGGCAATTATGAAATGCACAGACAAACTAAGTGTGTGGATCCGTATCACTCGTTGTCTGACACCAGATTCTATTTGGGAACAGTAAATACTTTTGTAGACGTCTCGCATTTCATAGGCTGAGCTGTTAGGCTATCGCTAGACTCAAAAGCTTCGCTTAAGCCAGCTGAACTAACTTTTGCTAGACTCAGAAGCTTCGCTTAAGCCAGCTGAACTAACGTTCAAGTGCTGAGTTGATTATGGGTGGCTTTTCTATGAAAGGTCCCATTCCCCTTGGGCTGAATACAGATATCATTTCTGTCATGATAGAGTCTTCGTGGTTGGCCTCCACACTATAGCTTTCTCAGGGTCAGGCAGATGGTACACCCTGGTAAAACAAGGTGTTATCTGAGTTCCTTGCTTATAGCTCCATCATTATTTGCCCTGCACCATTGTGCAGCCCCTAATAAGCGGGTCCATGGCAGCTAGCATTAATTACATTTAGCCAGTAATCGTTTACCATCGAGATGTTTGGCCTTAGTAGGCCCCTCTGAAGGCGAATTCCCCATAGTATGGTTACTTCTCTGCCAGTCAAGACTCGATACCAGGTAGTTGGCCACTGTAGGCCTCCCTGATGCGAGTCCCCAGCAGTGGGTATCGGTCAGCAAGGTCTTGTCAGGTGGTTGGCCTTTCTGGCCTCCTTGAGGCCGCACGCTACTAGTGTGCTGGCTGGGCTAACGTAGTTTATGTTTGTATTCTAGCCTATAGCCTGGTCGACCTAATAGGTTGAGCTTGTACTCTCCTCTTTTTCATGGCAGTACTTAGCTCCCTAAGTCTGGTCAGAGGTTGAAGGCTTCTCTCGAGGCCTCTCAGTTAGATCAGCCCTTAGGCTTAGGTTCCCTTTTAGAGTGCACGGCCTCCTTGGCGCCTTGAAACATAGGTGCTTTGTAGATCCTAGGATTGAGCAGAGTAACTCCCCTCGCTTGCAAGGGTCGATAGCACTTCACTGAGTTCTGCTCTTCAGGATGCTCGTCTCTAAGATCCGGTCTGAGCTGGTCTACTGCCCTTTCTGCAGTCCCTCTTTCTGGATGCCTCTTTGTGAGACTTCTGTTTCTAGAGGCTCTATTTCTGAGGAAACAGGCAGGTTGTTGGTAGACTAGGTGGCTAGTACAGCTAGAAGCCGGGTCAGCCTCCCTGGTGGCATTCAGGGTTGACTTTATTCCCCTGAGAAGTAACTGGCTGGGCAGCTTTTGGGCCCCCTAGCCACACTCCCTTAAAGAGACCCCTTCTGTTGAAGTTGTTGGTTCCAGGCCTTGGTGCGGCCTTGGCAGACCTTCATATGTAAGATATGGAGGCCACTTTGAGGCTTAGAGCTGAGGTTTTGACCACTGGGAGCGCTGTCACTGATAGCCCAGTTGGACTCGTAGGGTGAGTGGGTCTGGAGTTTCATTTGAATTTGCCTGATTCTGACAGTAGTCACTGCCATACGTTGGCCTCCACTCCCCTCAGCATGGAGACGTGGGTAAATCGTTCTCCTAGCGTTACGACGCAACTTGAAGTTCCCTTTCGAAAGGGAATGCCTCACGTTATGTATGAAACCATAGTTCCCTGAGAACAGGGAACGAGACATTGCATCTCTTTGCCATGCCTTGAGGCCCGCCTGCTTACAGTCCCTTCAGACGATAAGCAGATGACATGTTGTCTGGGCGCCCCTTATATCTGGGTCGCATTGTTATGATGTCATGGGCTGTCGCCTGGTAATATGATTTTTGCCAAGATTGGATATGAATTTTAGACACCGGTTCCTGCGGAGGCAGTTCCCCTAGCATTACGACGCAACGTCTCGTTCCCTGTTCTCAGGGAACAATGGTTACATATGTAGCCTCAAACGTTTTGGACATATTGACACATTTTGATGGAATCTGTATGTTTTAGGAAGTTGCTAGTATGTTTGTCAGATTGATATCCATATCAATACATAATCCATAGCTAACATGGTATAAATAGTTTTCACCAGTTCTCTCTCAGTCCAAAACGCTTACGCTATGTCCTTCGCCAACTTATGAAACAAATGTAACTGACACAAAATCAAAATGAGTAACTATATAGCAACCAACATAGGGCAACCTAAAACCATGACAACAAATTAAATGAAAACAAAACACAACCAAACACAAGTTAAACGTGACATTAGTGAAATGCTAACAATTCATGTTCAATCATTTTAGCAATTAGCTAACAATGCCTAGTACCATAATGACACCTAGCAACACACCAAAAATGTTAACAACATGCTAACAACAGTCTAATTCATACTAGCAACTGTCCAGCAACATGATGAAACATGTTATTAGTGTCTAGGAAGCATGCTAAATCATGCCCGCAATGCCTAAAAACAAGTAAGAAAATCCTATTGTGGCACTTAATTTATCATCATCTAGCAAGTGCTGACCGGCGATCTCAAATTTCAGATTTTTTTTTCAGGACTGCCATGGTCCTGCATGTAAAAATGCAGATGCAGATCATTTACCTCTCCCTTATGTGGTTCCAAAACTGTATCTGTCAAAAAAAACACACTGAGACATACATATATGCATACATACAATGATGATAAACGTTTGTCTTTCTCTTTATGTCATCTACTTGTTTGTTTACAACTTATGTAAAATATTTATTTACCTTTTAATAATATAAGCTTCCAAATACTTAATGTACTTGTTTAAATAATAATGGACAATATGTATTCTTTAATGTGAATAATGGTTTGTATTAACTTTTTTTAAAAGCTGGCTAATTTTGGATCATCATGTTTCAGGTTTTTGCATATTTTGCATTGCACATATTTCATATTACTCCTTTAAATACACATGAATTTACATATTTTACATAACACGTTTTTTTCAA
The DNA here is from genome assembly GCA_038088235.1 of Zacco platypus. Lineage (NCBI taxonomy): Eukaryota > Metazoa > Chordata > Actinopteri > Cypriniformes > Xenocyprididae > Zacco > Zacco platypus. Next base: position 10,884,917 of record CM076068.1, read on the forward strand.
CGTTCACTAAGCTTTTAAATGACACTAAACCATGCTAAAGACACCGTACTTTGCTCATAAACACTCAACCTTGCCATCACTTTGTTGAATTCATAGCTGAAGATAATATTTGTCAAGGCTGCCTGTTCCATAGCGACTTTAATTGAAAGTAATGTATTCTGTGCTGTCATACATGCTAAATATTTAAAAAAAGAATGTCATAAAACAAGACAGCTGCCTGATATTTAAAGTCAAATTGAAGCAACCAAACAGCACAATGCTTTACATTTACAGGGTCAAAACTTAAATGTAGCACAGCACAATGCAGCACAACACTTTTAATTGTAAAATTACAGTCTTTGCGTGCTATATTTATAGAGTTTCCTCAACCAAAAATGAAAAATCTGCCTAAAGCATTTATTAACAACCATTAATTTGATGCAATATTTCAAGAAAAATGTCCATTTGTCCTGAAGGGAATAACAAAAACAAACAAACAAACAAAAAAAAAGCAATAAAAAATGTTCAAGTATTACTAGTACTATACTATTACAGGTCTAGTAATGTTTATTGTGTGCATCCAGCAGATATGGGTGGGTTGGGGCTCTAACCTAATGCAGTTTCAAGCCTTCTCTTTAATGTCAGGTAGCTCATTTACTCCTGCCATAAACCACTTACATTGATTTATTCTCTGTTTTTTTCTCTATAGGCCGTGGAGACTAACCTGGCCTCCAAAGACAGTCACTGGGTGTTTGTGAATGAGGTAAGGGAAGCTTTATTTTTATTTATTTTTATCTTTTTCATGTTCAGGTGCTTTATTCTATTAACTGCACTCCCTTTCTGTCTTAACTTATTTCATTTGTGTTTGCGTGCAGTAATAGATTATTTCTGCTCGTGGCAGTCTGGAATTCATGATAATATGTTAACATACAGCAGGAATTATGCAAATCATGCACCCACAAAATCTGTCAAACCAAATTTGCATGGAACAATTCCCAAACTTTACAGTTGGTTCTAAGTACTATGCTGTGCAAGGTGGAACAGCTGACTATTATCTGGTATACTTTACTAGGACTGAACAACATCACTCCATTACTCTGATCTAAGGCCCTGAATCGGACCTTTAAAAAGCATATAAAAAGCATTATTCTCTATCTTTTCATGAATACCTGCAACCATTGTCAATGGAAAATGTACACAAACATCAATAAAAATATATTTACAGCTTTCTTTCCTCACAGACAATAATGCACGGCATAGAAGAAAAAAGGCATCAGTCTACTGTACATGTAAAGTTGTTTCTTTTTATAATGATAATAATTATTCGTTACATTTATATAGCACTTTTTCTGGCTACTCAAAGCACTTTACATATGGAAGGGGGGAATATTGCACCAGAATGCTCACCACACACCATCTTGTTGGTGGAGTGGAGACAGGGTGATAAAGACAATCGGTATATGGGGATGATTAAGAGGCCATGATTGACAGAGGCCAATGGGCAAATTTGGCCAGGATGTCGGGGTAATACCCCTATTCGCAGGACATCCTCGGATTTTTTAATGACCACAGAGAGTCAGGACCTCGGTTTAACGTCTCATCTTAAGGATGGTGCTTTTTGACAGTATATTGTCTCCCCATCACTATACTGGGGCATTAGGACCTACACAGACCACAGGGTGAGCACACCCTGCTGGCCTCACTAACACCTCTTCTAACAGTAACCTAGTTTTCCCAGGAGGTCTCCCATCCAGGTACTAACCAGGCTCAACCCTGCTTAACTTGAGCAGGAAACCAGTCTTGGGCTACAGGGTGATATGGATGCTTTTTTTTATTAACTCTGTAATTTTGTTTGTTTAGCGTCCATATTCCGGGTACAAGTAGCCTATTATATTATTGTTTTTTTCTTTTTTGAGACTTAAAGCCCATTCACAACAAGGAAGATTGTGAATAAGGTCACACTACAATTTCCATTACATTGACTTCCAGTCATATAGAAATCACTCATGCAAATTTCATTACCTTGCTGTCAATACAGGGTTGCAACACAAATAGAAAATAAAGGCAAGATCTAATTGCAAGCAGTTTTAATTAAAAATAAACTCAAAATTACACATCTTCAGGTCATTACTTTACAAAAACACGGGAAACAGAACAACAACTATACATTTGATGATATCTGACAAAAAGAAACTAAATGAGAGCAATATATACTGAGAGAAACACAAGGGACAAAATGAGGTAAAGAACAATGAAGAACATTCCAACCCTGATTGGTGCGGCGTCACCTCGTGACGTTTGATGGTGTAACACACTACAAAGGAAAGCCAGCATCACAGTAACTTCAGGTTTGATAGGCTGAAAGAAGCCGCTCCCAGGCATGCAGGAAGTATGGCAATGGGACGCAACTTCTCATTCATTTCTCAGGGAACAAGGGTTACAGTCGTAAACCGACGTCATTTGACGACATTTTGGGGAACAAAATTCCCACTTCGCCTTATCAACAAATACCTGTCCTGGTGTTAAACTGTTCAGGCACAGCACTCAAAACCCTAGCATAGCCAGCAGGTCCAGGCTATAAAACCTTACAATAAAGGCTTTGTTGCCGTACTTGATGCCATACTTCTGGTGGAATGTGCTTACTGGCAGAGGCGAGGGCAGAAAGCACACTTTGAAATGACGAAATTGCCTCAGGAGTCCACCTGCTGAATGTTAGTTTGGTAGCCGGGCAGACCTCTAGGGGGCCTGAACCATGCCAACAACTGGTCAGTCTTTTTGACTGAGTAGTCGTACAGAAGTAGATGTAGGACTATAAGCCAAGACCAAAGGTCTGAAGAGTGCTAGGGACAATTCTTCTAAAGTCACGGCTAGATCACGGCTAGGCCTCACCCTCATAATGCCACGAAGCAATCAATTGATCAAGTAATGCTTCCCAAGAGGTCCACCACTTGGCAGTGCATGGAAGTCAACTGATTGTTATGCAGTTAAGTGTAGATGGGGAAAGGCTGGCAGAGAGACAGTCTTGATGCACTGAAGCAGCACACCAGCACTGAATCCACTGGGTAGTTAATTGGGTCCAACTAACTGCAAAAGTGAACTTTCTCTCATGGCAATATTCTTTGTGAGGGGAGCTCTAGAGTTGAGACTGGCCTCCACAACCTCAGAGAGATGTGTATTCAGGGTCAGTCCCCCTCTCTCTGGAACTCCTGGGAGCAGAGCAATCAGGGAAACATGCGCAGACAAAGCCTCAGCTAAGGCTTTAGGGCATGGATGCATAAGGGAGAACAAGAGCAGACAATTGGTCATCTGTTGTGATGCCAACAGATCTGACTAGAATCTCCATTGCCCAGGCCTTAGCCCCTGCCTTGACAGGACAACTGCTCCCAAATTTTGGTCACCAGGGATATACATTGATCTGAGGCAGAACAACTTGCCTTGGGACCATAGAAGGAGTTGATGCACCAGTCGGCACAGAGGACGCCACCTCAGGCCCCTGTGATGATTTATGAAGGAGACTACTAACACATTATCCGTTCGTACTAGATCATGATGTCTCCTGAGGTTTGAGAGGGAGTGCCTCAGAGCTCGAAGCACAGCCATCATCTCAAGGCAATTTATGTACCAAGAGAGATGATGCCCTCTCCTCAAACCCCTTGTAAAGCAGCCTTCCATAACCGCTCCCCAGCTTGTGAAGGATTCATCCAGAGCCATTGACAGGACGCTTCCAATACAGGACCCTGGGACAGAGACCATGGTTTCTTCCACATGGCCAGAGAACAAAGGCATCTGCGCATTACTCTGCTCCTGCGGAACAGGTTTGCCCTCAGGGAGAACCCTCTGGCCCCAAGCCACCACTGCAGGGGTATAGCAGGCCAAAATATATTACGTTTGACCCAGCTTTCATAAGCCCCAACACTCTCAGAAAGTGTTTGACAGTGATGGCCTAGCCTAGCTTTATCTTGGTGCTGACGCCAGGATGGTCTCGATACGAGCAGGTAGTTCTCTGCTGAGCTTTTCTTGGCATGACACTAGGCTGAATAGAAGTGCAGAAATGCATGTCCATAACTGAGTCTGATGCAATTCACATCTCGATGAATAGCCAATGATACGATAGATTATAGATGCATTAACAGTTAACAGTTAACGATGCGATGTGATTCGATTCACCCTTATTATGATGCAATGGTAAAAAAATCTAATGCTATGCAATACAGTAAGTTGGGTTCAATGAAATATTTTATTTTTTACCAAAATCTGTTTTCTGTTTTAATTTTTCTGAATTCCATTTTAATGGTTTAATCAAAAATATGTTTAATTAATAAAATAAAAATAATTTTAATGTGCTTAAAATAATAGAATACATAGTACTACAATTGCAATAGGGCTATAGTTCTGTTAAACCAAACTTTTACTTTTACGAGTTCTCCTACGAGGGGGTTTGGCATCACAGCATTTGTTTCCAGGCGGACCTTTAAAGAACGCGGCACGCATCTCCCGGTCATCCTGTAGAATTGCACCAACCAGATGACGACTTCGAAACTCCTGAAGTGGTTCCAGATAAGTGTGCCAAATGCATCAGACGTTCAACCAACGTTCCGTGGGCGTGCCGTCTGAGGCTGAGACTAATCGGAATAAATTATCCCAATCTGATTAAAATTTCATTTGGATTGTAAGGGGTGGTTTAAACTATTTCTGATCTGATCGAGAGGACATGACACTTGATTGGATTGAAAACCGAAACTGGAATGTTCTATGCATGTGCAATGATGTAGAAATGGCATAATGACTGTCATGTCACTCTAAAATATTCCTTCCACTCATCATCTGTGAAATGGAGCAGGACAACGTCCCACTAGTCCTTGTTTCGGAATTCCATCCACAGACAAGGTGTGCAGAAAAGGCTGTTTTTACTGCTTGATAAATATAAGCAGCACAGCACAAAGCTTCACAAAGCTTCATTAGCTTCTCATTAGGACCAGAGGAACAGGAAACTATGTGTATTTATGCAGTGTGTACGTCAAAAAAATCAACTGCAATTTGAAGCTTTTGACATAAAAAAAGCACATCAACCTGATCACTTTATTTAGAGTGCATGTAAACACTATGTTTGAATTCATCAATGAATGAATTCATTCTGATTGAAGCAAAAGGTGTCTAGGTAAACGTAACTGTTGAAAAGTGTGTAGTGCATGATGTAGGCTAATAGTTAACCTGATCATTACAACAGATGTGTATTTAGCATGAACATTAAAAAGTAATCCTCGATATTATAGATCAGCTCAGTCATTTTTTGCGTTTGAATCTAGTAAATTAAGGTGTTTGTTTATTATGTGATATAGTTGATTGTATAGTCATTATATATTCATTAAAACAGTATCATGAATATGAATAATGATTTCCTGAACGTACAGGCAAACTAATAAAACAGTGTAGGATGAGACTAGCTTTTGCAAGTAGGCAGTGGAAATGGCAGTATATTAAATCAGTATGAAAATGATGATTAAATGCAGTTTTATTCTACACTCTGAAAAGAATGGCAGTTTAAAAGGCTGTGTCTGTAATTATATAAACAGAGGTTTCAAATACAGCCGAGAGTGCATCCTGGGGAGAACAATTCTCACATACCGCAGCCACTATAACCAGCACAGAAACATTTGCCAATCATCTTGATGTATGTTTAAGGCAAATTACACAAGTGCAGATGGTGTTTAATCGATCACATGTGATTGAAATTTCATCGCGTGACTCAATCTGTGAGTTGTGAAAGCCCCAGATTTTGTTTAAGTTAATTGTGAAGGATGATGCCTTCCCGCTGAACATGCTGTGAAGCACCACATGCTGCTGTTACATATTAGCGTCTCATCCTGTTGACAATACAATGCATACTCTAAAAAAAAAAAAAAAAAAAGATGGTTCTTTAAAGGTTCTTTACACGTAGTAACAGTTCTATTTAGAACTGTATGGTCCTGAAGAACCCTTTATATTCTTGGGGTTCTTTCTGTTATAGATGGAACTAGAAGTTCAGTCCCTCTTAGCAAAGGAGGCCATAGAGTGTATCCCTCCTCACGAGAGGAAAGCCAGGTTCTGCAACCGGTACTTCATAGTTCCCAAGAAAGATGGAGGTTTACGCCCCATTATAGATCTCAGGGTATTAAATTGTTTAGGCCCAACCTAAAGTTTGTCACAGAATTAGAACTAGTTCAGATATTTATTTTTGATATTCTTGAAGTTTTAGAGTTTTGTAAAATACACATTTTCTATAAAATATAATTTATAAATATATAATTAAAAATATATTTTTATATTTAAAATTTCCATATATGTAAACTTCTATAGCTTTTTTAAAACTTTTCTTTTAACTTTTACAACTTTTTTTTTTTTTACTTCTACAATAATCTGTGACATTTCACCTTTAAAAAGACACCAACTTTAGTTTGTACTCTGAAGTATTCATTTTTCAGTATTGAAATAAGTGGTAAGTTTTTTACCTTCACAAGGATTGTTAACCAACATAACAAAAAAAATCAAACAAATCTTATTATTTTGGGTCTGTGCAGTTGCCCTAGAACATTAAAATATGCAGGTCAAATTGACCCACGAACATCACGAACGTAATTTTGTGTGTATATGTCAAACACATGTCAATACATATCACAGCGTTGAGATATATATATATATATATATATATATATATATATATATATACAGTACTGTGCAAAAGTTTTAGGCAGGTGTGAAAAAATGCTGTAAAGTAAGAATGCTTTCAAAAATAAACTTGGTAATAGATTATATTTATCAATTAACAAAATGCAAAGTGAGTGAACAGAAGAAAAATCTAAATCAAATCCATATTTGGTGTGACCACCCTTTACCTTCAAAACAGCATCAATTCTTCAAGGTAAACTTGCACAAAGTCAGGGATTTTGTAGGCATATAGTTAGGTGTATGATTAAACAATTATACCAAACAGGTGCTAATGATCATCAATTCAATATGTAGGTTGAAACACAATCATTAACTGAAACAGAAACAGCTGTGTAGGAGGAATAAAACTGGGTGAGGAACAGCCAAACTCAGCTAACAAGGTGAGGTTGCTGAAGACAGTTTACTGTCAAAAGTCATACACCATGGCAAGACTGAGCACAGCAACAAGACACAAGGTAGTTATACTGCATCAGCAAGGTCTCTCCCAGGCAGAAATTTCAAGGCAGACAGGGGTTTCCAGATGTGCTGTCCAAGCTCTTTTGAAGAAGCACAAAGAAACAGGCAACGTTGAGGACCGTAGACGCAGTGGTCGGCCAAGGAAACTTACTGCAGCAGATGAAAGACACATCATGCTTACTTCCCTTCGCAATCGGAAGATGTCGAGCAGTGCCATTAGCTCAGAATTGGCAGAAAACAGTGGGACCCTGGTACACCCATCTACTGTCCGGAGAAGTCTGGTCAGAAGTGGCCTTCATGGAAGACTTGCGGCCAAAAAGCCATACCTCCGACGTGGAAACAAGGCCAAGCGACTCAACTATGCACGAAAACACAGGAACTGGGGTGCAGAAAAATGGCAGCAGGTGCTCTGGACTGATGAGTCAAAATTTGAAATATTTGGCTGTAGCAGAAGGCAGTTTGTTCGCCGAAGGGCTGGAGAGCGGTACACGAATGAGTGTCTGCACGCAACAGTGAAGCATGGTGGAGGTTCCTTGCAAGTTTGGGGCTGCATTTCTGCAAATGGAGTTGGGGATTTGGTCAGAATTAATGGTATCCTCAATGCTGAGAAGTACAGGCAGATACTTATCCATCATGCAATACCATCAGGGAGGCATCTGATTGGCCCCAAATTTATTCTGCAGCATGACAACGACCCCAAACATACAGCGAAAGTCATTAAGAACTATCTTCAGTGTAAAGAAGAACAAGGAGTCCTGGAAGTGATGGTATGGCCCCCACAGAGCCCTGATCTCAACATCATCGAGTCTGTCTGGGATTACATGAAGAGAGAGAAGCAACTGAGGCTGCCTAAATCCACAGAGGAACTGTGGTTAGTTCTCCAAGATGTTTGGGCCAACCTACCTGCCGAGTTCCTTCAAAAACTGTGTGCAAGTGTACCTAGAAGAATTGATGCTGTTTTGAAGGCAAAGGGTGGTCACACCAAATATTGATTTGATGTAGATTTTTCTTCTGTTCACTCACTTTGCATTTTGTTAATTGATAAATATAAACTATTAACATGTCTATTTTTGAAAGCATTCTTACTTTACAGCATTTTTTCACACCTGCCTAAAACTTTTGCACAGTACTGTATAAGAACTATTTTATTAATCAAAATAAATAGAAAGTGTTTCAAATTTTGCTAAAGTGATTGTTTTGAACAAGTATTAATTTAGACCTTTAAAACATTATTTTAGCTAAAGTAATTGTATCAATACTGTGTGCCTGACACAGTTATCTTCTGTTAGTTTTGGTTTTTTGGACTTTTAGTTTGTTTTCTATTGTCAAGTGTTCAGCCACTCATCTATCACCTTGGTTACCATCATTATTAGTTCATATGTATCAGATAAGCTCTTTTATCCTCGTTTGTGTTTGCTACCCTCTCCTGCACTCTTTGTCCGGTTTCTGTTATACTCAGTGTTTGTGTTTATAAACCTGTTCGGATTATATGATTTATTCGTCTGCCTGCCTGCAAACACGTTACAGAATACCAGACCACAATAAATGGATTGGAATGCTAAGGTCATCCAGGTGGCTCAGGAGAGCACCATTTTTTTTCCTCTTTCCTGCTGGGTTTTTTTCATCTATCACAATCCCATGAACCTCCTAGTCACCACCAGACTGAATTGGAAGGAGGCATTTGTGACATGTCTGGAGAGCGTATGGCCCCGATTCTGAACCCTGCTAGCCCCCACAGACACTGAGGGACCACCCGTCGCAACGTGTCAAAAGGATAGAATTCACCATTACCCAGGAAGTGGAACCCCAGACCAAGTCTGACCAAGTCTGATTTACTCATTTCTTTGATTTGTGTGGACTATGCCCTGCTCACCTTCTTCATGTACAGTCTTGTCACCTCCATTGTCACAGAGCTCAGACTGTCCTCCACCCCTGCCACTGATAGGAGCTTCCAGCTCTTCGCCTTCTCTGGACAAACTCTGGCCTCAGATCCCTTAGCTTCATCTCGGCCCATCGACCTGCCAGGTCTGTCCTGGCTCCACCCACCTTCGGCTCCACCAGAGACACTCGGCTTGATAACTCCACCGGGGTCCCTCGTCTCACTGGCTCCCCCTTGGTCAGTCATCACTCCACCGATACCACAAACATACGGGTCATCCATTGCGCTCCGTGTACATGTAAACATGGCTACTGTGTGTGTTTGGATTGTTGCCTGTTTGGATTATATAAGTAAACGTGTGTTGGAGCCTTACTCCTCTCTGTCTTCATCTGCCTGCCTGCATACATCGTTACAGTGCCTTTTGCCCCATGCTGGTGAGCCTTTACCCCATGTGTGGAGGATTACACTGTGGTGTAACAGAGAATTTGCATTACACCAAATGACAAAAACAGTACCCTGAATGACGAAACTTCTACTTATATAGCAGGCTACTGGCCACCTATATCAAACAGTTTGACCAGTATAGTTTATCATAATTATTCACAATATTTACTTTTTTTTTCGTTTTTCTTTTTCTTTTTTTTTTTTAAAGAAATCGAACAATAAGTGTTTTTTGGCATTTCACTAAATGCCGTGTTTTTGTAACTTGGGTTACTACACCAAATTTTTAAAGCAATAAACACACTTTTATGCAGTACTGTCTTTTGGGGTGCCTTTTGATGATGTCACAGAATGTTGAATGGCTATAGGCTTGTTCGACTTCATGCAGCGCTGCGCAGACCGATCGGCTGCTGTCTTGAAGCAGTGCTTGCCGGTAAGAAATTTTGTCCGACTTAAGACAGCGCCGACGCCATGTGACTGTGACGTATGGCTTCAAAGTACCACAAGAGCAATTTGAGAGCAGCCGACTGAATCAGCCAGGGCAGTTTCTCAAGAGCAGCTGCACGAGCTCTGTTGATGACACAGCTGTTCTACGATTCACTGCATGACAACGATCATGTATGTTTTGTGTTTGTCACACCTTCAGTTCCTCTAATGATCAAAAATCTGTATTTTTATAATAGTTAACGCTCGTTTCATGTAGTCGTGATCTTATATTGTGTCATGTTTATCAAAATAAAGCTGATAAATTGTAGACCCCACTACATTGGTATTTAAATAATATATCCTTTTGTTGAACTTGATACTGAAACAGATACTGTAAGCAGTCCATAAAGTATTGAATGAAAATCTCTCAAACATCTGTGTATTAGTCAAATATTGCATTTATTTCACTTCAGCAGTGATAAAGTATGCAAATGCAGCGCAAGCGTCACTATGGGAAGCAGAAAGTCTCCTTTTTAGCTCCTCCCCACCTGCACGCAGCTACTCTCGCTGATCGATTGCATCCAGCCGCAGCCGATGTCGAACATACCTATTGGCTGCTTCCGAAATCACATACTCTCGAGTAGGTACTTATTGTGAACAAGTAATTACTTCACGGCCGCTAAAAAAAAAAAGTATTTTCTATAAAATCTGTTTTATAAAAGTTATGAATCTGAGTAGTGTCACTGTAATCCAGATGTACTACATTCGCTATGTTGTCATTATCATGTGACCTAGTTACTTTTTTGACGTAGTAACGCAAAAGTAATGCAACACATTACTTTCTATAAAAAGTAACTTAGTAATGCAAATTAGTTACATTTTTAGGGAGTAATACAATATTGTAAAGCATTACTTTTGAAAGTAACTTTTCCCAACACTGTTTAAGAGTACTGTAAATTCGGACACACTTCTGTTGTCACATACTGTTTTTCGCCTAATATATAGTAGGGACATATGTGATTTCGGATGCAGCCTATCAGTTTTTGTTTTTTTTGTAATGATTTCAAAATGGCTTCTCGATCCTGATACACTGAATGACCTCTATTCATATATATATATATATATATATATATATATATATATATTCATATATATCATTCAGTGTATCAGGATCGAGAAGCCATTTTGGCTTCTTAATAACTTAAGTTATTTACTTAGAAACTTAATAAGTTTCCTGTATTGCATATTTCCATGACTATGTTTTTGGATATTGCACCAGCTCCAGTTTTGATGTGTTATTTTTTTGTTGTTGTTTGTTTTTTTTTTGTTGTTTTTTTAATTTTTAGTTTACTTTATTTTACATATTGTCTGTATGGAAAACTGTCTCTGGCTTCACTATAAAATACATCACAAATAATAATTTTATAGACCATTTCAGTAATGTTCTCATTCAAACCAAAGTGATTGAACCTCCTGATCAAATACAACCTTTGTTGAGCTTTCTTACAAATGCTGTCAGTATATACATATATGTATGCATCTATTTATGTCCCCGAATACTTAAAATTACAAACAAATTCAGTTCGGTTCCCACCAAATATTGTTCTAAATCCAATGCGTTCCGCTTATTTTCAGTAATTGCCATTTCTTTTATTTTATCCACATTTATCACAAGTGAAATAAAAATTGTCTGTTTTGGTCAAAGCAATTTCTCAATTATGCTTTCTTTTGTTCAGTCCAGAGGTGTACCTGTTTTACAACAGGTTTCTCCTGTTTAATCTTAGCCCAATATCTGGGGAGGAAATATACAATATTGTAGTCTGAGATTTATTACCATCATAAATATTGCCAAGACATTTTTCCAAAACTGTGCTATAGTTGGACAGTCCACATATTAGTGTAAAGCAGGCAAACAGGCAGAGACCCCGGGTTTGAGCCGGGCGAGTGGGACCTGGGTCAGGGGTTGCATTAGTGCCGTTAGCCGGATGTGAGTGAGGTTTGGGGGGGTGAGTGTAACGGAGGCCAACTAATAGTCGCTGTGCAAGTAAACCTCACTCCTCTGATCTCAAGAGACACACTAGTGACTTGCACTAGAATTTTCAGCCTTTAGCCTCCTTGTTAGAGCGTCCGCCACCCACGCCAGAGACCTGGGTTTGAGGTCTATACAAAGCGGGGCGAGTGGGACCTGGGTCAGGGGTTGCATCAGCTTAAATCAAGTTGGTATCACACAAAGCAGTATGGACTTTGATATATAATCCATACTGTTTGTTTATTTGTTTCTTTGTAATCTATAAGCTTGTGGTCATTAATTTCTCTAGTTGAATTTCTACAGTACCAGTCACAACCCACTGCAAGGGTACTGCTTTCTCCCCAGATGTTTAGAGCAGCATGACTGTCAAATTACAAGGAGCATCGTAAACCCATCAGTGCAGGGAGAACACTAGTAGGCTTTTAGCGTAAACATATATCCTTTGAACCAAGAGTCACATGGGAAACCTAAAAGGACATACATTGAAATGGGAAAAGGATGTTAGATTTAAGGTCTCTTTTTGTCCTGGCTGTTTTTCTACCCTTGCAGCAAATATAGCCAGATACATTTTCCATCTTCTCTACATGTCTGTCTCACCATTTCATCTACCTGTGAAAGTTTTCAGGCTTGACCATGAATAATGGCTGAGCAGCATCTTGATGATTAATATTTCAGTAACAGAGCTGTTTTTCCTAATTTATTTACAACGTATCTGCCATCTTAACTTTGCAAGTGATCACTCGACATGCAAAAAGATAAATCAAGACAAACAAATAGAATATTGTCTCATGAGAAATTAAATGCACAGAAAACGGCATTTCATTTGCTATATGCCGCTGTAAATTACAAAAACTCTTTTGTAATGGAATTATGTTTTTATTATTATTTATTGCTGATACAGTTGCACAGTCAAATGACAATGGCATTTCTACATGTACATGCATTGGTTCTTATGGTATGTTTTGGTTCTCACTTCCAAAACATGCAATACCACCTCGTATCACCATACAGATGCCAAAAGTGCCCTGTAATTCTGACAAGACTGGTTAGCCCATTGTTTTCAGTGACCCATTTGGCATCAATATTATATCATTATAAATTTATTTTCTCATAATAACTACAATATTACTGACTGTTTTTTGCCATTCTTGTGTCTCTTATCAGCTCAGGATGTAATGGGCTGGGTGCACTATCTAGATATCCCTATCAATCACTTTGTTTGGGAGAACCTGTAATTACTGGTATAGGCAAACCTGTTTTGAATTTCTGACACTTCTTCCATCTGAAGTGGGAATCTTACTGTCCTGTACAGATTCAAGCACAGAAGCATATGGCTGTCTGTCTTTCCTGTCTGTGCCTACCTTCCCACTGTCCCAATTTCTCATGACGAGCTGCCTCAATTTTCCTGCAGACTTGCGATCAGTGTTTTCCAGGAGTGTGAGTGATTTATAAAGGTTATTCACAAACAGGCCTCAGGGAGGTACATCAAGGTAAATTGCCTTCTTTAGGGTACAACTCAATCTTGTTTCCTGGGGTCTGAGGATTAAAAACATCAACTTCTTGTGCTAGTTCCCTAAGCAAATGTAGCCTGTTGCTAGATTGTAGCATGTGAGCGGATAGTTTTAAGAGAGTCACTCACAGTTATGCTGCTTGACGCTGTGACCTCTGTACCGCACTAATAATGCCTGACTCTATCTATTTCACTCCTCTTCACCCTATTTCTTTGTGCTTTTTCAGCTGAGAAATTTCTCAATGAACTGAGTTGTTCAACTCAAATTTTCCCAATAAAGTTGTGTTCTTAGTCTCACCAGAACTAAAGAAAATAACTTCTCCGTCTGTCAAATTCTTGTTGAATAATACCTTGGCCTAAAATTTCTAGACTCAAAAAATGTTGGAGGGGTTCAATCTTTGTATTTAATTGACTTGCCATTATATATTATTTTAATAACCCAATTTGTTGTAATAATACCCAGCTTACCCAGCCCAGCATTCCAGATACTGCTTTGAAATTGCTTGTATATTGATTGTTTCAGAGTCCCTCTTTCCTCAATGGCCTGTTCTTTAAAAGAATGATTATACCATTTTCTTTTGTTTCTTCCTTTTCACAATCTCTCTGTCCAAAAGGATTAGTTCACTTTCAAATGAAAATTACCCCAAGCTTTACTCACACTCAAGCCATCCTATGTGACTTTCTTCTTTCTGATGAACACCAGTAACCAGTCCATAGTATCCTCCATGCTGTCATTAAATAGTGGTAAATCCGAACAGACAGACACAAATCGAAACAGTTTTCATAATCCAAAGAAAATTCAGATACCAGGTGAGGTAGGGAGGGAATCAACAAGTCCCCATCGAAGTCCATCAGCCAGTCTTCCGTCTTCGTTTCCTCGGCCGCTGATGTCACTAGCTCACACCCCTGGTCAGATTCTCTGGGGACTTCCTCCTCCGGCGCGATGATGGGCGCTGTCCTCCCTTTCTCAGCCACTGGCTCACTCCTCACCGCGAATAACTCCTCCGTCTCTGTGGGGGACTCAGGTGACTCCCTCGTGGTCATCAATGGTGGAACTTGCTCTGGGCCTGTTCTGGATCGAAGCGCGACGCTCTCCAGACACTGGATGATGGTTTCCCACCAGCCTAGTCCAGTGGTGTCTTGGAGGTCGATGGCTTGATGGAATGTGGCCCGATGCGGAACAGGGTCCTCAGGGTATCATCGTCGAGGGAGCCGTTCAAGGATAACTGAACAAACTCCCTGGTGTAATGAAAAAGATTGTGGCTCTCCTGAGCCATAGAGATGAACATTGCCCGTTCATCCATATAGGGCGGTTCGATCATCTGTCACGGGTGGGTGCAGGCAAAGAGATGAAGATGATGAATAAAGATCTAACAACAGGTTTTAATAACAATAATCCTTGACAGGCAGAACAGGCAAACAGGCAGTCGCAACACACACTAAACATAACGGTGATAAGACAAGGATAGAGTGGACAGGAGGAACTGAAGTAGCAAATGAGGATAATTAATGGAACGCAGCTGACATATATGAACTAATAATGATGTTAACCAGAGAGACAGACGAGTGGCGGGAAACTGAACAAAGGAACATGTGACAAATGAAAACAAACTGAAAGTCCATGAACACAACACTAAACTGAACACAACTGTGACACAATCCATATAATGGAACATTCAAAAAAATAATTTTAAAATCTATTGCCTTAGATAACTTACAATGTATCTTAGAAGGTAGTAGAATCCCATAAAATAGTATATAGCTAGGCAACCCCATTATAATCCCTAGTTTATTTCTCATATTCACCTGAAAAACCCAACTATGTCGGGGAAAATTATTATTTAAAAAATAATGTTAAACATCATATATTGCTTTCAGTATTTCTAATAATATAGATTATTAGATTAAAATTCTAATGTACTAAGTAATCAAGTTTCAAGTTACTATTGATTCATAAACACTCAAGATTATTCTATGATTTCTGTCTCTGTCTGAGTGTAGGAGATCAGTGACACTGAGATTATGGAGTTGGCCCACAGTTCCTTGGGAAGGATGACCGTCGTCAGGCAGATTTTCCCTCTCTGGAGAGACAGCAGTGTGAGCTGTATGAGGAACAACCACCGCATCTCCTCACTGCTCTGCGACCCTCAGGAGGGCTACCTGCAGTCGCTGGAGGTCAGTAACCATAGAAACAGCATCATTGCCAGTTTGCTGAGGCTATGTAGGAGATGCCACTCTCGAACCCATTAAACCTTGAACAAGTAAAGTTAAGATCAGGGGTTTTAAACCTTCACAGACAAAGGAACAAAGGAGTCTCTGACAACCAATTTGTTTGGTTGCTTATTTATTTATTTACTTGCCTTTTGTGGGTTTTAATTCAATGGTGTTTAACTGTAATAGTCTTTGTATTTAAAGAATTTAAAGTCCCCCTGTAGTCAATAAATGTATTCCTTAAAACTCATCTTTGATCACCAAAATGACACATTTAAACATGTTTTTCTTATGAAAAAAGTGTTCTTCATGCCTTAAAATAGCTTGAATGTAACAACACCATTGCTTCATTTATTGTAAGTGGATCTATGAATATTCTAATTAGCCCCACCTCCACTCACTCGCACGAGCTCAGAGATCCACTCGATCAACTTTCTGAGGTAAACGCTACACAATGGTATGGCTTTTTACAACGTCGAACACATGACGTAATTAATATAATTAGCCTTTTGCTTGACTACTATATCAAACAGCTGATAATAATGTGTTGCTAATGTTACACAAACTCTGTTCTCGTTCACGAGTCAGACAGCTGTCTTCTAAAAATCAGTATCCCTAGAAACGCTTTGCACACCTTAGAACAACGGTGGAGAAAGGCATATAGTTCATGATAACATTGTTATACATTATACACCGGCTATATTGCTGAATCTGCCCTATTTTTTTATATCGACAAAAAAATATACTGGGATGGCTTCTTGAGACTCTCCTGCTCCAGAGCGCTCATGGTTAATGATATGCTAAAACCTGCCGTCACGTTAACGTGACTGGTTACAATTTCAAACCACGGGTCTTTTTTTGCAGTTTTAAATAGAAAATACTCTGCAATACTGTTGAGTTATGAATTTGCACATGGTTTGTCTTAAAGCATATTAAAAACAACATTAAAATCTTAATTTTCATTACAGGGGGACTTTAAACAATTAAATGATGTAAATGGATTTAAGCGAATAAAGAAAAATAAAAACAGGAAAGGAGGACTTTTGTAATCAATTTGAACTGTTTGCAAATAATATTTTTATTTCAAATTTGGTATACAAAAATAGTTAATGTGAGCATATTATGCAAGAAAACCACAAAATGTTTCTTCAGTCTTCACATTCAGTTTTGAATTGCATGAATCATGTAAATAATTCATCCTGTATTTTCTATTCAAAATAGTGAAATGTTTAAATATGACAAAACATTGAGGATCTGTACGTGATACAGGATATTACTGATGGTTCAGATTTCATCTTAAAAGAAATTGTGGTATTTACTTTATTTTACAGTCATGTTCCCATGCACATACTGAGTACTTATTGTAGTAATTGCAATAACTGTGTAATAACTATGTACTAACCCTGAACCGACCCCTAAACCTAAAGCTAACCAATGTAGTTACCTCATATTACCCAGAACTTTTCTACGTAAGTACACCGTAAGTACACATAAGTGCACAAACTGTAAATTAAAGTGCAACCGAAATTGTCTTACCTCATACTATTTCACTGTTAAAGCACAATGTTGGAATTTATGCTCGGTATCTGTGAGCAGTTCAGTTTGCATTCTTTGATTTGATTGGCCATCTCAAGCATTTTGAAATTGATGGGCACTATTAGACCGTGAAGGCAGACCAGCATAAATATGTACATTTTAAAATATTTTGTCCAAACAACATAATGTCTTAGGTGATTACAGCCCTGCATATATGTATACAAACCTGTGTATACAAAGAAAAAAAAGTGTTTTCCTTCTCTGCTGTGACATCTACATTTCTTCTTCTACAAACCCCTTGAACCCACATGAACAATAGTTTCATAGTAGGGAACAGATGGCTGAGCTTTGCACCGCACATACTCTGGAGACTTACTCCTCAATTATTCATGAAAACGAGGGTTAAATGTTCTTTGATGTTTATTCACCTTGACAAGCAAACCACTAGTTCACAGCGGTGACAAACCTGTCAGCTTTTCGTCTGCAAATCTGCAGTGTCAACACGAGCACCCACCTTTGTGTTTTTTTTCCCTGTCACTCCAAAAACCAGCAATCACCGGATTCACCCGCACAGCTTTGGCTAATACCTCCAACATGCCATAGCTGATGGTCAATCTGAGTAAAGTTTGACAAATATCTTCCTGTATGGACCTGTCAGCTCAACTAGTGTGGCCGTCATTGACTGATCAGGAAGTGGTTGCTCGTACAGTAAGGACAGGTGCTATGTTTTATACATCAACTGGAATGATGACTGACACCTAGCAGCTTGTAACACTCAGCATGTCATACTTGGATGAGAAATGGCCATGAAAGTTTGATTTGAATCCGGTGGGTCAGGGACAGATGACACTTTCTGATGCACAGTCAGCAGTCAGTGTGCCTGCAGTGAGAATGCATCATTGTGTCTTACAGCCCTTGAAATACTTGAGTTGAAACTATTCTTAATGAATAAATGTCAATTAAATTTTTAATAAATATAATGAATAAAACAAGGTAAAAGAATTTCAGATATCATAGTTGACAAGGTCATGAGAAATACAAGGTACTTATTCTAAAGAAAATGTAATATTGTTGTATATATTGTATATATCCATTTTAAAATTTTAACTTTAACATGAAACATAGCGAAATATAAGATAAATTGTTCAAAACAAGTTAGAGCACCTTTCTTTTCCTATAAGACTGTTGATTTGTACAATGTGCGTTTTACATTGTAGACGAGATTTTAAAAACAGATGTAATTAGGGTCAGATGCAAGTTTAAGTTTTTTGGTTGTTTTTTGTTTTATGTCAATCTAAATATACTATATATATAGAATGAAGGATAATAATAGATAATAGAGTTGGGATCCTCATTAATGATACATTTAAAAAAGAAAATATTTTTAAAAAAAGAACATGATATATTGCTTTATTTATTCATTTATTTATTTATTTATTTATTTATTTTTCATGTCTTTGAAAATTGCTTGCAACATTGGGTATTAAAGGTTAATTATTATTAAAGCTAATTTGTGAAGTCTTTATGGTCCCACTTCAAATTAGGTGTATTTAAAGAGCACCTATTATGCCCTTTTTCAAAGTCTTGACTTTGTTTTCAGGGTCTACCAGAATAGGTTTTCATGTTAAAAAAAAAAAAAACACATTATTTTTCATATATTTTACATTGTTTCAGCACCTCTCATCCCAGCCTGTCAGTAACACTCAGTTTAGTTCGGATCTCTATGAAGCGCAGTGTGCTCTGACTGGTCGGCTAGACCAGTGTGTTGTGATTGGTCAAACACTTAGCGGTTTTCAGAAATGTCACGCCCCTTACCATAACTGCGGGTTTCAACACTACTAAAGTAACCCAACCAGGCCTCTGCCCTTTTTTTGCATATTCCTTAGGCAATAAATGAGGAATACTGTAGCGTACGTTCCTGGAAGAAAATTCAAAACTACTGCTATAAAGAATAACTGCCTTTGGAGTGGACTTTGTGCATTGTAAATTACACTCTAAAGAAAGTTGCAAATGTAAAAAGTTTAAATACATAAAACAGAATAGCAAAAGACATGGGATTCTTTCTTAAGATTCAGTGGAAAGATTGAAAAAGAAGAAAAGGAACAAGAGGATGAGGAAGCCAAGCAAGAGAAAAAAAAAGTGCTTCTTTCTGTCAGGGCTTTAGCTGTTAAAAGAGTTGTTAAAGACACCCAATATAAAGAAGGCTCATCATTATTCACAACAACATTATGTCAGTGCACCTACACAACACAACACCTATTTTGTAGATTGACCCAAAAGTTCATTCAGTGCAGAAAGCTTTTGACAAACCCAACACTATCTTTTTTATGATCTTAAGATTATTTTAATTGTCAAATGGGACAAAAGGAAATATACTTTCCTCAGGGATTAATAACTGCAAAAATATAGCCTTTGAAATCATTTATAATTAGAATCACAAATCCACTATAACTCTAATCACAACTGCAGGTGCAGGTGAAATAAAGAGAAATTTATTCTGATCTGGCTGACAGGGTGAAGTTAAGTCTGTATGTGTCAAACACATCGATGAGCGTTTTTACAGCTCTTTAGTTTGTTTCCGTAAATACATCTGTGTAGGGGAACTATTATGTGACTATTTGTCAGGCTAGTTTCAGCGTGTCAGCCTTATGTGTTGTGAGACTCATGTGGCTTTATTATTTTAAATAAAGGTAACTATCTTGCCCCATGTCTTTTATCTATGATAGTGATGCACAAAACTTCAGAACCGAATAATTTTGGCTGAAAAAGTTTTGGAGGGCCAAAATCATTGACTGAAATGGCAGGATTTAATTAGTGATTTTCCGATGGCATGTTTTGACTGTGTCAGTGTCTATTTCTGCACACAAACATGGATAAGTGACAAAAGCTAAACATGTCAGATGTCTGGATGCTAGGACTGGGTTGACAATAACGAAAGTTTTAAAGGATCTTCATTTTGTTGAACGGAGACATTATTTCTACTATCCAATAATTGCCATAAGATTTTTGCTTTGTTACTTAAGATATGAAACAAAGTCTGAGCTTACAACTTCTTTCAGTTGTATAATGAAATTTAAACAATAAACATTTTTTTATGCTTTTCAATGTGGAGTTACAAATCATTGCTGCCGCCTCAGCGCACATGAACGGATCATCTTCTGTCTCTTCTTTATTAATAGTTATAGCACAAAATAAACATGAATGAACATCAGAAAGTATATTGAAAGAAACATTACAACTTACTGAAATGTATCATGTGTTTGCTTAGAGTTTCTACCTTGGAAAGATGTCAATAAAACAGGAAAAACAATATGTCACATAACGTTACATTTACCTCAGGAAAGGTATTCAATATCTACAGCTCACTAGAACAGCCTAGTTATCAGCAATGAGTGAAATCCGGTATTGTTTAGAATGCGTAAAGAATATATAGAATTATTTAATGTATGTTTGAATAATTCTGTCATGAAACAAGGTTTGAAACAGTTTAAATGTTTATTTCAACAACGAATTGGAGTAGAAACAATGTAATTAAAAAAGTTGGTAATTGACAGTGTACATGTTTATATGCAACTTTAGTTTTTATTTGTTAATTTAAAGTGTTGATTACTAAATAAATGTGATTAAATAATTGATTATTCAATAGACATTATTTTCAGTTTCATTTTTCAGCTAAATGAAATTCAAAACTTTAATTTCAATTTTTTCTTTGAAAAAAATATATTCATCCATCAATAATAGTATTGTATTTTTGGTTGTTTTGATTCCAGGTGTCCAATCTGTATCTTTATGACAGCGTATTGATGTTGGCCAATGCATTCTATCGGAAATTAGAAGACCGGAAGTGGCACAGCATGGCCAGCCTCAACTGCATTAGAAAGTCAACCAAGCCCTGGAACGGAGGCTGGTCCATGCTGGAGACGATCCAAAAGGTACAATATGTTTGATGTCAAGAATTTTTCAGAGACTCTGTTTTGCTGCTTGTCACACTGTTGATGGGATATCACATTTAGCCCTCAAGACTAAAAGTGGCAAGATAGCGAGTATTTGAATAAAAGCAACTGTGACAAGATGATAGTTTCCATTGCTTTACATCAAGTCCCAGACATATGGCTTTTTGAAATGCAAATTGCTTTTATCTAGGTTGTTTCCTGACTTCCCATCTCACTGCTGCAATCGCATTTCTCTTGAACACAAGCACAGCGGTCAAGCTGAGATAGCTGGTGGTTGTCCTCACATAGAACTCTCTTAAGGGCCACTGAAAGCTGCACAGTAGCTGGTATGGTGGCCGCAGCAGCTGATGTCTCATCTTACGAGCTCATGTCTCTGTGAGCTCTCAGGGGCAGCAAGCGGTCTAGTGTGTGTTCCTCAATTTCACGCCTTTTTAACTTTATATGAACCACAAAGAACTGCAAGAAACCTCTAATCGGCCCCGAGAAGGACACGCCATGGATAGATTTGTTTCTGGACATTCCTATTCGCCTTTCATGGTGATGCTTTTCAAGCATTGAGCATTGAGCACTTTAAACAGGTTAGAGCAGTAAAGAAAACATTAAGATTTATTTTCAAGAAAATTTTACTTGCAATAACTTTAAAAAGGGGTTATTAAAAGTTTAATTTAATATTATTTATATACTATTATAGTTTGAATTTGATTTTATTTTTATATTTTCAGTTTTCGATTTTAATTATAGTTTAATTTTTATGTGATTTTGTTATTATTATTATCTGTTTATTAGCTAAAATGTTTGTTTTTTCCCAATTGTGTTTAGTTGCCAAGACAAATTTAATTTTACATATATTTAACTTGATATTGTAATCACAATTATTCATTTTTATTAATAGAATCTACATAAATGCATGGTGCATGTCAAATTTTGGGTGTAGGCTAGTATCCAAAACCAAATGAGAACTGTGAATTACTTTATTGGTGTTTTAATCAAGACAGTGTCTAGTCCTCTTGTTTAATATGCTTAAATATTGTGTTTAATATTATGTCTTGTTTATTATAATTCAAGCATTCAAGTTTTATCATTGTGCTTATTTGCAGAGTATGTACCTTTAAACAAACAACATTTTTTTTTTTTTTAAATAGTGTGAATATCAATGCTTTTCAAATAGTAAAGCACATATGGCATACTATACTTGGTTTGCTGTAGGCATATATATATCTACTTTTAGCTTTTAAATAGCCTATTTTAGTGTATGTGAAATTTCAAGTTTGCTGAACCCTGACCTGTGAATTTGTATGACACTTGGCCAATTGGAGATCAATATGTCACAAGGTTACCTCTGGCTGGATTTAAAGTTCACAAACTTTAAAGCTGCAAGTTTGCTGTGTTGCTAGAAAGAAGAGTAGATGGTCTATTTAGATAGTCAAAAAGATATTCAAAAGATACAGTACACCCAAACTTAGTATGATACAATCAGTCATGAGATACATGAGAGCCAATGCCATTTCACAATCAAAGCTGATGTGACGTTTTTTCTGGCGGCAGTTTTTAAGTTTGTGCACAGGATCTGATCTTTACAGTGGAGGGAAACTGATGGATCTATTCTTCACACAAATCACAAATGGCCTCAGGACACTTGGAATATTTGTACTTTTTGAATAACTTTTTGAATATCTGTCTGTTATATCCTGTGTTTTTATATATAAATAATACATACAAATGGGTAGGTTTTGGGGTGGGGTCTTAACATGTCTAAATAGTTTAACTAAAAAAAAAATATATATAAAATTATGTTGGCTGAAATGAAAAAAGGGGTACCATGTGCATTAAAAAGTAACGCTTAGGGGTCCTGATCCTGGGTCAATATGTGATGAGCTGGGAGTGAGAATGTGTTGCATTTAATTGGTAACACTTTACAATAAGGTTCATTAGTTAACATTAGTTAACAACATTAGTTAACATGAACTAATAATGAACTGCACTTATACAACATTTTCTAATCTTTGTTCATGTTAATTTCAACATTTACTAATACATTATTAAAATCTTGTTAACATTAGTTAATGCACTGTGAACTAACATGAACAAACAATTAACAACTGTGTTTTCATTAACTAACGTTAACGAAGATTAGTAAATACAGTAACAAATGTATTGCTCATGATTAGTTCATGTTAGTTAATACATTAACTAATGTTTAACTAATGAACCTTATTGTAAAGTGTTACCATTTAATTTTTATACAAGAATTTGTTATATAACAATTGAGTTTTTGTAATAAATAGTATTTTAAAAATATAAATGTATATATTCAGTATATTCACTTAAAGCAATTGTTCACCCAAAAATGAAAATTCTGTAAGTAATTACTCATGCTCATGTTGTTCCAAACCCTTAAACCTAGACCTAAAAGTTCATAAAAGATTGTAAAACTAATCCAAATTAAATGAGCGGTTTATTCCAAATTTTCTGAAGAGACTCAATCGCTTTATATAGTAAACAGATTTAATTAAATTTTTTATTCACTTATAAATATTGATCAGCAAACATAAACAGAAGCTCAACCAAACCTTCTTGATGCACGAGAACAAACCTCTTGCTCAAATGTGCTGTGTAACACACAAGAATAAACCTCATCGGTTCTTATGGAAGCTCAGACGTGCTGCATAACACACGAGAACGAACCTCATTGGTTCTTGCACACGTTAAGCGAACATGCTGCCGTTTACCACGACTGATAACTAAATTCAATCTGTTCAAGTCTCTTCAGAAAATTTGGACTAAACCACTCAATTCATAGGGATTGTTTTTACGATCTCTTTATGAAGTGTCAAAGTGGTAGTTGCGTAGCTGTTTGTGGAGGGACAGAAAGCTCTCAGATTTCATCAAAAAGATCTTCATTTGTGTTTCAAAGATGAACGAAACTCTCACATGTTTTGAACAATATGAGTGTGAGCAATTAATGACATAATTTTCATTTTTAGGTGAACTAACCCTTTAAGAGGGACGTCAAACTCCTGGAGGGACACAGGATTTAATTGGAAAATTAATTTTCCCCATCTTATTTATCAGTGGGCCATGAATGTTGTCTAGCTAATTTTAATCAGTTTTAAACGCATATCTCGAGATATAGCTGTTTCTGAATACCAGATGTTATTCTGTACCTCACACTTTTGCACATCCTCTCACTCAACAGCAGCTGTATGAACACATAAAATGAACTGTTGATATGCATGCAGTACTGGTCTGATTGGGCATAGGGGCGGTAACGCCAACTGAGCCAAACCTTTCTCCCAATGGCCCCAGACCATCAGGCCATTTCTATTGTCAAGCCCAAGAAAGTTTAAAGGTTTGAAATGGCAATTGGTAAAATCCAATGTATAAAAAGATACAGCACACTACACTTTCTTTTTTACTGTCTTGCTTTATTGTTTATTGATTCAGACAGTCTTGTTCCCACAGGGCCATATAACTGGTCTCACTGGAATTATGGACTTCATGGACAATGGATCAAATTCCCATGTTCAGTTTGAGATTTTGGGAACCAGCTTCAGCGAGACGTTTGGAAAAGACATAAAACGCGTGAGTTAAATTGCCCGGGCTTTCATTTCTAGTAACTGGTGTAAAAGCTGTCTTTTGAAATCATTTCTGATTATTTTTTCGTTACCAGTAACCTTAGGTAAAATGAAAACTGAAATCGATTTCCCTGCAATTTGTCAATTGAACATGGAGGGCGAGCAATCTGCTTTTCTGAAAGACTCAAATTGAGAACAACATGACTTAATGCCATTTTGACTCAAATGTCTGAGAGGCAAGAGCAAACGGCAGTGATGAGTCAAGCTTAAGCAGGCCTGACAGGCCAAGCCAAACATGTTGTAGTACAAACTTTATGACTATGTGCGCTACCTATTGTGTCATAAAGTGTTCCCTACACACAGTCTATTCAATTCCATGTCTACTACTAGATGGTTTATTTATCCTACAGTTGGATATTCTAATTAGCTTTGGCTGTGCTTTTTCCTAGAACAATCACAAGTAATTTTCATTGCAGACATGCTGTCCACTTTTCTCTTCATAGCTGTATTTGCTGATTGTTGTGCTCTGTTTTTTGTAGCCATAAACTGTTTGGGTCCATCCATCATTTAAAAGAAAGAGTAATATAAATTACAGGAGAGGAAACAGTCTGCTGGTAATGAAGATTTAATCACCCTGCATCCCATCCTGAATTATGAACCCACTGTATCACATTATAGCCATTAGGATCCACAGTGCCACAGCCATTTACTCCCTGCCCGCACACACACCGGCTCCCCCTCATACAAAGCACATTTATTAGCTATAATGAAAGGAAAGGACAGCTAATGGTACGTCAAGTGTACTCAGTCCTGTTGTTGTTCATTATTAGAGCACCAGCTTTAGTCTTCTAAGCAGTGCCGCCCAAGAAGAGATTAATGTAGCCAACTGCATTTCCACCCTGTTATGGAGACAAACAGCGAGACGTGCTGATAATTTGACATATGTCATGGTTTGAGAGTAGAGGCAAATACATTTCCTGGCTAAATGAAAACCCTTTGGAGGTTAAAGAAGGCAGGAAAGTTTCAAATGATTTCTTCAGTGGTGACTCGGTACCCTGTTCGCTTTTGTCTTATCTTTTAGTCTACCATTTAGTCTCTCTGTCTCTCTAAATGGCTTTTCTCTGACTGCTTCTATATATTAGCTCTGTATGAAAATCTAGTGAGCTGCCTACCAAGACAGACTTTTTGTGCCACACTCCCATCACTAACACTCTTTCTACGCTGGATGTGAACGACGTGTCTTGTTGTCACGTCAAACGAAAGAAAAAAAGAACCCATTGCAATCAATGATGCTGTCTTCGCTGCAGCAACTCTGTGTCTAACGTACTTTTGCGTACTTACGACTACTTCCGACAACGGTACAAATGGATGAGGGAAGAATTATCATTGAGGTGATCTTGAACATCTGACCCTTCACAGATGAGGAAATTCCTCAATGAACTGCAAGAGGCTCAGAGAACAAATATCCATCAAGATGGAGTAAACGAGATATGTAGTGTATAAATACAGAGAGACTGACACTTTTAAAACTATTGTTTTTTGTGCTATTTATCATGGATTTTCTCACATACTGTATATCTCCTACATCCAAAGTGAATTGAAATGGAGTGAAAGTCAATCCCTTCCTTTAACTCCACTCCAATACACTTTAAACATTTTAATTCAAACAGGTAAACAAAAAAGAGCAAAAATTACTAAAAAAAAAAATACATGAAACATGGAAATAAAAACAGATTATGTGTACTGTCTTGTATTGCCTGTCTTCATGCTTTTGTTTTCTGGTCTAACATGTATTTTATTTAATAAACTAATATTGGATCCAACTTTCTCTTACGTCTAACACTATGTATGTTCCAGAATAAAATAAGGGGAAATATGAAAACAGTATTACAAACTAAAAGTCAACTAAACAAAAGCACAAAGTTAGGCATACTGTACATGACGTAAGATTTATTCACATGTCAGCTTATAACCGTTTTTGTGACATCACCTTTCTACATTTTGTGGATCCAGTAAAAGTAGATATAGGGAAAGTAGTAGGAGTATTAACCTTCCTTGTCAGCTCAGTCATGATTATATATATATATATATATATGTATGAAAATAATTTTTTTTTCTAAAGATTTGCTTTTTCTTACGTTGTACTGTTTTAGTGTTGTAAATCATTTAGATTTATACATAGAGACTCAGCTGATGATGGTGATTTTGTATAATTGTGATTTCTTCCATGTACGCAATTTCTAAGTAATTTCTAAGTAGCTAAAATTATGGTGTCAAAAACTTCCTTGTATATTTAATTCAATTAAGTACCACAAGTATCAATAAAATGGCTCAATCTAAATAAATGTAGGCTATTTTAATAGCTTTGCGACATTCTAACATGTTAGCTATTGGAGTCCATTTCAGTTAGGATGTTGCCTTAGAAGGCAGCTGTATGTAGACAGTGCACAGCATGGCAGCTCACTATGAGCTGTTATTTTTCTTTGATTCTTCCCATGCACCACACCATTGCATGCAATCCACTTTTATATTTTCTCTCTACTATAATTAGCCAGTTTTTTTTGTTTTGTTTTGGGGTTTTTTTCTGGTAGTGTCTACATTTTAGAGTAATTGAGATCTTATTTCATAATGTAGCTTTCAGTCGTCTTTGTTACTATACTACTTTGGAATCAAAGGCTGATTGGAGACGAAGAAATTGGACATTGTGATATAACATTGCAGAGCTATTACTAAAATTGCTGAAATTGGTCAAAAGAGTCTCAAAATAGGTATAATGTGATTGTGGATGTCTAAAATAATAGCCCTGCACCAATTTTTAAAAATAATAAGACAAAGTTTTTTTGTTTTGTTTTTCGGGGTTTCGTCCGTTTTAACATATATTTCACTGAGATTTGAGGATCTAAAATATGTGCCCCCCCTTGCAAAGAAAAAAAACCTGTACTGTGGTGGTATCAAATAATTCCACTGTACTTTGATATACACCATGTAACTGAACTATTATAATGCTACTGATGTTACTATATCTTAAAATCCACAGCAACGCCATAGTACTTATTCATTAATGTCCCTATAAAGGCAGCAAATATAAGCTCTGTTTTCTGAGTTCACTTACTGGTTGTTTTCTGCTCCTCATTAAGTGTTTTTACTTTTACTAGAAACCAATAAATTATGTTCAACATAACAGATTACTGAGATCTGTTGGGACTACTCAAAAGTGGCGGCAATGGTCCATTATGAAAACACATCGATTCTTTTATTTGATTTTTGCGTTACTTTATTCAACTTCAACACATTTCACACTAATTGAAGTCCAGTAATTGAGCCATTTATACAAGGTGGTGATAAACACTATGTCAGAGAATTTGTTGGGTCAGCTGTTCTGTCCGCTGCTTTCCTCTGAGCTCTTACAGCTGCCATTTGCTAATCAAAAGGGTGTGCAAAATCTATTGTGCATGATAATATTGTAATTGGTGTTTTAAGCTGACATTATCAAGAAATCCACTCCCTTTGGAAAAAAAAAGCCTTATAGTTAGGATGCCCCCAAAACTCAATATATGGGGGCAAAAATGCCCCTGCATGAGTTTTTTGTCTTCTGTATGATACAGTTAAGCAATATCACACAACGAAGTGTGCAGGTTTTCCTGAATGTCAGCAAAATTGCAAATGTGATATTGAGTTTAAACAACATTTCTGTTTTGCCAACAAAAATAGTTTCAAACAAAGCCGCCACAAAACAGTTGTGTGTCTCCAAGCAGCCCACAAAGTTGTTTAGTACCTGAATTCATCAACTGTCAATTTAAGGAGTCAATTTAATGAATGACTCAAAGACTTGCTTATTAAGGCAGTGTTGTTTTAGTTCCATATTTACAGTATCATTTAATTAATAATAATAACAGTTTCATTATTCAAAATATTTTAAAACATTAATCTTATAGCATTATTTATGAAATTGCAATTGCAGTGAAACGCATCTAAACACTACCTTAAATGCTTCTGTGTCACTTCAGCAGTGCAAAAATGAATTTTGTTGATACTGATTTAATTTAAATGGGAACAGTGTGTTGTGTCTTATTGTTCAAATTTAATTTATCGGTTAAATGTAAGAATCTGACAAAAGATGATGCATAATATAAAAATATCAAATGTCCCTTTGAATTCGTTGCTGCAAATGAAAAAGTTATTTTTTGTCACTGCTGTGAACTAACCACCTCACAGAAAATGAAGAATATGAAAAGCTTGTCAGCTGTTCACGACAGGCCTAAACCAGACAAGATACAGTACCAGCACAAAAGCACACTGAGCAAAATGTCCTCTAATTATTGTTATTGACAAAATACCAGGAAATATTGAGATTTTTTTTTTTTCATGTCAATATCACACAGCTCTAGCTAATCATGATATAGCAAAGCCCAGATAAGCTTCTGAAGCTCTGGCACGTATCAGGCCAGGCTTTGCCACCAAACAAAAGTGTAGCTTACATCTGTTCTTGCTATTGAATTAACAAGCAATTAGATGTCCTGGTCCCATGAATACAGCAGACAAAACACAGATGGTCCTGAGCAAATGTCACTCAGCATCACAGAACAAGATGTGGGATGTACTGATTTCATTTGAACTAACTATTAGTATTTTATGAACATGAGAGATTTTTAAAATTCTTAAATGTGCTGTGTAAATAGGACTATGAATTCCCTGAATTGGACATTGCTCTGCTTCTGCTGCCTTTGTTTTAGCTTTGAATGGCAACCATATAGCACAACACTGACTCAGCACGTTAAAATGACAAGAATAAAGGCCTGTCCCACTAGCTGTCTTAGTCATAGTCTAGAATTTTAAATTCTCATTTTATTCAAAACAGACTGGCAAAAACCAACGGATGTCCACACAGTCCTGTTTGCTTTTACCCAGCTATTTATTATTTAAAAACCTTTATCCCAAAGTCATTGAGGTCTCAGCAAAGAGATAAATGTTTGTCTAGTTTGGGGTCAAGACTGATAAGACATCAAATAGAAGATGAAGGATATGCTTTTGTTTGTTCGTTGAGTCTCTTGAGCCCCTGGATAAGACGGCCATCTATCAAGTCTTCAATTTCATTTGTCATCCGAGAGAAAACTTTTGCAGAAAGCTGAAAAAACTGACAGTGTTTGATGAATTGGTGGCCTCCTCATCCTTGTCTGTGCTCTTTCAGATCATCACTCTAAGCAGAGCCATGACAAACACAGACAGGGTGAAGCCTCGCCAGACACTTGTGTTTAACACCGCTGTCTACTGGAAGCACCCAAGTATTTTCAGTCATATGTTGGGTAAAGCTCATATGCTGAAAATGCTCAAGGACTCATTTGCAATACAGCCAATTGAGCTTCACCAGACACTAGCCATGTTTCCATCCACCTATTTTGTATGCACATTTTGGGATATCACATAAAAAAAAAACGCTCAATGGAAATGCCATGATGCGCATAAATTCTAAAAATGCGCATAAACGTATGCACTCAAATGAGTAGGGTAAATTTTTTTATGCGATACGAAAACATGCGCATAAACTATGATGGAAACACTTTTACTGAATAAATTACTTGATGTCCACATCAAAAAAGACATGTGACTATACAATGGCATGGCATAACTTACACAGCATGTAAAATGCTGTTTTGTTCATTCTGTAATGCCTGGGCAAAGTCTGTCGTTAAAGTGGTTCTGTATAATTTCCTCTCAGAAGCGCCTGGCATCTAAATGCAAGATAACATGACAGAGTTTATTGTGGTTCGTCTGCACGCTCTGAGGCGCAACTCATTTATTATATACAAAAATAATTATATACAGTGGCTTCTACTGCAGCAACTTTTATTTTTCTTTGTGATATTTAGCACCAGTTTATCAGGAAGTGACAATTTTGTTCTCTTCGACTCACTGGATGGAAACAGTGCTTTATTCGCAAATATTTTATGCAATATTCCAAATTTGCAACTTTGGATGGAAAAATAGCTACTGATTGAAGTGGTGTTGCTGTGATTTGTTGCAGTGTTTGGAGAGCGCCACAATGTTTACTCTTTTCAGGGAAATGAACATATGAATCACTTATATTTGTCTCTGCACATTAAAGTGTCATGAAACCCACCCTGTTTTAGCCTGGTCGTTCACACCTCTGAGCTGGAAAAGTTTGAGAAAATAAGGTCTAAAACACAGACCTACAACACACTCATTATACACAATGATGAATATGAATATATGGGTATGGACAAAAATGACAACAAACTCACAAGCACGAGGGAGAAATGCGGAAGAGCATTTTATAAAGTCTAATAATATTTTCACATTTATGAGCACTACAGTTTCATGATAAATGACACGTCAGTTTAACACAGAAATAATAAAGGCGTAGTTACTTTTTTGTCCATTCTTCTTTGAATTTTCAGTCTAAATCATTGTCTTTTGTGTATCAGAATAATCAGTTTTGTTTTTTTTTAATCAGTTGTTAAAAAGCCTGGCTCTGATCCAGAAAATGTATCTAACTGTAGGCCTATTGCCAATCTGCCCTTTCTCACTAAGGTCCTTGAATGGGTCGTCGTTGGCCAGTTACAGCAATACCTATTAGAATCTATTAGAATCGTTCCAGCCTGGTTTCAGATCAGGATACAGCACTGGGACTACTCTTATCCAGGTCACGAATGACCTTCTTGCTTTTGCTGACCATGGTGTTTGCAGCATTTAAGTCCTTTTAGACGTTAGTGCTGCTTTTGACAGTGTATCATGCCATCCTTCTGGATAGGTTGCGTGATTGGTTAAGGCATCTGTGGTGTTGTATTTGAATGGTTTAAATGGTTTAAATCTCACTGATCATTTTCAGCATGTAAGTCTGTGGAATAATAATTCTGAGCCAACATTAGTTCAGCAGGGTGTCCCGCAGGGGTCTGTACTGGGGCCAATATTGTTTAGCATATATATGTTGCCCCTTGGTGACATTATTAGAAAGTATGGTCCGGGGTTTCACTGTTATTCTGATAATAGTCAAGTCAAGTCATCTTTATTTATATAGCGCTTTTTACAATGCAAATTGTGGCAAAGCAGCTTTATATTAATAATTTGCAAATAATTTTGGCTGCACAGCAGCTCCCAAAGAAAATGGTGTCATTGTCCAGCTTATTCTATATATTATTGATTCATTCCGTTGCAAATATCAATAGTTATTAGTCTATTTAATTTAGGTATAGCAGCACTGCAGAAAACAGTGACGTAATCGTCCGGCTCAGCTCAGTTCGCATACAACGGCGCCAAATGCAGGCATATCAAAAACACTGCTGAATATCAAGCAAGTGTCCCTGTTACGACCCGTGGCTCAAGGGAAGCAACAAAACAAGGGACGCACGCAAACCGAAGCTTAATACTCAAAAAACATTTATTAATTGCAGAAAAGAAATATAAACAATAAAGAAAAAACAAATAAACTTAACAATAACAATGTCTCTGAAATAATCAGTAATATCAGTATGTAGTGAAGGGCGCATGACTGAAAGTGTAATGTGCTGTTGAGGTGTAAAATGTGAAAATAAACCAGAATCCAAAACAAATGTCCAAAAGCAAAGATCCAGAGGAAGAGAGAGCTTTAGATCATTAGAAGACCTCTTTTAAAGGACAGTCTAATTGGAATCAGGTGTCGCCAATACGCCGCAGACGACCTGCATCTCCAAGTACGGACAGCAGAGGTCGTCACACCCCTCCCCTTAAAACAGGGAATCCCACCAGGAACCTGTTACGTCACATCTGGACAGCGTGACAGCGCATCAGCTACAACGTTCTGAGAACCTCGTACATGTCGGATATCCAAGCAGAAGGACTGCAGAAATAGAGACCACCGGACCAGTCTCTGATTCGGACACTGTAAAGAATTTAAAAAAATTAAAGGATTATGATCAGTGTAAATCACAATGGGTACGCTACAATTAACATAAACAGCAAAATGCTGTAGTGCCCAAATAAGGGCCAACGCTTCCTTCTCAACAACAGAATAATGACGCTGATGGACATTGAACTTTCGCGAAAAAAAACAAATAGGATGATCTACCCCATCTGCATCACACTGCTGAAGAACAGCTCCGGCTCCCACGTTACTAGCATCAACGTGCAAAGTGAAAGGTTCATCAAAACGTGGAGCCAAAAGTACTGGCGAAGAGCACAGTAGGGACTTAACATTCTCAAAGGCAGACTCACAGCTAGAAGACCAAACAAATTTTGCCTTACCCTTCAATAAGTCTGTAAGTGGGGCTACTACCGTAGAAAAATTACGACAAAAAGAACGATAATAACCTACCAACCCTAAAAATCTCATTAGCTCTTTTTTTGTCATCGGAGGAGGAAAGTTTTTAATTGTCTGTACTTTAGCCTGTACCGGACGTACTTCACCATTTCCTACCACCTTACCGAGATAAGTCACGGTAGCCTTGGCGAACTCACATTTTCCTAAATTCACAGTAAGCCGTGCTTCTGACAGACGTTTCAACACCAGGCGAAGTCGCTTTAAATGGGAATCCCAACTGTCACTGAAAACAACTAAATCGTCTAAATAGACGGCGCAACCCTCGAGACCAGACACCACTCGATTCATTAGGCGCTGAAAAGTAGCGGGAGCATTTCGCAGGCCAAAACTCATTACCTGATAAGAATATAATCCAAACGGTGTAATAAAAGATGATATTTCCTTTGCTCTCTTAGTTAGTGGAACCTGCCAATAGCCCTTCAGCAAGTCAAACTTGCTGACAAACTTGGCAGACCCCACCTGGTCTATACAATCCTCTATGCGAGGTAAAGGAAAACAGTCCGGTTTTGTCAAACTATTTACCTTACGAAAATCTGTGCAAAATCTAACGGTACCGTCGGATTTTCCCACCAAGAGACACGGAGAAGCCCAATCTGAGAATGAAGGAACAGCAATATTATGATCCTGCATATACCGAATTTCACTCTCCATCAAATTACGTTTTTCAGGTGAAACACGATAGAAGCGTTGTTTAATCGGTTTTACATCCCCCACATCAATATCATGTTCCACCCAATCAGTACAAGTTGGCACATCGCCAAATAATTCAGGAAAACTACGCAATAATTCACACAGCTCCTGACATTTTACAGGAGATAAGTGACGGAGCGCGAACTCCAAATTCTGCAGTGACTCAGAATTTTCCAGTCGACCACGAAACACGCAATCATCTGGAGAAATGGTCTCCTCTTCGTCTCCCACCAAACTCACATTAACCGTACTAACAGGAGCCACAGAAAGTGCTGGGTGCAAAATAGTTAGGCTTTCCCCAGATTTAACCTCATTCTGATAAAACGGTTTTAAAACATTTACGTGGCATCTTTTTACAGATTTTCTTCGGGATGGCATAGAAACCTCGTAATTTTCATCGCTTAACCTCCGCTTTACAACGAATGGGCCGTCAAACTTAGCCTCAAAAGGTGAAGATACCATAGGACGCAATACAAGCACTTGATCGCCTGGTTCAAACACTCTGCGCTCAACCATACGGTCATACAACCGTTTCATATTTCCCTGACAATTTTTAAGGTTTCCCTTCGCTTGTTCCCTAGCCTGGATAAGTCTGTTTTTAAAACCTAAAACGTACGATGCCAAGTTTTTTGGAGGCTCTGCAGCTTTACCTACATCCTGAAATGCAGACAACAATCCGCGTACTTTATGGCCAAAGACCAAATCATTAGGGCTAAAACCAGTACTTTCTTGTACTACCTCACGTGCAGCTAACATCATCCATGGTAGACCCTCTTCCCAATCTCTATCCAGCTGCACACAGTATGCACGGAGAAGTGACTTCAACGACTGATGAAACCTTTCCAAAGCCCCTTGGCTTTGCGCATGATATGCTGTGGATTGGTTATGCTTAATGTGCAACTGTTTCAGTACTTGCTGAAAGAGATGAGAAGTAAGGTTCGAACCTTGGTCGCTTTGAATAACTTTCGGAATACCAAAAACTGATATAAATTGTGTTAAAGCTTTCACAATAGAACGAGCTGTAATCGTACGCAGTGGGTACGCTGCAGGAAAACGAGTGTTCAAGCACATGACAGTAAATAAATAAGAACTACCTGCTGTCGAACGAGGGAGTGGCCCTACACAATCAACAATAAGATGTTCAAAAGGTTCACCAGTGGCTTCAATGGGTTTTAAAGGAGCAGGTTTTAATACTTGATTCGGCTTACTAGTTAACTGGCAAGTCTTACACGTCTTAATGTAAGCAGAGACGTCGCGCTTTAAGCGTGGCCAAAAAAAATACCGCAGCAAGCGATCATACGTTTTACGCACCCCCTGGTGACCTGATTGATCATGTGCAACCTCAATCATCTGATGTCGAAACTTAGAAGGAACGACCACTTGAAAAACAGGGTCTCCCACAAAATCACCCTCATGGGGAATCCATTTCCTCAGCAACACCCCATTGTATACAACATATCCTCGAGCTGTATTATCCACTTCTGATGGAGAAACCGCAATCTGGAAAACTGCCGTCAAAGACGAATCAGATTGTTGTTCTCTTCCCAATTCCTCTGCGGAAACAGGAAAAGACAGAGCAGACAAATCAGGCATTGACACACTACAAACTTTGCGCTCCAAAATATTGCCACAAAACTCCTTATAGTCACGATCCATTGCACGAGTCACCACGCAGGCAGAATCTTGCCCCAAGAAATGGGATTCAGTTCTAGCCTTATCACAGACAATAGGAAGCACTGGATTATCAGCCCATACACGCTCGCCCACCAGTCCATTTCCCAAAATTATATGGATTCCCTCCACTGGCAAAGCAGGTCGTACTCCCATTACAACCTCACCTTGAACTAAATCAGAATGGAGTCTTATTTTGTGAAGAGGCACAGACAGTGTATTTAATCCAATACCCCGAATTAAAACGCTCTCACCCGTAAAAGAACACGGGGAAAAAGGCAAAATTGACTCCAAAATAAATGAATCCATCGCTCCAGTATCTCGTAAGATTTTAACAGGAACTTTCTCTTTCTCACCAACTAAAGACACATAACCTTCTGTAATAAAAGGAGTGTAAGAAGAGAAAAGATCAACATCAAACTTCGGACTTTCCAAAATTTCATTTGTTACAGTCTGGACTGACGCTGCAAGTGCAGCAGATTTAACGTGTGAATGTGAGGCAACGCGTTTAGCCTTATTTTTAAGAACAGGGCAATCCAGCTTCCAGTGTCCTTTCTCGTGACAATAATTGCATGTCTTATTTGGATCAAACTTCCCAGAGAAATCGTGGTTACTTTTAGGTGTAAATTTTCCAGACACAGCAGACAAATCTCGAGCATGCCAATCAAAAGTAGTTTTGTGTGTCAGTACATAATCATCAGCCAATACTGCCGCTTCTTCTGGAGTTTTAACACTATGTTCACTGATATATGTTGTTATACGATTCGGGACTGAATTTTTAAATTGTTCCAATACGATCAAGTGAATCAAATCCTCTAGTGTTTTAATACCTACTGCTGTAGACCAACGATTAAAATGTTTTCTCAAGTCTCGCACAAATTCTAAGTGAGTTTGCAGTTCTTCCTTTCTTTGCGATCTAAAACGCTGCCGATACGCTTCCGGTACACATTCATAAGCCTTTAAAACTACTGATTTAACGTTATTATAATCTTTGCAATCATCAACTGACAAAGAAGAAAAAACAACTTGCGCTTTCCCGGTTAACACGCATTGTAATAGTGCAACCCGATTACTATCTGACCAGTTTCTCAAGTCTGCCATACGTTCGAAAAGAACAAAGAAAGTATCAGGATCTTCTTCATTAAATTTCGGAACAAGTTTAAGATTTGAAGAAAGGGAAAAAGACATACCTTGCTCCTCTCCAAAATTAGATAGCTTACCCTCCTTCAACAAATCAAGTTTAAGAAACTCCAATTCCAACTTTGTTTTTTCCAACTCCATTTTTCCTTGTTCAGAACGCTGTTTTATTTTCTCATGCTCCATCTGTAAAAGCAGCAATTCTTTCTGCTGTTCAAAAGACAGATTAGTTGGTGATTGAGAAGTAACTGGTACAGATTCATCCATATCGGCTTTCAAAATGCCCTTTTCAATCAATTTAGCCTTCAAAACAATTTTAATATTTTCTTTGAGTCTTTTATCGGAAATCACCACTTGATAATGATCCGCAACTTTTAATAATTGCTCTTTAGTGCACTTATCCAAAAATTCACAAGAAGGTGAATTAACAAACAGATCAATTTCAGCCATGTAAAGTCATCAAAGAACCTTTTAGTTACAAAGTGCAATCAAATAACGAGAGCTCACCCGCTACCTAACATTTAAACGGACTAACTAACTGCACCCTAGTCTTCATGCAATTAATTGTGGGGGGTATTTATGCACTATAAACCAGTGGGGGAAGAACGCAACTGGTCAAACCAGCGACGCTTTCAACACCACGGACGTGCTCCCGAGATAAAATCTACTACCCACTTTCATCGCAACACTACACAAAACAAACTCGACACATCTCAAAAGAGATATGCCGCTAAACCTACCAGGGAAAACTCACGTTCAAACAATATTGCACATAATTCCTTACCAAATGATGACTTCACACGGTGAACAAATCGACTCCGGAGCAAATATACGCGCGTCTCAAATTAATTACCTAACTAAACGCAAACCAAAAAAGGACGGACGAGCCCCCAATTTGTTACGACCCGTGGCTCAAGGGAAGCAACAAAACAAGGGACGCACGCAAACCGAAGCTTAATACTCAAAAAACATTTATTAATTGCAGAAAAGAAATATAAACAATAAAAAAAAAACAAATAAACTTAACAATAACAATGTCTCTGAAATAATCAGTAATATCAGTATGTAGTGAAGGGCGCATGACTGAAAGTGTAATGTGCTGTTGAGGTGTAAAATGTGAAAATAAACCAGAATCCAAAACAAATGTCCAAAAGCAAAGATCCAGAGGAAGAGAGAGCTTTAGATCATTAGAAGACCTCTTTTAAAGGACAGTCTAATTGGAATCAGGTGTCGCCAATACGCCGCAGACGACCTGCATCTCCAAGTACGGACAGCAGAGGTCGTCACAGTCCCCAACTTAAGCAAGCCAAAGGCAACAACAATACGCAAATCTATGTTAGTATACCCTGTTCCTAAGAGGGAAACAGAATTATCTTAAACTTAACGAGTCAAAAACTGAACTTTTACTTGTTGGCATGCCGACAGCTCTGCATAAATGTAAAAATCTCAGTCTGTTTATTGACTCTGACTTTGTGTCTCTATCATCTGTAGTGCGTAATCTTGGCGTAATTGTTGATTCACAGCTGACATTTGATGCCCATATTCGAACTTCTCTATCTCTACCTGATGCAGAAATGCTTATCCATGCATTTCTTACGTTGAGGCTTGATTTATGCAATTCCCTGTATTCTGGTCTTCCTGATAAGTCTATTAAGAAACTGCAATATATTCAAAGCTCAGCCACACGTGTATACTGTCTTATACAACTGCTCGTCAGCATATTTATCTGGTTCTTCACAAACTGCATTGTTCCCAATACAGACACGTATTGATTTTAAAACATTGGTTTTAAAGCTGTTCATGGGACAGCTCTGGCATATCTTTTTGACTTAGTTGCCCCTTACATTCCGACTCGTTCTCTACGTTCTTCTGACTCTTGTACTCTTCATCAGCCTACCTTCAAGTTGAAGTCTATGGGTGGTCGAGTTTTTTCTGTTTCTGCTCCAAGGTAATGCTCTTCCTTCGACAATTAGAAAATCGCCAACTCTAGACTGTTTTAAGAAGTCTCTAAAGACTTTTTTTTTTAAGCTGTTTATTGTGCTTGAGTGTATTATTGTTTTATTATTAGTAGTATTATTAGTATTAGTATCATTAGTATTATTATTAACATTTGTTTGTTTGTTTTTATCATTGTTTCGATGTTTTGTTGCCATTTCCTTATGTAGGGCTTTAGGTTGAGAAAAGCGCAATATAAAGAAAATGTATTATTATTATTATTATTAATATGTAGGTTTGGATTTTGTTTTCCCTTAATAATAACAACCTTCATTTAAAAACTGCATTTTGTGTTTACTTGTGTTATCTTTGTCTAACATTTAAATATGTTTGATGATCTGAAACATTTAAGTGAGACAAACGTGCAAAAAAATAAGAAATCAGGAAGGGGAAAAACACTGCACACCATTGTATGAGATTAGGACGGGGCTGCAACCGAAAGCAGCACTCCCAGTGCAAGTAGGCTTTGACTTTTGTAGGCTTTCATTAGAGTTAACATTATTTTATTCATCCATTATATTGAAGAGACCTTTTTAAATGATATTGGTTTACGTATGCCTTTTTGAGAACTTGAGCTTAACTGAGAGTGTCTGTAGACGTTTGATAGGCTGTTGTGTCGATTGCAATATTGAAGAGTTCAGTTTTATTTCAACTTTAGAAAATAAACATGATCGCTCTCTTCACAAATCAGCTGTTTTTTGTTTTTTCACTGGTATGTCTCTTAGATGGTGAGGACTAGTCCATTTTTGAGCCTACATTCAGTAGAAGTAAAATACTTATGTACTGTTAAAATCAGATACTCTATGACTTTTACTCAAGTGGTATTGGAATTGGTGACTTGTAACCATACTTATGTATGGTTTCCAGGTACTCTTTACACCTCTGCCAACACCAGCCCACACACAGAGGCTTCCATTTGTCTTCATTTTCACTTTATGTCTGTTTAGAAAGATGCTCAGTAAGGAAATAAGAAATTTCATAAATTTTTCAACATTACAAGCTTTCCCCTGTGCCACTGCTATAGGGCTGTTTGTGTACATACTGTAATGAAGAAATACCTTATGGCTAAGGTATTG
Source organism: Zacco platypus (assembly GCA_038088235.1). NCBI lineage: Eukaryota > Metazoa > Chordata > Actinopteri > Cypriniformes > Xenocyprididae > Zacco > Zacco platypus. The sequence continues at coordinate 10,924,500 of CM076068.1, forward strand.
GCCAAAAAAAACATGCTTTTAAAAATGAGGATTCTGAGTCCCCGAGGCAAGTGATGGCACAGTTTTGCAGCCATTAGATGCTTTTTGTAATTTGATCCAGTTCCACCACCTGGAACCAGACCAGCATGGAACTTGTCCTCGTGGACAAGTAATGAAGAGAAAATGCTGTGCCTCTTAAAATGACATCCCTGCTACTGTATACATGCATGCAAATGTTTATTTCCCTAATTCTGAATATTTTCTATAGCAGATTATTATCCACTTCACTTGTGTAAAACAAATTTGATGTTTACTGCTAATCCAAACACCTCAAAAAGATGAACTCTTGCACAGTATGTGCATCACATTGAAATGAGCTTGATCCTCGTTGTTAAATGATGTGATTAAACCTCATTATAACCTGTTTCTTCAAGTAAATTAGTGATTAATGAGATTAGTCTTTTAAATCAGGCCATTAAATGTTGTGTCATTGATATTGACTACTAATCGCCACTTACAGTGCCAAAATAGATTGTGTATATTGAGTTTTGTAAATCAGCCATTTTAGTGTGTAAATGAATCGTAATTTAATTCAATAATTCCCAGTTCTGTTTAATTTAATAGTTCTCAGCCTCCCCACTCAAGACAACGGCATGTTTTCTTATGCTATCCAAAATATTGAGAGTGAAACACAAATAATAAAACAAACATGCAAATTATTAAGCATTTTGTGTTAACTTTTCATACTTATGCTTTGACTGTTTAGTTTTTAGTTTTTTTAAGGAATTCGATTTTACATGAAAATGGGCCCAATTTTCACCACCCAATCAATTCTTGATGGATCTTTGTTTGTTTGTTTGAATATCCTGTTTCACTTCTAAATATGTCTTATGATAAATACTCACGGTAACACTTTACAACAAGGTTCATTAGTTAACATTATTTAACATGAACTAATAACGTACTGCACTTATACAGCATTTATTAATCTCTGTTAATGTTAAATTTCAATATTTACTAATACATTATTAAAATCTTGTTAACATTAGTTAATGCGCTATGAGCTATAATGAACAAAAAATGAAAATCTGTATTTTCATTAACTAATGTTGACAAATATTAGCAAATACAGTAACAAATGTATTGCTCATGGGTAGTTCATGTTAGTTAATACATTAACTAACATTTAACTAATGAACCTTAAAAAGTTCACTAAAGTTACCATACTCACTGCACTGTCCAAAAAAGAAGATCAATGGAAATAATGTTGACCTGTATCTTTTTTTTTTTTTTTTTCTTTCTTTCTTTGTCCTGCAGTTGGCTACATGGGATTCTGTCCATGGCCTCAATGGAAGTCTCAAGGAAAGTCGTATTGAGAATGGCATGCAGGGGGTTACTGTGAAAGTAGTGACGTTGTTGGTAATACTTACTTTTATCATTTTAATTTTTTAATTATTTTTGTTTATGGGTGTTGATGTATAAATAATTGAATAATTAATCATTACGTTTTTCATGGTCAGTACTTGGGTACTAGATAATCTGGTAGCACTTTATTTGACAGTACATGTACTTTCCTGGTATATATTAATAAGAAACACTGCTGTACCTTCCAGTGGTAACTACTTTGTACCTATAGACAAGTGTTGAGTAATAACAGGTGCTTACTTATTGTGTCCGCATATGGAAACTAACAGACACGTTACTGTATCTACTAATGGTATGTACATTTTGGCATGTATTTTGTACTTACGGACAAGTGTAGGTAATAACAGACACTTATTTATGGTAACTAGTAAGACACATTACTGTACTTCTGTATATGGTATTTACACGGTAACTATGTAGTACTTATGTGTACAAGGGTGTACTTTATTATACAGTCCTAATTTGCATGTACTGACTATGAATGTACTAGTGAATATACTAGTTAGTTAATTTAAGTTACACATTACTTAGGTTGGGGGGGGGGGGTATAAGCATGATGCTTATACTGGAGATACTTCTTGAGTACTGGATGGTATACTATTGCGGTTCAACTTGCCTAATCTTTACTGGACAATGATTCGCTTGGTCAATTGGGCCAATGGGGGTATTTTGATGACATACATACCCTAATAATTATGTGTGTGTTGACAGATCAGAAACACTCCAATAAACTACCAGACTCTTATTTGTACTTGGCATACTCTGTTCTCATGTGTCAAAAGCCTTTCTTAAAAGGACCACTTGATTAACACAATGAAGTGCTGTACAGTTACTGCAGTGTAACTATATTGGTAAGCACATTTGTTTCACAGTAGTTAACATGTACACACTGTAAGTAAGTGTTCATTATTTGTGTCCACACTTGTCCATGAGTACAGTATAGTAACCACGTATATACCATTAGTAAGTACACCAATTACTAGTTACCATAAATAAGGGGCTGTTATTACCTACACTTGCCTGTAAGTACTACATAGTTACCATGCGCATACCATTAGTGGGTACAGTAACATGTCTGTTAGTTACCATATACGGACACTATAAGTAAGCGCCCGTTATCACTCAACACTTGTCTATAGGTACAAAGTAGTTACCATATATATACCACCGTGTAAATACCATTAGTAAGTACAGTGATGTGTCCGTTAGTTACCATATACGGACACTATAAGAAAGTGCCCATTATTACCCAACACTTGTCTATGTGTACAAAGTAGTTACAATGTATATACCATTGGAAAATACAGGAGTGTTTCTTATTAGTTTCCATGTACATGCATGTCAGGTAAGTTCCTTGTCTTACCACTCTTTTACCTGCATATACAACATAATTACTATATATGTACCAGGAAAATACACGTACTGTAAAATAAAGTGCTACAGGCCTACTCAGAATCTGCAAGATTTTCATTTGAACGTTTGCTCCATAAATTATTTTGGCTAACATGATCGAGCCTATACAACCACAAATAAAAGTGTAGTTTTCTCAGTCACATTTAAAACTTCCATAAAATGTTCTATTTTATTTCATCTTTTTAAATTTTTTTCCACTTTTAATTGTCAATAGAGAAGCTCCATTGTAATAATATATTTGTCGTTTGGCTAAAATATATGTCACAGGCATAGTTCAGGTAAGCATTATGCTTTTTATGTGTTTATTTCTTACGATTGCTTCTACTACAGAAAGGTTCTCCAGAGAGCCATAGAAAGTCTTGTAGCAAGTTTTACCAGCCATTGTCTGTACTTTTTGGTAATTGTTATTCCTTTTCAAAGGAGGATCCATTTGTGATGGTGGCAGAGAACATCCTCGGACAGCCCAAAAGATATAAAGGGTTCTCAATTGATGTCCTGGATGCCTTGGCCAAGATCCTAGGATTCAAGTACGATATCTACCAGGTGTCAGACAGCAAATATGGTTCTCAGTTGAGCAATGGCTCTTGGAACGGAATGATTGGGGAACTCATAAACAAGGCAAGTACACTTAACATTATTCTTTCTACATGTCCAAAGCCATTAAAAGTTAGTCAAAGAATACTTGTCTACATATTTGCTCAAATTATCCTGTTGAAAAGGTCACCAGCATACAGTATATTGTGTTTTGTATACTGGTATGTTGATTTGTTCTAGTAGTGAGTACTTGAGAAGTTATAGCAATAAATTCAAGAAAACATAATTGTGTGACTTTAACTTTTAATTCTGTGATTGGTTACTGTGGCACTTTGTCCAGTGCCAGTGGGTTATTGTTGAGGCATGAACTATACAGTGCAATTTTCAAACCACTCAGCACTTGGGAAGAATTAGAGGGCACATACATCTAGATGGAACTAAACTGAATTAAACATGATGCAAGCATGACATGCCGTAAAATAAATAAATAAATAAATTAAAAAATTAAAAAAAACAGTGAGAAGTGGTCAAAGATTAAATCAACCAGCAATTAAAAAGCTAGCCCACATCTTGTAGACAGCAGCTAATGTTGATGTCATTCTTTGACTTTCTTTCAACAGAGTCTTGTTTACACTCTACCCTGACTTTACAGCAAAATATATTTTCTTATTCAGAGTTTTGCCTTGTTCTTATATAAACTACCGGAAACAGAAAGTGTCTGACTTGCCTCTCCTTCATGGACCTCCATAAAAAAACTCTTGTCTCATCCCTAGAGCACCACAGTGCTACTCTTTTTTGCTAAGCTTGGAGGCTTCCCTTATAGCGGCTCTGGTAATAATCCCGAAGACCTTGATTAGCTAGTTCAGGTGTGATTGATTAAGATTGGAGCTAAATTCTGCAGGATACTGGCCCTTCAGGAGCAGAATTAAAAACCCCTGTATAAATGTTCCAAATATAATTGTCACACCTTTAAAAGTCCAAAGATGAAGAAGAATAGAAAGGTTCTGATACAAGGGTATTTAATAATAATAATAAAAAAGCAGATAATCCGCATGGTGTAACAGAGTGTAACACAAACAATAACCGACAATGAACAGAGGAACCACGGGAACCAAAAGAACTTTAGTAGTACAGACAACGTTAATAAGGAGATACAGCTGAACTTAATCATATCAGTAACCATGACAACTCATAAGTGGCAAGAAACTAGACAAAGGAAATACACGTGACTGAAAGTAACAAGCTAAAAGTTCATGAAAATGAAACTAACTAAACAGAATCATGACAATAATGAGGTTGGGTAATACTTAATTCAAACTTAATTCAAGAAATATTCTTTTATTAGTCTTAAAATTGTACACAACTTTGCTTGCTTTTTTTACTGAAAAATAAAATAAAAAATACTGATTAGGAAAATAAGTTGTTTGTGCATTTTGTATGGCCCTTTTTTCTTTTTTTTTTCCTTTTTTTACCTGAAGAGTAAATTTAAATTTTGTCTTTACAGAGAGCTGATTTGGCAGTTTCTGCCATTACTATAACACCAGAGCGAGAGAATGTTGTGGACTTCAGCAAACGCTACATGGACTACTCTGTAGGGATCCTACATCGCAAACCAGAGGAAAAGATCAACATTTTTTCCCTCTTTGCTCCTTTTGACTTGGCTGTGTGGGCCTGTATCGCAGCTGCTATTCCTGTGGTGGGCGTTCTGATCTTCCTGCTGACGCGGATGCAGATGCTCCGCTCCCAGAATCCTCCAGGAACCCATCACGCTTCATCCATGTCTAACTCATTGCATAGCGCTATATGGATTGTCTATGGAGCTTTTGTACAACAAGGTACTTCAATGAATTCCTCTCCCACGTGTCTCTTCAGACACGACTTATCAGCTTAGTATGCTTTAGCACCCAGTGCATTGACTCTTGGCTCAGAAAGATGACAAGAATAAAGCTGATATTGAGGTGTCAATTGATCACTCCCTCTAAGAAATATTTAGTGCAAGCTTTGTTTAGCAGCTTAAGATATTTAGTGTTTGCAAATATTTAAGGAATAGTTTGCCTTTGACTCATTTTTATGTAAATGTATTAAATAAAAATAAATTACATTTTACAAACAGAAGTGTTAAGTGCACCAAAACAGTCTAAAGTTTCTTTGAATAAGGCATAGGAGACACCGGTTCTTATCCAAGAGACAAATTGTACTAAATGGCTACCTCAGCGACTAGCATGCTAAACCCCCAGCTGCCTTTATTTATTCTTGGCATAGTCTACTGCCTACCATCCCTTTTAAACCTAACAGCTATTAAATCTGTGCTGTTTCTATCTCACATTTCTGTAGATTGCCACCATATTAAATTGACAATAGATTGTACAAAATACAAAACATCTTTTGCAGCAGTTTACACAGTCTTAAACATGATGGTCTGATGGCATGTTGATAATGGCAGCATATTTGGCTTACTCCATTTACTAAGGTTAATAATGTGAAACTGTGTTCATGTTTCATATTCACATCTATCATACCATATGATAATCTTTTAATACCCTTTGTTAGACATCTGCTGCTATCTAATTGTTGTGGTGCGCCTCAATTGTATGAGTATAGAATCAGGATTATGTAAAATCTTTGATAAAAGGATTATGGGGGAAAAGACAAATTCGTAAGGTTTTCTTTTACCTTTTATTTATTTTTTTGCATTTCAAAATACGTTTTCACATCCTAAAGACTTCCTTTTTTTATTTTGTTTGTCACAGGTGGAGATTCCGTGGTGGGGTCTGTGGCATTACGGATAGTTATGGGCAGTTGGTGGTTGTTCACATTGATTGTGTGTTCGTCTTACACTGCTAACCTGGCTGCGTTCCTAACTGTGTCTCGCATGGACAACACTATAAGGTAAATTTTTATTTCACAAATAGTCTACCATTCAATGCACCATATGCTACAGAGTTGATCAGTGTCTATTAAGAGCTTTTCTATCCTGTATGTCCTCTTAATTAGTGCATCCTTATGTTCAGGAAGCTTCACACATAGTTTGGCCACATGGCAGGCAATACAGCTAACAAAGGCTATTTCAAAGATTTAATCTTAGAAGTTTGTAGGTTTGCTGTCTGAGGCTGAGAATAGGATTTCATGATGGTAAGAACTGTTGTAACTAGGCCTTCTGGAGCATGTTCCTCTTAGAAAGAAGGGAGGTAAATAAAGAGTATCAACCAACCTCTTCATACTAGTTCATTTATAGCATCAAATAAACATGAATGAACATCAGAAGGAATGTTGTTTCAAGCGTAGAAAGACGTGAGAACACACAATTTTTCAAGTTCAAGTTCACCAACGTTAATCTACTAACTCCCCTGACTGCTTTGTCAGAAAAATGGCGGATTCGGGGTTATGATTGTTTAGATCGCCTGTCAATCAAACTGCCGGCGAAGGGTCAAATGGCAAAATTAAGTGGCGACCAAGGGAAACAGACTGACAGAGAAGTTTGTAGGTTTGCTGTCTGAGGCTGAGAATAGGATTGCATGATGGTAAGAACTGTTGTAACTAGGCCTTCTGGAGCATGTTCCTCTTAGAAAGAAGGGAGGTAAATAAAGAGTATGGCTAGAAAGAAGCTACACATGGTTAAGGTAGCAAGCCCTCACATACTTTGCCTCTGGTAGACTGTTTAGGAGTTATGTTCCTTTTCTTTTTTTTATATTAGATGTTTGATTGTTACCTAAAGGCCAATTCACATCTCACCAACAGATGGCCACGAGATTACATTATTTAATTTTCAGGCATTCCTCAATCTGAAAAATGGCGACTGAACATGTTCAATTGACCCTTCGCAAAGACCCGCCCCCTTTAGTTACTGTTGCCATGTCCGACAAGCCATCCACTCTCATGTCACACATCATGTTCTCACGCGGTGAAAAATACATCCCGGAGCAAAGAGGACAATGACAACGCGTCGACAGACAAAACAGAGCACGTTACTTTTGATATGAAACAGTTTCATATTTAAAATATTGTAATTTTTTAAAGAAGTTTAAACAATAAATACCGTATAGTGTCTCTTTAATGTGTCGTGACAGATCGCTGTAGATCCTTCAAACGGCTCATGAACCAACCTCTTCATACTAGTTCATTTATAGCATCAAATAAACATGAATGAACATCAGAAGGAATGTTGTTTCAAGCGTAGAAAGACGTGAGAACACACAATTTTTCAAGTTCAAGTTCACCAACGTTAATCTACTAACTCCCCTGACTGCTTTGTCAGAAAAATGGCGGATTCGGGGTTATGATTGTTTAGATCGCCTGTCAATCAAACTGCCGGCGAAGGGTCAAATGGCAAAATTAAGTGGCGACCAAGGGAAACAGACTGACACACTGATCCGTCAAAACCCAACAAAATATCTGTTGCCGTTGATCGGAAATTGAAAATGATGTGAATTGGCCTTAACATGAAAAAAAATGAATCATAAAAATTGCATGTTGTTTTTAATTTAGTACTGCCTTGAATAAGCTGTAATGCACATGTAGTTCACAAGACAAAATAATAGCTGGAATCTCTCGCTCCATTCCCCCTGCTCTTCGCCCAGCCCTGCTTCACACCACAATATACACTCCCTGGCCAAAAAAAAAGCCACACACTCTATTTTGTTCGACCAGCTTTTGCTTCAATTACAGCACATATTCACAGTGTCATGGTTTTGATAAGCTTGTGCAGTGTCACAATATTTATTTCCATCCAGAGTTGCAATAATTCCTCATCATTTTTCCAATACATATCAAAGATTTTCAGTGGGGTTATGGACTGGCTCTGTGGTAGCCAATACATGTGTGAAAAATATGTCTCATGTTTTTCACAATTTGAGCCCGCTGAATCCTGGAATTTTCATCTTGGGATAGGGAAGAAAAAATCCTTTAATGGAAAAACCTGGTCTTTCAGTATGTTCAGGTAGTCACCTGACCTCATTTTTGGGCACATAACATTGCTGAACCAAGACCTGACCAACTGAAGCAACCCCAGATTATAACACTGCTCCCACAGACTTATAAGGTAGGCACTAGGCATGATAGGTGCATCACTCAATCCTCCTCGCTTCTTACCCTGATGCACTGTGGAACAGGGTAAATCTCCACTCATCAGGCCACATTACTTTTTCCTTTTCTCTACAGTCCAATCTTATTGCTCCCTAGCAAATTGAAGCCTTTTTTCTCTGATTAGCCTCAATGATACATGGTTTCCTTAATTCTACACAGCTGTAAATCCCAATCCCTTGAGTTTGCTTCACATTGTGTGAGTTCTGCTGTTGATTCTGTATGTTGACCATAGGACTTCAACAAACATTTAAGTGATCTCCAATCATGATGTTTCAAGGTTTTTTTCCAACTACATTTCTTCCTTGTAAATGATGGTTCACTACTATCCCTCAATTTTTTAATAAAGCATTGCACAGGTCTTTTTCTTTTCTGAAACAAAGTAACATAGGCTGTGTCCAAAACAGCTCACTCATGCACTCATTCACTAATCCTTATATAGTGTACAACATTTGAGTGCATGAGTGCAAGAATGAACGAAATGAAGTGAGGGAATTCGGACGCTGAGAGAGCTGGAACTGTTGCAGAGTGGCTCGACACGTGATAAAACTACTTTCATCCAGATGTTACTTACGTTATAAAATAATGTTAATAACAGAAAGAATATAGCACAATGACTTTATTTTGTAATCATACATACCTCCGTGCCAGCTGTGTAGTTTCATCGATTGTATAATTGGTTTGTCATGCTTAATATGTGTTCACAGTCATTAAATATTGTAAAAAAAACTGCAAATAAATATAAACACACATTAACAAGTGTACATTATTTCATGTATTTATTATTTTTAATAAAGTTTTTTTAGATTGTTAGAATATATGCTACAGATGATTAACAGATATTTTTTAAACCATCCACTAAATTATCATTTCTTAAAGACTTAACAACAATGCAACATTAAAACACCTTGCTGTTAGTGAAACACATTAAACTGAGTTAATGCCAGCTTAATAAAAGGCAATAATAAAATTTAAAAAATAAAAATACCACAAATAATAAAAAAAAATTACCTTCTTAATATAATTTCATTTTTAAAATCTATATAATAATGTCTCTCTATATTTTAGTAGGTTTTATTCAAGTAATGATTAATAAAAAAAAAAGGTATAAAAAATAGAACTAACATGAAATAAATGTTAAAGCAGAAATAAGAAAGCTGTAAAGTTATCTCTGGATTACATATGCTCGCAATTCCGCTCTTTCACACGTGCTCTCAGTCCTCTCCGCATTGGATTTTGGGAAATAGTGCTTCAGCGAGTGTATATCAAAATCACTCAAAATCAGAGAGAAGTGTGGGTATAAAGTAGTGAACAAATGTAGGAATGAAGTCATTCACTCAGAATTTAGACTCAACTACAAAATGGCTGACACCAGATATAGTGTACTATCTAGTGGATAGGGAGCGGTTTTGGACACAGCTATATTTTCTTCTCACTGCATCAGTTAAGAGCTGAAACATATTAATCACTGCAGTAATTAGGCCTATACAATGGAGGGATCTTACTTATTTGTCTAGTTAAATCCAGGTGGTGACTTTGTTTGTTTGTTTGGCCGATAGTGTATAATGTACAAGATATTATTTAAAAAGTACATTTCTGAGGGAAAAATAAATTAGTAGGTTGTGGCAAATATAATTTATATGTGTTGCTGTTTTTTGTTAATGTGATTTGACTTGACTTGCTTGTTTTTACTAACACTGCGGTTCGAGATTTGAATCGAGACTTGATGGTAGGACTTGAGACTTACTTATTACTTACTTGTGCATGTGTGACTTGCTTTTTTTCTTCAGATGATTTATTAGTTCTGTACTAAAAGCCTAACCAGGGACAAGTAGTGCAAAATAGCTAAGAAGCGTATGTTCACAAGACAATGGCAAAGAACACTTCACATGAGCACCATTAAAAGATATTTAAGAGTTTAGAATAGAAATAATAATAATAATAATAATAATTATTATTATTATTATTATTATTATTATTATTATTGACCTTTCTTGTTCAGTGCCAGAATGAGTTTGTATTCTGTGTGCTCCCTTACCAGGGTTGTGGTAGTTTGCTGTCACATCTGTAAATGTTATCTAGTACTCAGGTATGATGACAGGTATTTACCCAGGCTGTGCCTAATGTTTGATTGCATTTGATTATGCTGATGTTGAGCAAACTGAGTTTGAACAGACCTCTGTTCTCAGACAAACATATCTGCATGTTCATTTTCACTATTTTTTTGGAAGCCAAATTTTACATATACATGTTACTAAAATTAATTAATTGTAATTAATTCAGTCATTATTATTAATATTATTATTATTATTATTAATAAAATATAAAAGGCATTTAAAATCATTCTGCACACTTTTTTTCACATAGATTTAATACATACCATGAATATAATTCGCATTTGGAAAAAGAATGGTGGAATATTTTGTATTTGTACGCACAGGAGGACTTTTCACGTGCTCTCGCCTGATCTTTGAGCAATGCCAAGTGTGCCATTCTCAGTTCTCACAATAAACACTTTTCATACAGACCCAGATTACAGATTTCTCATGAACCAGCTGTACTTGTGCGTATATCTGCGTTATTCAGAGAAACTTTGCAGCTGAGCATATTCACTGTATACGATGAAATGTATTTAAGATTAAATTGTATTACTTAATAATTGTATTATATAATTTTATATATGGATTATATAACACAATTAATGTAACATACTCTAATATAATTATAGTCTTGTTAGGATGAAATTTCATAACACGATTATAAGGCTGTACACATAAGTGCTCTTTTTGTGTACAAATGCTTTCAGTTGTTCTTATATTTTGTCGTAAATTTAGAATGATTTTTAGTACGAAATTAATGATGAATCGGGATGTGCATACGCATGCTTAGTGAATGAGACCCATTGTGTTAATTTGTGTAAATATTACAAATGGTTAATAACGCATAAAATAATCATGTAAATAATGTGTTTTTTTTTTGTTTGTTTGTTTTTACTTCCTTGCTGTCACAGTTAACTTAGTTTGTTTTCATCAGTCTGAATCAATTAATAATGGTGTTAATAGGAAAGATTCAAATAGATTAAAAAGTAAACAACTGACCCATGTAGATATCACAGTTTGTTACATCACATTCAAACTTGAAATAACTTTAAAAATGTGATCTATGAGGTTTTTATTATTATTATTATTATTATTATTATTGTTGTTGTTATTATTATTATTATTGTAATTATTATTTATTGAGCAATTGCACCTCTGTCTGTAACCATCATGAAAATTGCATTGCTTTGTTGCTTTGTTGCAGAAATGCTGAAATGAATTGTTTGAAATTAGTAATATTTCTGTAAGTTTTAGAGTAAGCTGTTAAACTAATGTTTATACTGTATAAATTATAAATTTGAATAAGTGGTCACTATAGATAAAACAACAGCTATAAATGTAAGAATGTAAAGACATTGTGAGATGTCCATGAGGTCCATGAGTTAAACCACCGCTATCAAGCTCCAAAAGCATTAAACAAGTAGTCAATATGTGCTCTGTAGTAAGTTTTCTGCAGCCATCCGGTCCAGACAACACATTAGGGGACATAAGTTGACCATCCAGGGCTCCAACTCTCGGAGGGTGCCAATTTACCATTACAATTTCAGTATGTGTCTAACAAATTGTTTAGTTGTGATCCTGGTGCTCTAGTTACTGGTGGAGTAGTGAAACACCTTAATACATTTTAAAATAAAAATTAAAAATACATTAATATGCGCATCGCTTCTCTTAAATTCTGCAAAGTGCACTCAATAGTATCCACAGAGTGGCTGTGCAGATAGATTTATCTCCGAGGTTACACTTTATTTTGATAGTCTACTAAATATAAGTAACTTTGCAATTAAAAGTCAACTGACTCTAATTAAAGTTAGTTGACATGTACTTGCAAATAAATGAGAGTATTAGTAATATTAGTATTAGTGTTAGGTTAGGGGTGGTAAAATAAGTTGACGTACTTGCAAAGTTACTTAGTCAGTACAATGTCTGATGGGGAAACCTCAAAATAAAGTGTTATCAGATACTAACCAAGCAAGCTGAGGCAATAATGTTGTCCTTAATTACAATAATAATAAATTTCTGACACTGAAAAAAAAAAAAGTTGTATACCAGTTTTAAGTGTTTTTCCTGATATGTTCATACAGTAGACTGACAAGAAACCGTCATTAAAGAGTGAAACATTTCCTTTCACTGGCTTATGTTTCATCGGCAGGCCTGACAGCTCCATTAGCAGAACAGATGGCCCAACATTTCACATTACTTACAGAGTTGTCTTTGGACTTTGAAGTTAGCTCTTGCCAAGTTAGGTCCCTGTCCTGTTGATGTATGAATCCTATGGCACCATTACCATGATAAATGAATAAATTCAAACTTGGAGAATTTAAACAGAACAACTTTAGGTTGAGTCGGTCGAGCCAATGATTTTGGATTTTTTTTTTTATGTTTTAAACAATTTATATGACAGTGGGCCATAAATTTTAAATTTGGGGTTCAGTGCGGCTCTCATAGTGAATTGGACATTACATGTTACAGTGCGTAAGGTTACAATCAGATTATAGTAACGAAGAAGACAAGTAAGGAAACAAAGATTGACATTTCAAAGACAAACTTAAACACAAAAGCCACCAATAAAAGCAAAACTTATACTAATTGCATTAGCCAGCCTTGTCAAAATGGTAAACCTAAGCAATATTAAGCAATCGACAAAAAGGAAAACTTGCAGAAAAGTATATATCAGACTAATGATAATTTCAAGTGAAAATAACTGTTTTTTCTGTTCAATAAATTTTCCAAAAACATGGCAGAACACTACATAACTTAAGAACGAGCCCATACAGATGAAAAAAAAAAATCCCAATTACTTTCTGCATTTTATGGTCTTCATAATGTTTGACTAATGAGATATTGCTACAAAACATTTCAGTTTAAATGTATTAAAATAAAACATTTTGCAGGAAAAATGTATAAAAATTAAATATAATACTGAAAATATAGGAGAGAATCCAATCTGGAAAGTATTCATAGTGCTTCACTTTTTCCACATTTTATGTTACAGCCTTATTCCAAAAGGGATTAAATTCATTATTTTCCTCAAAATCCTACAAACAATACACCATAATAATTACACGAAAGAAGTTTGTTTGAAATCTTTGCAAATTTATTAAAAATAAAAATGAAACTATTTTGTATGTTTTCAAGGGACAATACTAAAGAAATGAAAATTGGATATACTTTAGAGAAGTCAATGTGTTGCTTGTGTAGCAGTATAGATTTACTATGCTCAGAAAATAACTGAACATACAACCATTATTGTCTAAATAATTGGCAACAAAAGTGAGTACACCCTTAGTGAACATGGCAAAACTGTGTCAAAAGTCTCAATATTTTGTGTGAACACCATTGTTATCTAGCACTGCTTTAATCCTCCTGGGCATGGAATTCACCAGAACAGCACAGGTTGTTGCTGGGATCCCCTTCCACTCCTCCATAATGACATCACAGAACTGCTGGATGTTAGACACATGGTGCTTCTCCACCTTTCCGCTTGAGGATGCCCCACAATAGGGTTCAGGTTTGGAGGCATACTTGGCCACTCCATCACCTTCATCTTGGCAGTTTGTTTGGGTTCTTTGTCATGTTTTAAAACTGCCATTCGGCACTGTTTCTGAAGAGAGGGCATCATATTCTGCTTCAGAATGTCACAGTACATGTTGGGATCCAAGTTTCCCTCAATGAAGTGCATCTCCCCAGTCCCAGCAGCACTCATGCAGCCCCACACCATAATGCTACAACCACCATGCTTGACTGTAGGCAAGACACAATTTTCTTGCTGCTCTTCACCAGGGCGTCACCACACATGCTGGGCACCATCTGAGCCAAACAAGTTTATTGTAGTCTCATCACAGGACATGGTTCCAGTAATTCATGCTCTTGTTGTCTTCCGCAAACTGTTTGTGGGTTTATTTTGAGCCAGCTTGAGCCAGAAGTGGTTTCCTTCTGGGACGACGCCCATGCAAACCGACTTGTTGTAGTGTGCAGCGTTTGGTCTGAGCACTGACGAGCTGACCTTCCGCTTCTGCAACCTCTAAAGCAATGCTGGCAGCACTCATGTGTCTGTTCTTTTGAAGCCACCTTCTGATGCACAGCTTCTTTGATCGACCCTTGCGAGGCCTGTTCCAAGTGCAACCCGTCTTGGAAAACCTCTGTATGACCCTGGCCACTGCACTGTAACTCAGTTTCAGGGTATTACCAGTCTTCTTATAGCCTAGGCTATCTTGTGGTGAGCAACAATTCTAATTCTCAAATCCTCAGAGAGTTCTTTGCCATGAGGTGCCATGTTGAGCATCCAGTGGTTAGTATGAGAGAATTGTACTCAAAGCACCAAATTTGAACTGCTTTAATACAAGATACACAAATTTGTATCATCCTGTCAAGCAGACAAAAACATGAACACGATGAATGGGACATGTGGCTTAAAGGACGTACAGTTACGTGCTGTTACTAACTTTTGTTGTCAGCTAATTTGACAATAATGGCTGTATGTTAAGTTATGCTTTAGAGGACAGAAAATCTATATTGCTATACAAGCAGCACATTGACTACTCTAAAATATAGAAGTTTCACTTCTATAGTATTGTCCCTTGAGAAGATACATTAAAATGGCTGCTGAAATGTGAGGGGTCTACTTTTGTGAGATACTGTATTAAGTATTCACAGCCTTTGCTCAATACTTTGTTGAACCACCTTTGGCATCAATTACAGCCTCATATATGTGTTCATACAGGTGCTGATCATATAATTAGAATATCATCAAAAAGTTGATTTATTTCACTAATTCCATTCAAAAAGTGAAACTTGTATATTATATTCATTATTATATTATATTCATTACACACACACTGATATATTTCAAATGTTTATTTCTTTTTATTGTGATGATTATAACTGACAACTAAGGAAAATCCCAAACTCAGTATCTCAGAAAAGTAGAATAATGTGAAAAGCTCGGTGCCACAATCTAATCATCTAATTAACTCAAAACACCTGCAAAGGCCTTTGAATGGCCTCTCAGTCTAGTTCTGTAGGCTACATAATCATGGGGAAGACTGCTGCCTTGACAGTTGTCCAAAAGACGACCATTGACACCTTGCACAAGGAGGACAAGACACAAAAGGTCATTGCAAAAGAGGCTGGCTGTTCACAGAGCTCTGTGTCCAAGCACATTAATAGAGAGGCGAAGGGAAGGAAAAGATGTGGTAGAAAAAAAGTGTACAAGCAATAGGGATAACCGCACCCTGGAGAGGATTGTGAAACAAAACCCATTCAAAAATGTGGGGGAGATTCACAAAGAGTGGACTGCAGCTGGAGTCAGTGCTTCAAGAGCCACTACGCACAGACGTATGCAAGACGTATGGGTTTCAGCTGTTGCATTCCTTATGTCAAGCCACTCTTGAACAACAGACAGCATCAGAAGCGTCTCGCCTGGGCTAAAGACAAAATAGACTGGACTGCTGCTGAGTGCAAACTCGCCTGACCTTAACCCCATAGAAAATCTATAGGGTATTGTGAAGAGGAATATGCGATATGCCAGACACAACAATGCAGAAGAGCTGAAGGGCACTATCAGAGCAACCTGGGCTTTCATAACACCTGAGCAGTGCCACAGACTGATCGACTCCATGCCACGCCGCATTGCTGCAGTAATTCAGGCACAAGGAGCCCCAGCTAAGTATTGAGTGCTGTACATGCTCATACTTTTCAGTTCATACTTTTCAGTTGGCCAAGATTTCTAAAAATCCTTTCTTTGTATTGGTAATATTCTAATTTTCTGAGATTCTGAATTTGGGATTTTCATTAGTTGTCAGTTATAATCATCCAAATGAAAAGAAATAAACATTTGAAATATATCAGTCTGTGTGTAATGAATGAATATAATATACAAGTTTCACTATTTGAATGGAATTAGTGAAATAAAGCAACTTTTTGATGATATTCTAATTATATGACCAGCACCTGTATGTATGTGTGTGTGTGTGTGTGTGTATATATATATATATATATATATATATATAATATTATTATTATTTTTAATAAATTTGCAAATATTTCAAACAAACCTCTTTCAAGTTGTCATTATGGGGTATTGTTTGTCGAATTTTGATGAAAATAACGAATTTAATCCCTTTTGGAATAAAGCTGTAACATAAAAAATGTGGAACAAGTGAAGTGCTATGAATACTTTCCGGATGCACTGTATCTGCATACATAAGGTGTTTCAAGAATAAATCAGAATGAACAAGGATGTTCCTGTGTTTCCTTGCTTAACCTTTAAATGCATGAATGTTTTGCCAGTCATTATGACATATTCGTGTCTTTAGCAACCCGGATCTATATCTGACACAGATGGATTACTTTTTGGAACTTGTAATGACTCCGTTTGAGCAGATCCTTTATGTCATCACTGTCATCGTCAGAGCTCACTTCCCCAGCACATTAACCCATTCAGTCCCACCAGACACAATAGGGACTATAAAGGTTTTAATTTTAAAGCTCTATAATTGACTGGTGTTTTAGCACATTTCCTGTAAATATGGAAAAAAATAAAGGGTCTTAATTTAATATGTCCAGTTTCACATGATTAGTGCAAATTGTCTCACAACTAGAGCAGTTTACTTCCTGTTTGGAAAATCAGAAGATGATGGCTGCATCAAAGCTCCAAAACAAAATGTTGATAAAGTATGTTAACATAAAGATATGACAAAGATTTTTGGTACACATTATCGTCAAGGTGTCTAGTATTAATATATTAATTTGATTTTGAGGGCAACAATCGTGACCAGTGGGATAATACAGAATGAACTATCCAATTGCAGTTGTTAGTGAAGGCTGTACTAAAATGTCACAATGACAAAGTTACTGTGAATATTGCACTAAATTATTTAAAGTAATAAGTAATAATCTAAGTTCAAATGTGACAAATAAGTCACAGTATCGATGTTTTAATACTAATGGTTGCACTAATATCATAAAATGATGATATATATTACAATAAAGTAACAATTTTGAAATATATTGATGGTTGTATTTTTTTTGTCTTATCTCAGTATTCCTATCAGTGTTGTATAAGGGTTTTTATATAATAGTAACCCTTATATTAAACCCTTATACCTTTATATTAAAAATATATAATAAAATAGTAATGTGATGAAACAGATTTTCAAATGTGTTAATAAGTGGGTTGAGATATATAAGAATTTTGATGACTGCAGAAATGTTAATTCAGTATACACATTTCAATTATTATTTCAAAGGGGTTACTAATGACACATTGAAAAAAATAGAATAAAAAATAAAATCATCTCATCCCAAAGTGTTTTAAATATATATTTTTCCATTTGTTCCCATTACCAAAGCGACTTATAAGGGCAGCAATTAGGGGTTAGGTGCCTTGCTCGAGGGCACTTTAGTCATGGTATCGAAGGTGGAGAGAGTGCTGTTTGTTCACAATCCCCACTTTCAATTCCTGCCGGCGTGGGAATCGAACAGGCAACCTTCAGATTACAAGCCCGACTCCCTCACCACTAGGCCACGACTACCCTATATTCTAATCACTGAACACATACAGAGACACTTTTGCAGTTTTACATTACTGCAAGTACATTTGTAAGTTTTCTTTAAGTGAACTTTAACATCATACTTATAGTTTATACTTTACACAAGTTGGATTTAACTAAAAAAAAAAAGCTTGGAAACAAAATTCACTCAGAAATTTCTAGTAAATTTAACTGAACATGTTTTCAAGTAAAGGCTAAACCCTATTCTTGATGGCTTTAATGAGAAAGTTTTGAAAACATTGGAACACTCTGTTTCAAGTAAATGTTGTTCATTATGCTTATAAAAATACTAAATTTATAATATATTATGCTAACATTAGTCCTGTTTATTATTATTTTTATTCCTGAGTAATGTTTAAGTATTTTAACATGAATACAATTAATGTGTGAAGCAATTATACTGATAATTTTATCAATAAAAATATCACAAGCCAATGACATTGACATCCTACATTTTACATAATGTTCATTAACAGTTCAGTAAAATTAATGAACAGATAAAACCTTAATCTTGATTGACACATGAATGGTAGCTCAAATTGTGCCAATTGTTGAGCAATCACATGTGCTAAAAATGTTTAATATGCTTTTAATATAACTTAGAATATGCTAGCAATACAATTCACTTCAGAAAATGTAAAATAATTTTTACATGATCTTGTCTCTCTATCCAACAGAACATTTCAGGATCTTGCAAGGCAGATGGACTTTACCTACGGCACTGTTAGGGATTCAGCAGTGTACGATTACTTCAGAGCCAAAGGCACAAATCCATTGGAGCAGGACAGCACATATGCAGAGCTGTGGAGAACAATCAGCAAAAACAATGGACAGGACTTCTCAGTTTCCAGCCCTTCTGAAGGCATACGCAAGGTATGACCATTGATCACCTATAGGCAATATCATTTCAGAGAATTATGAAAACAGAAAGACTTGAGGACTGTGTTTTTCGTGTCATTTTTTGGAATAATCAATAAATCTTTACTGATCTATTATTTGTATCCAAATTTAGTCTATTACAATACAATTTTTTTGGCAAGTTAATTGTTGTCGTCAAATGTTCAACGTACAACGATGAACATGGCAGACTTTTCCGACACTTTCACACTTCACATTGATTTATTATGGTGATGGCCAGAGCAAATGCCAAATGAATACTACTGCGTGTGATGAGGAAGGATGGATATGGGGAAGTATACATCTTTGAGATCTTTTGTGAAGAAAAAACAGTCCTCAGATCTAATTCCACTGCTGTCAGGGCCTCTTAGATGTTGCCATCTTGGAGATAATGGCCATCCTCAGATCCACCCTGACCCTGGGACCGGGGTGAGGTGAGGGAGACATTTTTGGAACACCACCACCTGCTTCTTTGCCAGGTGGTGCAGCATCACCGAAGAGGCCAGTATCTTATCTTTTATACCAAACAAATTCAACCAAAGGTGTCTCTTCATGGCCACCAGGCCTAAATAGGACAGACATTTCACACAGAGCGCTGAAGAAGCTGACATTGTTTGGTCCGGGTGTGCTTTATAGTTTTTTGGTCATCACGGTGTGGGATGACGTCTTGCCATGCCATTGGATTGGTTTCAAACATCAAGTCACCTTTATTTATATAGCGGTTTTTACGTAAAAGATTGTTTCAGAGCATTAACTTAGTTCATTTATGTATACAGCAGTTCTGGAGAAAACAGTGATGTCATCGTCCAGCTCCGTTCAGTTCTCATACAATGTTGTCAGTGCTGGCAGATAAATAATATTGTTGAATATTTAGTGTCCCTAACTAAGCAAGCCAGAGGCAACAATGGCGAGGAACCCATGCTCCATCAGATGACAGAATCATGGATCCAGCTGGCTACGGTAAACCTCGGGATAAACAGAGAGACTAATGTTAGCATAGATGCTTCTTATGATATAACAAGTACATCGGGTGTTACAGGAAGTGTTCCCACACGTGCTTCAAGACGCAAGCATGCAGAAGCGTTCCCATAGCGACAAATTCTGACACAGAAAGGGAACATTGTCTATGGAAAGTCTCCTTAAAACATGGAACATGTGTGTGTATGTGGTCCTGGTAAGCCCTACATTGTGGGGACATTTTGCATAGGGGCCCCCGTGAGAAAAACAGCTTATAAATCATACTATGTGATGTTTTTTGAAAACCTTTCAATCCAGAAAGTTTTCTGTGATGGGTAGGTTAGTGGATAGAATACAGTTTGTACAGTACAAAATTCATCGTATCAATGAAAAGTACCCATAAATCACAAAACCCAGTTATTTTAGAAGAGACTGACTAAACAAGATTTGCTGAAGTTAATTAGTGGTAAATTTTCACCTTTAAAAATTGTGTTAGCCTGTATAGACATAAATAAATTTTTTTCCTCAAAAAAATTCAGTGGAATGCCTAGTACCAACCTGTAGACCGCAGAGACAGTATTTTCCATTTAGAATCCATTGTAAACATTTAGAGCTGATATCAGATTGTCTATACAAGAGGATTTTCTCTCAGGTCATATTTTAAAAGTTCTTAATGTACCCTTTTGAAATGAACAACGGTCATTCAATGTCAGTTCTTTTGAAAATCAAAGAAAACAACTTTGAAAAGATCAAAGAGGAAGACTTGAAGAGTCTGAGGAAGAAACTTTTAGAGTGCTTAATGAGTAGAGGATGTGAAATCCTTTGAATCAGCCAATGAGGGCATGTTGAAATCAATGAAGCTCCTTCGAATGAGAAAAGAACTCAATAGATTAGTCAAGATTAGCCTCTAGAGTATGATTGTAATGATGAAACTCTTAAATAATAATACCTTTAAAGGATATATTTTATAGAAAGTGTAATGATGCATTTTAAGGCTAGCAGTCAATATCTATAACAGTCTAATATAACTATAACCAGTCAAAAACAATAAGTATAAAGATAACTATAGATTTTTCCACACCACAGCTATAACAACAACGAACAAAAGAAAAGGTATTTTTAGAATCACTTTTTTTTCAGCTGATAAACGATAAAAACATTGACAGCCAATCAGAATCCACAGAAGCAGAGTGCTTTAAATGTACATAACTGCAGCATGCGCTTAAACAGTTTTTCGCACATTCAGGTAAAGTTAATATAGTTATTGTTATTACTGTTAATGAGCCTCAAAACTGCAATGTCAACACCCTTAAAAGATGATTATTCGAGCATGTTGGTCTCTTTAAAAATAAAGTTATATATTTTATCTGCAGGCCAAAAAAGGACCTTACGCATTTTTGTGGGACATGGCCGTGGTGGAGTATGCAGCACTAACAGATGACGATTGCACCATCACTGTATCGGGCAACAGCATGAGCAGCAAAGGCTACGGCATCGCCATGCAGCATGGGAGTCCTTACCGAGACCTCATCTCCCAAAAGTGCGTATTGCCCGTCTTCCTTCCAAAATATATTATGATTTACCTCTTAAAGAATAACATGCAGATGGTGTAAGGAGTATGTATGGAGTCTATTGTTCACTCTCTACAGTTTGTGAAAGCTATTGTCAAATTAACCAAGCTTCTGTTACAGTCTTGCTGGTTACATACGAGCACAAAGACGGAGATATTCAGGAATAATGGTTTTTAATCCTTAACAGGAGAAATACCAGGAGAAAGAGCCACACAAGACACTACACTAAATGTAACGCTAGAGAAAAACAGAACAGGAAGTGAGGGTATAAATACACTGAACAGAGGAGATAACGAGACTAATAAATTACACACAGCTGATGGGAATAAACTAATGATGATGGTGGCGGGAACATAAACAAAGAGCACATGTGACAGTCCAAAACACACACAGAGTCCTGTATTGACATACACGTAACAGTTTCAGATGGTGAAGAGTTTGCTACTGGAAAATCTCTGTGTCATGCTAATTGTGAACAGGGCAAAATATTTATGGCAAAAGTTTCTTATATAAAAAGAGAATATATATTATGATGTTTGTTTATTTATGTGTTCAAGAGAAAGTAGAAGAGAGAAACATGTCTAACAGGCAGAAAGATGATTTAAAAAATATTTCATTAAATATGTGTTCCAATTACCAAATAAATGACTAGCAATTTCACAGGTGCTTTACATTTCCCACAGTTCAAAACCATTCTTTACTGCACGCAAACCCTTGATTTGATCTTACCTGTTGTTTCTCGGGTTTAGTTTTAGACTCATTATATAAATTGATCCCTTTGTGAATGTAACAGATGCCAGTAGACTGTCTAAAGCTGCATATAATCACTTAAGACTGTAAGCAATTAAGATTGTAAAATTGTATTGCTGTTGGATTTCATGAAGCTGGGTAGTGATCTTCTGGTGCCTTCTCACTCACTCATTATTGATCTTTCTAGAATATCTTAACATGACCCAACCACCAGCAATACCTAACACTTGTAATGTTTGCAGATTAAAACGTAATATTCTTTTTCTCCCCTTTCTCCCCTTCCCCCTCACCTTTATGCCTTATAGTAATTACAGCAAGATCTTATATAATATTATATCTTATAATTATAACTAAATTTTGTTTGTTTTCCCCCCAATCCTATTCCCTCCCTTTCTCCTAATGTCCTATCTACACTCTATCATCTTCTAAAAGAATGGTAAAAATCTCAAAAATAATAATATTTTGCCTGAAGCAACTGGTGGAAATGTACTCTGAGGCAGCTGGAAGGAAGCTTGCAGGTTATTACATAGTGAACCATGATGTCATCTCTGCTTAAGTGAAGAATTCATCTTACTCTTTTGCTCTGTGATCCTTCTTTATATGTTCTCTCTACAACCACCGTCTTTTGGCAGCCCTCTTGCATGTTTGCGTGTATGATGCTTTTTATTGAAGAAATGTAAACCACTGTATTACTTGTAAAGGGGCCTTAACTGACAACATGGAGACTTTTTTAAAATCTTATTCCTTTACTTACATATGTCCATACCTTCCCATGTCTATTAATAACATTACAAGCAACGTTATAAAATGTTGACATTTAACCAAGGTAGCAGTGATTGTTACTTTCTTGCTTAAGGTGAGTCATTAAGCTGCTGCAAGTGATTTCTGTGCATACAGTGGCACCAAACAAAAGACGAAAATGTGTTGTTTGCCCATGCAGAACTTACCATCCATGATCTAAGAGTGTTCTGCGTGTTTGCTAGGTCATTTCCCTGCAGTTTCAATGGTGTTATGAATAGTTTCTAAGGTGTTGCTGCGTCCTTGCCAATTGACTCTTCGCAAAAACATCTTGCAAAGATTCTACCCTTTAGTTACTGTTGCTTTGTCCAACAAGCCATGCGCTCTCACGCCACACATCATGTTCTCAAGAAGTGAAAAATACATCTGGGAGCAAAGAGGACACTGACAACATGTCGACAGACATAGGAAACAGTTTCATATTTAAAATATTGTACATTTTTAAAGAAGTTTAAACAAAAAATACCGTATAGTGGCTCTTTAATGTGTCGTGACAGATCGCTGTAGCTCCTTCAAGCGGCTCGTGAACCAACCATCTCTTCATACTAGTTCACTTATAGCATCAAATAAACATGAATGAACATCAGAAGGAATGTTGTTTCAAGCGAGGAAAGATGTGAGTAGACAAACCTTTTTAAGTTCAAGTTCACCAACGTTAATCTACTAACTCCCCTGACTGCTTTTTTGGACAAAATGGTGGATTCGGGGTTATGATTTGTTAGATCACCACTCTTTTAATCAAACTGTTTGCGAAGGGTCAATTGTTTCAACGCAGTCACATGGCAATTTGTATCTATTTTACGTGTTGGTAAACTTGTGGCTAATTCTTTTGACTTTATGCATTCTCATTCATAATTTTATGTACAGTGGTGGCTATGTTTATGGGTGATGGTTATGTTGACAAATTCATACAAAATCTCCCCCTCAAAATAGCTACATTTTCCTGTGAGATAGGTTTGGTTGTTCTGGGTGGAAGTTTACTTTGGCATATACCACTAATTAAAGTTTTCAAACAGCATCTCCAACATTCCCTCATCTGCCATTGGTCAAAAAAAAAAAGAAAATTGGCCTGCTATTGGCAAATAGACACCTATGTGTTTTCTGACTAGCTAACATGCACAGGCTGCATTTAGAATATTTGAGAGGAAATAAAGTTCACATATGTAAAACTTAACATAAAATGAGTACACTTGGTTGTCATCCCTCACAGGATTCTGGAGCTGCAGGAGAAAGGAGATCTGGATGTATTGAAACAGAAGTGGTGGCCTCGGACTGGCCGCTGTGACCTCAACAGTCACAGTAATGCTCAACCGGATGGTCGCTCGCTCAAGCTGCATAGCTTCGCCGGCGTCTTCTGTATCCTAGCAGCGGGGCTCCTGTTGGCCTGTCTGGTGGCCGCCCTGGAAATGTGGTGGAACAGCAATCGCTGCCGGCAAGAGCAGCCCAAAGAGGTGACCGAGCTCAGGGCGCGGAAGACAGAGCAGGGAGAGGACACTGCCACACTCTACTTTAAGGATCCCGCAGCAGACGCGAGCCCCGATTTAGTCGAGCTCCAGTACACACAGTTATAGGTGTGCCCTGATGAAATCAAAATTGGTCCCCCCTGTCCATTAAACATAACAGATTTTATTTGTGCTTGGGGTGTGCAGAGTGCCCTTGATGAAGCAGTCTTTACGGTTTAGAACGTCACATTTACTAATAAGGTGTGATTGTGGAGTTTAGACCATTTCAGAAATCAAAAGCTCTGCTTCAAAGCCTAGTGAGCTACCATGGACTGTCTGTATTAGCAACTATCTTCCAAGGTAGCATCCTAATTGAAATGAAACCTGTGGAACCAACTCTGTGCAGCACGCAAATAATCCGGCTCATGGAGCCTTGTCAAATTTGATTACAATATTCAATTCATCATGTTTGGAAGTTAAAAATGGGGTTCTATAATAAGCATAAAAATACATAGCATACAAATATTAAGTCATTGTATTAATACTTTTAGTATTGAATGCAATAATCAAACTTGTCCACTATCTTGGATGGATTTTTTCAATGAGCTCATTGTACTGCATTCTGAGAATGTCATTTCTGTAAATGATAAATGCAAAAATGATTTTGATTTTGGCCAAAAGAAGGTATCTAATCATGCCCTTTGGAACACCTTTTACATTGTGACACCTATGATGCTTTGAAATGTGCCTACGCCAACAGCTCAAAAGGTTTTTACAACAGAGCTACTATATTTCACCAATTACAATTTTCTTTGAATCCAAAGTAAGAATAGTATGCTTTTTTTTCTTTTTTTTTTTTTTGCATTCCAGAATGCCTTTTTAAAAAATTAAATGATTTGGACATCCAAATGAATGCCAGACATTTTCAGCTTAAAAAAAAACTTTAAATACAGAATTTGTTTTCCAGAGCACCTTGCATCTTGGCAGTGGCAACATAGTAATAACTATTCCCTTTAGTATTCAACACAAATACAGAAAATTCCTTAGATCTTTGGCAACCTTTTAATGGTAGTCTCTTTTCTCTCAATTTGCTCTTTCTGTTTTAGTGTTTTACACAACACTTTTACATCCATAAATGTGCCTTCAAGATTTGCAATTTACTGTTCTATTCAAATCACCTAGTTCTAAATATCTGAATAATTACTTCACTTTATAACCTTTCTTTTATAAGCCTTTCCAAAGCCTCATCCACTGCCAGTGGAAAGTGCATGTAATAAACTGGAACAGGGTTGATGTGGATCCATAAACTAAAGTGTGGGCAAATTGGGTGCTTGCATGAGTCTGTCTGCTCAGTTATCCTAAAAAAGTGCCACCCCAAAAGAACATAAATCAAACCCCAAACAGTCAATAATCCCTAGTAATTTACTGTGTGACCTCCTGTTGCAATTATATGTCAATGTGGACAAGTTTTATGGATTTATTTATCTATACATTTTTTATTTTACATTTATTCTTCATTTGTTTATGATCTCATGCAGGTTACTAAGGATTACAGACTGGCAAGGGTTTCTGGTCCATTGACATATAATGATATTGCTACTGCTTCATCGGAGGGGAGCAAGGACATTTGGACAGACAGAGAAAGAGACTGGGATGAAGCAGAAGCTATTGACACAGGTCAGAATAGAATTGTAGGCCTCTTCTTTGATTGGCTGGGAATAACAGGACCAGATGTAGAAGCCATCTAACATTAAATATTTTTATTATTATTATTTTGCGTTTTAGTTCTCTCATTAGCAGTTTCATCTTCCTAGTTGTTCTGTTGGGTTTAGAATTACGCCCCTGCTTTTCCTTCTTTGAACACCTTTTATTTTGTTTTTTGAATAAATAGCACAATACCACATTGATGATGATAAATTTTCTAGTTCAGTCAAAATTAGTGTTAAGAACACTTATGCCGTTTAAATGGTGCCATTTATTTGTCGAGGCATGAAGCCAGATGCAGCATGATTATGAACGTATTTCAATAAGAATTACACTGCTTGTGGCAGTGATGATTTAATTAGTGTGGATTTCTTTCATGAATCAGTGATATATGTATATATAATCACCCAATAATTTAAATGGTTAAACACTTAAAACATCAATATATGCACAATGAATTTGTCTACCTGCAAAACAGATGCAAGGACACATTTTAAAAGTTTTGCAATTTGTATGCAAATGGAAGCTACAGTCTGCAAAACTAGTCTGAATTAAGTGTACAACATCCATAGTTTTGTGAAAAATTAAAGCCCTGGGTATACTTTTTTTTAATTTATTTTTTTACACGTACGCTAGTTTACAGGCCTTGGAAAGTACACTTCATTTGACTCTTACGCATACAAAGGCGTTCAACACATGCACTGTTTTGAGCAACTCGCCACGAGTTACAACCAATGTAAACATCTTTGTATTCTTTCATGCTAGAGTTGTACAAATGAGGGTACTTTCTATTCTCTTAGGCCTCAATTTGTCGGTGTAGCTTGCATGCGTTCTGGTCTGTTCTGTTTATGCTGTTTTTCTTTGACTACCTTGTGAATTGACACCCCCAGGGCACGGTTGCCACGTGGATAAACTAATTACTGCAAAAAATAAATAAATTGAATGTGCATGTGTGACCTGCGTGTACAAGTACAGGTGGTTACAAAAATCCTGTGGAGCACGTACTCTTCTGACGACAAAATTTGCGTCACGCACACTGTATGCTGATCCTTGCATACGTATAAAAGTGAACTATACTTTTGGCTTTAGTCTTCTCGATTTTTAATGGTTTTTAATGTTGTAGAGTTATCCGTGAAAAGTTTGGACATGTCTACTTATTCAGTTTTACTACTGTTTTCCACATTTTAGAATAGAAAAGTCATCAAAACTATAACACAACTAGAAGTATGAGAATCAAAAATGTTTTGTTTGAGCGGTTTCTTTGTCTAGATTCTAACTCTGTGCATCCTGAGATGCTTGACGTACATCCTGAGATGCTTTTTAACCCTTTGCTGCACACAATCACACTGGTGTTATTACTCTAAGCTGGTCCCTGAAGCGTTTGATCACACCAGTTTGATTAGAACGTTCAGTGCATCACATCGTGAACTTATAAATTCAAGTCTGCTTTCGTGCCACATCAGTTATAGGAAATAATGCGATAAATTCTAAAATAATGGTTTTGAGAAGCAATTCATGTAAGTCCAATTTATATTTATCTACAAAATATATTTCAAGCATTAAAATAAAAAATGCTCAATTGCATTCAAAGTTTTGTTTAATGGCGTAGATGACAGAAGTTATGTTTATTTTTAACCATTCATTCTCCAGTAGTGGAAGGGGTTTAGGATAAAACATGTTGGAGTGTTGGTAACTGTCACTGTTTTTTTTTTTTTTTTTGTGTTTGTTTGTTTGTTTAAAACATTATATCTGGTCTGGAAGTCACATACTGCCTAGTGTCAGCAACATAGCAAGACCTTCAGACTGGCGGCAGAAGGTCTGGACTCCATAGCTTTCATTGGCCAAATACCGCATACAGGCTGTCTGACTAATATGTAAAGCAACCAATCACAGTTTTGTTCATCTTCATGTTTGGAGGCGTGAAAATGTAAAGTTGATGTCCCTACGATAACCGATCGGCGTGCAACACTCTAAAAATTAATTTTAAATAGTTAATAGTTTAATTAATTTTAATAGTTTAAAAACTATTTTACAGTCTATGCCGTGACCTTCACATACTTTTAAAAATCCAGTGTTTAGTTGGTCCTGATAAGCGCTCATTGTCACAGATATAAAAACAACAGCTTTCTTGTTCCATGAGGTGGTTTTGCGCCACATCGGCTTTGTTTCTAGGCAGAACGTAAAAATGCAACATACACGTCTCCCGGAAATCCTGTAGAATTCAACCAATCAAATGTCAAATTTGAAACTCCTAAAGTGTTTCAAATTTTGTGTCCAGCCAATGATCTGTGGGCGTGACATCTGAGGCTGAGGCTGAGACTACATACTGCCTAGACACATATTTCAGTGCATCCAAAAGCCTTAATCAGATCTAAAAATGTTGAAACCCCAAATAGACTTTGAATTCTTCACAGTACCCATGTAACTCTCCATTGACTCTCAAATCTTTTTTTCTCATTTTTTATTTTTTTGCATAGATTACATCTTACATAATTATACCTTAACATTTCACCCCATCCTTCTCTTCATTACTTAAGACAAATATGATTACTGAACAACGATGAGATTGTGAGAATGTGCGGAGGCATGTATCCCCTTGAAAATATCTGTAATGAAAAGTATTCTTCAATCTAACATGACAGACTAATTTACACAGTGCGATTACTTTGCATTTCCAAATCTAACTTCTGCTTTAGAGCTTTATTACTCTCTGATGAGTCTTTGCATTTTATGCAGCAGTGCTTCATTAATCTACATATGTGAGTATGTTGTGAGTGCTTAACTAATTTTGTGTAACAGTGTGTGACCTTACTGTGACAGTGGTGGACTCTGGAGCCAATCTGTATTTCTTTTGAATGATTACAAAAAATGTCAAAATCTATCAATATAATAAAGTAGAAAAGTATATTTCTGCTTTGAAAAAATTACAGTAGATAGGACCAATGGAATAATTGGAATAATTCTAGTACTTTTAATGACATTGTGTTCCAGCAAAGACCCATTTTCACTTCTTCTCATACAATGATTTGATCATATGTTCTTCCATATATGCATTAGCTAAGAATTCTTTGAGGAAACATTTATTTACAGATGAGGCTGCCACTCTCATTACACTATCTGTGCATTCTTCCTATAAACGTGTTGATGATAAGCAACTCCTATCTCAAACACTGTCAGCCAATAACTGATGCAAAGGGCATCCATATTTCTGTGCTCATTAAGCTAATTTCTTAAAATATGTTTATAATTTTGCTGGCTAAATATATTCAAATTTGTGGTTACCTGTAAAAAAAAATTTATATATTAATTATGCATTTAATTATTGGCATATACAGTATTTGTAAAGGTAGAAATGATACTTTTTAATTATTTGAGAGTGATCTCTCACTTGGAATTAGATAATGTTACCTAAAATAACTAATTTTCTCTAAAGATGACAAACCTTGCTTAGTTATTACGGTATTTCTTTGGGTCTGATATGAATTATTTATTTTAAATACAGCATAATTTTATGATGATAGTGCAAATTACTTGAATTTAAAGTGGAAAGTGAAGTTGCCTTTCTATGCGCATAAAACGTTCCACAGCTTGATTTAGGCCCCGGGACATGCATCCTATTATTTATTGTTTAGATCTAGTTAAAATGTACTGATTTTGGGATTGTTCATTAGTATTCAAGAAATTAAACAATAAGATCATACTAACAAAATGGTACATTTTAAAAAATTAAAAAGGTAAACACAGCATTTGTACAAGGTTACTATCAAATGTTTGTGCTATTAAAGCAGATTATTCAGGTAGCTAGCAATATTATTAACTAGCTAACTAAAAAGTACAAGCTTTTAAAATGCATGAGACTCTTTATTCTGTGTTGTATAGATTTTAGCAACTTGTTATGAAATGCAGGTTGGCTCCAGCACTAATGGTGTTGGTGATATAAATTGTAATGGCAGGTTTAGTCTTTCTCAAGCCTTATTATTTTAAATCCCCACTGGCCAAATTTGATTTCAAGGTGCACATTCTATAAAACTACTTTCAAACCTTGTCCTACTATTTAAACTTTCCAATTGGGCGTTTTAGTAAATACACCCGCAACACACCCTGCTGTAACTGAAGTAAGCCTTACTTGCATGGAGCTTAAAAGCAAAAACAAACAAACAAAAAAACATCCTGGAACCAGCAGATCTCAGCCTCTCTGTCCCTCCTTTCTTCTCTCACCCTCTCTAGGACAAGGAGGTGAACCTGGAACAGGTGCATCGGCGTATGAACAGTCTTATGGACGAGGACATGGCACACAAGCAGATCCCCGCACCATCTATCGAGATTTCTGCCCTGGACATCGGCAGCATGCCGCCCAGCCAGCAGCGGGAGGCTGTGCGAGACTACCCGGGCACGGGCCTGTCTGTGAGCACCTTCCTCCCGGATCAAGCTCATGGGGTGGGCCGGACGCTGGCCCAGGGTCCTGGCAGCACCCTACCCCTTCCTCTCAGCAGCTCCACCATTCCATCCATCCAATGCAAACACAGGGCTCCCAACGGGGGCCTGTTCCGACAGAGTCCCGGCAAGACGCCCATGCCAATGTCCTACCAGTCAGTACCAGGAGGACCCATCCCAGAAGCTATTGAGCATAGTACGTCCATCTAAGGCCATCGACACCATGGGCTGCCTCATACTTGCTTTTCAAAGGAAGAAAGCCGAGGTGCAGTTGGAGCTCGGGAAACTGTGGCGGTGTACAAAGAGTAAAAAAGAAAAAAAAAGTACGTAGAGATTTTTATTATGAAAAAAATGAAAACATGGGAAATCATTTTTTCTTGTACATATTTGTAAATGCTGAAAGAGCAAAGTAAGTAAAAGTGTATTTTGAATATTCTCAATTTTTGAAGTTGAGTTACAAAAACAAATGATCAACAAAAAAAAGGACATATAAACATAATTCAAAACGACTGTTTGAATGGCTTTGTGAATTTTGTTCTCTATGGGTAAACACTCAAATTCATTGTGATTGTTTTCTAAGTGCCGAAATAAAAGATGTCTCTCCACGTTTTGTTACTAGATGATCATACACGGCTGTAGGAACCCAAAAGCTGAGCGCTGATAATTATGCACCCCTTTTAGTCATAAACCTTATTCAACCTGCAAACAGTGAGGCCATTTTAATTTTGCTTCAGTTTCTGATTTTGGTTGTTGATCACCAATGAAGATTCACGTGTTTGCACCAAGTTGATGTTGTTGGTGGGTTTACTGAACAAGCAAAGGCTAACCATTCAAAAAGTGAAATAGTATAGCAGTGACTTGTGCGGAAATGTCATTGTGGACAAACTAAATCTTTACAATTACAGCAACAGCACTGTGTTTTAAGTTGATTTCAGATAATTAAAGTTTGAGACCATCAATCCGTGAGCACAACCAGCCCAGAGAGAACAATTATATTCCTAAAATATAACAGAACAGAATCACATTAAGGACATTTAAAACCAGTTCATGCTGTTGTTTGTGAAAGAGCTGTATAATCATTGCTTTTCTGACATTCTGGTAAAAAAAAAAAAATTCACAGACTATATAGACAAAAAAACTTGTATATGAAATGATTTTCATAATTTACTTGTTTGTGATATCTTTTTTTATTGAGTTGCAATGGGAATATGTGATTGGTGTAAATCAGGAGTCTCCAACCATGCTCCTGGAGATCTACCGTCCTGCAGACTTCAGGTCCAAACATGCTCCAACATACCTGCCTGTAATTTTTAAATACCTGTAAATACTGAACACCTACATTAGTTGGTTCAGATGTGTTTGATTGGGGTTGGAGCTGAACTCGGCAGCATGTTAGCTCTCCAAGAGCAGGGGTGGAGACCACTGGTGTAAATGAAGCCATGTTAGTATGCCCACAACTTGACAAACATCTCTTGCAGGCAATTCTAAATACTCCAGATTCACAAATGAATTATTTTTACTGTACAATTAAACTTTTACATTTCTTTTTACATGCTCTTTTTTTAATCGTTTTTTGGGGGGTTCAGACCAATTATGAATCTCAGTCGTGTTATGTTTGTGACCTAAACCAGAACAACCTTATACATTTACATCGACCTGTGCGTATTTTCCTGTTGTCATTCCACAGACCCTCTGAAATTTGATGTTTTTAAAATAACAAAGAAAAGGACATTTGTGGAGCAAATAGACCAGTTTCCGAGAAGATTTCACCCTGCACATACTTGTCAGTCAAAACTCAAGGTTGTATCGTGTATATTTTGTACAAGTCCAAGTAGTTACTAATGTGAACCAAAGTGATATATTACACTGTGTAACACAACCTGTGGCTTTGAGATGCCAACAGTGGTGGTAAGGATGTGTAATTTGTAGGGTTAAGTGTCTTCACTGCCTTACACTTGTGCCCCTTGGATTTCAGAGAAAAACATTCAATATTCCATGAAATATTACAGTATCATAGCATAGTCTGTAACATTACATCTAAGGGAGACTCTTATTTTATTTATGAATATGCTGCTTGGAGTTTCTTAATCTTTAATAAAGAAATATGGTTTACATTGTTGGATTGACGCTTCAGTAATTTTGCAGATATAATTTGAAGAAATATAGATGTTCGTTGATGCCAGTAGGGTACATTTGAAGGTACAACTGTATGTGCCTTAAGTACAGCAACAGACTCTTTGACTTATAATACATAATCATCATAATAATCTTTTGTGCTTTTCTTTGCATCATATTTTTGGACCAATTGTGTTCCTGAACTGAGAATATCAGAAATAAGTAAGTTAATGGCTCATTAAGTGTAGTAGGATGTGCATCCGCAGTCTGACGACAGAAATTCCCTGAAACAAGATTTTCTAAGGTCTTAACACAGTTACTCTATGAAGAATTAACTGGGCTAGACCATATTCATTGCAGTGAAATACCAAATAACTTTCCAACAATATTTGTTTTGCCAATGTTATTATAAATACAACCAAATTTAAAATAAATATAAAAATATATCTCAGATCTTACATAAAGTGACCTAACTGATACTTTTTTATGCAGGAATTACCTAATTACCTAAACAGGGCATTTTAAAATAGCAGGAAAAAACATTAAAACACAAAACACTACACAAGTTAAAGTGGCATTTAACATTAATAAAAGTTGTGATTAATAAACATGGATTTATAGTGCTTTCTTTTTCCTCAACATCTGTCTGAAGGAAGATAGCTATTACAAGTCTGTAAATGGTTTTATTTTAATAAAGTAATAAGCTCAAAAAGACATGGTTTTCAGTGATTTTAGAACATCTACTGTAAGGAGCATTGTTAGGCACTTTCAATTTCATTCACAAAAAGAAAATGCTATGAATAATCACCATTTACTAAGTAAAATGTTTGGGAGTTATAAATTCTTTTGCTGACATATATTTGACAAATTGTCTCTAGTATTTATAAAGACAACAACAATAAAGTAAAATGTAAGATAAATTTCTCCAAAACAATATCCAACTTTCATATATCTCAACAATGATAATTAAATGACAAAGTTATCTGGAGATCAGGGTACAATGTCATTACAACCTTCTTCATGGGATTAATTATTTTCATTTTCTGAGGACATGGCTTCAGCATTTCTGGAACATTGGCAAAGATTCTTAAATTCGATGAGATGGATTGGAGCCCTGCCCACACTACTGTCACTGGGGGAATTTTGAGGGGTGGATTGGGGCCCCACCCACACACCCATCACTGATGGAATTGGTGTGTTCAGCTTGAAGCAGCACTTCACAGACCTATCGGTACATGACATCAAAGTACTGCGGAGTGAAAAGAGACCAGATGGCTCCTTATCCTTTCGCATTGCTCTCGCAGTACTTCTATGTCATACGCCAATCAGCGCCACTTCAAGCAGAACACACCTATCATTAGTGGAGTTTTAGGGGATGAGCCTCGCCAACACTCCCACTGAGTTGTATACAATAAGCTGGATCTCCTCTGAATTATTATTTGAGCTGATGAAGATGAAATGTTTCAAGGTCTCCAGTCTCTACTGGTACATATAGTTCCAAGTTGTCTTCCTCGCCACTGGTTCAGTCTAGTCCCAAGTCTTCTTCCTAGTCGTGGGTTCAGTCCAGTCCCAAGTTGTCTTCCTCATCACTGGTTCAGTCCAATCCAACGTTTTTTTCTGCGCTGCTGGTTCAGACCAGTACCCAAGTCATCTTTCTCACCACTGGTTCGGCCCAGTTCCAATTTTTCATCCTCGCTGCTGGTTCAGCCCAGCTCCAAGTTCCCTTCATCGTCCAGCACAAAGTCGCCTTCATCACAATTGGCTCTGCCTAGCTCCAAGTCTCCTTTATCGTGGATGGTCCCACCCAGCCTCCCTCTCCCACCTCCTCTGCCAAAGCCATTCAGTTCCTCAGCCTGGCCTCTGCTGTCTCACTTCAGCCACTTGGCTCCTCCTGTGGTTCTGCCCTGTTGCTCGGATCTGCCTTGGCCTTTCCAGTCTTCAGATCCGCCTTGGTCTGTGGATTCCTTAGCTCTGCGTTGGGGCTCCAAGCCTCAGTCTGTCATCCATCAGGCTCTACCTGCCTCCCACATCCCTCTGGCTCCATTTTCAACTATCGTCGTTCTGGCTCCACTTTGGACTAACCCTCCACCCCTCTGGCTCTGCTGGGCTCCTCCTTCCCTCCAGATCCACCATTGTCCTCAAGAACACTGACTCTGCCCCAGTCTGACAAGCCCGTGTCTCCATCTCAGTCATTTGTACCTATGGCTCCACCTTAGCCTTCCAGGCCTTGGTCACCATTGGTATACATCTCCTCAGCTCTGCATGGGTCTCCTCTGAACATGTTTCACCCCAGTCGGTTGGTTCATTAAGACCACAACAGTAGACTGTTCTTGAGGGTAATTCCAGGAATTCAACTCAATTCAATTCAATTCAGCACCCTAGGTCAAACTCCCTTTATACATCCTCGAAAAAGTTTTACTAATGAATAAAAGCTGTATTAATGACAATGCTTGGAAGATATTCCTAGGAGATGTTATGTATGTAGACTCAGAGTGTGGTTTGACCGTAGTACCACTCAGGGCAGAGATTCAGAACAAAGAGTGTTTATTGAATGGGTACTACGATGAGAAGGAGATTACAATTTTCCATCCCAGTGCTGTGATTGACTGTGAAGTCAGAGGTGGCACACACAGTGTGACCTACTCTTCTCCCACTTGGCTGGAAGCAATGGTTTAGAGTTAAAAAGTTTAAAATATTCAGAAGACATTGATTCATCAACATAAATCAAGTCATGTCAAGTGACCTTTACTTATATAGCGCTTTTTACAATGCAAATTGTGTCAAAGTTGCTTTACAGTAATAATTGGCAAATCATTTTTGACTACATAGCAGCTCCCAAAGAAAATGGTGTCATTGTCCAGCTTACTCTATATATATTATTGATTCATCCCATTGAAAAGATCAATAGTTATTAGTCTAGTTAATTTATGTATATCAGCACTGGAGAGAACAGTGATGTAATCGTCCAGCTCAGCTCAGTTTGCATACAACTGTGCCAGTGCAGGCATACCAAAAACACTGCTGAATATCAAGCTGAACTAAGCAAGCCAAAGGCAACAGTGGCAAGGAACCAAAACTCCAACAAAATGGAGAAAAAAACCTTGGGAGAAACCAGGCTTAGTCGGGGGGCCAGTTCTCCTCTGGCCAACAGTGAACACTTGCTTGATCTTCAGGCAGAGTTACAGGTCATAAGTCCGATTTGGGATCAGTCAAAATATTTAATCCAGTTCTATCTAGTTTTTTCATCACGCCGGTATGGGACGGTTTGCTGGGGATCTGTGCCACTGGCTGACATGTCGGGAAGGCCTTCACAAGGAATGAGCTAGTTGACACAGTCTCTGCTGACACTTCAGGGCTGCGTTGCTGTCATGTATAGGCGCAGGTTCTCCATCTGACCTGGACACGGCCCGGATCCAGCTAATTACGGTAAATGGTAAACCTCGGGATAAGCAGAGAGACTAAAATTAGCGTAAACACCATTCTTCTTCTGATGTAACGAGTACATCCGGTGTTATAGGAAGTGTTCCCGGTTCCAGCTGACCTGATCTATGCAACCTAACTATCTTTTAATGGATATGAAGATATTAATCGATAATGTGTCATGTGTATGCCAGGTTAAAGAGATGCGTTTTTAGTCTATATTTAAACTGACAGAGTGTGTCTGCTTCCCAAACAATGCTGGGAAGATCGTTCCAGAGTTCAGGTGCCAAATAGGAAAAGGATCTAATGCCTGTGCGGTTGATTTTGAAATTCTAGGTATTAACAACTGGCCAGAATTCTGAGACCGTAATAGACGCGAAGGACTATATTAAGAGCTCACTCAGGTACTGGGGAGCTAAACCATTTAGTTCTTTGTAAATAATTAGCAAGACTTCTATCTATAATCTATACGATGTTTAATAGAGAGCCAGTGCAGTGTTGACAGAACCGGGCTAATATGGTCGTACTTCCTGGTTCTAGTAAGGACTCTAGCAGCTGCATTTTGGACCAGCTGTAGTTTATTTATCAAGCGAGCAGGACAACCACCCAGTAGAGCGTTACAGTAATCTAGCCTTGAGGTCATGAACGCATGAACTAACTGTTCCGCATTTGTCATTGAGAGGATATGTCGTAGTTTAGATATATTTTTAAGATGAAAATGCGGTTTACATATGCTGGAAATGTGGCTTACAAATGAAAGATTAGTATCAAAGAGCACACCCAGGTTCCTAACTGACGAAGACGACTTAACAGAGCAGCCATCAAGTGTTAGACAGTATTCTAGGTTATTATGTGCAGAAGTTTTTGGTAAATAATTAGAATCTCTGTTTTTTCTGAATTTAGTAGTAGGAAATTCCTAGTCATCCAATTTTTTATATCAGCTACGCATTCCGTTAATTTTGAGAATTGGTTTCGTCAGGGCGTGAAGAAATATAGAGCTGAGTATCATCAGCTTGACAATGAAAATTACTGCCATGCTTCTTAATGATATCTCCCAAGGCTAGCATGTACAAAGTGAAAAACAATGGACCTTGTATCGAGCCTTGTGGTACTCCATATTGAACTTGTGATTGAAATGACATCAATTTGTTTATTACTACAAACAGATAACGGTCAGATAAGTATGATTGGAACCATGCCAATGCAATTCCACTAATACCAACATCATTTTCAAGTCTATTCAAAAGAATATTGTGGTCGATAGTGTCAAAAGCAGCACTGAGGTCTAGTAACACTAATAGAGAGATACAACCACGATCTGATGATAATCATTTGTATCTCTAATGAGAGCAGTTTCAGTTCTATGGTACAGTCTAAATGATGAGAGAATGTTATTTTTTTAGGAGGAATGCCCCTTCAAGTCATCAGCCAGCATCATATTGCTTTATACCTTAATATACCTATATATTATTTTTACCTTAATGAGAAAATAACCACATCTTCACTACAGTCACCGTGATTTTGCCAAGACATGCTCCTTGGTCAGTGTACATTGTTGATCCTGGAACAACACTCCTGTCCTAAAATTTAGTCCTAACTCTATCCCTACCCCTATACCTAACCCTACCCATAACTTATCCCTAAAATCAGTATCAGTAAAATCAGTAGTTTAGAAAGAGAAACCTCTGTCGGAGCCATAGTCGTGTGGGCAGCACTTTGGCTTTCATTGTGTTGACTTTTATTTTGTATTTCTGTCTAGTTCCTTTTCTGTTTTCATTCCTGATTTATGTTCATCTGTGTTCCATTATCCCCATTTAAACATCTGACTATCTAGATGTTTATATGGTTGTCAACGACTGGGATGTTACCTTTTATTAAAAAGTAAATATCTTTAATACACTGGCTTCAGATTTTGGCCTATGATTAACCCCAATAACAAAGAACAAACTTGGTGTCCTCCAAGATTCCTATTCTTTCTGACAACAAAGCCTAACCCAAACTTCAGAAGTGGGAAGTAGGAAATTTCTGATAGCAAGTGAAGGCAGAATTACACCAGTCTTCTAGGGACATTCCAATCTTGCCTCACATGAGTCATAAAACTATTAGATCCTTAGCATCGACATCTCTTAGACAGAGGTAACTAGCTACCCCACCGCATCTGCCTAATTTCAAACTGCTTTAAGGACAAGGGACAATTGACCGTTCGCAAAGACCCTTTTGTTACTGTTGCTGTGTCTGACAAGCCATGCCGCTCTCACACCACATATGTTCTCATGCAGTGAAAAATACTTTGCAGAGCACTGGACACTGCAACTCGTCGACAGACAAGACAGAGCAGTTTCCTTTTGATATGACACAAAGTTTTACATTTCAAATATTGTACATATTTTAAAGAAGTTTAAACAATAAATTCCGTATAGTGGCTCTTTAATGTGTCATGACAGATCGCTGTAGCTCCTGTTCAAGCCGCTCGTGAACCAACCATCTCTTCATACTAGTTAATTTATTGCATCAAATAAACATGAATGAACATCAGAAGGAATGTTGTTGCAACCGCAGAAAGATGCGAGTACACACAATTTTTCAAGGTCAAGTTCACTAACTTTAATCAACTAACTCCCCTGACTGCTTTGTCAGACAAAATGGCGGATTCAGGGTTATAATTGGTTAGATCGCCTGTCAATCAAACTCTCAGCAAAGGGTCAATTGTGAAGATAACACCTACTAAAGCAGTGGTTCCCAATCCTGGTCATGGATTTCTCCCAGCACTGCACATTTTAGATGTCTCCCTAAACAAACACACCTGATTCAACTCATCACCTTGTAAGTAAAGACTCAACGACCTCAAATATGTGTGTTAGATAAGAGAGATATTACAAATGAACAGTGTTGGGGGTACTCCAGGACTGGGAGCTACTGTACTAGTGATTCTATTATGAAAAATTGAGTGGCTTAAAATAACTGTCTATTAACACGGTGGTGTTATAAAATGAGGAGGCAAAATCTCTCTTTTATACATATATATATATATATATATATATATATATATATATATATATATATATATATATATATATATATGTGTGTGTGTGAAATGTAAATGTATTTCCCTTTTTTTCCTGTTACACAATTTTCCTGGTGGAATAAAAATTACATAAAAAAGA
Organism: Zacco platypus; assembly: GCA_038088235.1. Classification (NCBI taxonomy): domain Eukaryota; kingdom Metazoa; phylum Chordata; class Actinopteri; order Cypriniformes; family Xenocyprididae; genus Zacco; species Zacco platypus. The sequence continues at coordinate 10,963,831 of CM076068.1, forward strand.
GAGACCAGATACAATTCAATTTTGTATTTTTACTCTAATGCTCTATTTATTAAAACCAAGTATATATCACATCAAGTTAGTGTTTTTAAGCATTTCTACATTTATTCCAAAATAATAATAAATAAAGGCTGTAATAATTTGAACAATACTATTTGTGAACTAATGTTCAGCTTTTCTTTTTTATAGCCAACTTATTTTCAGCAGTCATCAAACTTGTACACACTGGTCACAGATAGACATGAAGACCTTTAATATAAAAAAAAAACAGTCAGACCATTTTTCAGACCATTTCAAATTTGATTTTGACGAGACATAAACCAGAGATAATGCCATCATTGTCTTCATTCAGGCAGATTCGCAAACGCGGAACAAACACGAAAACAAAAGGCTGGATTTATCGCATGAATCAATCATATCTAATCATAACCAATCTATAGCGTGATAGAAGCATTACCTCCTCTTGTGTGACTTTCCCCATTCATTCCGATTCATTCTCAATTACCCCCCACTGAAACCACCGCAGGCTTTGGTGGCTCTGTTAATGAGTGGAGCGGAGGCATGCCTCCCTCTGTAACTTTACCTGCAGGTGTCACTGTTAGACAGTATTGCTTTATAAAAACGAGTGGCCCTAACCCTTATTATGTCACATTTTGTAATATTTGCATGGCTATAGGTTAGGGTTAGGGTTGGTATTTAAGTAAAATAGATTATTTTCTCATCCAGTTTTTTTGGGGAGGCACTGCCTCCTTTGCCTCCTTGGAGGAAATGTCCCCGGTACAGTGCCTATAAAAAGTCATCATACCCCGTGCAAGTCTTTACCTTTGTCACATTATTCTCCAGAAAATAATTAAGTCTAACTTTAACCCTCATCATCGAAGTGAAAATAACATTTTAAAACATTATAGAGGATTATTAAAAATAAATTTGTGAAATACCTGGTTTGGTAAAGTGATCAGCCCCTTAAAGTATACCTTTATAAACTTGCTCAGGTGTAACCAATCAACTTCCAGTTCAAACAACTGCCCCACCTCACATCAAGTGTAGTGGTATAAATTACTTCAGAATAAAACCAGTTCTTGCTTGAAGATTCCATGCTACTGCTACTGCAAAGAATTCACCATGGTTGGGAAAGCGCTTTCAAAAGGCCTCTGGGATAAAATTGTATAAATGCACAAGTTATGAGAAGGCTAAAAAAATATTTTGAAGGCTTCAGCTATACCTCAGAGTACTGTTCAGAGCACCATTTAGAAGTAGAAAGCATATGGGACCACCAACACATAGCCTAGATCAGGCCGTCGATCCAAACTGGATAACAGAGCCAGGATGATCTTGATCAGAGAAGCTACCAAGAGGCTGAAGGCAACTTTGAAGGACTTACAAGGCTTTATAGCTGGGACTGGTCGGTCTGTGCATGTGCATCTCATGACCTTTACACAAAGCTGGCCTGTATGGCAGGTGGCAAGCAAGAAGCCTTTCTTGAAAAAGTGCCACACTCAGTCTCGTTTGCGCTGTGCGCTATACCTGAAAGACTCTGATGCCATCTGATGCTATGTATGGTGGCCGAGAGAGCTCAACATCCTGTAAATAAGAAAACAAATGCAAATAGAAAAAAAACACCAACAAATTAAGAAAACGTGATCATAAATTTGACAACACATGTGCTGCAAATCCTCACAACACAAGCAAACACAGAAACGCGCTGCAACTACAGAAACATGCTGCAAATAGCACAAACCACAACGGAAATGTTTCAAGGGGATCCCAAAAAGGACGAACCCTACTAGAACCTGCTTATTAGCTGTGTCTGAAACCAGTACGTTCAACTCATTCACTCATTCACTAATCCCTATATAGTGTACGGCATTTGAGTGCACAATGTGTTCACAATCCTTAAATACTATAAAAAACTGCAAACAAAAATAAACACACATTAACAAGTGTACATTACTTCATGTATTTATTATTTTAATAAAGTGTTTTTCAGTTTGCTAGAAACTCACGCTCACAGATGACGTGGTCGTCGAGCGCCCTCAGGTGGCCGTTATGATGACGTTACATTAGTACGCTACAGATGATTAATGAATATTTTTTAATCATCCACTAAATTATCATCTCTTAAAGTTTAATGAGTTAACAACAATGCCACATATTAAAACACTTTGCTGTTAGTGAAACACATTACATTGAGACATTGAGTTAATGCCTACGTAATATATTGTAATATTTTTTAGCTTGTGCTGTCGTCTAGTTGGGTACGCCACTGTGACGAGCAGGGCGGGCGAGCCGTGAGGGAACGGCGCGAGGCCGGTGACGCGAGTGATAATGAGCGTCAGCTGCGCGCTGCACTGGTCTCGTATCTCTCAGGGAAGAGCTCCGGAAGCATAAAAGAGGAGCGACGACAGTGAAGGACGAGAGAGAACCAGGCCTGGATTTTATGTTGTGTTTTATTATGTTTGTTGCCATTTTACTTTTCGTTTTGTTGTTTGTTTGTTTATTTATTTGATTAAAATTATGTTGAACGTTCGCCGGTTCCCGCCTCCTTCTTCCCGTTCTTAAGAACTGCGTTACAGTCACTTCTTGGGGTCTCCTTGAAGCATTTCTGTTGTGGTTTGTGCTATTTGCAGCGCGTTTCTGTGTTCGCTTTTGTTGTGAGGATTTGCAGCGTGTTTCTGTGTTTGCTTGAGTTGTGAGAATTTGCAGCACATGTTTTGTCAAACTGATGATCAGGTTTTCTTAATTTGTTGGTGTTTTTTTTCTATTTGCATGTGTTTTCTTATTTGCAGCGCGTTGAGCTCTCTCGGCCACCGTAGCTATGGGCTGATGAGACCTTTTTGAACTAAACTCCAAGCGCTATGTTTGGTGAAAAGTAAACACAGCGCACTACTCAAAACACACTATACCTACTGTGAAGCATGGTGGTGGGGCATTATGCTGTGGGGGTGTTTCTCTTCAGCGGCGACTGGCTGATTGGTCAGGATTGAAGGGAAAATAGAAGCTGCCAAGTACATACAAATTCTTGAGGGAAACCTTCATCCCTCTGCTTGATGACTGAAGATGGGCAGGTCATTCACCCTCCAACAGAATAATCCTAAACATACCGCCAAAGAACAAGGCAATGGCTCAAGTATAGGAATGTGAATGTCCTTAAGTGGCTAAGTCAGAGCCCTGACTTAAATCCAAAAATCTGTGGATTGACTTGAAGGGAGCAGTCCATTGCCATTCACCACTGAATTTAAATGAACTTGAGCAATTCTGCAAGGAAGAATGGTCAAATATTCCCAAATCTAGGTGTGCAAAGCTCAGATTTGATACAAAAAGATACAGATACAAAAAGACTAAAGGCCGTAATTAAAGCAAAAGGTGGCTCTACAAAGTATTATATCAAAGGACTCATAAATTTTCCAACCCTGTTAGATGATGTGGCGTGCAATCTGAAAAGAATCAAGGGACTCTGCACAGAATAAAATAAATTATCACATTTAAATAATAAATGGATTAATTTAGCGATATAAACAATATATACCTAAGAAGAAAGCTATAATAAAATTAGTATCAAAATTCTGGATGTAGCCTCATTGAAGCTTGATTAAATAAAAAGTAGGGCAGCCATTTCTTTTATAAACATCTTTTGTTATATTGGTTGAAACTTCCTAACATCCTGATAGCAATCAATAATATAAGTGGTAATGAATTAAATGCATGTAGTTAAATATTAAATACAAATCTTCTATGGAAGTCTCAGGACCAAAAAATGTCCAATCATTGCATTCGGTCCAAATGCTATGATATGATTACCTACCTGCCTGGCAACATACTGTATGTATTTGCAACCACACGTCATCAGCATGTTTTGTAAGGCTACGCAGAGTTGTAGACAGACAGTCACCGAGTGTCATAAACAAACAGCAGCCACCTTTTACTTGTTCATCCTGAACAAAACAACAAGCTTATGCTTCGTTCACGCCATGTCATAACAGTGACTACGAGATGGCAACCCTTGTCCTTCTACCCAGAACTGGTCAAGTCCCGTGACACTTTGAAGACTCCATTGGGTGCGTGTTCATGTTTTGAAGGAGGCGTGGCTTTGAAGGGGTGGTGGGATCTCACGCTTGCTTTGAAAGACTCAATTAATGTTATTAATTCTAACACGAGGAATACATTTGGAAGTTAATTTAAATAAAATGAAATGTAATCAAATAAATATTGAATCAAATGGAAATACTGAAATATATATATATATATATATATATATATATATATATTTTTTTTTTTTTTTTTTACAATAATACCTGTACCTTAGCCAACTTAACAGATTACATTCCTTTTAATCATTAATTATAATCACCTATTTTAATATCTCTTGGCTGTCCCTGTTTATTTCATTTTTCTTATTGACAACTTAAACTATTAATACCAAGCATTCCCTTTCACATGTACATGTATATATTTACAATATTACTGCATGTCTGATATGGGCCAATCAGATAACATACATATTTAAACCTTAAAATGAAAACTTAATTCATTTTTTTAAAGGAAGGAAAATAAAAAGTGAAAATATAGAATGGGATATTAATTATTATGTAATTTGTTAATAATAAATAATGATAATAATATATGAGAAAATACATAACTAAAGGAAATAAAAAAAACAGCAAAAAAAAAATTTAAAATAGAAGTAACAATTTTTATAATGTATACACCTAAAGTTAGCGTCAACTATTCATTGTTAGACTTAATGTTAATCAGTCATGATTATACATTAATGACTGACACAAAAGGTTGTCACATTGAGCAGCATATTCTGGTCTATAATGTAAAGATTTTGATAGAAAATTTCTAGTGTGTGGTTAAACATTGCAGGGTCCCAAGGTCCATCTGGAAATTCGTTAAGTCTTTTTTTGTGGACACACACTGGACTTTCTGACCTCAGAGGTCCTAAATGTTTGTGCTTGGTGACACAAGGATGATATGAATTTTAAAGTGGTGGGACTGGCAGGTAACCATACACTAGCAGTAGTCTCTCATCTTCCACCTGTCAACAGGATTTAAAAACAAATCCCACTGCTGACAGATTCCCTGACTCACAATGAAACATCTCCATAATGGCACTACCATGTGTCAGGAGATCTAGAGGCACATTAAAAAAAGGAACAGCACAAAAAAAAAAAAATCCCTATTAGTACCTGTGGGACTGGTCGACAAAGACAATCAAGTGCTGTCAAACTTCAGAACGTTCTTTAGTTTCACACACAGCTGCTCTCTCTTCAGCATTACCATCTCTTACCAGCAGATGCATCCATTCACCTGGTTCTATTGATTCCATTAGAGAGCTTTGTGGGTGAATAGCAAACGGAACATTGCAATTTACTGTAATCATTCTAATGACGAATACTCAGAATTTATCTTTGTTATGTATGAATCGTTCTCAACGCAACAATGCCATTTTCTTTTCATTTCATTTGTGAACCTTATTGTAAACTGTGACCCATTTGAACATTTTTTGATGTGTTAATAATTTTGGAAGATATTTACTAAAACAATCTTTAATAAAGTACTTGCCGTGCATATTTGCTCATCATGTTGTAAGTGTGACCTATTTTAACATTACTCTGCATGTTAATGTTTGTAGGCTCTGTACTAAAATTATTTAACAGTAAAAGGGCTATCACTGGACATCACTGCACCAGTTGCCCACGTGGATCATTAGCGATCCAATTGAAATGTGCCTTATACTGTGGATTTTACCAAAAAAAAAAGTCCATTTGACATCTTCACTGAAAGTTAGGGTTTGATGAAACAGGTTTGAGCAACACACACAGGTGTTATAAAAGCAACTGACTTTCAATAGAAATCACTCTCTTTTACTGTTTGATTACGTCAAAAATACCCCTCTGTAAAAATGTTTACTGTCGTAAGGCATGTAATAATAAATGTGCTGTATGTGTGACTTATCTTCAGCATTTAAATTCAGATGAATCGCATGCCATAAGATGTCACAGGACAAATGAGTGTGAGCGTGAAACTTAATGAACTGAAACTAAACACATTCTTTAATAAATAAATCATGTATTTTTTTTTTCGTTGTAGAAATTATAATATAGCATAAATTCTACACAGAACATACTGTCAAGACACCTTTATTTATATGGCACTATTTATAGTGCAGATTGTCAAAGCAGCTATCCAGTGATAGTGGGAACATAAATGTTAGCTGTAATGCAGCTCTAGAAGAAAATAGTGTCATTGTTCAGCTTAAGTAAGTTCAGTATTGATTCATTCCATTGTAAAAAATAATTAGTTATTAATTTAGCTCATTTATCTATACAGCAGCTCTGGAGAAAACAGTGATGTCGTCCAGCTCAGTTCAGTTCGCATACAATGGTGGCAATGCAGGCAGATCAAAAACATTGTTGGATATCAAGTGTCCCCTTCAGTGACATGCATATCCATTTTTTTGCATGTTATACAAACTAAGAAAAATCGTGCAAAAAGACTTGGACTTCGAGCAAGTAATTGTCTAGACAGTGTGCGCCGGGACACAGTAATGAGATACACCGGAGGCAGCTCTTAGGTGTCCTGTGAGAGTAAATTGGGCAGCGAAATGATCAGAGCATGGTCCCTACAGTGCAATAACCTGTCTTGTTAAAGAATGTTTTGATAGACTGATTAAGGAGTTCTCATGGCCTCCCTCTCCTTTTCATGACGTTGCTGGTAGCCAGATTTTTTTCCTGACATTTTCAGTCAGTCTCACTTCAACTGAAACTAACTTCAACTGTTCTCGAAGCAGCCTCAACTCTGATTGGTTTTCATTAAACTCTCAGGCTTACAAGCAGATGCTGTAATATATACTATAATGATTCATAAGAGTAAGGGAATATATAGCATAACTACCAGATTTAGTGGGCCCCCTGGGCAGTGGGGGCCTCTGTAATTTTCACCACCTTTCACCTCATTAGCAAAGGCCCTGCTCAAACACACCACCAACATGGCAGAGAAACATCATCATTGGCTTGATGAGATGCCTTTTGGGGCTCCTGAGATTGATGGAGGGAGAGAAGAGAAAAAGAGGAAGAACAGCTGTCTGGAAGTGGCCTACTCTTTACCTTCTTTGCCGCAGAGCTGCAAATACATCCTGGCTCCGGCTGAGAAGAACCACAAGAGTGAAGCGGGATCATATCATAAAATCACATGAATGTAGTAGTATTGATTAATGGCTGATTTTTCAATTATGGAAACTTCTGTTTTTCTTATTTTTTATAACAAACAATCACATCACTGTCCCACCAAATATTTTAGAGTGACAGTTTTTAAGTCAAAGGTGCCCCTAAATAAAGAACCACTCTGATTTAAGGATGTAATATTTTATTCATATTATTAATAAAATTTAACATGTACATTCAACATCTGATGTTCTTCCTGCTGTTGAGGAACAGCTGGAGCTGGATATCTTGGATAAGGGTAAGGATAATAAATCTGTTAGAATTAGAAAATGTATTTACAAATTCTAAAATAATAATATAATTTTTTATCTTGTAATAGACATTTGCAGGTGTTGTGAATCTGGCCACAAGCTTGGCAGAGGAGGAATCTGGCTTTGTGTATGAAGTAGGGCTGCCCACGACTAAAGCCCGGAACACACCAAGCCGACGGTCGGCTGTCTAAGTTTTCTCAGTGTGTTCCGCATTGTCGGCTGAAGTTGGTCCTTGTCTGCTTTTTTTCGAGAGGCTACTCACTGCAGAGCCATAATCTCCAGCTCCTCCCTCTCTTGACCTACTATGGGCATGATGGGTGGAGCTGTATCCCCCCAACCACACCCTAACCCTACCCATAACCCTATCTCTCCACACATTAAACAGGTTAAGCTCCACCCTTGAACTCCAGAGAACTCTGCAGGGAGCACTTCTTGTTTTTTTCAGCCTAATCGACATGTTGAATCGGTGTCGGGCCGTCGGCGAGAGAGAGGACTCTGATTGGCTGTTCAGTATACCAAACAAGTCAATTCACGAGAATATAAGGAAAAGTTATGAAAGCAAGCAAAGAAGTCATAACGGCACAGACAGAAGCTTCTAATTTTACGTCACCTTACCTGAGCACTAATATTTTCATAATCACATGAGCGGAGTGGAATAAAGAACGTGATCAGCATGACTGATATTCAAAACTGCTCATCCCAAACACCTCCCCATGGAGATCAGCCTGACATTGATGGCCAATAAGGGGCCCAGTGTTCCTCAGATAATTAAACTGTTGGACTGGCAGGATGACACAGATCACTACATCAGGGTCATGGAGAGGTCAATCTTTTGCATGGACTTGTTGAGTTTCAGCTCAACAGAGGAAGCCTTGATGAGATGACAGCATGACATTATATGCGGCAGGTCATGCATGCCACTAACATTTTTTGCGAGCGCTGTGTCTTCCATCGGGACCATGGAGGTCAAATTGATTGACTTTGGGCGTTGTGCGCTCATGAAGAAATCTACTTTCAAAGTCTTCAGTGGAATAATTTATGAACCGCTTTGCTAACTAGCTCGAAGAAAGACATCCTATATATAGTTAACTTGCTGTGGAAATGTATGAAACATCACTCAACATCTCTTCACTCCAGGCACAAAAGTGTACTCTCCTCCAGAGTGCAAATCCAATGGCAGGTAGGCTGCCATGCAAAGTAGGGGTGGGGGAAAAAATCCATTCACATATGAATCGCAATTTTATCTTCCACCAATTTAAATCGATTCACAAATTTTGAAAATCGATTTTTTTAAAAATTAATGAATGACGTGATGTTGGATCAAAACATGCGAAAGTCACCCAGGAGAGCAGTTCAGCTCAGTTCAGCTGGACAGATTAGAGGAGATCACAGGCATGCAACGGAGGCAGCATTATGAATGAAGCTTACTTGACAACAACAGTTACTATATCAGTAACTTAATGAATAAAAAGCAAATTACAAATCAGCTGATTTGCTTCACAAATGCTTGGTTTAGTCCTTAATCCACATACGGGAAAGTAGAGCCCTGCGGCAAACAGCAGATTTTAGAGGAGAAAAACTAATTCGAACTTTTTCTTTTACTTTACTTTACTTCTTTTATGGCAATTCCTGCTGTGTAGTTAATCTCATCAAAGTTAAATTATGTTTATTGTGAGTCTATGTAGATATTTTTCATGCAAGTTGTTAGTGCCAATGTTTGGCTGTTAGCTATAATGTGAGCTACTTTATGGCTACAAGACTCTGGGTTGGTTGTAACATCAATGAACCATGTTACAGCCTACCCCGAGTAAATTTTAGTTGTATTTATGTTTTTTTTTTAAGTATGCCTATCTAGTATCCTGGAGGGCACTGTCCTGCAAAGTTTAGCTCCAACTTGCCTCAACACACTTGAGTGGAAGTTTCTCGTATGCCTAGTAGATCTTGATTAGCTGGTTCAGGTTGTCATGTTATGTGATATTGTGTGTTGTTTCAACACTGTTGCTTTAAATCGGAGTGACGAGAAACATCAGGGGTGTGTCTAAGAAGGATGTTCGGGGGTTAATATGTGGACTGTGTAGTGTGATGCAGTTTGTTAATAAACGTGGTGTTCATCTGAAGAAACTGCCAATTTACGGTCATTTTACACAGGTGTGCTGACGTTGCTGAACTCTGCAGGACTGTGGCCCCCCAGGAGCAGGATTGGACACCCCTGGCCTAAGTCTTGGAAGAGAGAGACAAATTGGAGGATGTAAAATGTGCACTTGCTTATTTTATTCATTTTTGTTACACAAACACCAGTTATGTTAAAAAGTTGAATAAAAAGCTTTCAAAACGTTTTTTTTTGTTGTTGTTGTTATAATCCTTATTTCATAATGTTACATCTTACCCCGGTGGATATTATAATGTTACATCTCACCCAAGGGTCTGGACTATGGGGTGAATTGTAACATTTCACTCCCCATGTTTGAAATTAAACCACACATTTTCTGTTTGTGCTGCAAAAATAACAGCCATGACATTTAATAGCTGACACTTATAACTAGTTTTAATCACATTTTGAATGCTCTGGCTTAAAAGAACACCAAGATACCGACAGAAATGTAAAAAATGTTACAACAACCCGCAATCTTTTTACATACAAAATGAATATGAAAGGCTGAGCAGCAGTGGGCTAGAGTAAATTAACGTATAATGTGCGTATAATTTAAATTACTTTATTAAATCAGTCCCAACTGATTGGCACTAACAGTAACTATTGCTCTTCTTCTTCCTGAAACTCTAACCTCCATCTAACCCTTCGGGGCGGGGGGTGGGGCAAGAATCGATTTTGAATCGAATTGTAAGATTCCAAAAGATTCCCAGCCCTAATGCAAAGCCATCAACAGTTTGGTCTCTAGGGATCCTCCTGTTTGAAATGGTGTGTGGTTATTATTCCACAGCCCACAATCTGTGCATGATCAGCGCGAGCATCTGGACCAGTCTTAGCCTGTCAAAAGGTGAGAGATTCATCAAAGAAGAAAGGACAATTCTAAAACATACAAAAAAGTCCAATAGCTTCAAAGAAAGCGGGTGTAAAGTATAAGCTAACAATCACACATATATCTTTCTTCTTTTTGCACAGAATGTTGTGACAAAATGTTTGTTTGTCAGCCCAAGGTGCTGAAGAGAAGGACATGCATGATGAAAAGATAAGCTAAAAGTGATTTTTTTTTTTGGTTTATTTTTATCATCGGTCATATAATGATCATTAACTTGTTGCCAAGTCAAATTTGCTCTAAATGCAACCCATTTAGACAACACTCTTTATGTTTCAGACACGGAGTACAGGAAACTTCTGTCATGGCCGCTCTGTTGTCTTCTGTCTCACTCAGTTTTGCATCTGTCAGGCTGACATGAGTGGCCTTTTCCTCCCTCCACTTAGGCCTTAGTACTTTGCATGGCCGGCAAGTCCTGGTAGTGTCTGGCGCCTTCACTTGAAGCAGAAATATTTGCGTCTGGTGGTATTGCTTGCTTGGGGATCTGTAAATAATAAAAATAAAATGTATAATATATATACAAATTTATAAGACATTTATAAGAAAATGTAGAAGAAATTTTGTAAGAATTTGTATAACATTATGTAAGAAAATTCATAATGTTGCACTCTTCGCTTGTAGAGTTTCATAGCACATTACCCATATACCAGCCCCTGAGGCTCAAGGCATTTCACTTCTGAAACCAGCTGCAATGGCCCCAGAGCTCACTGTTATGAACTCAAGCCAAATATCGGGGGTGCTTCTCATTTCTTATTTGTGCATCCTTGTTTCCTTTCCTCGCTTTCCTTACCCCCAGTAGGATGCAAGGGAAGAATGCAAGGAAAGAGAATGAGGATAGAGGAATCGAAGAAAATGTTATTTGTATATTGGAATGTTCCTGATCACTAGAGCATTCAAAGTATCATCAGCTGCACTCGAGGGATCTCCCCTCCTGTTGTTAAAGTGTGGTTATTGAAAAAAAAAAAAATAATAATAAATATAAATAATGCAAGATGCCTGGTTGAAATATGTATGTGAGATGTAAAGTAAAGTATACATTTAAATTATTGTTGACAGATGTGAAGAATGAGAATGCAGGAGAATCTATGTGTGCGTCAGGTTTCTCGATGAGGAAGACTTCCGCAAATGATACACCTGTGTATCATCGCTCATAACTCTGCCATCTTTCACACTTCAAAATGAATACAATTAATGAACAAATATGAGATATTTACTTATACCAAGTTTTGTGAAGCTTGGACATTGCATTAAAAATTTACAGTATATAGGCCAATTAGTAATTATGGGCCATACCCAAAAATGTTGTCTATATCTGCACAAATATTAAATTATTTTATTTATTGGTTGGTTGGTTGGTTGGTTGGTTGAGAATCCAACAAACAGCCTTGGACGAGTTTGAAAAAGTAGATTTTTCAGAAAATTCAAAAAAGCAGAAATGAATTGAATGTACATTTTGTAGGGCTTGACTGAAAGATCCAGAAGAAAGAATTTATATTCTATTCCTTGCAATGTAAGCTGTGAGTTTGTATGATATTTTAATGCTGCATAAATAGGCACATAAATACCATAGTCAAGTCAAGTCAAGTCAAGTGACCTTTACTTATATAGCGCTTTTTACTATGCAAATTGTGGCAAAGCAACTTTACAGTAATAATTGACAAATAATTTTTGGCTGCACAGCAGCTCCCAAAGAAAATGGTGTCATTGTCCATCTTATTCTATATATTTGTATTGATTCATCCCATTGCAAAGATCACAAGTTATTAGTCTAGTTAATTTATGTATATCAGCACTGGAGAAAAGCTCAGCTCAGTTTGCATACAACGGCGCTAATGCAGGCATACCAAAAACACTGCTGAATATCAAGCAATTGTCCCCAACTAAGCAAGCCAAAGGCAACAGCGGCAAGGAACCAAAACTCCAACAAAATGGAAAAAAAAACCTTGGGAGAAACCAGGCTTAGTCGGGGACCCAGTTCTCCTCTGGCCAACAGTGAACACTTACTTGACAAGTGTCATTTATGAAGACATAAATTGATAATGTGTCATGTATATACCAGGTTAAAGAGATGTGTTTTTAGTCTAGATTTAAACTGACAGAGTGTGTCTGTTTCCCGAACAATGCTAGGAAGATCGTTCCAGATTTTAGGTGCCAAATAGGAAAAGGATCTACCGCCTGCGGTTGACTTTGATATTCTACGTATTAACAACTGGCCAGAATTCTGAGACCGTAATAGACGCGAAGGACTATAATGCATTAAGAGCTCACTCAGGTACTGGGGAGCTAAGCCATTTAGTGCTTTGTAAGTAAATAAGATTTTAAAATCTATACAATGTTTAATAGGGAGCCAGTGCAGTGTTGACAGACCAGGGCTAATATGGTCATACTTCCTGGTTCTAGAAAGGACTCTAGCAGCTGCGTTTTGGACCATTACAGTTACAGTGGACCGTTACACCATTACAGTAATCTAGCCTTGAGGTCATGAATGAATGAACTAACTGTTCTGCATTTGCCATTGAGAGCATATGTCGTAGTTTAGATAAATTTTTAAGATGGAAGAATGTGTGGCTTTCAAATGAAAGATTGGTATCAAAGAGCACACCCAGATTCCTAACTGACGAAGACGACTTAACAGAGCAGCCATCAAGTGTTAGACAGTATTCTAGGTTATTATGTGCTGAAGTTTTTGGTCCAATAATTAGAATCTCTGTTTTTTTTTTTTATTTAGTAGTAGGAAATTATTAGTCATCCAATTTTTTATATCAGCTACGCATTCCGTTAATTTTGAGAATTGGTAGGTTTTGTCAGGGCGCGAAGAAATATCGAGCTGAGTATCATCAGCTTAACAGTGAAAACTAAACCATGCTTCCTAATGACATCTCCCATGGCTACCCATGAGTGAAAAGCAACGGTCCTAGTACTGAGCCTTGTGGTACTCCATATTGAACTTGTGATCGAAATTACATCTCTTTGTTTACTACTACAAACTGATAACGGTCAGAAAAGTATATTTTGAACCATGCCAATGCAATTCCACTAATGCCAACATAATTTCCGAGTCTATTCAAAAGAATATTGTTGTCGATAGTGTCAAAAGCAGCATTAAAAACTAATAACACTAATAGAGGGATACAACCACAATCTGATAATTAAAGCAAATCATTTGTAACTCTAATGAGAGCAGTCTCAGTACTATGGTGCGGTCTAAATCCTGACTGGAAATCCTCACAGATACATTTCTTTCCAAGTAGGAACTAAGTTGAGATGATATTGCCTTTTCTAGTATTTTTGACTGAAAAAGTAGATTGGAGATCTTCCTGCAATAGACTAATTCTCCATGATCAAGTTTTTAATAAGCAGTTTGATAATAGCCAGCTTAAAAGTTTTCGAGACATAACCGATAAAGATGAGTTAATGATATTAAGAAGAGGATCTATGACCTCTGGAAGCATCTGTTTCAATAGCTTAGCTTAGTTTAGCTTAGCTTAGCTTAGCGTGTGTGTGTGTGTGTGTGTGTCAGTGTGTCTGTGTGTTCAATACTCACTGCTGTGTGTGTGCACTTGGATGGGTGAAATGCAGAGCACAAATTCCGAGTATGGGACACCATACTAGGCTACATGTCATATCACTCGCTCAGTCACTGCTCCTGCATAAACTGACATACATAAATCCTCCAACAAAGAAGGAAAATGAAGAATGACACAATACAATATACTTTGTCACCTTGGAATTATAAGCTTCTTTATCTGACATTTTTGTCAAAATTGAGCTTTTCACGTGTTTGTTTTTTAAGTTTTGTACATTTTTTAGAAAAGAAAAAGGAAAGAAAGAGAAATTTTACAAAGGAGTATGGAATGCAAAAACTTTGAAGCTCAATATCTCAAAACTGCTCAGAATGCAGATAGAAACTTACAGTTCCAAGGTGGCGACTTGTATTAATCGACAGAATATCTTCAGACAGAGACAACAGGACAATACAGCCCCCAAACAAGCAGATCTATCGATCTGTGAGACAAATCTGTTATTTAGCAGCTTAGATAGTTCTTTAATGCTTATCTAACCAGTAGAAAACACTAGCTGGGTTTAAATCCCAGTTACGCAGGTGGGGCACATTGTAACACTGCGTTACAATGTACCCCTATTGGAAGTGTGCTATTCTATGATGTTAGTGATATAATTCACATTAACAGCTTTTATAAATTCAATTGAGAAATCATGAGAAAGAGGTGAGTAAAGACTGAGAGTCAATGTTCAGAAATTATTCATTGTCATTATGTTTTGAACTATGCTCTATAGCTGTGTTTTGCAATGTGTTTGTTGTCAAACTCAAAAAAATGTTTATTTTTAATTACTAAAGTCAGACTAGTTAGTCCTGTATATATTTTTAATAGATCAGATAACATTTTAAGCTGCCATATGGTCATGTTACAATGTTCCCAAATTATGGGGCATGTTGTCACACTTCATTTCCATACTTTCGGGGTGTAACTGACAATCCACTGAAGGCAAGTTGAAAAACCTATGTGCAGTTTATTGAAAAATTCATGTGCATGTACAAGTTCATGTACAAATTTAGTCAAGTCAAGCCATGTCAAGTCTTTTGGCTTGTTTGAGATGCATTGGCGCTGTGCAGATTAATCGGCCTATGACATCAAAGTATGATTTAAAAGCATAAGGAGTCATATGCTCTCCAATCGCTCTTGCCGTACTTTGATGCCCATTGGTCTGCGCAATGCCGATGAATCTCGAACAAGCCGAAAGACATATCATGGCTTGACTTGACTAAACTTGTACATGACCTGGACCGTGGAGCAGTGATGGACCTGGACTGTGGAGCAGTGGTGGGCCTGCTCCATGGAGTAAATGGGTAGTGGTGCAAAGGCGGACCTGGGCTATGGAGCAGTGGATCATGGAGTGTTGATGGAGCTGGACCGTGAAGCAGTGGCTCATGGTGCAATGAAAGCCCTGGACCATGGAGCAATGGTGTACCTAGATCATGGAGCATTTAGCAGGCCAGGACAAGCAGAGTTTTCACCAGTGGACACCACCACTTTTAAATGACCCAGCTGACAGATTTTTCATGATCTACCAGAATAAAATGCCCAAGAATGTGATTTTTTTGTTGATTGAATTGTTCATTTTTTTTTTTTTTTTGGTTTTCACAAACAGCAGGTATAAAAAAACCTTGAAAAGTGAATATAAAGTGAATATAAAGAAAAAAAAGGTGAACGTGACAGAGAAAAGGTGAATATGGCATGGACATAATGACATCTCATGTTCCATCCCGGCTGCTGTTCAAGTACCTGACCAGTGTTTAGTGTCATATGTACCTCTTCATTCTGCAACCAGCTGGTAAATAGAATGACTGACACAAGCCATCCGCAACCTTATCTCTGACAGCGTGATTCTAGCGGGGAGCTGACCTTGAGAAGTAATTTAGTGGATCAATATTTGCCTGGATGTGAAACAGAAGAAAGTGGGAGAATGGCAGTTTGGCAGAAAGCAGATTAAGTGTATTTTAAAGGTTTGTGGAGAGCCACGTGTGTGGAGCACCAAGGCAGATCAGTTTCTCATTCTTCTCATATGTAATGCGAGATCCGCATGCACATTCACTTCCAATGCATTTATGAGCCTTGTGACAGCTTCCAGTAGTGCTCTGTGCTAATGTCAAATTAATCAAATCCAATTTAGTAAATTTATCAAGGAAAAAGAGCAGTTTGTGGTTTGAATTAACAAAGCAGTCTTTTAGGCATACAGATGATCCAGATGCTATCAAACTTCCAATAATAATTAAAGTAGCATGTTGCTATAACTTGTCAACATTTCTGCTTTATTGGTTCTCCTTTGACTGGAAAAAAGTAATGCTTTTAAAATAAAAGTGAAATTTGTTGGATTGTAAAGTAATGTTCCAAAACCAAATGAGCTGCCTGACTCTCTCCTACCTTCAGATGAAGTTGCCTTCCTGACAGTCATGGTACCTCAAAAGTGTCCAATTGGGGATGCTGTAGGCATGTAACTTTTCTGCATTCCTAGGCAAGCAGTACATGCTCTTCAGGAGCAGATTAAGAGGTAACATGGATGAAAATATTTTACATTGCGCATTATCTTTGCAATTCTACTCAAGATCAAAAATTAAAATTGAAAATGCTGTTCTGAAAATAACTTCTATCCCCATTATGTCATGCTTGATATACAGTGGGTACGGAAAGTATTCAGACCCCCTTAAAGGTACAATCCGTAGTTTTGTCAATTTAAACAATTGAATGAATGAGTGAATGCATGTTTTTAACATGACTGTAGTATGAAGCTGGGCGTGGCCGAGAATCGCGGACGCGATTGATAATGAGAGACAGATATCAGTGTGAGGTGATTTCATTCTACCGAGCTACTCATAAGTGCTGAAATACTACTCTTACAGGTCAATTTATTTGAGAAATTAAAACTGTGAGGTAACGCAGCGCTGTTTCACTTGGTCTAACGTTACACTATCATACTAAACTGTATTTGAGAGTGTTGAAAGTTGTAATGTTTAGTATTAGTTTCTTGGCTGTAATAGACTTAACAGTAAGCTAGATCAACATTAGATTATCATACTGATGATATTCTAACACTTCGTCGTGTTGAGCTATATAACATTGATTAGTCTTATAGCCTACATTTGCTGATCTTGTCTAATAACGTGCAAGAGCGCCGTCTCTGTCAAGTCAAAATTTGTCGCAAAGCTCTCGCCATCTCGGAAACCCCACGCTGATATTGATCCTCATTTTATTTCTCCTTTTGTCCCAAAGTTTGCTTGCCATGGTCCATAATGTTTGGACGAAATAACAGCAGCGCGCCACTTTATGTTACGCAGCTTTCCATGTCTGTTGCCATGGTTACTGTGAGCCCAGGGATATTACGTCATTTAAAGGCGCAATGTGGAGTGAAAAGACCGGGGTGGCCCACAATTTAAAATTGTGATTTTCTCTGAATTTACGAATTCTTTGAAACATTTAGGATAATGTAGGATAATGGATAATGACACAGCTTCACAAAATATATAACACTGTGCAAGTGGTTTTTGGATATTTTAATATAAAAATTCTACATATTTTACCTTTAAATTCTCTCTTTGTTATATTGCAGCCATTTGCTAAAATCATTTAAGTTCATTTTTTTCCTCATTAATGTACACACAGAATCCCATATTGACAGAACAACACAGAATTCTTGACATTTTTGCAGATTTATTAAAAAAGAAAAACTGAAATGTCACATGGTCCTAAGTATTCAGACCCTTTGCTGTGACACTCATATATTTAACTCAGGTGCTGTCCGTTGGAGTCCAGCTGTATTTGATTATAATTGATTAGGAAAGCCACACACCTGTCTATATAAGGCCTTACAGCTCACAGTGAATGTCAGAGCAAATGAGAATCATGAGGTCAAAGGAACTGCCTGAAGAGCTCAGAGACAGAAATGTGGCAAGGCACAGATCTGGCCAAGGTTACAAAAAAATGTCTGCTGCACTTAAGGTTCCTAAGAGCACAGTGGCCTCCATAATCTTTAAATGGAAGACGTTTGGGACGACCAGAACCCTTCCTAGAGCTGGCCGTCAGCATGGAGTTTGCTAAAAAACACCTGAAGGACTCCAAGACGGTGAGAAATAAGATTCTCTGGTCTGATGAGACCAAGATTGAACTTTTTGGCCTTTTTTACAGTCCCAACAGTGAAGCATGGTGGTGGCAGCATCATGCTGTGGGGATGTTTTTCAGCTGCAGGGACAGGACAACTGGTTGCAATCGAGGTAAAGATGAATGCGGCCAAGAACAGGGATATCCTGAACGAAAACCTTCTCCAGAGTGCTCAGGACCTCAGACTGGGCCAAAGGTTTACCTTCCAACAAGACAATGACCCTAAGCACACAGCTAAAATAACGAACGAGTGGCTTCACAACAACTCCGTGACTGCTCTTGAATGGCCCAGCCAGAGCCCTGACTTAAACCCAATTGACCATCTCTGGAGAGACCTAAAAATGGCTGTCCATCAACGTTTACCATCCAACCTGACAGAACTGGAGAGGATCTGCAAGGAGGAATGGCAAAGGATCCCCAAATCCAGGTGTGAAAAACTTGTTGCATCTTTTCCAAAAAGACTCATGGCTGTATTAGATCAAAAGGGTGCTTCTACTAAATACTGAGCAAAGGGTCTGAATACTTAGGACCATGTGATATTTCAGTTTTTCTTTTTTAATAAATCTGTAAAAATGTCAAGAATTCTGTGTTTTTCTGTCAATATGGGGTGCTGTGTGTACATTGATGAGGGGAAAAAATGAACTTAAATGATTTTAGCAAATGGCTGCAATATAACAAAGAATGAAACATTTAAGGGGGTCTGAATACTTTCCCTACCCACTATATATACTGCATACGTACCGCTAGATGTCAGTATAAGTCTAGTGCAACATCACTGACTGCACCTTTAACCATAGAATAAATTATGAAAACAATATTATTAATAGAATGTTTGTTGTCCGTTAATGTCCGTCTCGGCTTGTTGAGTGCATTCCAGGATTGCCTGCCAGACAAACGATACATTCAATGCAAATGCATTGATCTTAGAAGAGCATCTTCCCTCATCTTACCCCGACTGTTATTTAATTACTATTAATCCATTTTGTTATATTAAAATAGAATACTGTGGTATAATTCTGAAGGATTTGGAAATTTATAAGTCTGCCAAATGGGCCTACTTTTGCATTACAGCTTTCATTGTGTGCATTCTGAACTCTATCCACATTTATTTGTATATTTACTTGCTCATTTGCATCTCAACATAAGTTCCATCTAAGGTTAATCAAACATGACCATGTATTAACACAATATTTTGCATCAACAAGTATTTATGATCACATTTAGAAGACTTAAGAATGACGAATGACTGGAGTTAAAAAACAGTCAATTGTTTACATCAGTTGTTTTTATAGTCAATCTAATACATGTCTTTGTATGCATAGACCGTTGCATGGAAGAGTCTGTTTTTAAAGCTAGGCTGTTTGTGTGTGTGTGTGTGTGTGTGTGTGTGTGTCTGTGTGTACTTATTTTGACTTATACTTGTGAGCACCATATGTCCTTGCTTATATTGTGAAATACTTTCTCAACCCACTGGTGAGGACATTTGACTGGACCGATAAATTATCGGGCGATATGGGTGAAAATGACGTCATTTTTATTGTTTTGATAAATAAATGAAATCCGATAACTAGATACGATAAAGTATGCTGGCTGGTAAATTATAAATTATAAATTCCGATTACAATTGCCTGCAGCCTTAAAAAGTGCCACGCTCATTACATCATTATCTGTGAACATGACTTCGCCGGTCTGGAAGTTTTTCTCGGTGGCAGCGGAGGACAATGCCACTGCCATTTACAAAGCATGTTTAGCAAGGATTCCAAAAAGAGGAAAAAAGGCATCAAGTTTTACAAAACCAATCTTATATTTCAAGGTTGTCATCGCTGTATATGAAGCTGTATTAGGGGCCGTTCACATATCAAAGCGCGGCCGAAGCAACTTTCCAAAGTAGTTGCGCTCTCGTGGCGTCTGTTCATGTTTGCATAGCAACAACAGACGCCAAGTGCTTTGGAAAGAAGGAGAAAGCAACACGGCCACACTTTGCACGCATTTTTAGAAGCAATAGGTGAACGTTACGGTGGCCCAGTAGTGCACAACACAACAAAATGAAAAAGCAAACATAAGTTCACAACACAATGGAATCAAGCCACAAAACAATGAATTAAAGCCACAACACTGCGAAATAAAGCCACAACAAAACGAAATCGATCCGCAACACTACAAAATTGAGCCACAACACAACGGAAATGCTCCCGACCACTAGGGGGCTCTCGGAGCTTGGTAATGATTTCCTCTGTTCTAGAGTCGACAGTCTTATATCGATACCATGATTAATTTTAAGTATGTAAACATTGTATATCGACATGAAATATTAATTCAAAATCACCTACTTACACAATAGCTTCATATTTATACCTGTGAATGATTTGACGCAGTACCAATAAAAGGAGGTATTGGCACAATTTCATCTGTAGAAAGTCAGTCTGGTCAACAATAAAATGAAAAAAAAAAAAACTACAGTGATTTTTTACGAAGGGAGGTAGGATATTGACAAAATGTCACCTGTAGTAAGTCAGTCTTACCAACAGGAACTAACAAGCTTTGGAATTTGAATGTTAACAAGTTTTGTCTGTTTTTAAATGTTAAAACAAAGTCATTACAATGGATACAAATTATTAGTTTTAACCATTTGGTGGAATTGGCAGACGTTCCCTTCATCATGCACTGTAGTGGTGCGCCAAATCATTCACAGGAATAAATATGAAGCTATTGTGCAAGTAGGTGATGTTGAATTAATATTTCATGTCGATATACAATGTTTACGTACTCTCCAGAGGAGAACTGGCCCCCTGACTAAGCCTGGTTTCTCCCAAGGTTTTTTTCTCCATTTTGTTGGAGTTTTGGTTCCTTGCCGCTGTTGCCTTTGGCTTGCTTAGTTGGGGACACTTGCTTGATATTCAGCAGTGTTTTTGGTATGCCTGCATTGGCACCGTTGTATGCGAATTGAGCTGAGCTTTTCTCCAGTGCTGATATACATAAATTAACTAGACTAATAACTATTGATCTTTGCAATGGAATGAATCAATGATATATAGAATAGGATGGACAATGATACCATTTTCTTTTTGGAGCTGCTGTGCAGCCAAAATTATAAATGTAAAGCTGCTTTGCCACAATTTGCATTGTAAAAAGCGCTATTTAAGTAAAGGTGACTTGACTTAAAATTAATCATGGTATTGATATAAGACTGTCGACTCTAGAACAGTGGCAAGGAAATCTAACTTTACCAAACTCTGAGAGCCCCCTAGTGGTCGGGAGCATTTCCGTTGTGTTGTGGCTTTATTTTGTTGTGTTGTGAACTTATGTTTGCTTTTTTAATTTCATTGTGTTGTGCACTTCTGGGCCACCATAGAACTGCCCCTTAAAAGAATATGAAGCAGCCGTAGTTAGTAGCACTAAGCCTAAAACACGGAGCGTCAATGTCACCATTCAGTAGGCATTTGAAAATTGTAAAACGTTTTCCAGAGACAGAGAAGAGAACTGAAGAGAAGTATATAAAAACTATATAATTTCAAAGAAATTTCAACTATGCCCTATGCTCTTTTGTTGAGGATGCACGTTGTTGTTCATTTTTTTGTTTCAAGGTAGACAAATGTTTGTGCATTTTATTTATATATTTGAAAAACATGTGACTGACTTAGTCTATATACCTTCCTCATCCTCATGCATTAAAGGTTTAATAGATGAATTTCTTTGTTATGCATGAAATGCTTGAATATAAATTTGTTGTTAAGTGCAGATAAGCCTAGTTCTGTCATAGTTCTGTTAAACCCTTTCTGTTACTAAGTATCGTGGTGCCTTACACAAAACATAAAAAAATTTGAAGAATCAGGACTGATGTTTGCTACTATAGTTAGGCCATTGCTACTAAAATATCCGTTTACTAAAATTTCATCAGTGCATCTTAGATTTTCTATTCTCCTGGGTGCACAAACTGCAGATTATATGAAAATTATAACATAAAAATATGAACTAATTAGTTATCAGCATCGACCATGAGACGGACTTAATTATCGGTTATCAGTAATGGTTAAAATTTTTCATATCATGCATCCCTAGTCACATGTTTCTGTGATGGGGATTGGGTTAGGTGATAGAAAATATTGACCTGATATAAAATCAATGGAAGTTTATGAAGTGTCCTCACTAAGATAGTGTGTGTGTGTGTGTGTGTGTGTGTGTGTGTGTGTGTGTATGTGTGTGTGTGTGTGTGTGTGTGTGTGTGTGTGTGTGTGCGCTAGTTTTAATGTGGTATAGAATCTGCAACAAATATAGTAGGAATACTTACAATGACAGGCCTGATTTATAGATCTTGTCAAAAAGGCCAAGTGTACATGGCTGGATCACATTAAAGACCATCATTAATTATAATTCACTCTAGCTTTTTTGCAAAAAGATCTGTCACAACTCTACCAAATGCAGCTACCCATTCAGAGGAAGAAATTTAGACTTGTATTCCAATGGGCACATATCTTTTCCAGTTGGCTGCTGTGTTTTGTCCATGGTTAAATTCCACAGACTAAATGCTGCTCTCCTTGTCTTGATACATGTACATGTAGCCTTCGACAATTTACTGTGACAGCCTGTGAATAACTTTTTGCCATCTATTAATCAAATCATCTCAAGGACTGGAGGAGCGTCAGGCTTTTCTTCACTATAAGGCTGTTACATTGGCTATGTCATTTAGCTAATTTACTGAAAACTGCAATTGTCACTAAATCAGGGTTGTGACCCGAGTGAAGCTCTGGGGTTAACACAAAATGAAAACAAAGTCTTATTTCAGTGAAACAATTAGATGCCAGGACATGCAGTATTAGCTCAGTAATTCTCTCTTCATGAACTAAATGAATGTGGCAACACAGTCTTATTTGGGGGGGGTGGGTCGTAGAACTTACATTTTAGAATACGGTTCCATCATTAATAAATAACTGCACAGGAACAAATGAGTAACGCAATATTAACACTAGTAAAAAAAAACAACTATTAACTAACAAAAAAAAAAAAAAACTCTGATTAACGAATTAGTAAGTAATAGTGCTTAGACAAATGTGGTAGTTCACTAACTTAACAATAAATGAAAACTCTAGCGCAAGTTCTGCCAGGAAGACTCAAATGTTACATCACTATTAGTTTAGATCTAACCAATCATTATCCAACACTTGGAGTATATAAGATCGGTACTTACATGTCTGAGTTCGCAGATGCTGACGTCAAACTTAACCTCCATCCTCCCCACCACCAACAGGATGGTCCCTGTCCATACCTCTGGGGGGTCGGCTACACCCCTGCCTTCATCTTTAGGCAGGAAATGCAGAGTCCACAACCCTCAGGATCTAAGTTACAGACGGGGCATATGCTAAAGAACTTTATCTTACCATATTTTGCTCGCTTATTGTTAATAAATATCATTGTCTCATTATCTTGCCTCCCGGGTCTGTCTGATAGAACTAATGTTTTTTCATACCTCCCAGAAAACTACTAAGGGCCACATATATATGTTCATAATTGAATAATGAGTAATGTACAATGCTTTTCACTTTATAATACTGATCCAAATAATTAGTAATTCCTTATGAAGGATTAGGAAATTTATGAGTTTCCTATTACTAGTGGGTTACTGTCACAATCCCTGCCTGTGTTTCCCGAGTCTGTTGACATGGACTCTTATTTTGAAGTTCTGTGTTTCCATTGTTGCTTTGTTCACTTCATGTTTCCTTGTTTGTTGCCATGAACACTCATTGCCACACCCATATCCTTGTCAGTTTTCCATAGTAGCTCATTAGTTCATTGCTTCTGCTCAGCTTTTATAGCCCTGTTTGTCACTAGTTTGGTTTTCAGTCAATGAATGTACATTCTCTGGATTATTGTTTTTCCTTCTCTTCCATGTATCATTGTTTGCTCCAGTTACCATGTGTTCATTGACCTTGTGGATTATTTTAATAAACCTAACTGCATGTGTATCTGCATCCCAGCATGCTCCTTTGCCTGCCCGAATGCCTCCTTGTTACAGAACGAGCCTCTTCTCAATATGGCCGCCACACTAGAGTCTACAGCCATCATGACCACCATGGCAGAGCTTCAAGCTGTCATTGGCGCCACAACAGAGTTTCCAGCAATCAGGGCCGCCATGTCAGAGCCTCCAACTGTCATAGATGTCACACCAAAGTCTTCAGCCATCACGGATGCCACACCAGTGTGTCCAGTCATTGTGAATGTCGCACTTAAAGACACACAGGCGTTTCAAGAGTGTCTGAGGCTGATCTCCAGTTCAGTCCAAGAATCCAATCCAGAGCCCACTCCAATACAAAACTCCGCTCCAGAGCCTGCTCTGGATATTGTTTCCCAACACGGTCTCATCCCTATTCGTCACATGCTGCCGTTTGGTCATTTACCCTTCACGTCAACACTCGACGTCGAGGGTACCCCCTTCACGTCAACACTCCGACGTCGAGGGTACCCCCTATTCGTCAATAAGCCGACGTTCAGGGTCTTTCAGTAGATTTGAATGCAAATCCCTCATCGTCGGATTTTGACGAAAGGGGTTTAGGCATCCAGCCGTTTTCCTGCACTGGAAAGTATTGCTTCAGGCGATTGATTTTGTGCTGCAAATTTGTATTCGTCACATGGACGAATTATTATATTAATTATATATAATTATTATATTCGTGCGTCGTCGCATGGACTGTTGGTGCGGTCACCATACATTTTCGTGGGGCAGAAACCCTTGTCTGAATCGATACCATGACTTTTATATATAATTTCATATATATATATAATATATATCATTTTGGCCTACATTAAAATGGCATAATTACAGGACTTACAGGACTGCATATTTGCTGTAGGCTTAAACGTGTCTTAATTTAGGTGAGATATTTTATATCTCATTGTGATTCAACAAACAATTTGATTTGATTTGATATACTTTATTAATCCCACACTGGGGAAATGTATGTGTTACAGGAGCTCAAAAATAAAATATGATACATAAAATAAATATAATGTCACTCTATTTGACTGTTGTAGGCTTCTTACCGTGGTGGAATCGCGCTGGGCAATGTTTTCTGCGATCGTCGCACACAGTGTGACGCGTTGCACAAAATTGCGCCAAAATATTTATATTTTATATCCTTGCTCGAACATTTAAAAGAATCAGCATGATTAAATTATAATATAAAATATAAAATCTTAATATAAAATATTAAGACTGTACTTTTTCATTATGATTGATACTTTCCAGCACAGGAAAACGGCTGGATGGCGTCGAGTGTTGACGTGAAGGGTAAATGACCAAACGGCAGCATGTGACGAATAGGGATGAGACCGTGTTGTGTTTCCGAGTGCCCTGCCAGTCCTGCTGTGAATGTGAATGCCAGTTCTGAACCCTTTGAATGTTCTCTTATGGCCTCAGATAGCATCCATAGGGTCATGCCTGCCCTGCCTCTGCTTTGTTGAGATGATCACCAGCTCAGTCTGCTCTACCCTGGGAGTCTTCAGCTATTTCCTCACAGTGGTCTTCTGCTCTGCCGTGGGGTCTTCAGTCCTGTCAACTCAGCTGTGGTGGTCTCAAGCTCCACTGAGAGATCCTCTATCCAGTCTGCATTGCCCTGGCCACCTGCCCAACCTGTGCTGCCCTGGCTACCTGCACTACCTCCGTCTCAAGTCCTTCCTCCACTCCATGGACCTAGCCCTCCATCTCTTCCCCTGATCCGCTCTTCTGCACTGCAACAGTGTTAGGAGAGTCTGGAAGCCACCCCTGCAGAGGGGGGATATGTCACTGCCTGTGTTTCCTATGTCTGTTGTCCTGGACTGTTATTTTGTAGTTCTGTTTCCATTGTTGCTTTGCTCACCCTGCTGCTCTGTTCCCTTGTTTGTTGCTATGGACATTCATTTGACCACACCCATCTTCTTGTCAGTTTCCATAGAAACCCATGTTTGTCACTATTGTGGATGTCAGTCGTTGAGTGTACATTCTCTGGATTGTCATGTTTCCTCCTGTTCCAAGTATCACTGTTCGCTCCAGTCACCTTGTGTTCATTGACCTTGTGAATTATTTTAATAAATCTAACTGCATGTGGATCAGCTTCCCAGCATGCTCCTTTGCCTGCCTGAATGCCTCCTTGTTACAGTTACCATGATCTTCATTTTATAATTAATTATACATTATGCATTATTCACATTAATTATGAACATGTATATAGTAGTTGTTAGTAGTTCTCATAGAGGTATGAAAAATATTAGGTATTGATGAGATAATAGTGAACTACCACATTCAACTGAGCACTATTAGGCTACTTACTAATTTGTTAATCAGAGTTGCTTGTTTGTTAATAGTAATTACTAGAATGTTAATAGTATGTTACTCCTTTGTTCCATTGTAGTTATTCATTAATGACAGAACAGTATTCTAAAGTGTTTCCACAAGCAAAGCATTTTCCTTTGCTCACGCTTTCCAAAGGGGGTACAAACTAGATACAGCATGATATTTTTTGACATTTTTTTTATGTTTATATTATAATACCAGACATTGTGAGATCCACTTTCAGTCAGGTTAGATGTTCCACACTAAATGTTGACTTCTTTCAGATTAATTAAATTTGATCGCTGATGATCACTGTATGTATGCATCACTTACAAAATTATTTTTACTTTCCTTAAGGCAAAATAAATATTTGCACATTTTCTGAAGAAAATGTACCCTCCTGACACATTCCAAACATAGTTACAAATTATGTTTTTTGTATGTTAGGCCTGTTCAGTGGAGTTGCCATTGTTTAGTAGACACTCCCTTCAGTATCATTCAGCAAACTCTATGTCAATAAATATGCAATGCCATGGGTAAACTGTAAGATTTGTTTCCCCAACAGTCCAAACATGCCCTTTTCATGTGTCCACATTGTGCGACTAAACAAGCATTTGTGCACAATGAAAGGATGTAATGCTTTAAAGGCAATGCAAGCTCTTCTAGTGATTGATCATTAGCAGGATGCCGCCGTGAGGAGCATGATCAGGGAATAGTAATTATACAGAAGCATTCATGCACAGCATTGGGTACACACACTCATTCATTATAGCCAAGCTGAAATGAGATATGGCACAGCAGATCAATCAATATGACACATTGAAAAAATATGAATCCCAACATAATGATTGATCTACTGCATCCAAGGAATGTGTTTGGAGCAAAATTCAGGTTTATATATTGTTTGACATATTAGGAAACATTTTTTCCGCAAGCATGGAATGTATAATGTTGACCACACATTTGGTCATTTTTAAAAAATAAATTATAAAGGCAGGACCATGCAGAATATAAAATACTAAAGATGAAGATGTAAGGTTTATTCTCAAGGTGCCATCCTGACTTTCTAACATAAATCACAAAGTAGCCAAAATAACAGGCACCCTTACACTCCAATTTATAATAGAATTCACAACAACAGGTGTAAGGGGGAAAATAAATTTGTAATGTATTGTGCCAAAATATTTATTCATCTAGTAAAATAATTCTAAAATTGTCATTGATTAGAATGTATTGAGTGCATCTAAAAGAAAGGTATATGGGGACACCTACAGGCGACTGGGGTAAACTATAGTCCATGAGTCTGGAATCGGCCATTTTCTCCTCAGTCTCATACAAGCTGGAAGAGAATTGTAGGTGGAAAATCTCTCTCCAGTCGAACAGAAATGAATGATGTCAGATTTTATTTCTCTTTAAGGTAAAAATTGTTCTTTTAAAAGTATTTAATTTAATATTTGACTCATAAGAGATATAGAGTTGATGAATAATTGATGTTTTATATTGAACTCACTGAGTCCATTAGGAGCACCTGGTATTCATTGTGTTTCCGTCTCTATATTTTCTCATTGGTTATTTTCACATGTATATTTATTTTTGACAGTTACGTGACCGGATGAGCTGTATTTCATGTCTGTTTGGTGTTATTTCATATATTCCCAGGTATCCTGGACTAATGTTTGTATGATGTTATATTTTCTATGTTCAAAAAAATTGACCTCTTAATTATGGAAAAACCTATTTATTGTTAGTTGAACTGGTGAAAAAGTTGTCATTTCCTGTATTCCCAGCTCAGCCTTCGTCTCTGTGTGATCCTTTCCGGAAGGGTCGAAAGAAAGAACCAGAAAAAGGGGTTACACAGGCAACAAGGACAATGGGCTTTACTATCTAACTTGTAAATAAAAATAATTTATTACACTAAAAATAATTCCAGAGCAGGTTGCTGCTGTAGATAATAGAATAAAATAAAACTACTTATGTAATAGTACTTGTAAACTTTGTTCATTTTAGACAATCACAGTCACTTTACCACATCAACATTGTCTTCCAATGTAACATCACAGGTCCCTTTTGAGGGAACTCCACACTGCATCATTTGCTGACGCTATGGGGACACGTGCGGCACGTGTAACTTCACCCCAATAGTTTTGGTCATTGCAGTGCGATGATGTCACATGGTGCCACCCAAGCAACCAAACAAAACTAAAAAAGTTTTGTTTTTCATTCTAGGGTAGAAAATGGATAAACAACTTGAATATTTGATCCCTACATGTGGGCGGGAATGAAACACCCCTATCCGCTGATAATGGTCAACCAAACATTAAACCGATTTAATTGGTAGCAGCCTATAGTTTCATATTATTCTAATTTATTTGACTAAATTTAAGAATTTAACCTTAAAGACAGCATACATATTTATTAAGATTAGGAAAGGAATTCTATATAAAAGGTAAAAAAAAAAAATCCCTGAACATCATTTGTCCCATTTGGGAAAGTTAAGTACTGACACTTGTAGATGGCATTAAATATGAAAACCCTTCATCCCTGGTTTATTGTTCAAAGTGTTATCTCAGGGTTTTATTCATATAACTCAAACGAGTTCACCTTAAAATCATGACATCAAATTCATATTTCACTAAAGTCAATCACTTAAACAACCATTCGTTCCCTTTAAGCTCATTTCCATGGATTTCGTGGGTCTGCTTGAGAAAAGTAGTGTGGGACATCAGTACATCTTTGTAATCACTAACTATGCATTCATTTATCCCAAGGCATTTCCTTGTAAGATATAATAAATGGTTTTATCCAGCTGTTTTCCAGATTGGGGATACCAGATGAGATTGTGAAAGATCAAACAACAAATGTTATGTCATGGCTAATGGGA
Source organism: Zacco platypus (assembly GCA_038088235.1). Classification (NCBI taxonomy): domain Eukaryota; kingdom Metazoa; phylum Chordata; class Actinopteri; order Cypriniformes; family Xenocyprididae; genus Zacco; species Zacco platypus. Next base: position 10,993,196 of record CM076068.1, read on the forward strand.
CTTGGTATCACTGCAATTAAGACCAGACCATGACTGCAGACAAGTGGAACAGTTTAATCAGATGCTCCAAAAAAATGTCATCGACCAGGAAACTATAAAGCATACTCAAACCAAACAGCGTCAGCTTCTGTGCCTTCAGCAAGCACTCTATGTGAAATCGTTTGTCACCTTGGTGTTTGTCTGACTTAGTATATTCAAAGAAATCTGTTTGGCAAGAGTTTTGCCACCATTGTAAAAGTATATATGCAGTTTAGAAAGTGTGTTCATCCCTGGCTACATTATATTACTGGTAGGGATACAGATGTATGTGTTGTTTGTTTGGGAGCACAGCATACTCAGTCAGCCCTCGAGGGTCCTGAATGTGAGCACTGTGAGCGGCTACCCTTAAGAACGATGTGCTTCATCATAAAAGTAAATTAGACGAATACTTTCTGCCCTCACATTCACAACCTCCCTGTCGTGGCTTACCATTTTTTTGGAAGAGACCGGTTTCAAAGCCCTCAAACCTCAAACTACTCTAACATCTTATGGCTAAAACAACATGGTTATGGGACAATGCCCAGGGTTGAAGAAATGCTTGCAAGCTATATTTCCCCTGAAGCTGTATCATCCCTTAAAGCCCTGATGTTATCCACCAAGCCACTTAGAGCTACATTGGCTTTGGTGGATAAAGCTTATTCAGCTGCAGGTCAAGCCGTGGCATGTCTGCATACTATATCCATCTCAGAGTCCTGCATGGATTCTAGATAAACCCGAACCTGCCCTGCACCAACAGTAATTAACAGAACACCAGACCAGACATCCAACAGAAACACTAATTTTAGTCTGTACCCGACCAGACGGACATTAAATCTCCTACACACGTGGACAAAATTGTTGGTACCCTTTGGTCAATGAAAGAAAAACTCACAATGGTCACAGAAAAAACTTTAATCTGACAAAAGTAATAATAAATAAAAATTATATGAATGTTAACCAATGACCAAGTCAACCAAGTTAACCAAGTCAGACATTGCTTTTCAACCATGCTTCAACGGAATTATTTAAGAAAATGAACTCATGGAACAAAAATAGAACATCTGAACATTAAACTGAGATATGTATTTTCTTAAAATAAATAAATGAGATATATATATATATATATATATATATATATATATATATATATATATATATATATACACACACACACACACACACACACACACACACATCAAAATAACAAAAATTATATCTCTTATCACCCTGATATATTTGAAAAAGGCAGACAACTATTTGAAGTCTAAACAAATATGAACATAAAATATGTCTCAGTGAAGTGCATTTTATAATTTGTTAATTGTGTAGCACAGGGATGAGGAAGCGAGGGACAAAATAAATTTGTGACAAAGACAGAGAAGACAGAACAGAAAGAAGAAAAAAATAAAGTGCTTAAGAAGCTGAACATTACATTAATTTGCAGAGGTTGCAAAGATAGATGAGATGCAGTGGGTGTACTATTGTGTGAATTAAATTTCTGTTCTCTGTTTTCTTTCTCCTGCTCCTCCATTATGTCAGTCAGTGCACATCTTCAGTCTGCTGTGCAGGCAAATCAATAATAAATAGTTGAGCATGTGATATGTTTCTTGTGATTGTGATTAACCCCTGGTTTCACAAACTAGGCTTAAACCTATTCCTAGAGTAAAATGCATGTTTGAGCTGTTTTAACTGAAAGCAACTGGAAGTGATATATCTCAATCATTCAATCATTTGTCAATGCTATTGTCTTGTCTCAAAGTGCACACCAGTAATGTTTTTTTTTTTTTTTTTTTTTTTTCTAAAGGCATGTTTATAAAAGCTACTTAAATGTCCTAATTAGACTAAGGCCTAATCCTGGCTTAATCTAAGACTGTGAAACCAGGCCTCTGTGTAAATACATTTAGTTCACTTATTTGAGGCATTGAAAAGACCTTCAACAGTAAAATTGTTGTACAAAAATACAACAATTACACCACTAGTAAGATGGCAGTGTGCTTTTTTTTCACAGCTGTACATGTACTGTGTAATACATAATGTTCTATTATTTTACATAGGCATTAATTATTTATAAGGGACCATATGGTTGTTTCAATGATTACAAGAGCGTGTTATGATTGCTAGTCATTTGTATCACAGACAAGGGCCCTGCAAAGACATGCACTGAAAGAGAGAAAACTTGCTTCTGTATTTTAATGAGCTTTAATTCTTATTATATTAGCTTCTATCTGTTGCTCTTAATGTTAATATCAGGTACTGGATTCAGACACTGGATTCAACCTAAAATGTAATATCTTCTCTTGCATACATATTAGAGAACCTCTGTTGTATAGGACCCATGTTCTGTCCAATGGTGCTTCACCCAGTGTGTAAAAGACTCAAAGCTGATATGAGTAAAGTAGAGGAAAAACAACAACAAAACAAAAACAAACATTGTCCGTCTTTCTGGAACACTAACACTTTATTACAAGCTGTCTGGTTTGACATACAAGTTTCTTCTATGGTGAAGAGATTAGAAGGCTTCTATTTGTCAACTCTATCTGGTATCTTTCTGACAGTAACAGGCAGCTACGGGATGACAATTCAGCAGGACTACTGAGAAGTTAACAATGGCACTTTCATGGCATTTTATTTCCAATTAAAGGGATCCTATTATGCCCTTTTATGAAGTCGTGATTTTGTGTTTGGGGTACACTAGAAGGTACTTGACATGCTTGATTGTTTTTCACATATTTTACCTCATTATAGCACCTCTCACCTCTGTCTCAAACATGCCATTTAGTTCCTGTGTCGATAAAGCCTCACCTTCCAAAATACAAAATATGATGTGATTAGCTAGTTTGCCCATTGTGTTTTGATTGTGCATGTTTGGAAAAAATGTTACGCCCTTACCATTACAGCAAGCTCTACTCAGATGTAAATATTAAGGATAGCGTCAAACCAATTAAAGCCTGATTCAGAATTAAGAATTTTAACAAACAAGAGGATTATGCAGAACAGATTTCATGCACAGACTTTGCAAGCACAAATTTCGCAGCCAGTTTGAGTGGTATGTTTTTTTTTTTTTTGTAATTTTCTTTTACATTTTATATATTCTACAGAATGATATTTGTCAGAAAACTAAGGTAATACAAACAGTAATCAATCACAAAACCATGGTTAATTTCGCTAAGGGGTGGTGAACGGCCTTGCAAAAGCAAGAGCTTACAAATGCTACAGTAAACACCACATCAACATTAATGTTGGCTAGCAAGTGAGGGGAGACAAAGCTTTGCCCTTTGTTTACATAGTTCCAATTATAAGTTTAATGTTTCTACAGTTAATAGAAAATGCAACTACAGATAAGACAAACTAACAAGTTGTAATACACAAAGATTGTCCCGACAAAGTGGGAGCTGCTTCATTTCAGGAGAAGTTCTTGTGCGTAGACTACATTGTACTTTCTTAGGTTCTGGAAGCTTTTCCAGAAAATATGCTGCACAGTGATAAACATTGGGGTTATAATGTTCAGGAAGAGTTTTTAAATTTTAACCACTTTAAGTTCAATCTTAGGAATGTGAAACAAATGAGTTTTGGAAATGGGGTGGGGGGGCATCTCTTTGACATGGCGACAACACTGTCTTCTCTAATGCAGCTCAACTAGGCTTCCGTGGGCAGGGATTATTTAAATGAGTAACACTGTGCCCCAGAGTATTGAAATCAAACTGAAAGTCAGGGCACATAGCTATAAAAAGAAATTCCTCTTTATTTTTCACTGCAAGTAAACAACTTGTGACTGTGGTTTGGACAGGATCAGATTTAGTACATAGGATGCTGCAGTTCTGTGTCTCAGGGATAATATTGCATGCAAAACAGGTTCTTTCACAAATAAAGATACATGTGTAAGTACTGTACAGATTGAGGCAATTTAATGAGCATTACTTTTTAGGAATATGTAGAGATCACAGCCATTGTCACCCTCTGCTGGACTATTGCAGATTTTTTATAATCATTTCACAATCATTTTAGAACCTTGACAACATTTTTCAAATCTCAAGACATAAAACAGTCATCACTTGTAACAAGCAGTCCAATGCCTTGCGATTATGGAATTATTGGATCAAATAACTTGTTTATTACAAAATATCATAGGAAAATGACTTTAGATCATCCTCACATTACTGGTCAACCTATAGACTTGTTCGACTTAATGCAGTGCTACACAGACCGATTGGCATCTGACTTGAAGCAGTGCATTTCAGTTAGAAATTTTGTCCGACTCGAGACAACGCCGACACCATGTGACTGTGACATTTGGCTTCAAAGTACTGCGAGAGTCAGCCGGTAAGAGCAGCTGCACGAGCGCTGATGACAACACAGCTGTTCCATGATTGGCCAGTTTCACCACATCACAACGATCACGTGTGTTTTGGGTTTATTCTCACACCTTCAGCTCCACTTATGCTCAAATCTGTATTTTGTAGTTAAAGCTCTTTTCATGTAGTCACAATATTATATTGTGTCATGTTTATCAAAATAAAACTGGAGATTATGCAGTGGAGATTATGTTGGTGGAGAACGAGACCAGGGTTAGCACACACCTTGTTGCTGTTGCAGAGAGAATGCAGGTGAGTAGATACTTGGGAGAACCCAAGGAGAAATATTGGAGAAGGAGACGAAGGAAGTATAAAAGGAAGATTGCTAAAAGCTCATAGGCGCACACAATGGAGGTTAGTAGAGTGGGTAACTAGTCCTTTGGCCACAAGGAGACCAGACAATGACTGTGGGTGAGGTGTGTTCTTAAATGTGTTGCCTGTCTGGTGACAGGTGCGGGTACTCAGATTGTGATCGTCTGTGATTGAGTCCTGTATCCTTAATTGGTTTTGCATTGCTTCCTGTTCTGTTTCTTTTGTTAGCATTGGTTATTGTGGTTATTCATTGTTTAATTAATTCACCACACCTATTTCTTGTTGTTTTCATTGGTACTTGCTACACTGCCGATTTTGCAGGTTTGCCCACCTACAAAGCATGTAGAAGTCTTTAATTTTTATCATAGGTACTCTTCAACTGTGATTGACGGAATCTACAACAACAACAAAAAAACAGAAAATCACATTGTATGATTTTTAAATAATTAATTTGTATTTTATTGCATGACATAAGTATTTGATCACCTACCAACCAGTAAGAATTCCGGCTCTCACAGACCTGTTAGTTTTTCTTTAAGAAGCCCTCCTGTTCTCCACTCATTACCTGTATTAACTGCACCTGTTTGAACTCGTTACCTGTATAAAAGACACCTGTCCACACACTCAATCAAACAGACTCCAACCTCTCCACAATGGCTAAGACCAGAGAGCTGTGTAAGGACATCAGGGATAAAATTGTAAATGATGGTCAATCTCCCTTGGTCTGGGGCACCATGCAAGATCTCACCTCGTGGGGCTTCAATGATCATGAGGAACGTGAGGGATCAGCCCAGAACCACACGGCAGAACTTGGTCAATGACCTGAAGAGAGCTGGGACCACAGTCTCAAAGAAAAACATTAGTAACACACTACGCCATCATGCAGCGCACACAAGGTCCCCCTGCTCAAGCCAGCGCATGTCCAGGCCCATCTCAAATTTGCCAGTGACCATCTGGATGATCCAGAGGAAGAATGGGAGAAGGTCATGTGGTCTGATGAGACAAAAATAGAGCTTTTTGGTCTAAACTCCACTCGCCGTGTTTGGAGGAAGACGAAGGATGAGTACAACCCCAAGAACACCATCCCAACCGTGAAGCATGGACAAGAACTACAGGAAACGTATGATCTCTGTAATTGCAAACAAAGGTTTCTGTACCAAATATTAAATTCTGCTTTTCTGATGTATCAAATACTTATGTCATGCAATAAAATGCAAATTAATTACTTAAAAATCATAGAATGTGATTTTTTTGCATTTTTGTTTTAGATTCTGTCACTCACAGTTGAAGAGTACCTATGATAAAAATTACAGACTTCTACATGCTTTGTAAGTGATCAAACCTGTAAAATCGGCAGTGCATCAAATAGTTGTTCTCCCCACTGTATATAGGGACTGGCCAATAGCATAGCTGTACATAAAATATTGGGGCAATCCACACAACATAATTGAAGACATATCACAGTTCAAAAGAGAACAAATAGTTGGTGCGTGTTTTGCGTGCCCAGAGGGAAGCACGGGGCTCAATCTGTGATGGTTTGGTCTGCAATATCATGCCATTCTCTACTGTGCTTGATGGGCGTGACACTTCCCAAACCTACTGGTTCAAACATTTTACCTTGAAGGGGGTGCTGTGTATCTGCATGATTATGCATCCATACACAGCAAGACTTGTGAGTGTTTTGATGAACATGAAAGTGAAGTTGAACGTCTTCCATGGCTTGCACAGTCACCAGATCTAGATATTTTTGAGCCATTTTGGAGGAGCAAGTCAAAAAACCTTTTCCTCCACCAGAATCACATAGTGACTTGGCCACTGTTCTGGAAGAAGAATGGCTCAAAATCTCTCTGGCCACTGTAAAGTACTTGTATCTGTCATTCCTAAGATGAATTGATGCTGGATTGGCTGCAAAAGAAAGGCCCTACGGTATACTAATAAATTATTGTGGTCTAAAACTGGGTGTTTCAATTTCTTTATCCAACACCTGCATAAGCAGTATGGTAAAAGATATGTTAGAGACATATCGACAATAAATCAAACACTGCATGCCCAAGATATACACAATATAATTTATATATAACATTAAATAACAGATGAATAATATGTGAGGATTGTGTGACATTTAGGCAATAGCATAATATGCAAACAGAATTACCAAGGTAAACATTTAGATGGAAAGCCTCTATAGCAATCCTTAAATTCTCTCATTAATGTACTGTACAATAAATTATACAACTGTTGCAAATTACGCAAATCAGTTGCACGCACACATAATCCACAAATGCCTTAAATAGTGGCACTTTTGTCTAATTTAACTGTCACTGACTGTAAACAAGAACATCTATGCATCCTCTCTCAATAACCTCTTGTTTTTCAACTGCCTATAAGTTTTTGGAACAGTCCAAACCATAAACCAGGGGGTGGCCATTTTAACATCCTTCGGCTGTGGGCCTCTCTGGCAACTCCTGCCATTATCTCTTCCGTGGCTCCTCCCTTGTCCTTGGAGGTTCCTTCTGCCATCCCCTGTGTCCTCTTTCTACGTCTAATAATCAGAAGCGTATCTCCATCCATCACTCTGACCCTGGATGTAGGCACAGGAGGCCCTAGATCATGACAAGGCATCTGCAGGTCTCAAGCAGAATGCCAGTTGTCATCAGTACCAATACAAGACCTGCACACAGATATCTTTGCACACATGCAAAGATACACAAGATTCACAGCTTCTTCAAAGATGAGGTTGGTCCAGGCTCCAACTATAAACAGGAAAGTGTCTCAAAACACACTGATAACATGTTCTAGTTCTAGTGAGATGTACAGACAATATTCTTCATTATTCTCTAGTGTTTGAAGATGAAAAATGAAAACAAATGCTTTTACATAAGCTGAAGTAGTCATTCAAATAATGTAATATTTAAAAGGATAAATGCTCATTAATAAATTCATTACAAATCACTCAAAATATTTATTTTGAAGTGGCAGTAACCCTTCAGTAGCATCTTTGCTTAGGAAAAAAGTATTTCATGCTTAACTCTCTTGAAAAAAAATGTACTACATTTTTACTGTTACAGCTGCCAAGGTTAACTGATGGTGAAAAGTGCTGCTTATATCATTAACTACCTGCCAAGAATATTATCAGACCATGCCCCTGTTCTCATGTCAAGACAGAAATCTTTTGCTTTGTCAAATTGTGAATTATGGCAGTTCAGCAACTACTTACCAAATAACTTTGATATTCTGTGATATTATGGACTCAGCCTCTCCTAGAGGAGTTTAGGAATCCATGAAAGTATTTTTACAAGGCCAAATTACTAGTTTCTCCTCCAGTAAGAGAAAACGGTACCAATCACCACAATTTCAATCACTTGAAGAAATTATCATAATGGAACGAGAACACTTAAACTAACACTAAAAATTTTCAGCTGTTTCAACAATTACATTATACAAAAAAAAAAATGGAATATAATATTTTAACTGCTAAAGAAGCAGAAAATGCTTTTCTTCGGCCAAGGCAGAGGTATTATGAACATGGGGATAATATTGGAAAAGTACTAGCTTAGAGAAAATGAAATCAACAAAACCATAACAGTACAATCATCAGATAATAAAACTTTCAAACACCCTAAATTAATTAACCAGTAGTTTTTAGACTTTTATAAACTATTGTACGAATCCCAAGGAAATTCATACTTTAAGTAAATTGAATATTCCAACAAACACCAGAAACACCAAAAGCACCTGGGTGGTGGTGTTTTTTGATAGAAATTTATATATTTTTAATTAAAAAAAATTTAATTAGTTGATCTGCTGTTCTCTATGCATATTGAGGCAATTCACACAAAAGACTTACTAGAAACTCTTATCAAGCTTTGATAACTGTTCTGTTGAAACCCCGTAAAGATCCTACAGACCAATCTTATTGCTTAATTGCAATTATAAAAAATATAACTAAGCTGATAGCATTACATCTAGAGCGAGTATTATCAAATCTATTCCCTATGGATCAGACAAGATTTATTAAGAATAGGTCCTCTTTTCACAATATAGAGGTTCTTGAATATAGTATCTGTGAAACTTCTCAGTGATTCAGGTAGTGCAGTAGTCAGCCCTTCCTTGAAAATCAAGGAGAGAGTAGACAAGATAGAACGTTTGAATGTTGACGTCCAGGGGAGGTGTGAGTGCTGGGTCCTCTCGGGTCCCCAGACCCAACAGGTTTCAGCAGAGACACAAGGAATGTAGGATAAATATGGCAATTAGTGGGCAATAAAAGTTTATAGTTAATTTGTTAAACAGAATAAGAATTTAAAGGGGCGAACATATCTGGGGTTGAGTTTCTTGCAAGCGAGACCAAGACAGAGGTCATTAATATAGAGCCATTCCCTCTGGCCTTGCTGGAGGATGGGGAAGGGTTGATGAGGTGATCTGCATGTAATTTTTGGTGGCCAATGGCTCTCTGCAGGTAGACATGAGCCACTAACTAGACTTGATTGCTTTGTCGCATCCAGTGGTCGACCGCAGGTAGTTTAGATTGATCACCCAACCAGGGGAAGAGAGTAAGTTTAAACTACAAACTGCAGCAGGAGCAGGTTCTTCCATTTGAACCTGCTGGATTTACCTCGTTGAAAAGCAATATTCTAGAAATATCATTTACACTGTGAACTCTGAATTACAACTGTTTCAGTCACATTTATCACTTTCAGTCACATTTCAGTAGACAAATAATGTCTGCCAATTCATTGTTTGTTGATTTCTGGGAGTGAGCTGCCTGAGGTGGATCTTCTGTCACGGGCACGGTTTCTTCAATGTCTGCATTTTCGCAGAATGTGCTTCTTGGAACAAAGATTTGAATGGAATCTGGAATCTGACTTGGATAGAACTGTATCAATTATCGTTTCAACAAATGATTCGGTCACCACACAATCAACATGTACAGGTGTCAGGAAACTGTCTGTCTGTTTACATCATTACAATAATTTCCTCTTGCCACAGTAAAACAAGGCTTTTTATTCTTTTAAATAATGTGCATATGATGTGTAGTTTGAAAAGCCTGTATTTTATGTTGGTGCATGATGTTGGTTCTTCTGCTTGTAGAGTAGAAAAACTCTCAACCCCCCAGTTTGAAAACAACTCATTTATAACAAAAGAGGTGTAGCTGGGTGTAAATGCAATAATAAAAGTAATTTTATATGGAGGTCTTTGTTATGAGGACAAAAAGGGGGAAGCATATTTTCGATTTTATGAATGCTTATGAAATATATTCATCTATTCGTGCCTTGTGGCAGCACCAGTACAAATATGAAAATGCTCAAACACATTCATAGTTCATTTAGTGGTATACTAATGTTTACTACAAACGCAGTAATTACTCTCTCAATTAGAGCTTTCTCTGCCATACCGAGAAACTCTCTTCCCCTACTGAGACCCTCCAGTTATTTTGCTCTCGGTCTCTGTGATGTAGTCCTCACTCTCTGTTAGAGTTCAGATAACTGGGAGGCCTCAAAGTCTCTTTCAGAATGATGAAACTATTACCATTCTTGTGACTTTATCTGACATGCACACTTAGATAATCTGTTTTCATTTTCAATTCTCATTTTTCTTTCTTCCACTGTGCGTCCCTCAACTCCAGCCATCACTTATCTTAAGCCCAGGACACACCAAGCCGACGTCAAAGAACTAGCGTCGACGAAAGCCGATTGTGTTGTCGCCTCTAGTCAGATGCGTCTCGGCTAAAAAGCTGGACTTGAACACACCAAAAGAAACATCAGCTTGGTGTGTTCTGGCCTTTATACTTTATATGCTATTTAAAAGCATTTAAAGACATTTTCTAATAGCCATTTCTGAGAACCTTAAAAATGATTTTACTGATTAGAATGTCAATTGGACAAAGCAGGTTCTTACTATTACACTACTGTTGCTGGAGGCAAGAGTTTTGACACAACAAAAGACAATAGAATCCATTATAATCAGCAACCCAGTCTACACTGAATGCATTGTGATGCAACATGACACATCCCACTGAGTAAACTGATGCTCTGTTATATTTTTAACGTATTCCAAGCGCTCGTGTTATTTCTGAGACAAAGGACAAATGGATTTGCTACAGTTTCTATGTCATGTCCAGTGTACCACACTCAACATGTAATTTACTGACCTTAACAAAACACTATAACACTTAATAAACCATCAGTTAAGAAACAAATATGAAAGACGTGCATGGCTTACAGCAAAGTATTCTCACTATATTTAGCACAGGCTACTACTAAAATAATAAGTTCACATTCTCATTAAAGTGTTAATTTAAAACAATTTGAGTTGTATCCTTCCGCTTGAAGATCTATCACTGATGTATAAAATAAACTGAAGGCGAGTTGTAGTTTGAACCCAAGTGCAGTTTTATTAATCCAACATAAATCCCACATACAACAAAGTCTTCACATGACTTGGCATATCATAGCATGGCATGAACAATGGCATGAACAATGGCATGAACAATGGCATGAACAATGGCATGAACAATGGCATGAACAATGGCATGAACAATGGCATGAACAATGGCATGAACAATGGCATGAACAATGGCATGAACAATGGCATGAACAATGGCATGAACAATGGCATGAACAATGGCATGAACAATGGCATGAAGAAAACAACACTCACCCACGTTGTTGCAGGGACAATAATCCACAATCATTGACCATGAACAAGGCAAACATGAGGGCTTAAATACACTGGCTAATTATAAACAATGAACACTTGTGAACAATGATTACACCCGTGAACCAATCAAAACAAGACATGAAACAGGGGAGTCACATGACATAGGAGCACACGGCAGGATCACATGAAAAACTGGGGAAGCGCATGACATGAAATGACAGAAGGAAGCACATGGTAAAACAAATATGAAACATGACAATGAAAATAAAAGACATGAAACATGAACATGAACATAAAACCAAAACTAAACATTACAATTATGTAATTTATTACTCACCCTCATGTCGTTCTACACCCGTAAGACCTTCGTTCATCTTCGGAACACAAATTAAGATATTTTTGATAAAATCCGATGGCTCAGTGAGGCCTGCATCGCCAGCAAGAAAACTCCATTTTTCAATGCTCAGAAAGCTACTAAAAATATATTTAAAACAGTTAATGTGACTACAATGGTTCAACTTTTATTGACGGTATAATGACAGACGTTAAAGGACTTGGTGATCGAATGGTCCATTGACTGGTTTGAAGTCTGATGACACAATACTGTACAACCTCTGCTGCACACAGGTGTGCTGCGTCGTGCACAGACAGACATGGTCTTCCTATATTATAAAAAATAAGATATGTACGTTTTATTTTTAAAACGTTTTGTCAGTGACGCACAGACAAATATTTAGGCCTACACTGCAAAACTCTGTTTCCATTAAAAATATATAAACATTCTAAAATATGTTTAGCTTATAGGCAAAAAATTGCATAAATTTGATTTGTTTATAGAAATTAAAAATACCATTTGGCCAGTGGAAAAGAATGAGTATAACTCTTCTCTGAGAAACTTTTTCTGAAATGTATTTTATACAATTTTGATTTATTTATTTTAAACAAGGCAAGGATATTAAATTATTTTTAGCAATGTAATGTGGTGGCACATAGTCTGTATCTCATATTTTTCCTTATGTTTTGTACCTTTAACCCGGATGATACGCAAAATCTAGCTTTTGTGTGTACGCACACTTTTTGGATGAAATCTACGGAAAGTTTTATGTATAAGACCCCAGATGTTCTTTATTACTTTTTAATGTAATTTTTATAGTGGGGTGAAAGAGGTGCCCTTTTTTTCTACTTGACCACCAGCCACCCAAAACATCTGTATATGGACCTGGTAAGAGTCCAGAACACCAGGCATGTGTTATAGTCAGTTGATAGTGTTTCAGGACATTCCCCTGATGTAACATTAGAAATAATAACAGACATAAAGTACATTTTAAAAAACACTAAACTATTGGAAATTAATGGAATCACCATGGTAATGTGGTAATGCATACATGCGTATGTTAGGTAAGTGCATTTGGGTTTATTTAGAAAAAATGTCACAATTTTGTCCTTAATGATTTCTTACACCAATATTTAAGCAATATGCTTAGAAAGCACCTGCACCATGGTTAATTGCTAAACATATGCACTCAATCCACCTGCACTCAGTCCTAGATAATTGTACTGCACATACTGCAGACCACTGCCTTTTTGTCAAGACCTCCATCAGTAGATTGAGTTTTTGGAAGCAACCTTTTTCAGTACGAGTGTCTAAACCTGTTAGCTCTGACTTCACCACTATGTCTGAGTTAGTGGAGCAGTATATATGCAGTTAAAGAGAGGCCAGTTGCTTATTTCTTGCCTGGAAATCCCATCCAACACTGCTGTCTAAGCTGTGTAGGAAAAAGTCTGAATCTAATGGCCACTAGTCTGGCAGGTGTTGCAAACAAGGGAAGGCTACCCCATAGAGAATTGTGTCGAACCTCTGAAGCATACTGGACTTTCTCTTTGCTGCCTTAAGGAGTCTGTTCTGTTAATTTCACAGCACTTGGCATCTACGACACCAGCAGTCCATTTGTACATGCTTTATGACAAACTACTCTCTTATGCATTGCGCTCCAAGGCCTCCAAGTCATGCCTCAATCTGCACGTCAACAATGTTGCTCTTTCGGCAGGCCATGCCCAGACAGGATTTCCCTGCTGCTCAGCCACACCAGGGTTCCACACAGAAAGGTCTGCTTCAAAAAGAGGTAAGACTATTTATACCCCTCCTAACTGTCAGGTGAACTTGACATCTCAAGTGGGCTTGAGCGGTCATTCTATTGAAGTCAGCTCCTTTTTGTAGAAAGGAGCCATAGAATGAGTGTCTCCTTTCCAGATGGAATTCAGCTTTCACAGTCAATATTTTCTAGCACAGAAAAATGATAGCAGACTTTGTACAATTCTCTACTTGGATCAGTTGAACTTCACTTATAGAAAGTGCAGGTTCAGGATGCTGACACATTTTTGCGTTGAATTACTATGATGATTTTAGTGCTATCTGGGGTTTTAGTGTCTTTTCATCAAGATATTATTCTTGATCATTTTCAATGGCTAACCCTGAAATTGAATCCCCAAAGAGTGTACTGTTACTGATGCACAATCCAAGCAAAACTGTCTTCTGCTCATGATCATTCATTTTGCACCAGTCTAAGTCAGTTCAGAGTAGGTAGAAACATTTATTCATTACTGTTCTGCAGACTTTTGAATCTCATGGCTGTGGCTTCACTAGTGATTCCACTAGGCCTGCTTCACATGAGACCATTCCTGTGATGGTCAACATGGTTCAAATTCAACCCTGTTAGTATCTTTAAGAAGAAGGGTGACATGAAGATGCTCTTGTACTGTCATTCCCTGTAAACATCCTCAGTTTCTGATCTTATTCTCTATAAACATCTGTTACCCCAGACTGAAAAGCTGGGAGTGGTCTGTGATGGTTGTCCAGCCTATGGAGTTTGGGAGAGAAATCTTCTCACATGGCATATAAATTGCCTGGAATAATGATGGTCATTCTGCCTTTGCACCATCTCCACCATTCAAACCTGGCATGTCATTGCCAGAACGGACAACAAATGGTTGTGACAAATGTTCCCACTAGGCCATATAATTTCTTTCATTTCTTATCACTGGTATGCAGATGACACCCAGATCTACAATTAAACAAGGATAAAGTATCAAAGGTGAATGCATACCTTAAATGAAGCGAGTCTAAAACCAAATATTGATGTCATTCTGAAATCTGATTTTAGCGAGAAGAGACAAAGCAATAACCAAATCACCCTACTAGCATCTACAAAACAGCACGAATCAGAGCGTTTGTGTTTAAGAAAGACCTAGAGAAGCTTATTCATGCCTTTATTACCAGCATGGTTGATTACAGCAATGGACTTCTCACTCAAAAGACCATTAGACAATTGTAGCTCATACAAAATGCTGCTGCCAGGTTCCTGACCAAAACCAAGAAAACTGAGAATATCACACAAGTCCTTAGGTCATTACTAGGGATTTGCCGAAAGCCTAAATCCGAATTCGGAAAGGCATGGAAAATAAATGATGCATTCTATGAAGCCCCTAAAAGGACATGTTTAGGCTTTTTGCGGTAGTCGGTTACATTACAACACATCAGATTTCATTTATCATGTGAAGATGGTGAAGAGAGATAGCTGACAGGACTATGTCAGTGCATTTGGTGCGCAACAGATCCATTGACAAATATATTGTAAAATGTGTAGTCACTACCGCCAGTCCCTACACACAGAATATGCATGATCACGAATTGAAAAGTGAAATTTAAAAAATTAGCGTTTATTCAAAAGCGATTTGAATATCCCGCCTATTGATATCGGCTCCTCTGTGCCCGCAAATTATATACATTATATATAATTACACAACTATATTCCATCACCATATCCCTTTAGGGGCTACTTTGAAGTTTTCAGCTTTGGGCACATCCCTAGTCATTACACTGGCTTTCAGTTTCATTTTGAATAAACTTCAAAGTACTTTTAATTATACATAAATACTATAATGACATAGGACGAAAAGACCTAGCAGATATGCTAGTAGAATATAAACCAAATAAAGCTCTCAGATCACTAAGATTAAGCCTGTTAAAACAAGTCAGGTTTAATAAAAGCGTAGAGATTTACAGCAAGTTCCTGGATCTTTGTTGATCCTGGAACAACGTTCCAATCAGAATTGAGGGACAAGTTTACAGTTTATGTCAAGTTTAGACTTACAACCAGGGTTAGGTGCTTCTAAATCAGGGTTTTCTTAAATTGCTGGTGTCTTTTCTATTTGCACGTGTTTTCTTCAGCTGCAGCATGCTCAGCGGTGTGCTATTTGCAGCACGCTTCTGTATTTGTTTGTGTTGTGAGTATTTGCTGTGCATTTATATAATTGGTTGCTTTGTGAGCATTTGCTGCTCATCAATGATGTTTTCTTAATTTACTTTGTGTTGTTTTTTTTCCCATTTGCATGTGTTTTCTACATTTTACATGTTTTCTAGCAGATGCAAAGCTTTGCCCTTTTTTTACACCATAGCAACTATATAAAACTTATAATTGGAACTGTTAATAGAAACCGCAACTACAAATAATAAGACATACTTACAAGTTGTGATCCATAAACAACAGATTGTTCAAACAAAATGGGAATAGCTCTATCTTGTGCCTAGCCAGCATTGTACTCTCTTGGGTTCTGGAAGCTGTCTTCCATAGGGTTAGGGTTAGAGCTAAATTGTTAGAGCTAGAGCTAGGGTTAGTGCTAAAGCCATGGCTAATGACCCCCCTAACCAACCCGAGGATCGAGCTGGAACAGGCCTACAACCGTGCCCATGCACACTCAAAGGGCACAGTTGAGTGTGCAATAGGTCTGCTGAAAGGATGATGGCTGTGTCTGTCAAGCACAGAGGGGGACACTGCAGTGTCAACCAGAAAAAGCATGCAAAATCATGGCTTGCAGCATGCTACACAACTTGGCCATCAGACAGGGCATCCCTCTGCAAGAACCCCCCAAACCAGACGGCCCTATGCCCGATGCAGTGCCCCTGCCAAATCCTACTGCTGGTGCCATTCAGACAAGACAGAGGATCATACAGACATTTTAGGTAAGTCTGGCCATTGGCCGAGCTCAGGAACATTACAGAGATTTATTTCATTTTGTGTTTTGCATCTTGGTGGGAACAAATAACTGAAATCACATTAATCAGTGGTTTATGGTTTACTAGCAATTGTATTTGCGCAAGAGGCTGTAGTGTTTGAGAGTCTCGTTGATTTGAATTTATACATTCGTTATGTTGCTTTAGGTCATTAATGGTGTTTGTGTTTCCTCTTGATTTTGTTGCACCGCCTCGCTCAGGACTCTTGGCGCACAGCGGATGGAAGGAGCAATGGATGGGCCGGGCTATTAAGGACACACATGTTCACATTAATTTACTTGAGTTTATCCTGCAAATGATTTCATTAAAACTTTTTAAGAATTGAAATAAAATGTTTGCAAACACAGTAGGCTTGTTGTGTTGCGAGAGTGCAGTGCCACCGTCCTTAATTATTCCGGACAGAGCTGTGTCGCCGATGATGCAGGCTTTGCGGATATCCAAGGAAGAAAGTTCCGTTGTTCTCTGTCTTACTCCAGTTGCGGACATTTCTCGTCTGTGTGCTGTGATGCATTTTTTAGCCAAAATTATCGTGGAGAGGAAAAACACAACCACGTGATTTTTAAAGGGACGTGTTGTCACCATATATGGTTCACTGGAGGCGTTTTCGAATGCTACGAACATGGCACTTACGTACATGTGGGATTTATCAACAATGATTGCTTACTCATGTGCGTAAGAACTGTGTGCGCACGTTTGATAAATACAGATTTTGTTGTACGTAGAACAAAATGTAGAACCTTTTCTATGCACTGTTGATTAATGAGGCCCCTGGTGTCTTCTACAGTGGTCATAGCATAACATTTGAATAAAACGTAATTCTTATGCATTAAACAATGTACTGACATGAGAAAATGCTACATTCACAAAACCCTTTTCCCCCCTGGTAGTCAGGAGGTTAAACCAGGATTTTTGAATTATGCTCCTGGAGGTCCATTGTCTTGCAGAGATTTGTTTCAACCATGATCAATTCTATGTAATCCTGTAGAGCTAGATTCACTTGTTCAGGTGTGTTTGATTAGGGTTTGTGAAAAATATTGATTTCTTTATTGAGCAAAACAGAATTACATGTTTGGTTCAAAAGAAAAAAATAAGACCACAACAGAATATCCCGTCAACAAGTCCTCAGGCAAGTCTCTAGCAAGTCATCAGATAAATCCCACAGCAAGTAATTTAGGAAGTCATCAGGCAAGACCCACAGCAACAAAGCTCCCTTTTATACTGTTGGTCAGTAATGGAATAAGCTAAAAGTTTGACCAATGTAATAGAATGGAAAAATTTTATTGATATACAGTGAATATGGTTAAAAGTTGACTAATGGGGGTAGACCATGTGGAAACAAGTTGCAGCACACTTGACCCATGATTTTTGCTCCACACATGCAAAGTAGTGTCCTCTTCAATTGGGAAAAAAATGAAGGACGTATGGCTCTATAATCTGAAGATATCGAAGAATATTTTTAGGGTTAAGATTTTCACTTCATCTCCTCTCTTTAATATTGAAATGCTTCTTTGTCCTTTTATGACCATAACTGAACTTTGATGTTAATGATCTTTAGTCTGTCCTGAAAAAATTGCCATATTTCATAACATGTTGACCATACAATTTAGAGAAATGTGGTCAGCGGGCTATGGATGAAACGCACTGTATCAACGGTACCTGCTATAGAACCCCATTGTCATGGATGCTGTTAAGGCCTAGACATTGAACAACATCTACAGTGAGTAACTGAATAAGAGTAAGTTTTATTTTTAAGTTTTTAAGATTAATGAGAATATGAATGAGTGAGTTACTCACTTAGGCTGTGTTCACACTGTGAGCCTTAAAGCTCAATTCTTTTTGTGTAGCTGTTCACATTGTTGTTTTAAATGTGGCCAATATCAGATTCCAGTGTGAACAGATCATGGTCCTGGACTGACCCGTATGCGCAAAAGAGCCATAAAAAGACGTCACACAGCATGCGTTTTCACGCCAATGGATCATTTGTTTTGTTCCGAAACAGGTACAAAATTTGTTACAATGTTGCATTTTCTTCTTGGTTCGGTTCACTTTCGCAAGGCAACATTTCAAAGCATACGAAAATGTGTTTATGCAAGTCACATGCAAGTACGACTGTCCTCTTATTGATCAGAGCTTTCTCAGCATCATCCATCAAAATGATTGATAAGTTAGCACCATGAGCTTATTGTGGCTTTATTTGTAACTGTCGAGACACACGCAAACACCTTATGAATGTAGCCGTCATTCCCACTGTTAAATTATGCACTACATTCATATTAATACTGCGACAAATTCCAATCTGCTCTCTCTGGATCTGCTAACTCTGTTTAATAGGCTAACTGTGTCAAGATCATTTATGAATGTTATAATTTAATAGAGCAGGAATAAAGGCCTCGTCGGGACAGCATTTTTGCACTGAGAAGCACAATTGACCCTTTGCAAAGACCCGTCCCCTTTAGTTACTGTTGCTATGTCCAACAAGCCATGCACTCTCACGCCACACATCATGTTCTCACTCATTGATTTTGTTCTCTAAAAGACATGAGTACACACAATATTTCAAATTCAAGTTCACCAACATTAATGTACTAACTCCCCTGACTACTTTGTCGGACAAAATGGCAGATTCGGGGTTATGATGGGTTAGATCACCTGTCAATCAAACTGGTGGCGAAGGGTCAATTACACAACATTTTAGGCCATCTTTGCTTTTCAACTATGGTAACTAATGCGAATCCGACACTACTGCTTTTTATAGAACACATTTCCCGTTATGAGCTATGATATCATTTGGTTCGATGGTCTGTTGAGTTGGATTGCTTTCACATCTCAAGTGAACCGCTCCAGAGTTCGTTTGAAAGCGTACCGAGTCACTTTTAGTGCCCACCTGAGTGAGATTGGGTTGTGTCTAGAAGGGATACAGCTGCGGCCGGAAGTAAGGCAAAACCCCAGGATAAATAACAGTAAATTAAATGTGCTACTTATAAAATTGTGTTTTATTACCATCTACACCTACCCCAATCCTAAACCTACCCTTACAATACTGCAAATACAGTTATTAAATTAAATTAAATGATGCAATTTTGATGTGCGCATGCCCCGTGGCTGTAGCTTTATACTTTCTAGTCTTTACCGTGCGATTGCTGCAGTCACACCTGCCAAAACGAACTGCACCAAGGGGAATAACGAACTCTAGAGTGATTCAACCGAACAAAATGAGGCAGGTGTACAAGCACCCTTAAAGTAAGCAATTATGTGCTTATTTATAGTGATCTGTCATGGAGGCTAGTGAATTTATGCATAGGCAATATAAAAAATAAAGATGAGGACGCAAAAAAACCAGCAGAGTTTTAAAACATTTATGTCTGTCACTGTAACCTTTCGCAACTGTCTTAATAACTTCGGGTATGTAAAATCTTTGAAGTGACTCTCATGAGAACAGAATGTTGATCTAGAGTGACGTAGAAGTTGAATTCCTATTTGAAAGTTTAGACTGAGGTTGCATTGCAAAATAATCTGACCTATATCGGATTTAGAACCATCAGATTCCATTGGGTTTGTGCTGTTCACAGTATCATGAGAAAAACTGATCTGAGTCACATATGAGCAAAATGGGTCACATTTACCTGCAGTCTGAACGTAGCCTTTCTGACCGACTAAATACTATTTGTTTTGTTTTTACAGCTCTACAATGAGCTGATTTTTAATTATTCAATATTAATATGAATATAAATTATTAATATTAATAATTGAAATCTGTTCTTCCACATTTTTAAATGAACTGTGGACTATAAGTCTTAGATGTTCTGCTATTGAATATTAAATTAACAGTTGTATATAATATTTTAAGACATTTTAACATTCGAAATTAATTGGTTAGGTCAATTTAGATTATTTTCAAGAAAATTTAGAGAATTTTTAGACTGTACCTGACATGGGTACAATTGGAACAACAGTTCTTCTTTATGAACTGACTGTGGAAAATATAAACTATTAATAGGTATTTAATTTCTTTAGTAGACATATATCAAATATTACATGTTATTAATTACTAGTTTTTGTGTGGTAATGTAAAAAGCAAAAAGTGTTCCAACTGTACATGGTCCACCCTACTGAACTAGGATATTTACCAATATTGACATCTAAATAACAATTAAATAGTAACAGATCACAAATAAAACTCGTCTTTTTCACAATTAGAGCTAAACTCTGCATGACATTGAACCTCCAGGAGCAAAATTGAAAAACACCACCTTAAACCATTAAATCATGCATTCCTTTTTCCATGATTGAATATATTACTTGTACATATATTAAAAAGGCGATTAATCAAAAGAAAAAAAAAATACAAACTATTTTATGAAATACATTATAAAGTGGAATATTGATTATTATGGAATTAATATCAAAAGCAATAAACACTCATGATTCAGTTTATCATCTTTTTAATGGTAAAACACAGTAAACACAGTACATTCAGCCATGATTAACAAACAAAAAGCATGATAAACAAACCACTCCTGATCATGAAGACGCATGAATATCTCTAGAGACACAGTATAGCTGAAGCGATTGCCACAGTCAAAGCCTTGGGAGAATTACATGCTTCTCTTCTGACAGACACCAGCTGAGAGCCGACATTACTTATCACATTCCCCAGAGCGTATACCCACAGCATGGAAAGCAGAGAAAACACAATTTTTCCCTGATGCCAATCCACATCATTAAGTGGCTGGTGGCACAGGACAGGCCCGTTGTGAGGATCAGTAACTGTTATAAGAACTGATTAAAATCACCCTTGGCCTTTTGATAGTCCCTGTAGTCCCAGCCATCTTGTGTGTCAGAGGAAATATCCCACATCTGGTGTAGGTTCACTCACTTCCTCTCATCCACTTCTAGTTACAGGAGAGAGAATTTACGTTTATTTATATATATATATATATATATATATATATATATATATATAATTTTTTTTTCTACCAGGTGAAAAGCCTGATTGCATAGAATTTAAATAAACATAAAAGCATAACGGATTCATAAATTCATGACAGAATGTTCCATTATTACAACTCCAACATCGTTGATTGTCAACAGCAGTTGCGGCTTCATTCACCTGAGAGAGTTGAAGAAAAGCTCAAACCCAAGAAACAGACCTGTGAGTATAGCCAGTAGCTCAGCTGATTTATGGATCCACCAAGGTGGGTGTAAAAATTAGCTGTGGAAATTGATTTTCAAGCTGATTTTCCCTATGAACCTAAAAATCAAGCCTAATTCTTGTTTACTGGAAAAAGAAGGTGCTGTTTTCTAGCCCCATACTAGTGTTAATTCAGATAGGGCTGGCATAGAACTCATAAATAAGTGAAACGTGAAGGCCAAGTATGGTAACACATACTCAGAATTTGTCCTCTGCACACATATTAGTAGTAGTGAGTAGTGAACACACACACTGCAAACTGTGGACACACACACCTGGAGCAGTGGGCAGTGTGTTAGGGGTTCCAGGGAGCGATTGGGTGTTAGGTGCTTTGCTCAAAGACATGCCAGTAATTTTCTTTCTGGTATTGAGAATCAAACCCGCTACTTTTGGATTTCCAGTTTGACTCCAACCATTAGGCCACATCTGCCCCCTGTCTGACTGGACATATAGAATCCATATTATTGTGTCTTCTAGCAATATATGCAATTTCTTAGACCTGATCTGAATGAACAACCAATCATTAACTTAACCCTAAATTGATTTTCAATGAGGCTATGAAACTTAACATTAATGCACCAGTTCAGCTAGAATCTGGAGGTATTGCATGTGTTTCTTGAGTAATGTCCTTTGAATGGGGATTTCATTCTGTTGCATCATTCTCTGAAAGGTGTTTCCCAGGTTTGTTGATTTACGGGAAGTTTGGTTGCGTCTTATATGTGGATTCAAGTTTGAGGTGGGAAAAGATTAGAGCTCATCAGATACTGGTGGCTTTTCGGCAAAACTAAACTTAGAAAATGAGACTCTCAATTGAAAAGAGAAGAAACTAAAGTAAAAGAAAGAAAAGAAAAATAATGAGTCTAGACCAGTTAAACGGCTTGTTTCTTCGTGACTGGACTAGAACTATGATTTGTTTATATCAAGAGTTTTTAACCCTTTCACTTGTGAGTTTAAAATATTCTAACTGACCCCCCCCCAAGAGTGAGTTTTTTTTAAGGCAACCGTTATTTTAGAACGTTTCCCCTTAGTGTTTCAATAGCTTGTCACGTGACACACCGGAGCCACAATAACACTGTATGACAGATGGATCGCTTTTATTCAGCTTTTCCTTTTTTATTCAAAATATTCACAAACTTGCTTACCATGTCATGAAGTATCTGATTCTCAAATATGTGTGAGTGTGTTAGCTATGTTAGTTTATGCTGCAGTTCAGAGTCCTGTCAGTGGGATTTACAGCATGTGAATCCATCAGTTCCTCTGAAATACATGTAACTAAGTGGCTGGAAGAAGTAAACTTTACTTCTAAAGTTACTTAGGCCCACTATGTGTGTCTGATGATATGAATAAAAAGCTTAAAATCCTGCTGGTTGACCAACCCCTAAAGAAGTTCTTACCAATTAGACGTCTTCAGTTCAGGGTGTATGTTTTCCTCCCTTCACATTACTCATTGTGTTGTCTTCTCAGTCACATGATTCCTAATTTGCATACATCCTGCTGTTGCAGTTCAGACTCATTTGTTTTGGGTTGACTGTCTAAAGTTGACAATATTTCTTAGTTCAATGCTTCTCAAACCTGTCTTGGGATCACACCACTACTGCACATTTTGGATGTCTCATCTAACATACCTGATTCAACTCATCAGCTCATTAGTAGAGACTACAAAACCCCAAATGGATGTGTCTGATAAGAGAGACATTCAAAATGTACAGTGGTGGGGAGTCTCCAAGACAGATTTGAGAAGAACTGTCCTAGTTTATATAATTCTCTATGGAGGAGTAACTATAGCTAGCTCAGACTTGCCACATTGACAGATCACTTATTTTATGGTCCTGGAGTGTTGATGAAGGACTCTTGTAGAAATCTGCTTCTTGCACAGTTCTGATTAAGCCACCACTGCCTGATTTGCTGTAAGGTCCTGCAATATGTAGTTTGCAATAAACACTTTAAAGAATCGATACAACTACAGCAACAGAAGACTATTATTTCGTTGCACAGAACTGAGGGAGAACGGACGATAGCATGGGGTGAGATCTTTAGTTGACCAATCAATGGAAAACTGTTTCATGTCCGCCCACATGTGGAAATTGATTTTCAAGCTGTTTTTCACATTTCTGCCTATGAACCTAAAGGCAAAAAATGAAACAAAAGTTGAAAAAGCTGAAAAAGTTTCAAAGCTTCAAAGCATGTTTAAGTTGACAATCAAACAAATCCAAGTTCAGCGGTCTAACCATGTCTAAGTTTTTCTTTCAGTCCAGAGTTTATGCTGAACTCTGAAACCTGTGAACCTGACTGCGTGACATCTACAGTTAACAGCTCACCTAAACATAGAGAAAGTCCGTTTGATTCACTTTTCATGAGAGAGGCTACACCAGGGGCCAGTTCTCCTCTGGATATACAGCACAGTTAAATCACAAGTCAATAATTAATACCTAGAATAGAATACCTAGAATATCAAAAACAACCGCAGACAGTAGATCCTTTTTCTATTTGGCACCTAAACTCTGGAACAATCTTCCTAGCATTGTTCGGGAAGCAGACACACTCGGTCTGTTTAAATCTAGACTAAAAACGTATCTATTTAACCTGGCATACACATGACACATTATCGATTTATATCTTCATATCCATTAAAGGATTGTTAGGCTGCATAGATCAGGTCAGCCAGACCCGGGAACACTTCCTATAACACCAGATGAATTCATTACATCAGAAGAAGAATGGCGTCTACGCTAATTTTAGTCTCTCTGCTTATCCCAAGGTTTACCATTTATCGTGATTGGCTGGATACTGCCTGTGTGCGGCAGCAGTGTGGCCCTGGGGTGCCGGTGGAGACTGTGTCAACTAGCTATCCCCAGCAAACCGTCCTATACCGGCATAATGAAAAAATCTTAAACTAGATGGAACTGGATTAAAATTTTTTGACTGTTGCAATCCCAAATCGGACTTATGACCTGTAACTCTGCCTGAGTATCGGACAAGTGTTCACTGTTGGCCAGAGGAGAACTGGCCCCCTGACTAAGCCTGGTTTTTCCCAAGGTTTTTTTCTCCATTTGTTGGAGTTTTGGTTCCTTGCCGCTGTTGCCTTTGGCTTGCTTAAGTTGGGGACACTTGCTTGATATTCAGCAGTGTTTTTGGTATGCCTGCATTGGCGCCGTTGTATGCGAACTGAGCTGAGCCGGACGATTACATCACTGTTTTCTCCAGTGCTGATATACATAAATTAACTAGACTAATAACTATTGATCTTTTCGATGCGATGAATCAATACAAATATATAGAATAAGCTGGACAATGACACCATTTTCTTTAGGGGCTACTGTGCAGCCAAAAATTATTTACCAATTATTAATGTAAAGCTCCTTTGCCACAATTTGCATTGTAAAAAGCACTATATAAGTAAAGGTGACTTGACTTGACACTGAACTTGTCCACAATTTGACACGTTATAACCACAAACAAAAATTAATTTTATTGGGATTTTTATGTGATAGACCAACACAGAGTGGCACATAATTGTGAAGTGGAAGGAAGTCTCAAGTCTTTTGCAGATTCTAATAGATTTCCATCAAAGATTGCCCTGTAATTGGCTCCATCTATCTTCCCATCAACTCCAACCAGCTTCCTTGTCCCTGCTGAGGAAAAGCATCCCCACAACATGATGCTATTGATTCCACTGGATTTTAGTTAAGAGTATCAGAGTAAAGGTTAAGGATAGGTTAAGAGTAAAGGATATTTTTTTTAATAAATTTTGGACACTATTTACCATTTTCCTTCCACTTCACAATTATGTGCCATTTTGTGTTGGTCTATCACATAAAATACCAATAAAATACATTTTTTGTTTGTGGCAAAAAGTTCAGTGGGTATAAATACTTTTGCACGGCACTGTATTGATTTAACTGTAAGATAAAGGAGAAAGTGTCCTTGAGGTCCATATACCATTGAACAAGAAGATTCAGGCAGAGGTAAAATTCATTTGGTTAATTTCTCTGTGAGGTCAGTTATAGAAGACGGAAGAGATGCAGACATTGACCATTGAAAGGTCCCTCACTGGTTGCTTGGCACAGTTTGAAATAATCAAACGGCAACATCATTTGAGTCAGAGCAAATTATAGTGTCTGACATTCAATGACTCAGTTTCACAGACGGGGCTTAGATTACACCAGGATTGGCCTTAGTTCAATTGACCCTTCGCAAACAGTTTGATTGACAGGCGATCTAACCAATCATAACACCAAATCCGCCATCTTATCCGACAAAGCCGTCAGGGAGTAGCCTATAGTAGATTAACGTTGCTTAACTCGAAATATTGTGTGTACTCACGTCTTTCCACAGTTGAAACAACATTCCTTCTGATGTTCATTCATGTTTATTTGATGCTATAAATGTACTAGTATGAAGAGATGATCGGTTCACGACACATTAAGGAGCCACTATATGGTATTTAGTGTTTAAACTGCTTTAAAAAATTACAATATTTTAAATATGAAACTGTTTCATACGTTGTCAGTGTCCTCTTTGCTCCGCGATGTATTTTTCTCTGCGGGAGAGCATGATGTGTGGTTGAGAGAGCATGGGTTGTTGGGTATAGCAACAGGGGGGTTTGCGAAGGATCAATTAGAGCATAGCTTTTATTAACATGCCTTAGAAAAACACTTTGCTGGTGTGCATCTTGAGACAAAACAATGACACAGACATATTTGAAGATCATGCCAGTGTAAGTTGCTTTCAGTTAAATATAATAATGCATTTTAGTCTGGGGCAAGCCTTGTCTGTAAAACCAGGGGAGTGTGTTTTTAGAGCTGTTTTATGGCAGATTGACCCTTTGCAAAGACCCGCCCCCTTTAGTTACTGTTACTTGGTCCGACAAGGCATGGGCTCTCACGCCACACATCATGTTCTCACAAATTGAAAAGAGGACACTAACAACACGTCAACAGACATATGAAAGAGTTTCATATTTAATGTATCGTAATTTGTTAAAGAAGTTTAAACAATAAATACCGTATAGTGGCTCTTTAATGTGTCATTAGCTCCTAAAAGCTCCTTCAATCGGCTCGTGAACCAACCATCTCTACTAGTTCATTTAAAGCATCAAATAAACATGAATGAACATCAGAAGGAATGTTGTTTCAAGCGCGGAAAGACGTGAGTACACACAATTTTTCAAGTTCAATTTCACCAACGTTAATCTACTAACTCTCCTGACCACTTTGTCAGATCAAATGGCGGATTCAGGGTTATGATTGGTCAGATCGCCTGTCAATCAAACTGTTTGCGAAGGGTCAATTGAATTCTGTTCGTATCACTGAATAATTATTTTTTTTTTTGTTTATTACTGCTGATTTAAAACTGTTTTGAAACTATCTGAATTATAGTTAATATAAAGCGATGCAATGGGTATTTTCTGTGTTTCCTTTGTTCTAGTTTTACCATCTGTTTTGATTAATGTGTTAGTTGCTTAGGTACTGATTCAGTTACACACCATCTATATTTCGTTGATTATCACCTTTTTTTATCTTTGGTATTTACACAGCCTGTCTTTCGGTCAACCTTTGTCTGTTTTTTGTCATTAGTTAGGTCTACATTCTGAAATGTTTGTTTTGAGTTTATTAGAATTAAAGAAAATACTGCTGCAATTAAATCATGCATTTATTTCCGAGACACCCTTTGTGACAAGCACTATATGAATAAAGATGAGTTGACTTTACATACTTTTTGCACTTTCACACTTCTCTTTAGAATTATCTTTAAAGATTTCTGACTGTGAAACTAGACAATGTGAGTAATGATCATAGTAAACATACAGTACATTTGGCTTTAGCTAGGATTTTTTAAATTTGCTCTTATATCAGGAGCTCTGACTCCACATGTATTTGACTATGGTGGCTGGTGTCTCTATTTGCACATTCCTTGAAATAGAATCCATAATAACCAGGGAGCTTTTAACAGGCTCCTCAGTGGTGCTTCACTAAGCAAGGTGAAACTGTTTGAATCAGGAACGGGAAAGTGATATCACTTTTCTCTGCAGCTATGCTGCTGAGCTGTCACTCATTTGCTCTACTGCGGTATCTCTATTGCCGGTGTTGTGCTAAATTTTACCTTCCTGACAGATTATTACACCTTTCGTTAAGGTTGTCAGCCGACTATCTAAATCTATCCCCACCCCCACACCTAGTTATAAACCTAACCATACTGGGGACTGAGGTGGGTAATAATCTTTTTGGGGTCAGGATTCTTATCCAAAGCAACTGACTGTTTCTTTTATCCACTTAACTCAAACATCATTTATCACATGTGAGTGATCCCTCACTGCTGACGGATATGGCATTATTACTTATAAATCACCTTTATTTATGTAGTGCTTTTTACAATGCAGATTGTGTCAAAGCAGCTTTACAGTGATAACTGGTAAATAATTTTGGCAGCGCAGCAGACAAATGGTGTCATTATCCAGCTTAAGTAAATTCAGTATTGATTCATTCCTTTGTTTAAAAAAAAAAAAAAAAAAAAAAAAAAAAAAATCAATAGTTATTAATTTAGTTAATTTATCTATACAGCAGCTCTGGAGAAAACAGTGATGTCATCCAGCTCAGTTCAATTTGCATACAATGGTGGCAATGCTGGCAGATCAATTGTTGAATATCAAGTGTCTTGAAAAATCATTGTTGAGTATCAATGTAGAGTACAAACATAAATGGGAAAACCATAAAAGTGGGAAAATTCTAACACATTTACAATGCAGGAACCACAGAACACACACTTAAACATAATTGTTTTTGTGTAACTTTTTTTTAAACATTTTTTATTATTATTTTTTTATTTAATATCTTTATGTATATTTATTATTAACGTTGAAAATCAACCAATCCATGGAGCACTAAAGCCATCTACTGACCACATTTTTTTTTCTTTGGTAAATTTTTCATTTTACGAAAAAGGATTTTTACTGAAGTGAACATTATAAAGAATGTGCTTTTTTTAATAAAAAAAAATGAATGGTGAAAATGAGTAAATTAAAGGTTAAAAAAAAAGATTTACATACATTGTGTTTTTAATTTTTCTGAACAGGTATTTCATTTTAAATTTTCGGAGGGGAAAAAATGTGGAAATTTTCTCTGATTTTTTTTTTTTTTTCTGAATCAAGTCCCTTTTCCACCCTCTCACAAGTCTGCATAATCTGACAGTGTCCCACTTTCAAGAAGCAACTCCTAACACACAATTTAGCTGATAAGTCATGACAGCTGTTAGAGAAATCACATTGAAATTCAGATATCAATTTCCTACCATTTGAATTTCCCTTTTATAATATTACAAATGGCACGAAAGGCATGCCATGTCAAATTGCATGGAAAAGGCTTGCCTTTTGAAGTATATGTTCTCAGTAGACTGCAAGAGGAGGTTAGCTGGCTTCAGTGTGTGTCTGAATTTTCAAAAAGGTAGTCAGTAACATAACCACATAAAACCAGCTCTGCTTGGAGAACCTCTTTTTCTTTTCAAACTTTTGAAAATGGATTTCAAAGTGCATGTTTTTGAAAACGATACCGTTATTGTATCTGTATAAACTACAAAAATGCAAATTAAAAAAAAAAAAAAAAAAGATCATATAGAACTTTATCACACTTCCTATATCCGGTAAGTGAAGCAGTGTATCACCACTTTCGCAACGCAACAAAAAACTAATGGCTGAATCCTCTCGCCGGTGTTACTGCAGTGTATCTGGCTATTCCAATTCTAAATAACGACACACTCATGAATTCCCGACACAAAGAATTGAGGAAAGCATGGGTGAGACTAATATGATGAATGAATGAATGTGCGGACACTGGCTTAAAGAAATGTAACGATGTTAAACATTTAGTCTTACTAATCTTAAACGCGTTGACAGCGCGAATATTAGGAATTTTGGCATATGTGAATTACAAACAGTAAAATGCCAATGAAAAATCATGGAATAATGACTAGAATATTTACAGCGATCTGTCACAACACATTAAAGAGCCACTATACAGTATTTATTGTTTAAACTTCTTTGAAAACTGTTTCATATCAAAAGTAGCCTGCTCTGTCTTGTCTGTCGATGCGTTGTCAGTGTCCTCTTTGCTCTGCGATGTATTTTTCACTGTGTGAGAACATGATGTGTGGCGTGAGAGCGCATGGATTGTCAGACATAGCAACAGTAACTAAAGGGGGCGGGTCTTTGCGAAGGGTCAATTATGCATAAAGCTTTTTTATTATTCTTATTTTCAAGACATTTGCAATAACTACAGTACTTTTTCTAGGCCCGATTGAGAAACCGTTAGAGATTCTGAATTCTATAACAAATCATATTGAATCTACAAAAACTGAAGTGGCCATGCTATGAGTGGGATAGTCCACAGCTAGGTGTGCATCAAACAGAGTGGTTCTTTACCTCCATGCTATGCAGTAAAACGTTTGTGTATAAGTAAGTGGTTGAATCATTCACTTAATCGAGAAAAAAAAACATGAATAATTTGAGAAAAAAAACCCATGATTAATTCAGAAAAGAAAAACTGTGTTGCTGTTTTCTTTAGCAGATCAAATAATATGTTTGTTCAAAATACTGTAAATTGGTAATATTTTGTTATTGTCTTAAAAAAGACAATTGCTCACATCTCAGACACGTTAATGTTGTGATTAGTAGTTAATTGGTAATTCTTTATAATTTGTCATAGGCAGGTCTTAATGATGCTAATGTCACTTAGTAATAATTGATTACCCTAGGAACTCTTAGTCCTAAATTTGCTGTTATTTATGAATTAGATAATCCTTATTAGTGGAATAATGTTTCCATATTAGTTAATAGTAGTATCAGAAGAGTTAATGTTGTACTACTCATTTGTCCTAAATTTCTTCCTGCATAGTTGCCTTAATGATGGACCATAAAGTGTTACAGATGACTGATAATTATATTAAAAGAGGAAGTAAATTTATATAATTAATATATCAATTAACTAAGTCACTAGCTTCAATAGCAACATATGGTATATCTGATCTACAAGTGTGTAAATACCAATGCTGTGGAAGCCAAGACTGTTTAAAGTGTCCATTTCTACTCTGAGAAAAACACACGACATTTATTTCTTTTCACTTTCACGCTCATTATGGTTCATTTCAGCAGAACATGAGCAGAAATTCAGCCATATTCCTTTTTCTCTGCTGTAACTCCACACTGCTGTCCTGTATTAAATGCCTGGAGTCAGCAAATTGGTGTGCAAAGATTGAATATGCTATACTATTGTCAGATATGGCTTTAGTATGCACCAGATTGAGTGGGTAGACACCGGAGAGCTGCAACAGTTCTGTCTCCAACTATAAATTAATTGTTTTTTATGTTTAAACTTAAGTCATTTTGTAGCGCTTAGGGAGGACCTTACTAATAACAAAAGACACAATCAGCATGCACTTCAGCAAACAGAGTGTGAATGATATGAATGTTTGACTAATGATTGACATTATTTTAGATTAATTTAATCTTTAATTTAGATTTAAACTGAGAGTGTGTCGGATTCCTGAACATTGTCAGGAACATTGACTTTGAGTCAATGAAGGCCCTGACTTTGAAAGGCCCAATATAGTCATGGTGAAGTTCTTTTTTTTTTTTCCTTATAGGGGTAAAAGAATTTCAAAATACCTTTTCAGCAGTATACTGTTAACAAACATCCCTGACACGATCCACAGTTCTGGGAGAGGCGTTTAGCTGAAAATGTAAATATGTCTGCGTGCTTTCCTCAAAAACAAAACAAACACAAAGCTCTCAACAGTCAGAAACCAGCAGTTAAGAAAGCATCTGATCATAGCGACATTGATATGTTTGCACAATTTTTATATTTATATAGCAATTTAAACAATATATTGCTTTAAAGCAAACAGCACATTGTTCTCAAGTCTCATGAAGGAGCTCCGGAAGGATAAAAGGAGGACTGATGACAGTGAAGAATGAGAGCGGACCAGGCATGGACTTTATTTTGGTGTATTATTATGATTTTATGTGGCAGGATACTTTTTGGGCTTAAAAATGGCACCATTCACTCCCATTATAAAGCTTGGAAGAGGCAGGATATTTTTTAATATAACTCAGACTATGTTTGGCTGAAAGAAGAAAGTCATATACACCTAGGATGGCTTGAGGGTGAGTAAATTATAAGATAATTTTCATTTTTGGGTAAACGTTCCTTTTAAGGCCAGTTCGCACTCGGGGCGAATTCACACCACTATAACAATAAATAAATAATGAATGATAAAAACACGGACAACCAATCAGAATCCAGATGACTTCAGAGCTAGGGCATTTAAAGTGGCAGACGACATAACTGCGTTTCAATGTGTTACATGCGTTACTAGTTATTATTCTAGTTGTCTTTAGTTATCTTTCTTGGTGTGAACAGGCCTTTACTGATGAGTCACACAGCGATTGGTGGATAGTTGTGGTGACACTTTATCAAATATTGGTGTAGATAGATCTTGAGGTATATGTCAACAGCCCAAGCGCATCGCTACTTTTTCTCGCCAGTCCTATGTAGGACTTTGAACTTTTTTAATTTTACTGTCACTGTCAATGAAGCTACTATTCTGTTACCCTTGGCAGGACTTCCAAAGTTTGGTTGGGCACAAATATTTAGACCTCCAGACATTTGAAAATACTCTGATCATAGTTCTATCAAGTGCACACAAACACATACTGTAATTGCAGTAGCTTTTGTCTTTATTTAGAGTTCTTAGACACTCAGCCTCATGGAAAGATGTTAAGCACATGAAAATAACTCTCATCTCTTGTCTTTACATTTAAAGTGCATATATGATTAAGGGATTTATTTTATATGTAACACACACACACACACACACACATTTGTAAATGCACAAATAAATTAAGTTTGAACAGAGTTTTACATTATAGGGCAGTGCAATTTTTCATACAGACATGATGTAGCAAAAATCAAGTAAACAGATGGCATATAACAAAGGACAATAAAAACAGTACTAAAAGAACAAATTAATCTTGATGATGTTATGATGATGCATGTTGCTGCATCTGATACAATATATCTAATAATACAGGGAAACATAATGACACAATGGTGTTGTTTCTTTAACGTTTGCATGCTTCAAATGAGACAAAATAAATTAGAAGTTGAAATCTCCTAATCTCCCTGATAAAAGTGTTTATTATAGTTACCACCTCTAAAGACACAAACCCAATTATTTTAGAGCTACAAAGACAATGTTTCAAGTAATCCACATATTCAAAGGATGGTGAGACCACAGACACATTAATATTTGTGCATTTTATACAGACTCAAAATAAAAATTAATACAGTAGTGTACCACTTAATGTTTCTTGGATTTTTCAGAACTGCTCCAGTGAGATTTTGCTCATTCTTTCAAAAATTATATAATATTTTGTCTCACTAAATTAAATTTCTTTTGTTCCACCAGACTACTGGGAAGCAATAACTGTGCTGTGTGGCAAAAGAAAAGTATGTAGGGGTGTAAGCCAAATTTTAAAAATGTATGACATTACGTGTCACAACATTAGATTGCAAACTATCAAAATAAGTAGCCAAGCCAACCATTTCACAATAAGTTCGGTTTCAAATAATAAAGCAATTGACAGGCTTACATTAGATTGTTCAAAATGAAGACAAACATAGTGACTATTTGTGGATGGCAAAGGTTAGTGGAACATGTCCATAGTTAAAGGGATATACTATACTTGTACTATACACTCTGCTAAGAAGATTTGATAATACATATCCATTAACCATTAATGATATTCATAATCAGAGAAGCTTTGCAGTTAGTTGCTTCACGTATAAGTAGGAAAAGACCTCTATATCAATCACTGACTGCTTTTTGTCAGTCATAAATGAAAAGATAAGATGTTACAGAGTTTCCTCGAGCCTTCAGAAAGGGTTCCACTATCCTCCATTGACAGAGACTATCATCTTCACTCCAAAACACTTCAGCAAAAGAACACCATCTCATCTAGGGTTCATCAGAAGAGATATCGTCTGCTCACTCAAATATATCAACAGCAATAGGTGAGGCCAGGAGTGGAGAGTATAGGTAGAGGTAGTGACTGAAGCATTTTTTTGGAGAGTGCACATTGAGGAGGATTTAGGGATTAGGGTGAAGGTTTGGGACTAATTGCATCAGGTTCATCTCTACCGTATTAAAGATCTGTATCATTAAACCCTTTTTAACATCTATAGCGTCTAATGCAAGGTTGAAATGGCAAAGGATAGCGGAGATAAATT
Source organism: Zacco platypus (assembly GCA_038088235.1). Taxonomy (NCBI): domain Eukaryota; kingdom Metazoa; phylum Chordata; class Actinopteri; order Cypriniformes; family Xenocyprididae; genus Zacco; species Zacco platypus. Next base: position 11,027,075 of record CM076068.1, read on the forward strand.
AAATAAGATGAACTGACATGCAGGGGATAAACAGTTTGACTCGCAATGGTATGTGTTGCAAGCTGTCAGGCAAGATAGTGCTGATTGAAGGGCCTGATGGATTCACAGCAGATAAGTCGGTGGATGTGCTAACCATGTACTGCAGTGTTTGGTAAGGCAATCAGACAGACTGAATCTTGATGCGAATAGACATGGAATGAATGTAAGGGCTCCTGCTGCAAAGCTTGGGCATTTTTATTTTCACAAGCTTGAACTACAAGAGAAGAGAAAGTGGGATTTTGCCAGTTTGGAAATTGGGGTAAGTATAGACTGTAAGAAATGGGGAACTGCTCATTTGTTTAACAAACCTAGCTAAAATGAATGAAATCTATAAATAATAACTTTCCCTATTTCTGGATTGGAGTGAGGTTTGGGGGGTGAGTGAAACAGGCCAACTAGTAAGAGCTGCGCCAATAAACCTCACTCCCCTGGGTTCAAGAGGCTAACCTGAAGAGGAAAAGAGAGCTCACCTGAAATGAACCGTTTGCATGTATGCCATTGGATTTAGGTCCTTAAGATTTTATGTAAAACCATAATAAATGACCAATTTCCTTGTTTTATGATTTGTTCTTCAATCACTTTTTAACTATTTTACTTTGCCAAAATAGTTTGAACGAAAGTATGTGCACACAGCATCCCTTGATTCTTGCAATTCACAATCAACCACAGTTCACTCTCACTATCCCATGTCTTTTGTTGCTCTGGTATAACATACCGTAAATCTGAGTAATGTGGTCTAGGACTGACAAGAGTCCGAATTAAGAAACATACCTTACTTGGCGAAGTCACTGTAATTGTAAACTAACCATGTCGACCACTTCTAGCTCTCTCACTGTGTAGGCCAATGATCCTCACAGCCAGAATTTTTTTTCCACATTATGTTCAAGGCCTTACAACACATTCTGTTGTTAAGATCGACTTAGCTTCCAGAACTTGCTCTCATTAGGTACGGTGGTGGGAGGGTAATTCCTGCAGGACACAATCTTCACGCTAGCAGAAAAGAACAAAGGTACGAAGAGAGATGTGTAGAAAAGCAATTGGGAGACAACTCCTCTGAAAATCTCAGTGGGCACTCTTCATCACGGCCCACGCGGCACACATACCACATTTGGTGGTAGTTAAGACAGGAAAATGCAAATGTTTCTCAACCATAAGGATGAGATAGGCATCCATAAGAGCAATACAAAAAAAATAAAATAAAAAATAACGGATGCAGGAGCAATTACGATACTCAGCTTGGTTTTGGTCTAGAGAAGTGGCGCCTTGCTAATCTATCAGAGGAGAAATATCTTATGCAAGGTGCATAGGTACAATGTAGACAATAGTGTCTCTTACAACTTAGTGCATTATTCAGAAAAAAATAGTGGTTACCTGTGTCACGTTTTGTACATAGTAAGAATAACCAGCAAGACCAGCCCAAAGGAAGCAAATCTGTATTGGTAGGCTTGCATATATGTACTGCAGGGAAGTAAAAAGAACAAGAATGTAAGATTTGATTATAGTTTTCTTTTGCATTTTTCTAGTACTCGCAAGCCCAGAAAAAAACTTACGATTTTATTATTGATTATTGTGGGTAAAAAGCAAGTAGAAGTGATCAGGTCTCTTGCTAAATTACCTCCTATATTCAACATATATTAAATTTATACACTGAGATCATTTTAATACAAACCATTTGTAGTGTTTACCATGTAGCTACAGTGGGGAATCAATTTTTTTTTCATGGAATTCCTAATTTACAGGGTAACATAGATAGCTTGAGTGCATTATTGGCCCAGCAGATCAAGCAAAGCAGCATGGTTTTAAAGGATACCTTAATATTGGTCAGCATACTTGACTGGTGCTATACAAGCAGGGCATTAAGAAGCAGCTTTTGTATACTCTGCTGAGATGGCCTAAGCTTTGCTTAGCTAATCTAGAATTGTGGATGCATACGAGAAGGCAGAGTGGAGGAGGTTATTGTTTGACCTTGTTGAGATGCAGGGTTTGAGAGAGAAGAAAGTGCCTTTGGCTTAGGAAGGCGGGTATGTTTGGGCTGAAGGGGCGCACGAGCTCTGGGCAAACTGCTCTCTATCTTTCTGAGAAATAGCGACTGTCTGCACCCTTGATTTTGTTTGTTAAATACAGTTGTGGCGTCCATGGTAGTCTGTTGGGCTGGGTTTATGCAGGGTAGTCCGGAAGGTGGTAAAAGTTGATGTCTTTTGGATAGACCTGTGGCTCCTGACTTACCCAGGGCTCCGTTGACCACACTGACCCGCTGTACTTCCTGGGGCTTGAATGTTGAAGCTCTCTTAGTATAGGTGGGTGGCTGTTGGGTTGAAAAACTGCTTCTTCTCAAAGGAAGTTTTTGTATACCTCTCTCTAGCTTACAGCAAAAGCTAGCAGAAGCTGGTGGGCTTGCTGGCTCATTGATTTTAAGCTGGCTGCTCACAAGGCCGAGCTCAGCAGGATCAGAGCTCTGAAAAGTTCTGGAAGAGGAGGCAGCAGTGCTATTAGCAGATATAGTTACCGTTGGTAAAGTACAATTTGGGGTAGACTCAACAGTGATGGGACTTTGTAGGTCTGGAGAGCATGATGTGGGCGTCAGTGGGTGGTGACTAAGCTCGGCATCCAAACGGTCACAAGGGGCCTCTGTAGAGGTTGGACGTGATAGTCCTTCATAGTTGTGGAGCTTGTTGGGTAAGAATCTTGGAGTCTGTAGTATCTGAAGCTATTAAAGAGAAACAAATAAGTAATTATCAAACATTTGTTTGTTCTAACTTCACATTAATCAGACTAGGCTGATTCTTCAATTACGGGACGTGTTCTGTCCCTTAGGATAAGCTTTTTTGGAAGCTACAAAATTGGCAGACAGAATATACAATGGGAGAGTTGAAAAAAAGGGACAGAAATAAAATCAACTCAAGTCTCTGACAGGTAATAATATGTATAAAATGTTAAACTCAAATCCAACTGTACGACAAACATTTTGTTATATTTCTTCAAACTTTTTGTTATATTTCATCAAACTTTTTTGTTATATTTAATAAGGACAACCAACTGCTTACTCTTATTTAGAACAAAACAGTTTAATATTTAAATCTCTTAACTACATTTATATGACCAGGCGTGTGCCTGAGACAAACTAATACATACAATATAGAGACATATAAATCTAAATAAAAGAAGTTGTTTGGTTATGAACATTCGGCAACACTTTATATAGGGAAAACATATAAACTATTAACTTCGACTTTTCACTTAAAAAAAGCCTAATTTACGGTTTATAAATAGTTAGTGAGGTAGTTGTTCATGCAGAATAAGGCATTAATATATGCTTAATAAGTACTAATAAACCGCTAATATTCTAGTAATATGCTTGCTAATAAGCATATTTCCATGAACAAAGCTTAGTCACAGATCACAACAACATAGAATCCGTGATTTATTTTATTTATCTAGAGCACAAACGTTTCAGTGGCAATGGACGGATGAATGGAAAAAAATAAAAACTATCAGTTCTGATATTTCCAGATAACCAACAGATCAAAAAAAGCAACTCTTAGTGTTATTTAATTTTTAAAACTGATATAACAGCCACGCTCTGAGACATTATCCTCAGCAGCAGCCACACAACTTTAGATGAACCTGCTGTGGGTGTTAACTCAGACTTGAGTGAGACAGATTGAAGAATCCACACAACAAGCTGTCAGAGAGGGCTTTGATCCCTACAGTTCTTGGCGAAGTGGAGCTCACCCTCTCCACACTTATTAGCAATGATGTAGACTTACACGTGAGGTGGTGAGGTCACTGTCAAAGCAGTACATGCTCTCAAGCGCATCTCTCAGACTGACAAACAAGAATCCAATTCAAGTTAACAACTTACGACTCAAACCCAAAAGCGTCTAGATCAGAGAAGCTAGCACTGTCACAAAGAAAAACATCCAAAAGTAGGGCAAATGAGTTTTTCTAAGGTAGGTACACAGACAGATTTCTGCCTCCTATTTAATATTTCAAATTCAGGATCACAAGAAATACACATAAAATTGATGGAGCAGCCAACATATCCATCTCAAAGTGAATTATTCCATGTGATGCGAGGCTCTGTGGTATGCAGGACATTGAGGTGCTAGAGTACAGAGCTATTGTTAACTCACTCTTTGATGTCTGCTGTGCTGGTTGATTGGCACTGGTGGATTATTTTTCCTGGTGGCAGGCCTTTATTCCATGTAAACAGGGCTTTAGGAATAGTACCTTGTGTTATTCTTACACAAACGCCATATAAAAGTTACCACTATTAATTACTAACAAAAGTTACATTTTGTTCATCATGATATTCTTCACAAATGAACACAACTTTTATGAATTTGTAAGCTTAAATACAATCGGCAGAAGTACAAAGCTAAATGTAGGCTATAAACAAACTACACCACAGTCACATGACTTCAACGTCACCATTAACGGGATAGCTCACCCAAAACTGAAAATTCTGTCATTTATTCACCCTCAAGTTGTTCCAAACCTGTATTCATTTCTTTCTTCTGCTGAACACAATAGAAGATATATTGAAGAATGAAGAACAGTTGCTGGTCCCCTTTGACTTATTTTTTTCCATACAATGGAACATTGGTTACCCACATTCTTTAAAATATCTTCTAAAAATAAAATGTTATTTCATACACACTCTGTAAATCCAACATGGCGGCCATATGCAATTAGCCCATTTGTAGTGCTCGTTGCATCTATTGCCTTTTAGTGGCAAACTGTAGAGCAGTAAATTTGATTTGAGCCATTCACGTTCTATAGGCTTTTAACTGATCCACTGAAAGGATCTGACTCAAAAGAATGATTAGTTCACACAAAGCTATCATATACGAACATGAGTGTGTCATTATTGTCATTACTGGTCCACCGCAAATCTCCATTATCTCCTCAAGTTCACAAACATGTGTACGCCACATGCAACCCCAATAGTGTGTTTCCACCAATCCTCAGGAGGTATTTCCTGGTCCACAGCACCCTCTAATGGACACCATCTTCCATTCAATGCAGTGTTGTCTGCTTGTTTCATTGACTGAGCCCATCTCCCTGTTCTTTTTTTGTTTTTGGTGCCAATTCCAGGCCTTCTTCTCAAAAATATAATCCTTTGAAGTGGTTCAGAATGGACGAGGGAGAGCAGTGAGGAGTTTATCTAGAGAGCTGAAGTCTCAATCGGGCTAACCCCAGAGCACCTACAACCCCGTCAAAGCTTCAGAGAACGTCTTAGCAGAGCTGTGTGAGGGCTCTCAGTTGTTTCATACATAATTTATGACAGCTCACGAAGAATTAAAATAAGACAGCTGAGAAAAGGTGACAGAGTTCTGGAGCAGAAAGAATCTATGGAGGGAGGAAAAAGTAGACAGATAGATGTAGAAAAGAAGTAATGACAGAACAGACAAAAAATGTAAACAAGGTGAACGCTAAAGTGTAAACAAAGTGGTGAATGAAATGAAGAGAACTGTCAAAAGATCCCCCAAATATGAGAGCACCCAGTACTCTGCAAATTACTTTCTCATAGTTGGGAAACCTTTTTCCCATGAAACACATCATTTGAAAATGATGCCAGAGGTTCTGCTGTTTTTATTTTATTTTCATGTACTCACACCTAAACTGACCCAAAACATGTATTTTAATAATGATAACCTACCACCTGCAGCTACATGCACCAGTGGACAGTGCAGAGCATTCCAAATGATTACAATATACATATAATTACAATAATGTCTCTTTCGAAAGAATATCAAGGGAATCTTCAGTTTTGTTTAAAAGAGGTGTTCACAATGAGGTGTGATGAATTAACTGCAGAATATACAAGCACATAATTACACCTCACGGCCCACATACTCCACGTTCCCTACTTGCACACACAAAAAAAGAAATGTAAATAACCACTGGCTGAAAAAAAGAAAGAAAAAGAAATACAACAAGACAAAATGGTTTCATTAAGCAAAAGTTTTCATCAGGCAAAAAATATGCTCATTAAAAGCGGGATTTTTTTAAGCACTTCAGCATATGGCAATATGTCAAAGTAAAATATGAAATATCATACTAATGAAGAGTTTGAATTAATGAACTTAGATTTTGTGGTTTTTCATTCTTGTGGTCGCTTTTATTACACACAGGGTTGCTCTGATGAAGAAAAAAAAAAAAAAACTACAATACCAAGCTTTGCAACCTCAGTAGCAGTACCAAATCGATATATTAGTAGGCAACAAATGAACCACCTTAGGTGATTGATGAGCTGAAACAAAAAAAGATTACTGTGCTATATAAAATCATGCAGCTACAAAAGTCTGTTGCATGTTTTCAAGCATTTCAACATAATTAACGCTTCAAATTAAAGTCCAAACAATGTTTTGTTTGATTTGTGTACCAATGGCGTCATTTAGGAGATATCAGCACTCAAACATCCAGTGAAGAACTTGTGAATCAAAATGACACAATAAATTTGAACTTTCAACAATAATATCAATGTTTTAATGTACACTTGTCAATGACTAGTGTCATTCGGGATGAGCACAGGTCATTTGGTTTGCATGATTTGCTTCCTCCTGAAGCGTCTTGTGCCATTGTTTGCTGACTGATAGGTCTGCATTAACATTTTGTTTTCTTTGAATGTCAAGCAATTCCATATTTGGCTTCTACAGAACTGCTTTTCAGTCAGCTGCCATTTCTATCACTCAGCTGGCTTGTTGCGAGTCACACTGATTCAAATTTTCACCATGCCAGCATCTTATTTTTTTTTTTTTCATTTGACATTTACATTTTTTAGTACCAGTATACCTTGCAAAAAGTCTGCAATACTAATTGCAAAAAAAGGCAAATTGTATAGAAACCAAATTGTGTAGAACAAGTTGGAGTCTTGGTCTTGAGATCTCTCGGGATCACATAGATACAGCCTTGGACTGGGTCTTTCATTACTTGTTGTCTTTGTTTGAGCTACAGTCAGAGGTACAATATTTAAAATTAATGATGGAATTAATTTTTGGACATGTTCCCCATTTAAAATGACAGTCTGGTTCTTGGACATACAGGTCTTGATCTGGATCTTGGCCTCAAGGTGTCTAAGTTTGGGTATTAAGCCCAAAGTATGCTTCAGTTGTATATTGGCCATTACATCTTGTCCAACATAATCTCATGAGTATTTTTATGTGTATTGCATAAAACATAAATAATGGGTGAAATAAAGCTTTTGAAACTTTGAATCAATTAAACTAATTACTTTTACAAAATGATTCATATTTCAAAACATTTGAAACGCCACAGGAAAACGCCGCTCAATCGCAATAAAATGCCTTGTACTTCTTTCTGATAAACACAATCAAAGATAATTTAATAAATATCCTGATGCTTCCAAGCTTTATAATGGCAGTGAACAGGGGTCATGAGTATGAGCCGAAGAAAGTGCTTCCATCCACATCCATCCATAATAAACGTGTACTCCACACCACTCCGGGGGGTTAATAAAGTCCTTCTGAAGTGACACATTTGTGTAAGAAAACATATCCATATTTAACAAGTTATGAAGTAAAATATCTAGCTTCTGCCAGACCACATTCCATATTCAACATACAAACAAAGTGTAAAACTTACACTACATCCTACGCCTTTCCCTATTCAACTTACGGAAAAAGTAACTGATGCGACGCCAGTTCACACTTTCTTCAAAACTTGAATAAAGAAGGCGGTCTGGCAGAAGTAAAAGCAGAAGGACTTTATTAACCCCCTGCTTTTATAAAGCTTGAATGTGTCAGGATATTTATTAAATTATCTTCGATTGTGTTCATCAGAAAGAAGAAAGTCATTTACACCTAGGATGGCTTGAGGGTGAGTAAAGTTTGGGCTAAATTTTATCTTAATAGGCTGACTCAAAAAATGATATTATAAAAAAATCTTTATTTATTCATACTCTGTAATCTAAATATTCAGAATTCATTATTGTTTATTTTCAAAATCAAGCCTTTATTTAATGATTTTGGTCAAATCTTGCACTTTGAGCTGTTTAGTTTCAACATTTGCGGTCTCAAAAAGCGTTGAGACAAAGGTTTTACGTTAGTGATATGAAACGCTCATTGGCTGTTGCCTGCTTCATCAATGGGATCAAGATAAGATTTTCAGCTATTAAAAACTTAAATTCTGCTCTTTATCTCACACAAAACTGTTTTATATCCCCTGAGAAGACAAGAAATTTGACACATTGTCATATGGATCACTAGCATTTCTTTTTGACCATTTAGCAATAAAGTATGGTCATTTCACTTATCAGTTACATTTTTCTTTATACTGTAAATAAATACAGTAAACCATTAATAAATGGTTAGGATTAGGTTTAAAGGTACATTATGAGTGGGATTAGCATCTTGAAAATATTTAATGGTATATTGAAATTAAAATCATTGTACATTTTTCTTTCTGTTACGTATATTCTTTGTATACTCTCTATGTGGTTATGTTTAGGTTTGGGGATAGAGTTAATGAATCTAAAATATATCTATAAAATACAATTTATTCATATATATATATATTTATGATATAAAAGTTTTTAAATATTTTTTACAAATTATATTATATTTTAAATAGTTACTTTAGCTGTAAACATGTAATAATATGTAGGTTTTAGATGCCTGAAAAACAATATATTGCACATTTTAGGATTTATTAAAAAGGGTTTTGGTATTATAAACGTTACATATTATATTGCATATGTATTGCAATGTTTATACATATTACATATGGATTCCAGAGTCTACTAATCTATTACTGGTCTTGACTTAACGATACAAACAGATTTCACAAAATTATAGGCGTTAGTCAAACAGATACAGTGTGAGAGAATGAAATCAGAGGGGGGGCTGAGAGAAGAGATTGAAAGACAGAAAGAGGTTTGAAGAAAGTCAGCTTTATGAAAACAGTCTGAACCTGTATGATGCAAATGGTCTGTCCTCGCAGTACAGAATAAGGGACCATGCAAACAGAGAGAGAAAAAAGAAGGGTTGAGAGGATGTTTAAGAGAAAAGACAGGCAGTACTATACCACGCAGTGTCTCTGAAGTAATGTACTAGATGCTCCACTCCTTTTGCCAGAATTTGGAGAGGCAGAGGGAGAGAAACAATAAGGAAAAATCAGTCAATGAAAGATATACACACAGATGACTAGGGCAGAACAGGAAGCGACCTCAGCACGCAAGACACACAACATGAAGGCAAACTTTTTTTTTACTACAACATTATTACAAAGAAATGGCAAAAATTGAACAGCCAATTCAGCCATGACAGAGATCGAGGTTGTGTGCTTCACATGACATGAATGAAATCAAAAAGAAAAAAAGGGGAAGTGCATTCAGTTCCATGCTCATTAGTGCATCTGAAAATGGGCAGAATTGAGGTTCTGTCTCTGCTCAATCTAAGCGACTGCCAAAGAGAGAGGGAGAGAGAACACATGTGTCTTAGAGTCAGAGGGTTGTCGTTTTCTCTGAGGGATCCCACGGTGCCAGATCAAAAACTGTAATGACTCTCTTTCTCAATACCAGTTTCCCACAGCTGCCATCTGAAGTATTAGCAGTCATCAAGGCTTAACCACAGCTTTCACCAACGAGCTTTGTGGGGAAAGATCTTTCAGTCATATCTTGTTTATCAGATGGTTAGTTTCCATAAATGTGACGGTAGCTACTATAGAGGTGGTTTACTATAGAGCTGATCCTTTACTCATCCTCATGTTGTTCCAAAAAATAAAGATTGTCCAAATATTCATATTCATATTCATAAAAGTAATCTATATGTCTATGAAGGCAAGCAGCAGTTTTTATGAGTACCAGAAATTGAAGAATTATAAAAAAAATAAAAAAAGACTAAAAATCTGATATAGCTCTCAAATCACAGTTGTACTTGCGTACATTCAAAGTTGACGTCTCAAAGTGAGTTGCCATTAAGTTACATCATTGAGCTTCATGTCTCATGATCAAACACCTTGTGTCTCATGAATGTAAGTGTGAACGAGATTTGAGAGCTGTGGTAGAGGTCTGTTCCTCAAAAAAGCTAAAGAAAAAAGAAATAGTTTGGAATGTCAAAACGGAGAGTAAATGTCAGTTGACAGTTTTCTTTTTTTGGGTGAACTAAAGTAAGGATCTCAGTCATAACTGTATATTTTTAGACAATGAAAAAGAGAATAAAACCGGATCTCATCAGCAAGTGCTCAATTGAAAACAGCTCAGATCTTCTAAGAAATGAGGTTGCGGGGTAAAAGTACAGAAGAAAGTCATTCAGTGTCTGGCTTTGAAAACTACACAGAAAAACTAAACGGGTCTGGAGATTCTAAACCAAGCAGACAGGCAGAGGATATAAGGTAAATGAAACTAAAAGGAGTGGAAATGATGGACTGATTCAGCACTGGAATGTGATAGGATGGTGGATTTGTGTGCATGACTCGAGGGGTCACAAGGGGGAGGCAGGCGGACATGCAGCAAGCACTGGGGCTAGTGCACAGACTGGTTCAGTTGGTCACATGGTTAAAGACTCACTCTGTCTGTGGTGACGTGGCGCACATGGCCGCACACTCCCCCGCTGTGAGTGTTGCCAAGAAGAGAGGATAGGGGCAAGCAACATGCCCTGTACAGAGGAACAAAGAGAGAAAGACTGATCCCTGCACCATACACACACACACACACACACTGTACTGTACATACCGGAACACATGCTTACAGTTCAACAGCGAAAAAAAAAATTCAAAAGTGCAAGCCAAATAGACCGAATTCAGACCGAATTCCCTAGTCATCTCAATGGCAAAAAGTGTCCCATTCAACCTGAATTGACCCTTACTTGTAAATGTAAATTTGGTAAAATGCCATTTTCATCTGCACTGTCAAAATTATACTAGTCTTTCAGGACCAGACTTTTAATTTTTGAATTAAGACTGGACCACTTTTCACCTGGTGGCATGTTTTAATGTACTGTTCAGGTGAAAGTAAATGGGAAACCAAGGATACTGGAAAACTTTGAAATCTTTGTGCTTAGAGTAGCATTTTTTTCATTTTAGTGTGTAGTACGCATCACATTGTCAATTGGGGCCTTTCTGACACTTGACATAAGAGAACACTGCTACAATATGTACTGCAATAATGTAAAATTTTTCAAAACTCACTTTAAATGAGAATTACCGAAGAAAACAAAAAATGTGTAGTGAAGTCATTGAAGCTCATGTGATCAGTTTCTACCTGTCAAATGTATGCAAGAAGAAATTATAAAAACAAACAAAGTATAAACATGATGTATATAAGACATTCATTGTGCTTTTTTTATTAAAACAAGAATTTCAGCAACAATGCAGAACGTCTGAACAGAAATTACTGACAGCTTCAATGATTATAAATTGAGCTTTCATTGCTTTCTGTATACAACCCATTTACAATTTGAATAACAGTTCTTTTCATCTGCTAGATGTGCGCAGTAAAGTTTCGGGAAAGACAACTGTATGTAAATGCGGGACTGAATTTGAAATGGCAACTACTGACATGGTCTTCCTAATAACATTTGATTACTTATCATTTTTATAAGCAAAACAACATGTAATACTTCAACATTTTCTCAAGGTTAAGCACCCTTCACGAACTATTGAGGAAGAAAACATTTTAGGCCCCTATTTGTGAAAAGTGCTGACTTCTAAATACACAGGAAAATTGAATTAGGTCACACAATAATCACTGCCCCATTTTGGGCTGTTTAGTTTTGCGCCTGGCAACTTTTTCTTGTCTTTGACCTGACCCCTCAAGGAGTCTTTTCTGAATAATAACTGAATTTTTCCCTGTTGTCCATTACACTTTGAGCACAGAGCCACCAACTGAGATCCACGGAATTAGAATTGTGTGAATGATGTGTCATTTCTTGCAGGCTCTCTCATTTTGTTACCAGGACTACAGACAATGTTTCTTCAGAACTGTCAAGACAATAAGGACTTTAACATCATCCAGTGGCGGAATTTCTGTTAGAACATGCTTTGGGTACAGTCCAAATAAAAATAGTTCCATGCAAGGATTTCTCAGCATGGTCAACTAACTATAATGAGAACAATACAGGTGAAAATGCCAACTCATGATTGGTCACTTGTCAGTTGCTAATGTAAATAACAAAAAGCAGTCCTAAAAACTAAAATATATGATCATCAGTAGTTTGCACGTGACAGGGATAGTTCATCCAAAAATTAAAGCTGTTATCATTCATTCGTTGTCATGTCATTCCAAATCTGTGTGAATTTCTTTCTTTTTAGGAACACAAGAGAAGACATTTTGAAGAATATTGGTACCCAAACTGTTTTGGTGCCCATAGTCATCCATTGTGTGAAGAAAAAAAAAGAAGATATTTCTTAAAATATATTCTTTTATGTTCCACAGAAGAAATAAAGTCATACAGGTTTAGAATGACGTGAGAGTGAGTAATTATTTTGTAATTTGTAATTATAGTAATATTATACATTATTTTGTGATTAACTATGCCTTTAAGATTAACGGTTAATCAAGTTAAATATAGTATGTTACAATATGGAACCCTACTAGTAAAATACTCAACAAAATATACACATACACTAAACAGGCTTCTGTCTGCAACACTCAATGAAACTGTCCCAACTTGATGCAGTGTAATATAGGAGTCAGCCGTAACCAAAATGTATGGATAGATGTTTGTGAGTCATCTAGGAAACACTCAGAGACAGGCCACTAACCTGTGTTCAGTTTTTCTCAAAACAGATAAACGTGAATCTAGCAACATTTTAAAAGTGTTATATGTATCACGTCCACTCGGAAATTAAATTTCTGGTAAATGCCGTTAAAAGATTAATGCTCTATGACGTTTGATAATAAATCCTACCCTAACCCCAATACTAAACCCTACCCTAATAAATGAGAGATAAAGACGCATTTACTGAAGAACCTTGCCAATTTAGCTTGCAACTACAAGTGAAGTAATTTATTGTGACTCAGTGTGTGTCGAAAGGAATAAAATATGTTGTTGTTTTACTGCTACTAGTGTTCGTTTCAAATGGAAATTGCGATGTAGGTAGAGGCAGTTTTTTTCCAATGAGTCCATGTGGGAAGAATCAGAAACAGGAATGGCGATTGCACAGACCAGTGCATGAGCATCCTTATTTCCACACAGGTGAGGGAAATCATTTGGCCTATGCCTCATTCAGTCAATACTATTCCTAACCATGCACATAATATACTCAACTCAGCAGTGATAAAGCTGACCTGACCCTGTTTTCGATCTCTGCATATATACTCACATTATGTGGCCTCCACAGGGTTTGAGTATCTTTGTCCTGGTGCTCCGCTGACTCCTTGTTAGCCTCTGACCCCTGCAGGCAATGGCACTGCATATCCTCTACTGGAGAAGACTATGAAAAATAAAAATTAAATAGAAAATGGATTTAAAGGGTAATGGAAAGATGCTTATTGTAAGCTTTTGAGATTTTTGTAAGGTTTTGGATGGTAATAACTCAGGTGTTACTACATCCTTCAAAAGTAATTACCAATTATTTGGAATGAGTGAGTGAACTAGCCATCAATCTGAGTGGGCCAGTGACATCCTTATGCAGCTTCACCATTGGCTTGCTTTTTTCGGTTTGAGGCTTGTTTATTTTTCCAATGGTTGATTTCTCAATAGGGTTGCTTCTTTGAACTATACATGGTCAGGGCTGCTCAAATGTGCTTGCTTGATGTGATGTGTGCTTGCTTGAATGAGGCTTGTTTTTTCATATCAAACAAGAACAGTTTAAATATTTGATGTTCTCGGTGTATGTGTCAATCAATTTTTTTATGCGAATAAAAGACTAAATTAAATTGGGTCATCATATAAAGTGACCGTGGCTGTCCAGATGAATTGCTCAATTCGTATGGATTCATTGAGTTTTTGGTTACATAGACTTTCACTAAAGTGCCAAAATTCTCTCGGGTTTCATTAAAAATGTATTTATGTGGTTAAGCAATGTGTGACAACATCGGTAATACCAGTATAACCCGGACTGGGCATTCATAATGGTGCGTCAACTGGCACGGACCATCGCAGCAAGTGTAATGCATTTTTGTCGCATTATTGTCAACCATTGTTGTCAACATGATTTTCAAGTCAATCTGACCACAATACATGGGACATTCAGTTTCAACAGATTTTTACTGTAGTGAAATTTGCGTATTTCCATATGCAAATGATGATGAAATTGACTGGTAAATAACATCTAAATATTATAAAATCCCAAACTGACCCGACCAATAAAATCTTAAGAATCTGTGGTGGGGAAGACTCACATTTGAGTGTAATTTTATACTGCGTCAACGCCGGACGCGAGAGGCGTGATGCGACGCGTCAACAGAAAATAGAACCTATTTTATTCAGTGATGTTGTCTACACTGGATGTGCGTTTTGTGCTACACTGGACACGACATTACCAACAGTTAACTGACATCTCTCGTTCTATTTATGACATACTCCAAGCACTCACGACACTTCTCATAGGACGGACAAATGGATTTGCAAAGGTCGCTTTGTCGCAACTAGCGTGGCAAGGCGCAATGCGATGCATCAAAGGTCACGTCTGGTGCAAATATGGTGTTAGTGTTATAAGTCCTGATTGTGTTACACTATTCACAATGTCATTGATTCTTTACTTACCATAGCACATGCCAACAATTTAGTATAAATAACAAAATAATAATGTAGCAGAAAAATCCCACTTTTTTGTTCAATTTTGTCAAATGTTGTTCATATCCTCCAATTAAATTTTCAGGCTATAATACGCACCAGCTGCTGGGAAAGTTCAGCAATCATCCTGTCTTTGCTTCTGAGCTCATTTCTCAGCTCTTGAACCTCTTTCAGGAGCAGCGCCACCTAGAAAATAAGACAAGATGAACCTTTTTTTCCCGGCCAAATCAGAACAAGGGTTGATTTCAATCAGATGCATATATGTACATTTCATAAGCTTTATAAGTTATTAGCCTAACATGCTTATTTATTAATAGCAAAAAAATTACACAATACACTCATTTGTTTTTGTTTTGGGGGCTCTTCTGTTGGTACATTAATCTGAACTCACAAGAGCTGTGGTCAAAATGCAGTGGTCAGAAGAGACGCACGCATGTTACTACCAATTATTACCAATTCTCATATTAATATGGTGTAAACAAAGCCTAACTGTAACAAATAAACTCCACTTTTGCTCAATGTATATATAGAATGGAAGAAGTTGTAAAGTACATCTGCCATATGCCTGCAAATATAATTAATGTAGTAATTGTTATATTGGAATTATTATTATTTTTTTTTTACATTTGAGCCCCTGCCTCTGAGAAACTCTCTGCACATCCCTGTATAAACACGATTGATTTTAATAGCTTAAATGCATTTGAAATTGTGCACTTGGAAAATAAAAGTATCGGACTGGTACTCTGTATCAGCAGATACTCAACATTCAATGACTTATATCGGATCAGGGGCACAAAAAACTTGATCGGGATTTCCATATTTATTATAATTATGCATGTAGTTTTCATGACTTAATTTTTTTTTGAGAGCAAATATTCCAATAATCTCTCAATTAATATAAAGCAAAATTTATCACACCACAGGAAATGAACTAGTGGAAGCAAAACGTTTTTGATATTTAGGAAAAATTTGGTGAACAAAATGTCCTTACACAAAATATCCAGGTTTAAAAGGATTCAACCCACACATTATATTGCACTGTAAAGCAAAATATTATAAGTTCTGAACTTCATAGTTTATCTCTATTATACTATCTTTATTTCACAGGGATTTGTGTGAAGTACACTAATGTTTGTAGAAACAAAAAATAGGTAGGATTCTTCATATTTTCTCAGATAAATTGAATTAATCATACTGCTTTCCATTTCTAAACATGAAAATATGATTTTCTGGAAAAAACGGGGGCCTTGGATAATACGTTATCTCAAAAGAAAAAAAACATTACATACAAAGATACAAATGTACATATGACAAATTTTAAACACATGATTACCTTTTTGTTTTATTATTGTGTAAAACTCGAAAACATCTAAAAGAGTACTCTTGAAAACGCAAAATGTCATGGATTTAAGGAAGAAGATCTTACCTTCTGATCAAGTAAAGATTGCTCAATGGATTGTGGAGTATAAGCCCCTAAAGTCTCTTCAACGGAACCATCTGTCTCCATCTAAAACAAACAACAAACAAAATTACCCTTGTAGTGTGGGGAAAGGAAATGCTGCAAATGAGTCATTAAAATTGCTCAGTGTTTAGAGGTGGTCACGCTAGGCTTTTTTGCTCAATTGACTTTCATTTGTTTGAATACAAATGTGAAAGACCAGTAATGCAAGCTTATAAAAAAGTTTTACATTCCGCTGTGAAAAAAAGTTCCAGGTTGTTGAACTCTGACCTGCATCATAATGCAAGAAGACTGATGGATGTGCAACAAAGTTACTATGGTTACAGGAAACGGGAAGCTAGTTGATTTCTCCAATGTAGCAAGTTACATCGTTGTACAGGAAATACACCCTGAGCTAAACACTCTAAAATCATGATCACTGCCACTGTCTCACAGAATAGGAAACTGACCAAAAGTCAACAAGAGCAGGAGATAACATGCATTTCTGATAACTGTTACATCGTCAGTCACATCATATTAGTCGTTCTGCACTTCCATTGGTAGACTCTTCGGCCATGTACATGCACACTGTACACACAGGAGTGAATTGCCTAAATTATTGTTCTGTGTGTGTACAGAACACGACTCACTTCTGAAATTTCCATGATTGATAGCATGGTAACCATAGCAACATTCTGTCACATGTTTGATATCCGCTATTTTTGACCAAATTATATTACAGCGAAGGAGAGCGGCCAAAGACTCATTATGTTCAGCCATTTTAACTTAACCACCGTCTACAGTTGGGGTTGCACCGACTAATTGACTAGTCAATTTTAATGCTCTGCCATGATGCTTTAAAAATGACGTTGACTAGTTGTTGATCAAGGCTTATAGAGGGCGCAACAGGAAATCACATGGTATCACAGGATAACACATCACAAGCAGATCGCGCGCACACAGATTCATTCAGTAGTGCAGAAATGTACTGTCAACACTGTTTTGCGATTTATCAATAAAAGCTTAGAAACTGAAAATTACACTTCAAATAATTTTTTTCCAAAGATGGTTTCTGTCATTTTAGGTAGATTTTAATCATGCTGATGTTAAGTGTTTTTTTTTGTTGTTGTTGTTTTGTTTTTTTTGAATAAGTTTGGTTTTAGTTAGTTATTTGATGGCATGTGACGGGCATGTGACGTCATGGTTGACAGCTTCTCTGAGTGAAGTAGTCTCTGAAGCACCAACTGAATTTTTGCAGGAGGAGATTGAAGCCTTAACTTTAATTTCCACATTTCCATATCTGTTTAGTTCACGCCGACATAATGCGCTGTTGTGCAGTAAACTGTACTAACCGATTCTGTGGGAGTGTGGACAGGGCCTTAATACTATGCCTCTACTTCTCGCTCACTCCTGCACACTTTTCTACAACGGAAGAGAGTGAAAGTGCGTCGTTCATCTTTTTTTACATTCTATGGAAAATACCCTTTAGATAGCATGCTGAGTCATGCTATCTAAATGCTTACAGGTGCTTGTATCATTTTGTCCCTTTACCTTATCTTCTAACAAATTATTTCCTTTTTTACTATCCCCTGAAGTCAAGTCAACATGAAATAAAAAGGCCAAAAATATCCTTATTTAAGTGTTGTTTCTGTTCATATCTTTTGTTGGTTTGTGTTATTTCTTATTGCAAATAAATGTCATCTTTTATCCCCCAGCCATTGTGACTGTTTTTCCCTTTTTCGAACGACTCAACGCTGGACTGTTTTTAACCCATCAATCAAAAACATAAAATAAAAACGAGGTGCTTGCTTAAACTAAAAAAAAAAAAGACAAGGGTAGATGTTAAAATTTTAAAATGCTCTCAGAGAGTTGACAGTAGGGGACGAATGGTTTTCGAAGACTAATGGTAACAGAATCTTTTAGGCTCCATGATGAAAAGGAATGTAGGAGTGTCCTTTCTTCCTTATGTGTGATCTTTCCATACTTGCATAACATCTTACTCATTCTTTTATACCTTTAAAAGTCTTCAAAGTCTTAAGTGTAACTTAGGGAGTTGTAAAACTCCTCTAAGGAGCCCTAGAACGTGTCACATCTATCAGAAATGATCCACAATCAGCTTTAAACTGAGACTGCTTGGGCTCATATTGCTCAGAACTGGCTCAAAGTTAAAGCTATAGCTTTGTGGACAGCGCTCTGACACACAGAATAGTCCCTCAGATGACCCAGCTTGAGATCCTCTCTTCTCTACCATTGCTTCCTGTCTCTATCTACTGTCACTGTCGAATGAAACCCCCTGGGGTGACCGTTGATAGAGAGAAATGGCATGTCTGAGTATCTATTAACAGCAGAGTTGGGGGTAACACATTGCAAGTGTCATAAAACTGGGAGGTGAGACACAGAGATAAAATTAGCAGGTCTTTATTCACAGATTGATGATCTACAAGATTACAACCTAACAGGTGAGTGAAGATCATAAGCAGTTTAATAGTCAGTCACACCTAACTGACGAGTCTGACTTCAAAACCAGGAAGACTAATTTGCCACTGGTTCCCTTGAGATTTTTTTTTTTTTTTTTAATAGTTTACTTTTTTTTCAATTTATGAGTGAAATAAGGTCTGTGGTAAACATAAAATGACAATAGAGCTCCGGAGGTTGACATCACGCAATCTAAACTTTTGGCAGGCCATCAGGAGAGTGCTAGAGAGGCAATAGCATTGGTATCGATAGTGGTCCGAACAATAATTTAAAACCACACTGTTTAGACCTTACAAACCTTACTATTTCAACATGGTGGACAGCTGCTGTGCACCAGGATGCCAGAACAGGCGGGGGAAAGCAAAGGGGAAATATTGAAATGGCTGAAATGGTTCACTGCAATAAAATGTTCTACCCAACACAACAAAACAACAGATAGTTGTATTTTTATTAATTTTGTTTTTAATCTCAGTATTCCTATGTTTAATAACCCTACAACGACATGAAAGAGTTTAAAATGTGTAAGTCTATGTTTTTTAATTAAAGTGTGCAGTGAACTCTATTGCCTTGAAACTAATGCTGGCACCATTCATTTCATATTCGCTCCCGTCTGTTTCTGCCTGCCAGCATGGAGGCATTAACAGAATGGGTCATGTGACTTCTGGAGCTCTATACTACAACTTCTAGAGGTGAGGTAGCAAACTGCAGCAAACGGCTCAGGCCACCGCTTACCCCTCCCTTTCGAAGCATGTGAAGTCAAGTCAAGTCACCTTTATTTATATAGTGGTTTTTACAATGCAAATTGTGGCAAAGCAGCTTTACATTAATAATTGGCAAATCATTTTTTGCCTGCACAGCAGCTCCCAAAGAAAATGGTGTCATTGTCCAGCTTATTCTATATATTATTGATTCATTCCGTTGCAAAGATCAATAGTTATTAGTCTAGTTAATTTATGTATATCAGCACTGGAGAAAACAGTGACATAATCGTCCGGCTCAGCTCAGTTCGCATACAACGGCGCCAATGCAGGCATATCAAAAACACTGCTGAATATCAAGCAAGTGTCCCCAACTTAAGCAAGCCAAAGGCAACAGCGGCAAGGAACCAAAACTCCAACAAATGGAGAAAAAAACCTTGGGAGAAACCAGGCTTAGTCGGGGGGCCAGTTCTCCTCTGGCCAACAGTGAACACTTGTCCGATACTCAGGCAGAGTTACAGGTCATTAAACTGATTTGGAATCGCAACAGTCAAAATATTTTATCCAGTTCCATCTAATTTAAGATCTTTTTAATCACGCCGGTATGGGACGGTTTGTTGGGGATATACATAGAAAAGCTACGGTGGCTGACACAGAACAAAGTTGTCATCGTCTAAGATAGCAGAGAGTATCCAGTCAAGCAAATGCACTCTGCAATTTGTCGATTTAGGACTACTGTAGAAACACGGCGGCACAAATTGGCGAATTCGATGTATACTGTAGGTAGATAGAAATGGCTCATTCTAAGGTAATAAAAACATAACGGTTCACAAGGTCTTTATACACCACTGAAAACATAGTTTTATATATTATTTTCCACTTTTGTCAAAAGATCCTCCTAAATTTTACACATTGGACCATTAAGTTACATGCACTCACACCCCAAACCTTCTTAATCTAGTTACTTAATTTTTAAAATAAACATACCATCTTCAAAACTTGGGTTTGGCATAATTTAAACACATTATTTTTACTATTAAATACCCGTTAGGCACCTTCTTTCCACTTTTTCAACATTTTCTTCATTTTTATTTTAAATTAAGGGAGAAGAATGGGATCAGACAGTTGTGTTAAAGGCTAAATCCATTGTCCTTACTCTCAACGTGACTGTCCCACAATGGTGGGCAGAGTTAGTCTACATGATACAAGCCAGAATTTTTTTTCAGAATTTACACTAATTGCACTAACTACTTGCATGGTCAGCTACCCTCTCCTCATCCTGATTTTTAAAGATAACTAGGGGGACTATGATGGGAACTAGAGGGTCTCAGCCACTTCTGTTCAAACACTGGTTGGACTTCAAACACTGGACACGACTCTTGTTCATACTGTTTCTATTGGAGCATATTGGACATCTTTGTTGTGTACTTCATTGTTAGGTTCCTGTCATCACACATTTAATTGCTCAAAAAAAACAAAAACAATCAAAGCGTAGCAAACTAATAAATGTTTCTATAATAACAGGGCACCATTACTTTGTTGCACATCAAACAAATTACCACATATTGAAAAAATAATGTGTTGTGTTTTTCTGTCTTGATGTAGATCGTATAAAGAAATCTGTAGCTGTAGCCACTGATATTGATATTTTGTCAGCAAAGGAAAGTAATTGTGGAGGGGGAATGATGTCTTGTTGGTTTTAATTTGATTTTTATTGTTGTTGTTTGTTTAGCTTGTGTCAAAATTGATTTTTTTTAAATCTTTTTTTAATATGGCATTAAAACTGCATATCTGAACACAACACACACCGCAGCATTCATTCAAGCCATCAAGTCAATATAACTCCTGAATTACTAAAAAATAAAGATCTGAGCTTTGTGGAGGATAAACCTATTGATGATTCTAGCATAGTCTAACACAGCTGCTAAATAAATGTGCTGAAAATTAAAAAGTAGACAATCAAAGAAGTTAGGATTGCATTACAGCACATTGGGAAAGTACTGACTTTAACTACAATTTAATATGGATATGTTTTAATATATTTAATATTAATATTAATAATATTTAATATGGAAGGTTTTAATTATCTTAACTTTAAATTGTGGTAATATTTGTGGTATATATATATATATATATATATATATATATATATACAGTTGTGTTCAAAATTATTCAACCCCCACTGAAATTGATTGTTTTGGCCGGTTTGACATTGATTTTGATCATTCAGTCATCCTGCTTACAATTAAATCAAAGAGGCACGTGTAGGTCAGACAAATATAACATAACATTTATAATGAAATAACCACAAATGTCTTTTCTCTGCTCACATCATTATCAGTTTTATTCAACCCCCAAGTGACATTCAATCTTAATACTTAGTACAACATCCTTTTACAGTTATAACAGCTTTTAAACGTGAAGCATAGCTTGACACAAGTGTCTTGCAGCGAGCTACGGGTATCTTCGCCCATTCATCATGGGCAAAAGCCTCCAGTTCAGTCACATTCTTAGGCTTGCGCACTGCAACTGCTTTCTTTAAGTCCCACCAGAGGTTCTCAATCGGATTTAAGTCTGGTGACTGCGATGGCCATTTCAAAATGTTCCAGCCTTTAATCTGCAACCATGCTCTAGTGGACTTGGAGGTATGCTTGGGATCATTGTCCTGTTGAAAGGTCCAACGTCTCCCAAGCCTCAGGTTTGTGACGGACTGCATCACATTGTCCTCCAATATCTCCTGGTACTGAAGAGAATTCATGGTACCTTGCACACGCTGAAGCTTCCCAGTACCTGCAGAAGCAAAACAGCCCCAAAGCATGATTGACCCCCCGCCATGCTTCACAGTAGGCAAGGTGTTCTTTTCTTCATAGGCCTTGTTCTTCCTCCTCCAAACATAGCGTTGATCCATGGGCCCAAACAGTTCTAATTTTGTTTCATCAGTCCACAGAACACTATCCCAAAACTTCTGTGGTTTGTCCACATGACTTTTGGCATACTGCAGTCGACTCTTCTTATTCTTTGGAGACAGCAAGGGGGTGCGCCTGGGAGTTCTGGCATGGAGGCCTTCATTACGCAGGGTGCGCCGTATTGTCTGAGCAGAAACTTCAGTACCTACATCTGGCAAATCTTTTCTCAGTTCCTCAGCAGTCACACGGGGACTTTTCTCCACTCTACGCTTCAGGTAGCGCACAGCAGTCGAAGTCAGCATCTTCTTTCTGCCACGACCAGGTAGCGTTTCAACAGTGCCCTTTGCCTTGAATTTGCGAATGATGCTTCCTATGGTGTCTCTTGGTATGTTTAACATCTTTGCAATCTTCTTATAGCCATTGCCCTTCCTGTGAAGAGTAATCACCTCTTCTCTTGTCTTCCTGGACCATTCTCTTGACTTCACCATGTTTGTAACCACACCAGTAAATGTCTAGAAGGAGCTGAGTATCACAGTCATTTTAAAGCTGCCTAATTGGTGCTTATTAGGCTTTATTGCTGCTCCCTGACATCCACAGGTGCTTTCAATACCTGATTGAAAACACTTCAATGGACCTCTGTTCTTCAGAGTGGTAGTCTTTAAGGGGTTGAATAATTGTGTCAATGAAGAATTCACAAAAGAAACATTTACTACTGTATTACAAAACCAATTGATGTCATTTTAGTTGCATATGCTTCTTTAAGAAGTCCTTGTAGGATTTCATTCTGAATTCAATTACAAATGTACTCTAAATTCTCTAAAACCATTTACAGTATTGGGGGGTTGAATAATTTTGAACACAACTGTATATATATATATATGGGGGAGGGGGAAGTGGATGTAATGTAAGGAGTAAATATCATGACTAATTGCCTCTCGTTCTACAAACTGCCATGAAAAGGAAGTTAAATCTTGGTAAATAACACTGTTGGGTTGATTTGTTAACCATGTTTGGTATCCGCTATTTTTGACCAAAGTAATATTAGCAACCAAGATGGATTATGCTGGACAATTTTAACTTAACTACCAGTGACAGTTGTGTTTTCCCGTGAAATGACATTTCCGTGTCTTTATTAAAATCAACACATTAATGATTTATCTGTCATCCAACCATGACCCACACACAATTAATTGTAATGTTATTTTTTTATTATTTGGCACACCTGAGCCGCATATTAACCGTAGAGAATTCAGGATCGTATAAACATATAAGTTGTGGTGTTCCTAAATTGTTGCTGGCGCTCCATCTACTTCAAAATCAAAAAGTTCTTTATGAGCCCTGTGTTACCATGTCCACTAATAATATCACAAGCATCTTTGAGCTTGTTTCTTTTCAATATTATGAGCCAATTTTTGCAGTAAATAAACTTGGACATTCCAGTGTTACTACTACTTGATTAACATCACAGACAGCAGTAGGTACAGTTGTGTTCAAAATTATTCAACCCCCCAATGCTGTAAATGGTTTTAGAGAATTTAGAGTACATTTGTAATTGAATTCAGAATGAAATCCTACAAGGACTTCTTAAAGAAGCATATGCAACTAAAATGACATCAATTGGTTTTGTAATACAGTAGTAAATGTTTCTTTTGTGAATTCTTCATTGACACAATTATTCAACCCCTTAAAGACTACCACTCTGAAGAACAGAGGTCCATTGAAGTGTTTTCAATCAGGTATTGAAAGCACCTGTGGATGTCAGGGAGCAGCAATAAAGCCTAATAAGCACCAATTAGGCAGCTTTAAAATGACTGTGATACTCAGCTCCTTCTAGACATTTACTGGTGTGGTTACAAACATGGTGAAGTCAAGAGAATGGTCCAGGAAGACAAGAGAAGAGGTGATTACTCTTCACAGGAAGGGCAATGGCTATAAGAAGATTGCAAAGATGTTAAACATACCAAGAGACACCATAGGAAGCATCATTCGCAAATTCAAGGCAAAGGGCACTGTTGAAACGCTACCTGGTCGTGGCAGAAAGAAGATGCTGACTTCGACTGCTGTGCGCTACCTGAAGCGTAGAGTGGAGAAAAGTCCCTGTGTGACTGCTGAGGAACTGAGAAAAGATTTGTCAGATGTAGGTACTGAAGTTTCTGCTCAGACAATACGGCGCACCCTGCGTAATGAAGGCCTCCATGCCAGAACTCCCAGGCGCACCCCCTTGCTGTCTCCAAAGAATAAGAAGAGTCGACTGCAGTATGCCAAAAGTCATGTGGACAAACCACAGAAGTTTTGGGATAGTGTTCTGTGGACTGATGAAACAAAATTAGAACTGTTTGGGCCCATGGATCAACGCTATGTTTGGAGGAGGAAGAACAAGGCCTATGAAGAAAAGAACACCTTGCCTACTGTGAAGCATGGCGGGGGGTCAATCATGCTTTGGGGCTGTTTTGCTTCTGCAGGTACTGGGAAGCTTCAGCGTGTGCAAGGTACCATGAATTCTCTTCAGTACCAGGAGATATTGGAGGACAATGTGATGCAGTCCGTCACAAACCTGAGGCTTGGGAGACGTTGGACCTTTCAACAGGACAATGATCCCAAGCATACCTCCAAGTCCACTAGAGCATGGTTGCAGATTAAAGGCTGGAACATTTTGAAATGGCCATCGCAGTCACCAGACTTAAATCCGATTGAGAACCTCTGGTGGGACTTAAAGAAAGCAGTTGCAGTGCGCAAGCCTAAGAATGTGACTGAACTGGAGGCTTTTGCCCATGATGAATGGGCGAAGATACCCGTAGCTCGCTGCAAGACACTTGTGTCAAGCTATGCTTCACGTTTAAAAGCTGTTATAACTGTAAAAGGATGTTGTACTAAGTATTAAGATTGAATGTCACTTGGGGGTTGAATAAAACTGATAATGATGTGAGCAGAGAAAAGACATTTGTGGTTATTTCATTATAAATGTTATGTTATATTTGTCTGACCTACACGTGCCTCTTTGATTTAATTGTAAGCAGGATGACTGAATGATCAAAATCAATGTCAAACCGGCCAAAACAATCAATTTCAGTGGGGGTTGAATAATTTTGAACACAACTGTATATTAGGCTGCTGTCACTTTAAGAGTTTATGCATGGATATTTTGTATTTATTTAAGAGTGGGATAAGAGCAATAAAGTGGGATTAAGAGCAATAAACCCTGTAAAAGAAGTCAATTTGGTACTCGTGAGCTGTTTGAGAGGTGGCTTTATGTGAGCGCCACTTATATAGATCAGTGGTGCGCACACTTTTGGTGTGAGCACGAAACCTGCGGGAATGAGAAAAATTATGCTCAATACAAGCACTATTCAACTGGAGCAAATGAGATGACGAGTGAATGACAGGAGGCGGGTGTGTGTCCCCATCGTAGAGAAAAGAGCAAGAGTATGCAGCTTTTATCGGTGAATTGATACTGCAGAAAAGGAGTATTTGAACCTTTTCAGATATTTCAGAGTCAATACCTATCGAAATATCGTTATTTTTGACAACACTAGTAAGGGATCTGTGAAAGTTCTGTGCATATGCAATGATGTAGAAATGGCGTAATGACAGATGATGCATGGAACAAGCAGTTGTCGAATAAAGTGCCATAAGTGATTTTGTAATTTTGTCCCACCCGTCCTCGTCTCGGGGCTCTCATCCAAAATCAATTCCGATTTCATGATATATAAATGCACACATCAACCCAATCACTTTAGCGTTCATGTAAACATGTACATGTAAAACGTAGCTACTGTCTCTTTAGACCCTAGACCATGGGGCTGAAGAAAGACACACCTGTGCCATACTGTGCAAATTAGAAAAGCAAAAAAGCAAATTACAACTTTCCCCTGTGATTTTCCTGCAATGCACATTCAGAAGCATTGCAAGTCACATCTCTGATGTGCATTTAAATATGCCACGTCCTGAGATGTATTACTGCCCAAATGATGTGCTGTTTTCTGCTGTTATTGTTTCTCTCCGTTTCCAAGGTTCCTGCTGTGTTGCTGCTCTCACAGGTACTGATTGTGTTCACCTGGTGCTAATTTGCTGCCTGGCAACCTCAGCTACAATGAATTACTCCTGGAAGGAGAAGGCCAGCGAGGCCAGCTGATGCCTCACAGAGAGACAGAGACAAATGAGAGACCCAACTCGTCTCTCCACAGGGTCTACTTTTCTTCTGCATCAGACATTTCACTATGCCTTCTGTTGTTGAGTGTCAGCCATCTTCTTTAGTGACTTCTACTGTGGCTACTATTATTAGATAGTAAGTTAGATTTTGACAACTTTTCAGGAAAATGTATTAATATTTGTGGAAATCAGCTAAGAGGTGGATGCCATCTTGGCCGTTTACACCTGGTATTTTAATCCTGCTCTATTGTCCACTTTCAACTACTTCTGTCCTGATTTCTTTGAAGGGAAGGTCTATGGGCAGACAAATCTATGGGCTTCTTCAGATCTTTCACGGAGAGCAGCAGCTTTTCCGTTCTGGAAGTGGTCGAAAGTGGACAAGCTCAAAATGTTTTACACCCCATTTACACCTGTATGTGATCAGATTGAAGACACATTTTAATACAGGTGAAAACAAGGCCTTTATTTGGAGCAACTACCTTATTCTTATAGCAAGGAGGCCAGGGAAGTTTAATTGTTGTTCATTTAATTCCTTGATATGTGTATAGGAAAGTTACATTCCTAACATTTAGGAGTGTTTTATTGTTTTGGTTTTGCTCCCCTTTTAAGTATTTTGTGCTTCTATTATTCTTCCGGTAACACTTTACAAAAAGGTTCATTAGTTAAACATTAGTTAATGTATTAACTAACATGAACTAACCATGAGTAATGCATTTGTTACTGTATTTACCAATCTTTGTTAACGTTAGTTAATGAAAATATAGTTTTCATTGTTTGTTCACAGTGCAGTATAAGTGGTTAATTTTTAGTTCATGATAACTAATAGTAGTTAATTAATGTTAATTAATTAACCTTATTGTAAAGTTTTAGCATTTTTCCTTACTCTCAATAAATTCAATTTCAGTTTATTTCTGGTAAAAGTGCTGTTCCAAGTGCTCAGACTGGAGACAAGAAGTTTCCTGTATACACTTTTTGTTATCTCTGTCTGTAACCCCTTGGACTACTTTAATGCCACAGCAGCCATATTGTATCTGGATTCACAATTTATAAAATCTATGTCTTATGAAACTTTCAGTTTGTATTTTGTTCCCATTTCTTCTGTTTTCACATCCTGTGCTTGAGTTTGTTTCCTTGGTAACTCATTATGTTGGCATGTGTCTTGTTTAGTACCTCGTTTACTCTCCCTCCAAATTTGCAAACTATCCCATTCTAATTGCTAACATTGCCCACTGTCATGTGATGCATTCGATTAGAACTAAAAACGTGAATAAAAAGTGTTAGAAAACAAATTGAGTGGTTAATAATCAGTATCTAACCTGATGAAAAAAATATTCCATTCCATATTGTGAACTTTTTTAAGGATCTGTTTGGTCATTAACTTTTGAATGCATCAATATTCAACGTATGAAAGAGCCACAACATATGAAGAGGAATTTCTCTCTGACACGATGGGAAATTGAATGAAATTGAATGTGGCAGATATTGACTGTGATAAGATGATTGACAGGATAGTATAACTGGTGACGGGATTCATGCAAGTAAGCAACAGAGCGGCCTGTTAAAGACATAATTATGACAAAGTAGTATGTCCCAAAGCTTTCTGCTACACACCCAAAAGAATGTACTTTTTCTTCACAAAAACAGTACATACTTTTAGGGCAGAGTTTTAGTAGGCAAACTAGGATGCAGCATGTGTATTTATAGCCCTGTGTTTCAGTTCAGTATTTTAGAGATTTAGTATGTTTGCAAAGCTGTTATGTTGGATTTACCCCTTGGGTTTGTTTATTCTTCTTCTTTGACTATCTTCTTGTTATCCTGGATTTCTATGCCTGCATGCTCCTAAGACTTTGTTTTTGTCATCATTAAATACCTGTAAATTTGATCTTCTCCTCAACTACTCCTTCCTTATCCACAATGTTAATCTCAACATTTACAAGTTAATGCACTGTGAACTAACATGAACATTTTAACAAAGGTTAAATAAATGCTAAATGTTAGTTAATGTATCAACTAATTCTAACAAATGAGAGCTTATTGTGAGTGTCAACAATAAAACAAGTTCATTTAACACATTTTTGGTTCCTAGAAAACTTGAATAGGTAACTTAAGATGTCGGTGCCATATAATGGCAAAGCTCTTTGGCTTGGATGAACTGTGCCACAACATCGACTGCCTTGGTAAATGCCACACTACCCCAAACCAATTCAATAAGGTCCAGTCTTTTACAGATACAAACACTGACTCAAAATGAACCTTTAACTGCAGAAATATCATTTTGCAGTATACAACAAGATTTATAATGTCACTAGCGTTTGGCTAAGGTGTTTCTAAGGCATTCTAAGTGGTTGTCAAAAGAGCCCACCCAAAGTCTCATATTAAAGGGACTTTGTTATTATCTTATGATAAACGATATGGACAAAAGTTTTGGGACACCTGACCACCAACATCCACTGTAGTGACATTGCATTCTAAATACATAGACATTAACATGGAGTTGGTCCCCCTTTACAACTAAACCAGCTTACACTTTTCTGGGAAACCTTTCGACAAGATTGTGGGGTGTTTCTGTGGGAATTTTTGCCCATTCATCCAGTGGTTGAGCACAGTAAAGCCTTGACGTCAGAGAATTTCGTTCAGAGTTGTGTTACAGTCAATCATTGTTGGTGGATACCATAGAAATGAATGAGAAGTGCCGTAAAAATGAATCCTACCTATCGCACAACTGTTTGTGACTTCTCTTATAAAACAGCATTTCATGTACTGTAAACTCTAAAACCAGATCAATCCAAAATGAATGTTTTAGAGCAAACGAGCTGAAGATTACCCGATGCACAGTCGATTCATTAAATGTTAAGCTATTTCCTCACAAAAGCGGTTTATTCAGTGTAGTGAAGCCTCTCCTCCATTGACATCTGTTCAAAAAAACTTCCTTGTTTCCTTCCCAGCGTACTGCGGTGTTAGCAGGTGTTATGCTTTTTTTCTGCCAAGTTTACAGGCTTGCCTTCAAGTGGCTTTGGTATTTATGAGTTTAGTCATTGATGTTGGATGACAAGGCATGGCTCGCAATTGTAAGTCAAGCACCAAAATGTAAAACTTAAGCTTAAGGGATTCCTCAAATATTTAGGTATGAGCAAACAGCACTAATCAAAAGAGATCTGTCAATGAAATCTGTCAATGAAATGTCCTAGTAAGCCTTACAGCATGCTATTTAACGAACAACACAGTTATATAAATGCAGCTAACAGTATTTGGACATCACTCAAAAAATACATTAAAGGTTACATTTGCACGGGATGCATTTGTGTCTTACCTGAAGCAGTGTCTTCAGTTGAAGCAGCTGTTCTTTGACAGAAGAGCAGTCTTGAACCATGAGTTTCAGAGTCAGCTCATCCAGTGTCACATGATCTGACATTGACCTCTCCAGCCCCTGTCCCATAAACCCATCAAACGACTGCAAAATGTCACTTCTGTAGGACAAAAAGAGAGAAAGAAATCAGAAAGCATGTACCAGGTCAGCCAGAGGCCTCAGCCCACAGAAAAAAATTCTTAAAACAGATTAGCTGTTCAATAACAGCCATGATATCCAAAATCCCACTGAGTCAGGAGATGAAAGGCATGTAAGAGGTATGCTGAGATTGTGGCTTTCTGAGACAAATTTACTTTTTAAACAGACATAAAACTGACTCTAATGCATTTGTGCGGACTAAAGCTTGAAAACTGGAACAGTAAATAACAAAATTTTATAACAAAGACTGCCTTCAGAATGTGGGTATCCATTACAAAACATTTACTTATTTTTTGTAGGTTACCTTCAATCTATGATGACTCGCCAGCAGACCTCTTACAGTCTGTTTACAGATCATCATATTGGACTCAAAAATGGCAAGAGCTGGATACATTTATAAGTTAGGGTGCCTAGGTTTTTGCCTAACCCAGGCTCTTTGGAAAAGCATTTCTACAAAATTATATTACGTGGCTACTTCGACGTTTCGTAACACTTTTAGATGGGGTGGACTATGTCCAAAATCTTATATCACGATATGACCAAAATGTTTTTTGACACAATTGAAATTTCATAATTCTTGTCACCAAATTCAATATCACAAAAAAACAACTACTAGCCTAACTAAGTAAAAAAAAAAAAAAAACTCAAGCTTGCTGAAGACAGTGATAAAATAAGAACAAAGAAATTGTATGACATTTATGTATATAAATTGTATGAAGTAATCAAAAGCATAAAAAACTGCATTGTCTTCACTGTGTGAATTAAATATTTTTTAATTAAATTTTTTTAAAAATGTGTTGTTTGAATATTAATGACAGACGACTGCAGGTATATTAGGCTGCTGTCATTTTAAGACCAAAAGCATGGATTCAATATGCTGTTACACATACATTTTCTTTCTCAACTGTTTACATTCACTTAAGACATAAATAACTGCGTTTATGAGGTTACTTGCAAAGACGGCCATTTTGATAAATAAGTATGTGTATTTAACCATAGAACTCAGTTCAGTACTCACACGCTCTATGAGAATCAGCTTTGTGTGAACGAGTCTCTCAGTCAGCCCTAAGAAACGATCTCTCAGACAGTGTGCGCATATAGAGAAATGGAATCTCTTTCACTGCTTATTATTGCACTTCAACGTTTTAAATCATTTGTTTTTAAACCGCAATGTTTAAAAACATATGCAAACGATAAGCTTTCATGACCATGCAGCACAGCAACCACCACGAGAGAGATGATAGTCCAAAATTTCTACTGGTTAATTATGTATACCATTATATAGCCCACCTAAATGTCCATTGAGTGGCTATAAAAATGTACTCAGTTTTAATCTGAAACAGATGAATGTGAATCTGACAACACTGTGGTTGGTTGTTCACAGCAGTTAAAAAAATTAAATGCCACGTTTGAAAATGTGCTGAAGCAATTCTGCCATTTTAGCATGTTGTTACAAGTCTTTCACGGGACTAGTACCAGTGCGTTCCGCATCGCAAGTGCAATGCTGCAGCAGGTGAGATACCAATCATAAAATACACACATGGGGCTGATTATGTGATGCACATGTCAAAATGTATTAGTTTAGAAATCATGCACTATGGTAAAAGTGTTTTGAGGTCATAACATAGTATTGTGCAAGGAATTGCGTTAAAAGTCTTTATTAATTGATAATCTGCCCGTGTAATCATAATTTGTGAGAAAACATATAAAAGTTGTTGGTGTTTTACTGCCACTAGTGGTGCCACTACTGCAGCAAACTTTATGTATAGGTGTGTTTTTGCAGTTTTACAAAAATGTAGGTAGAGCAGGGTCAGAAATTAACAGGGGCTTGGGGCAAAAATGCAACCGAAATGAAAAAAATATACACCAAATTCAAGATAAGGGAGCAAAAAAATGCCCCTGCACAATAAAGCTACATCTATTATGGCTATCACGATTAAAGTAAAATATGAAATGAATGAAAAGTATCAATTGCAGCATTACATTGCATGTTGCATCATATTTCTTTTCAGCATTGAGCATTATAACCAATCACAGACGTTTCTGTTGAGGTTATGAATGCAACGTCCAATCAAAGCGTTTTGATTCGTCACCGAAGGGAACGGTGAAGTTGTTCAATGCACAAACTCATTGACTGAATTCTGAATCTGTATTCTCAAATTCTCTCATCATCATAAAAAACAATGTGCAGAAAAGATTTAAATAAGATTCATTTTATAGTGTAGACAGCTTCATTGATGATAACGGGAGTTGTGCGAAAGTGCATAAGTTCCATTAGACTGAAGTCATGGGCCCTTAAGTATTCTTTGCTTGCTTTCTTTATATAATTTATTCAGAATTTTTTGTTCACTGATTCAGTGTTTCAAATTCAGTGTTACTGAAATAACCAATGCGAAGCCTCAATTTTCAAATGCATACAAAGCAGTAACAAATTCATAAATGGTTTTTAGCTTGTTTTGTCTGTAGCCAGAATATGACATGCCTTTCAACTTTGCAGTATAAAGATGGCTTTTCTTAATGTTGAAAAAAAAAAATCAATTGGTAACAGTCTATTGTTACGTGTATGTCTGTGTGGACTCTGTGTTATGAGAATTTTCCCTTGCTTTCATTGTTGCCGTGTTTCTTTAAGATCACCATTAGTTCATTCCTTTCAGCTGTGACTTGTTAATTTGCCTTGTTATCCCCTGTGTGTTCCTTTGCATTTAAGCCCTCAGTTTCTGTTCAGTCCTTGTCCAGTGTTGTTGTTGCTAAGGGGTGTGTAAGCTTTCTCCTGTTATCATTAAAAGTATGTTTACGGACTTCGTTCCACGTGCGCTTCTTCCCGGGACACGTACCCGTTACATCTATAGCATTTAACTGGTTAAATTTACATATGTAATACGTATATATTAAACAAACAAACAAAAAACAATACAGATACAATTTATAAGATAATTATAAAATTGCCCTACAAAATAGAACTCTTAACAGAAAGGTTCATTTTTGACTCTGAGGTAGAGACACTTTTTCGAATGAGCCAATGTTTTTTTTTTTTTTTTTACTGGAAATAAAGTCATGTTTACATGGTACTGGGCTGCTTAAGAACTAGTCCTTATATTTGCCCTTCACGTGGTATTAAATGATTGAAAGATACTCTTTCACTTTTCACTTTTCAAAGCATTTAAAAAAAGCATTTAAATAATAAATCCATTA
This sequence comes from Zacco platypus, assembly GCA_038088235.1. Lineage (NCBI taxonomy): Eukaryota > Metazoa > Chordata > Actinopteri > Cypriniformes > Xenocyprididae > Zacco > Zacco platypus. Next base: position 11,060,179 of record CM076068.1, read on the forward strand.
TATTTCTGCCCTTAAACACCTTTTAAAAAACAAAACAAAATACAAAGTTCTGTCATGAAACTCTAGATGCACAGGCTAACAGGTCCTTTAACCTGCTCGTAATTACGTCATTATTTTTAAGACACGGATGATTGGTTCCTGCTGTGTCAGAACCCAATGAGCTTGTGTGCTCAATCTTCAATTACATGAGTAGCATTTGCTTAGCAGTGCAGAACGCCTTCAGAAACCCTCCACCTTCCCCAGCTCCACCTGTATAGATCTGCTACATGTAATTCATGTATGCTATATTGTACAGCAGCTGCATGTCTTACTTGCTCACAGCAGAGAGTTGTGTATGTATTGGCAGTAGCAGGTCCTGTAATTGCTCTGCAGCAGCAGCAATAATCAACAGCAGCAGCAGCTAGCAGATCTATTCCGCCAAGACTAAACATATGAACACTGTCATTCCCATTACCATGCCAAACACTCCGAGAGTCATCATGACAGAACGGTGACTAGTCAATGTCAGTCAGACAGTCTCTTCCAGGTTAAGCAGCAGATGGGCCAGAATGGACCAGACTTTATGCTAAATGATATTAGTTCAGCTTTGTGGTACTAAGAGTAGCACTAACCAGAAAAAATATGACAATGTAGTTGCTTACACACTGTGATAAGCACTGGCATAAAATTTGCAACAATTTCACAAAATGTCAAAATGCATAAATTAAATGGTCACCTGTTTTCACGCCTGCCCCAGTGTTCCAGTCGTCTCCTCTGAATGGGCCAGCCTTCTTTTTCAGACAACTCATAAGGTGATATCCCATCAGTGTCTATAACAGATTTAAGTATATCAATAATTAGTTTTGTGAGTGCAGAATTTTCCACCACAATGTTTTTGTTGGTGGCTTACAAAACATCTGTGCTTGCTAGAGTGTTGCAAGGTGGTTGCTTCCGCCCAAGTAAAATTGTCCTCTCTAGTATAATCAGGCCACTATATATGGCTAGTGTTCATCCGGCTAGTCCATGGGATGTATTTGCCTGTTTTGTGATCGACTATCATCCACTAATTATTAATAATGATTCTTATTATTATCAACGTTAAAAAAAGTTTTTGTGGCTTCATATTTTTTTGTAGAAAACATGATATATTTTTTAAAGAATTCTTTGATGAATAGAAAGTTCAAAAGAACAGCATTTATTTGAAATAAAAATCTTTTGTAACATTATAAATGTCTTTACTGTCACTTTTGATCAATTTAATGCAACCTGAATAAAACTATTTAGTGCACTAGTTTTACGTTCTACTTTTCCCTTTCAAGTCAAACATCATGGCAAAGAACTATATCACTTACCGCTGTGTAATGATGTGTCTTCAGACAAGTCCAAATCCAACATGAGATCATCTTCCTCCAGGTCACATGACTCCACTTTCTCCAGGTTGTTGAGAATGTCCTTGTAAATGTAATTTATGAAATGAGAGTTAACACTGCAGCCAGGATCTTGGCAATCTATTATATATTTTTTTTTACAATTATTATACAATTATGTAATATTTTTATATGTATTATTAATACATATTTAATATTTATTTATTATACACACACACACACACACATATAAATAATTTAAAAAGAAAATGTATATATGTACAATGTACAAAGATTTAGATGAACAATTTCATAATAATAATTTGAGCCAAGTACTCATGAAGTTTTATTGGTTGTGGCATTAAGGGGATTCTTTTTGGCTGTTGAAAAACATACAAGCAGATTCTGTAGGACTCAAGGAATAGAAAGAGGAATTTAAAAAAGTGTGTGTGCCAACCCAAAACTCGACTGATAGCTTCAGGGACTATTGCCAAAGACACATACCAATTTTCATATCAATATGGCAATACATTCCTAAAATACAGCATTTTTCTACAAAATTCAAAATGGCAGATGCCAAAAACATCCGATATGTGAAAACTGGATAGTATTCGACTTGTATGCTTCATCGAATCTAAAGAGATAAGTTTCATGATTGGTCAAACTGTTCAGAAGCAAAAATATAAATTTTGAATTTGACCAGTAGGTGGTGCTTTTCTGAAACTATGCATCATTCAATACAACAAAGCATTGCAGAGATATAGCCTAATGTCCACTTTTGTTTGCTAATTTATTAAACTATTTCTCAAAAACTATTGGGTGTATATTGAGTTAATATTGGGGGGAAAGTAAGAACTTTTTTGTGACTCGACTTCACAATCATCTAAGATTTGAGATTCCAAATTTGCTATGGTTAAAATTTAGACTCTCCTCTATGATCCAAATCATTCATTTTGACCAAACAGTTCTGCTATAGGCTGCTATAGACTTTCAAAAAAGAAGAAAACTAAAAGATTACACTGGTGACCTTTCTGCTACACCTTAACCCACCCGTTTAATAACTACAAATGTACAAAACAATACATTTTTCTTATATAAGTACAAAGTAGTTAAAAACACCCAACATAAAGGGGGACCAAAAAACTACATAACATGTCTGAATTGTATTTGGGAAACATCATTTTCTGCAGTCCCTCTCATTTCTCTAGCTCTCAGAGCAGCCTTTGTTTCCCTCTGCTGAAGACACAGGAACTGCTCCTGAATGAGCTTTACTGTCTGCTCCATTTTTGGCCTTTCTTTCCCATCAGACACTAATTTGTTACTTCAAGGTGTTTTTTGCATTAAGACAGCAAAATGCTTTTCTCACACAGCCTTCAAGCCTTCACACAATGGAGGTATAACCTTTCAAACATGGTCCAAATGTGACCGGCACTATTCAAACACATATTCAATTACCATGTTCACTGCAAAAGGAAGCTTGATTTTCAAAGCTTTTGCTTTATGATAAATCTCATATATTTATGTCTCACCAAACCATGTGAAATACGCTCCGAATAAAACAATGAACACAAAAAGTTGGGTTAATTGGGAAAAAAAAAATGTTTCTAATTGGAATGAAGAATCAGTGTTTAATAATCAAGCAATAAAGACAATGGCAGTACATTATGGTTTGTTTTTGCATTTAACCAATTTGTTGACGAATCTTAAAACTTAAACCTTCCCATGCCTGACATCCAATTTCCATTTACTCATTTAAAAAAAAAATCCTTCCCATATTGTTTTTATAATCCAGTTCATCTTTTGTTCAAAATACTTCAATAAAGTAATTTTACTAAAGTATTGAGAACTGTAAAATTTCACTCTCTATCAATTTAGATTTTTTTCCATTGTGATTAGTCCTCTAAGCTAGAAGTTAGTTAGAGAGTTTAAGATGATAGCTGTGTTTTGGAACAATGATACTTTCTTTTTGAGTTGGTGCAAAAATTGGAGCAAGAAGACTCTTAAGATTGTTGTCAACTTAAGATTGTCAATGAGATTTGGTGGCTTGTCAGTCAATGACCATCTTAGACCTACTTGAAACCAGCCAATTTGCAAATTTACTTTAGTAAACTGGATATTAAAACAACACGATAAACCTGAACATGAAAACCAGAGTAGTGTTCACAATTAATTTATCATTCATGTACTGTTGATTTATTTCTTACAGTCTTCAAAATAGGTCCTTATAGGAAAATAAAGGTCTACATGAGAAACACATCTCCTCAACCTTCATGTTGGATTTCTTGACACTGGTGTGCTTTTGCACATCTTGTAAAGTAGTTATGCTGTTCTGAGTCCTAGCAGCAAACCGAAACAAACCAGAAATATTACCAAGCTGACAGATAACCACAGAAAGGAAAAATAAAATAAATATGGGGTTTTGAGAGGGGATGGAAGAGAAAGTCCCCAATCAATATTTTAGATGGTTTCTTGTGTCAGTGGCGTGTGACAGCCTTTGGATTTAAATTCTGTAGCACTCTAAGCAATGGTTTCGAGGAGGGAGACGGAAAAAAGAGAGGGGATGTAAAAAGTAGATTTAATGTCTGCTGTATTTAGGTCATCAGTTCTTTGTTAACATTTTGCGCCAGACAAACAATCAGCAAATTAATGAAGGTCCTCACGTAAACAAAGCCTTCCCCGTGCAATTAAAATTACTGGGACCTTTAGCTTCATTTATAAAAAAGGACAAAAAAGCACAATAAAGCTATAATAAAAGAAGTCTATACAACTCAAGCACTATATTTCAAATTGGATAGCTTTATGTGAGGAACAGACTAAAGAGTAAGTAAGAGGCAATATTACAGTCAGCTAATCATTACTGCAAAACAAAGACAAGGGTCTTGTATCACCCTAAAGGTTTCATGAGATGGTTTCACTAACTAGATCAACTGATTTATTACAGGGAAAAAGAAAAGAAAGAAAGATTTTCAGATTTCGGACTGTTCTTCACACATAGCAGTCAAATCTGAAAAATGACCAGTTGGTGTATTATACTAGTTGTACAGTACAATTTTTTATCGATTTCTTTTTTTAATATATAACCATTTTACAAACATTGTTTCCTCAGAGGATTGCAGTGGCTTCCTGTTGCAGTGCCCCAGTCCGGTTGGAGATGAAGGCACAGTGCTATCCCACAGAAAGAGCGAAAATCACCTTTGTCATCTCCTTGCTCACTGGTAAAGCGCTGCAGTGGGGCAGTACTATCTGGCACTATAGGCCGGCCCCATCATCAAGCTGTCGGCGGCTCATCAGTGAACAAACAGCTTTATCGCCTATGTCAGGAAAACAACTCGATTATGGATTTCCGTACTCTCATGGCAGTACCCTGGAATGAGCCGGCTCTCCTCACCACCAGCCCTCACTTTGGCTGCATCTCTATGCCTATGATGACACCATGGGGCCGGATCTTTAGCCCTCTACTGACATGTTATGGCAATCTATCTATTATCATCACATGATTTTGAACTGACATGAATTCATGCTATTTTTCGTTGCCAGCAATCTGGCATTCTAAATGATCTAAAACCTCAAAAGAAATGCATAATTTTATTGTTTTATTGCAGGGAAAGATGTAACAATTTCCCTGTTCTCGGTTTACTGTAAAACAGCATTTATTAATGGGAAGCAGAAAAGATGGTAAAGGAAAAGGTAAGGAGGAGAAAAGTTAGAAAAGCAATTACATCTACAGAAAGCTAGATCATCAGATTGGAAGAAAAATAGACAAGGTCACCCAGAAGGAAGCCACCGTCATCTGCCCTCCATACAATGGCAGCTGAGGAATGGGTCAGAATGTAGAGGAATCTAGGAATTGTCCAACTGAATTGTCAAGCGGAGAGACATATCAGGACCATCATGCTGTACTATTAGATCAGGGTTAGATCAAGAAAATCTACACACTGATAAACATCGGTTTGAACAAATTGCTTGCCATGGACCAATTTGAACCAAAGTGTTGTGCCAAACATTCATGTTAGTGTCAACAGGCCTTAAAGCTGTCTAGCAGCGAAAATGATCCAAAAATGAAAAAAAAAAAAAAATTGTTGTCTCATTTAAATCCATACAATAGACTTGTTACAAAGAACAAATTAATTTTGTTATTTACTAAAGTCTTCTCCTGTAGTTCTAAAATCACTTGCATCCACTCAAATATGCCCAGATGTAAATGATACCAAATACCATTGGTTCTCATTGATGGATTGATGGCAAGATGGTATTTTTTGTCAATCTGGGGGGTTTATGCCAAAAAAAGACAATGTTCTAAATGTCTCCCTTTTTTTCTCATGAAATGACATGAGAATGACTGAGTTATGGCAGAATTTCAACTTTAAAAAAAAAGCATTCTCTCTGCATTTACTTCATTGCTGTATTTATAAGAGTTATTTAGCCCCAAGTTAAATTGTTCTTGTGTTACTGTACTGTGCACCGTGCCATTTGCTCATTAAGATTAAAGTAACTTAAAAGCTGACTGAAAATGTTATTAGCTAATGAACAAACCAGAAAGACCTCACAATGGAAACCCCCGAGAAATACTGTTAAGTCATAGATACAGCAGTCTTTATGTTTGCGTTCACATTTCTGCCCACTCTGTAATCTTGAAAGTGAATCAAGTAGGGCTTCCTTTATTTTTATTTTTAGATTTTTTAGGGGTAGGGTACAACAGAGCTAAACATGAACCTAGGTAAAAGTCACAGCTGATTTAATTTTCTTCTATACCACTAGACGGCACAAAACTCACTGCAGATTTTTTTTTTTTTTTTTTTTTTAAACCTGGCAAAGTGTCTGATCCTTGACACCACTGTTGGTAGCAACACAATGTCAATTCAAATAAGAATCGTTAAAATTATTAAATATATTTTAAGAAAAAGGTCCAGTTAATGATTTTCAGTTTCAAGGTAATTAAAGCAAGAATTTTTCAATAACTGAAGAATACATAAATGTATGGTATTTAGCCCAAAAAATGCATCCATCGATCATAAAAAGAATCCAGGGGGTTAATAAAGGCCTTCTGAAGTGAAGCTATGGGTTTTTATAAGAAAAATGTCCCTATTTAAAACTTTATTAACTATAATAACTAGCTTGTGGCAGACGGCTGTACACATCGATGTGGTGGAAGAGTAATCCCTGACCCGGAACATGACGTAATGATGAACACGGAAGAGCAGATGATAAAGCAAAACAAAATGAATTACAAGTCTAAAATGAGAAATTTTAAAGAAAAATGCCGTAGGATTTCGATTTAAGAGAAGATGAGCTTGAGTTTGTAACTCTTTTGGCGCAAGTCGTATGGTAAGATCGTACAGTCGTCTGCCAGAAGCTAGTTTTAGTTTATAAAGTTTTATATATGGATATTTTTCTTACAAAAACCAATCGCTTCATTTTAGAAGGTCTTTATTAACCCCCTGGAGCCGTACGGGTTATTTTTATGATGGATGGATGCATTTTTTTTGGATTCCAATCGAACTCCTTTATTCGATCCCAAAGGAGTTAGATGGGCGGAATAAATGGTTGGCTTCAATCAGAAGGGACCACTGAGAGCCAAACGGAAATGCCCAACATTAATAACTATTAGGACTGTCACTATTGTAAAAAAATGTTGTGAATTCTCCGTGATGTTGTTTCAGCACGTTGTTGTAGGAAGAGCGCATCTACAACTGAAGTTAAATATTCTGACAGGTACATTTGAGTCATTTTGTGCATATATAAGCCATAATATTAAAATTATGTAGTATAAATATCGGATTAATCTCGTGAACCTGGACCACAAAACCAGTCATAAGGTTCCATTTTTTGAAATTGAGATTTATATGTCTTATGAAAGCTGAATAAATAAACTTTCCATTGATGTATGGTTTGTTAGGATAGGAAAATATTTGGCCGAGATACAACTATTTGAAAATCTGAGGGTGCAAAAAAAAAAAACAATTAAATATTGAAAAAGATGACCTTTAAAGTTGTCCAAATAAAGTCCAATTCTTTGGGCTTAGTTGCCGTGTTACAGCGTGTTGTTACGGGAAGAACGCAGCAGCAACAGGAGCTACATTCTAACTATATAACTTAGTTCAAGTTCATCTTTGTGTGATTTTGTGCAAATATAAGTTGTAATTAATATTAAGTTTATTTTATATAAATATCTAAATTAGCTTACATAGGATGCATTCCGTTGAGTTAATTAACCCTCTAAGCACTTCAGTTTACGGGTGTTCATTCTCTTCAGCTTCAATCGTCTCATTTAGCATATGGTGAGTTCGTTGCCATGTCAGACACAAAATCTGCCATTTGCATAGCGGAAGTGACGTCTTTGGTACCCATGAATATCTCCGATTGTGCTTATCTGAAAGAAGACAGTCATATACACCAATGATGGCTTGAGGGTGAGTAAATCATGGAATAATTTAAATTTTTGGGTGTACTAACCCTTTAAACTTGGGTGCCTTTGGTTTTTGTAGTTTTGTAGATAGTAATGTTATTTTTAAAAGCTAGGGGAAAAAAAACTTGAAAAACTTGGAAACATTTGAAAACATTTTCAAAATTTTACGTTTTCAGGCCCCCCAAAACACCATTGTGTAAATAAATGGCCAAAGTGCATGAAAAGTTCAGTTTTTAGTTGAAAAAGGCGCTAAGAAAGTAGCACGCACATTTAGTCCCATTGTGCCCTAAAAGTTTTATACAGTGGGAAAAAAGTTGCTTAGTTATACTCTTTATAATAGTGTTTATAATTAAAATAGTAGCAATCTTGCAGATTCTTCTGGGGATGTTATATATTAGGTTTTGCCTTCAGGAAAGAGAAAAAACATGAGAAACATGTGTTATCTTAATGGATTCAGTGCCATAGTGAGGGCCCTCAAGTGACGCTTGGCAGGCAACAACAACAGACGGTCCTGGTGAACTGGGGAGATGCATCAAACTTCTGAAAAGCCCAAATGACTAGGCAATGTTGAGAAAGTAGCAAAGAAAGCCCATATGACAAGAGTGAAAGCGAAAGAGATCAGAGCAAAGAATAAAAGAGTGAAAGAAATAGTTATGTATAAAAAAGAATATGCATAACGTCATAGCATGTCTCTTGCAAACAACAACCTTGTAGCAATTCATCATGTTGGAAGCACGCTGCCCTCTAGTGGAGCACTGTCTCATCTGACCAGTCAGTTACTCCAGGTTTTCCCCCTTTTTTACTGTTTCTTAATTAAAACAGCAATATTTTGATTAAACAAAACCATTGTCAGGCATGCCATACGGAAATCAGTTTGATCCAAACACTGCTGGATCATTTTCACAGAAGTGAAAGACTGTAAATTTAAAATTCATCCTATATAAATTTATTTTCTCTTTTTTATGAGTACACTACCACATGGCTTCCTATAAATTTAGCTTGTTTGGCTCCACAGTGTCTCAGACAGATCACTTTGAAACAAAGTTGCCTGACTTTCATATCCTGCATTCAGCATAACACTACACAGAGAGCAGGAGTAGACACATGTCTAAGGAAATGACTCGGCCAATCAGAGAAGGAGCACTGATATCGGAGCGTGACAGACGTTCTGTGAGGAGAGGGAGCAGAACACCATCGCTCAGAGATTTCTCACTTGGTTGCATCCTGAGTCACTTCTGTTCCTTGGTTCATAACTTGACAAGTCAGAGAGTGTGTGTGTGTGTGAGCGTGATTTTGTAATTAACCAAGGTTTCTCCAAAATGGATTGACACTTCAGAAAAGTTGCAATCCCATTTTGTTGAAACGGTAACCAGGGAGACAAATATTTGCTAGCTCCTATTATTTGCTTATAGAGTCCTGCAGGGGTGATGCATTTTTGTAGGCCAAAACTCAAAAACAAGTTAGCATTTTAGCACTTCTGTTTCCACTGTCTTGAAGTCAATGGGTTTTTAGAATGGCTTTTGGTTAAATGCCTGAAATAAGGTCTGTTAAAACAAGCTTAAGATTTTTTCACAGTTTATTCTATGAAATAAAATCAACACTACCCCCTTGTTATGAATTTTTAAAGCTTCTAATTGTCTTGAAACAGTGTTTGCTAACAAGTGGCTAAACTGGACTACAGAGGATGTCAGGGACATTAAACATTATCATGCCAAACAGGAAAACTCATCCATTCACTAATGCATTTTCACTGTCTTGTGTTTATAATCGCAGTCTTAAACTATTCTAACTCAAACTTTCAAGGAAAAGTTTTAAAATAAAGACTAAAAGAGTTGTTGTAAACTTAAAGGTGGTGACGTTACATTCATTCAACCGTGGTGAAACCTATGTTTAGCTGTTTACTTCTGCCGAACGTAAGCTTCAAAATTAAGGCTGAACGATTAATTGCATTTGCGATAATATCGCGATATGAGAAAATGCGATTTTCTAATCGCAATGTGCGCGATTTGAGGTGGGCACGTGACGCGAGCGAAAGAGCGGAGAACTCGGCTGCAACAACTTTTCATCCTGTCAGTTCATCTTTAACCTGTAGCGCAATGGCCTCTGCCTCGACGGAACAGTCAGTAACTGACACAGCTGCGACTTTAATCTCAAAGAGGAACAGCACGTCGGTGGTGTGGAACTATTTTGGTTTCAAAAAAGATGCTGCACAGCTTCAGGTGTTATGCAGAGCATGCCGTGCTCCCGTTGCGACTTCACGGGGTAACACTACAAACTTGTTTCAGCACTTAAAAAAAATACCACAAATCAATGTATGACAGTTGTATGACCAAAATGCCGAGCACCAGTGCGCCAGACAGGCCAAATACCTCAAGACAGGGATCACTGACCGAAATGTTCGAAAGTGTCACTCCGTATGAACGTAATTCAAAACGGCACGGGGAAATCACTCAGGCAATAACCGAGTTCATAGCCAAAGATATGATGCCTCTCAGCACGGTGACCAAGCCTGGATTCGTGGCATTGACACATACGCTTGATAAACGGTACAATATACCCTCCCGTACATACTTCAGTATTTATTTTGATTTTACTAAATATTTTCAAAGCAAATGTTGTTGCAGTTGTGTGAAATGTTACTGACTTTGGAGCAGTTAGATAATTATTATTTTAAATTATTTTTTTCTTCAGACTGTAAATTTTGCACACAGTGTTTACAAAGTGCGCATACCTTTGTTTAAATTATTTAAATGCACAGTGCCAAAGCCATAGATGTTTCTGTAACGAGCAGTTCAATAAAAATGTCATTTATTTCAAGTCATACATGTTTTAATTTAATTATAACAAATAGGCCCAGCCTATGGGAAAGAACATTTCACACTAAATGCATCTAATATTGTGTTGGTCATATTTAAATAATTCATTACGTTTTGTTGGGGAAAAAAGAGGATAAAAAAAAATCTTTACAAAACAAATCGCATATTAAATCGCAATCGCAATATTGGGGAAAAAAATCGCAATTAGATTATTTTCCCAAATCGTTCAGCCTTATTCAAAATTCATGAAAGTTGTGTTCACTTGTAAAGATTATCATGATGAATAAAACATAATCTTTTCTGAAACAATCCAAAAGCCAAATGAAAAAAAAAATCCGATTGGTTTTTGTCGAGAGAACCAGGGTGATGCAAACTGGCAAAATCACAACATCACTGCAGGACTCTATACATGCCGGTTAGCATAAGTCCCTGGAGTTCTTCTTGGAGCTAATGAGAGTACCTGAAATTTTCACATGTATTTTGAGACATAAGACTGGTTTGTTATTTTCAGTCAACCCAGGCCAAAGATTATTTCTACAAAATGATATTACGTTACTTCTTGCATGTTTCACTAAACTTTCAAAGTGAAATAGTGGCACCAAAAGTGTCTTCAGTTTTATTCTAAACAGATGAGTGTAAATCTGGCAACATTTCATTATTGGCTGTTGTACATATTGCGGCTGTTCAGAAATGAAACCATGCCATTTCAGCTTGCTACTACAAGCCTTTAATCTCTTTTATCATGACTCGTGTTTCTCCTGAGCAAATTTAAGTCATACTAATGGAGCTGGTTATGTGATGCAAATGTCAAAATATATTTATAATATATATATATATATATATATATATATATATATATATACACATTACTGTAAACATGTTTTGAGGTTATTACAGTATTGTGCAAGGAACCACGTAGAAATAAATGTTTATTTATTGATAATCTGTCCCTGTAATCATAAATTGTGTGAAAAGTTGCAGGTGTTTTACTGACACTAGTGTTCATTTCAGTTGGAATCTGCAATTGTTTTTAAGTGATTAAAATGATCAGTTTGTGATTAAAATATCTGTTTTTGAGTAACTGTCAAATAAGTCAAAGGATAGTATTTAAGGGAAACTCCAGAGCACCCATGAACTGACTTAGGCCTTAGTCTGTTCATAGGTGCACTTAATAGCATTTATAAAACAGATAGTTACAGTCCTTGATTATAATTGACTGAGCTGTGTTCGAAGCCATTGTAAAACGCTATATAAACACACCCATGATCTCATTACATCACTATTACTGCACCACTGGGTCTTTGTGTAGCTTCAACCATTCTGCTAAACATTACTGAAGAACTACATTGCTTGGTGGAAGAATTATTGTTATCAATAAATTATTACATTTTCAATACTGTGTGTTAATGTAGATCCTTGCCTAGACCTTACTTACAAAAGAAAGCAGAACTGACAGTTCTGATTGTGGATATCCCCTTAGCTGTTTAAAATTCACTGTAAACCATGGCTTCTTAGAGCATATTGATTTATAAACCAGATTTCCACAAGCAGAACTGCAAATTGATTTTATTTTTTCTTTGTAAGTTACGTCTGCGAAAAACTTATATGGTACATATAAGAAATTTTCATTATAAAATCTACACAGATTTTCCACAATTTTTCCATTACTTTCTGTACAACCATTGGGAGGCTGCGTTGGTAAATTTTATAATTATAATATCTATGTAATATATATGTATTATAATATCTATGTACGTTTGACTGTCTTCCAATTTAAGTAGACCATTTAGTCAAAAAAAAGGTGACATATGGGACAGTAATATGTATATATAAAAATGCATTTTTTTATCAATCATATACATTCTAAAAGGTGTAAAAGAGGCCATCTACACCAAACAGGTGCATAACATTATGATCACCTTCCTAATATTGTGTTGGTCCCCCTTTTGCTGCCAAATCCGCCCTGACCGGTCAAGGCATGGACTCCACTAGACCCCTGAAGGTGTGCTGTGGGATCTGCACCAAGATGTTAGCAGCAGATCCTCTATGTGCTGTAAGGTGCAAGGTCGAACTTTTTGTTCAGCACATCTCACAAATGCTCAATTGGATTGAGATCTGGGGAATCTGGAGGCCAAGTCAACACCTCAAACTCGTTGTTGTGCTCCTAAAAAAATTCCTTAACCATTTTTGCTTTGTGGCAGGATGCATTATCCTGCTGAAAGAGGCCACAGCCAGCAGGGAATACCTTTTCCATGAAAGGGTGTACATGGTCTGCAGCAATGCTTAGGTATGTAGTACATGTCAAAGTAACATCCACATGGATGGCAGGACCAAGGTTTCCCAGCAGAACATTGCCCAAAGCACCACACTGCCTCTGCCAGCTTGCCTTCTTCCCATAGTGCATCCTGGTGCCACGTGTTCCCCAGGTAAGTGGCGCACACACACCCAGCCATCCACGTGATGTTAAAAAAAAAAAAGAAAGAAAAGAAAACATGATTCGTCAGACCAGGCCACCTTTTATTGCTCTGTGGTCCAGCTCTGATGCTCACGTGTCCACTGTTGGTGTTTTCAGTGTTGGACAGGGGTCAGCATGGGCACCCTGACTGGTCTGCGGCTACACAGCCTCATACACAACAAACTGCAATGCACTGTGTATTCTTACACCTTTCAGAACCAGCATTCACTTCTTCAGCAATTTGAGTTACAGTAGCTCTTCTGTTGGATCGGACCACACGAGCCAGCCTTTGCTCCCCACATGCATCAATGAGTCTTCGCCGCCCATGATCCCGTTGCCGGTTCACCACTGTTCCTTCCTTGGAGCATTTTTGATAGATACTGATCATTACAGACTGGAAACACCCCACAAGAGCTGCAGTTTTGGAGATGCTCTGACCCAGTCATCACAATTTGGTCCTTGTCAAACTAGCTCAAATCATTACTCTTGGCCATTTTTACTGCTTCAACGCATCAACTTTGAGGACAAAATGTTCACTTGCTGCCTAATATATCCCACCCACTAACAGGTGCTGTGATGAAGAGATAATCAGTGTTACTCACTTCACCTGTCAGTGGTCATAATGTTATGCCTGATTGGTGTATATCAGTCACACATGAGAAAGGTGGATACTGTCAGGTACTTACAACTCCTCTGGCTTTTCATCCTAATTCACACCTTCACAGTGGCCACAACATAGAACTGTCATGATTTTGCCTATATTTTATCACACAACTTATGAAATTACATAGCAGAGTGGTGAAACACTTTAAAACAAACCAAAACAAATATGGGTGAATACGTAAATGAAACTAGAGCTCAATCACAAAAAGTGAAATAGGTGACATCACATTAATCTGTAAAACGCAATGCACATTGGCAGAATTGTCAGGAGAAAATAGTTCAAGCACTATATTCTGACACTATTTTTTCACCATCTTTGAATGTTTGTAAGTTTCTGCTGCCCTCTTGTGGTCCTTGAAGGTATGCTACTAAAGAGGCTGCACAGAATTCCATCAGAAATGGAATTGACGTTCATCAGAGAATGTTGTTTCTCACAGCTCTTTTAGATCCGTTTTTTGTAAATTCCAAGTGGGCTTTAATATGTCTTCACTCGGATTTGTGGATCATTGAAGTAATGGTTTTCCTTAAGCAAGTTTCTACCATCTCCAAACATTGATTTTTGCTCTGATATGCATTTTCAGATGTTAGACCTTATATAGGCAAGTTGTCAGAGGTGGACTTCAATCAAAAAGTAGAAAATGGGATGCACTTGAGAGTCATAGCGAAGGATCTAATTTCTCAATACTCATTTGTCAATGTAACGTTTAAAACACAATTTAAAGCATAAGGCTGCAATATTAAAAATGAAAAATGAATGGGCCTGAATACTTTCTGAATGCACTATATTACACCTTGCTGGCTTTCTAAAAGGCAGTGACACACCAAGCCAACGTCAAAGATCTTATGGCGACGAAAGCCGATTGTTTTGTCGCCTTACATCGGCTGCGTCTGGACCAAAAAGTCGCGCTTGAGGACAATGCAGCTGTTGTTAATCTAATATGTGCCATATTTACAAAAAGAAATATGTTGCTAAATAATTACTAAACAGATGCAGTTACACCAATTGAAAAATTTGTAATTTGGCTTAAACAGAGAGATAAATATAATAAGGACAGGCATTTAACAAGCAATCATAGATGAAAAGGAGGATAAAGGCTAGCGCTTTAAGCATAAATGCAGAGTCATCCTCTCATTTGACTTTGATTTCACCTCACTATTTACTAACTGCGATGAAGCTGACAATCTGATTGGCTGCTTCTAGAAGAAAGACAAATGACTATCAGCAGGCCAATTTGGAGTACTCTCAGTATTATGATGCATAATCAGAGACGCATCTACAATAACTCAAGCTGACAGACTTTTCTAGTCTGTCTCTGGGCTATGAACACAAGAAAGACTTTACTTTAAAGACACATGAAATCAACTGTGCTCATCAGCTGAGATTTTAAATGTCAACCATAAAGCACACTGATTCAGGAAAGCTTTAACAGTGTATTTTTTTTTTTTTTCTGGAGATTGGAAAGAAGATTTGCCTAGAGTTGCCTAGAGGAGCGATTCTCCACCGCCGGGCCAAAGACCACAAAGGCAGTCTGCTTAAGGAAGTTAAAAAACCACTACTAAAATAAAAATACATAAGAGAAAAAATCTAGATAAAATAATGACTCAGTAATCCACTAATTGTGAAAATGTTTATGAAAAAATGTTGTGTTACTTCTCTATTCTCTCTAAGTTGCTGAGGTCGATCATTTCATAAGGCTTTGGACTCACCATGCTGTTGAGATCAGAGCCAAAGCTTCCACAGAGGTGTCCAGAGCCTCCCAGTGCCTCCATCCCCTCTTCATCCCACATGTAAGTGCCTCCAGAGCTGTCTGAGGGCGACAGGTCCAGTGACGAGCCATGAGGAAAATCATCTGTTGGAGACGTCCCATGCACAAATTCATCTTTACCAGCTGAAAGACAGACAATAAACTGGGTAAGAAAGTGACAGAGAAATATATATTTAAAGAATCTTAGGGAAAGTATGGACTTGCTCAAATTGTTTAAATATGGAAAACCTTTTTCAAAAGCTAAACAGACAGGATTTTAAGCACCGTAGGCACATTCAAGATGGAATACTGTTGCATAAGTCTGTTGCAACATCACTATGCTGCTTTATGAGGTGCATTATTGGGCCAAAATCGTGTTTACAGCTTTGTCACAAGTGTATACAGAATGCATACAATATTACACAATGCTGAGAAGTATTGATAAAAACAGTTAATGTAGGCTATGTAGGCTATTTTTTTTTTAAACAATGAAAAATGGCATACTTCACCTTTTAACACCTTTTTAGTTTAAATCACACTGGCTTGTGGCTAAGGGATAATATATTGTCAAACTGTCATTACTAAACCCTGACAGGGTGATGATGGGTCAGATTCACAAAACATTATGGAGAATCAAATTCTTCTTAACTGCTATTTTCTTTTCAGTTTTTAAATTTAAAAACTCTAAAAATTAATTGTAAATAACCTCTTAAAGTTAGGATAACCTCCAACTGGTCTTAAATAACCAAAGATAAGATGTTGACTTATTTATTGTGTTGTTTTAAATATTAAGAATTACAACATAACATTAGCTAATAGGGCTGTAATGATACCCTCATGTCACGATTCGATACATATCACGAAACTGAACTCACGATACGACATTATTGCGATATTCCAAGACATATGGTAAAAGGTTAACAAAAAATGAACTGTTGATTAAAATGCTAGATTTGGTTTTACATTGGGAGTGGAAATGATTAGGCTTGGACTTAATGGATAAAGGTGACACCAGAATAAAAATATGATTCTGCAGCTGAAAATACAGAATTATTTTAGAGGAATATGCCACAATCTGTCACTGACTAGATATATTTAAAGTTATGTAGGCCACTTTTTACTGGTAACATAAGACATTTGGTATTACCAGGACCCACAAATATTCCCCTATTGTTTTATTATACATTATATTCAGCACTATTTAATGTCGCACTGACACTAAAACTCTGTAACCTTGAATTTTTCCTCAGTAATTTTCACTTTGGGTGAACTATACCAAAGTCCCTTTAATAAAGTCTTTGACTATATGCAATATATATTGTCACAATCCATGATGTTGCATTTTTTTACGATATATTGAGACACAATATATTGTTACGCCCCTACTGGCTACACATTACTATTATTAGGGATGTGCACAAGTAACCTGTGACACCAATGATCAATAATGATTGGTCATGATTATGCATAACATGACTATTTGCTGAATTTAATATGCAGTGACAACTCTTACATAGCACATTAAATAAAAATGCAACGGCAAGTGCTGAACTCCCCTCAAGCCAGTCATAACTCAAATAGTTATTGATAAATACTTATTTGAGATTTAACATAAGTTAACTCTTACGAGTATAACAGTAATTTGAAGGCAGTGCAAAAAAACAGCTTAAGGCATTTTTCATTTAGTTAATCAGCGAGTCTTTAGCAGGAACTGCCAAATCAATCAGATAACAAGCCATTTCATACTTTAAGGGAGAAAAGTTCTTATTATAATTTTTCAAGAAATGCATTTAGGAGCATTCTTACAAACTAAATAAACAAAGATAAATTCTCTGTCACACCTGTAAGTCCCATCCCTGCCCAGTCAACAGTTTCGGATAAGAAGGTGTGTAGGTTGGTCACCGTTGATTCCTCACTGCACTTGCTGCTTAGAGTGCCGTCATCTGTACATAGTCCAAAGTGGTCAAATCCATCTTTGAGGTCAGGCAGCAGCAGGGTTTCACCTCCATTTCCGAGATTATCAAAGTCATCTATGTACTCTTCACTAGTATCATTATTCTCCACAGAGGAGGATGATGATAGCGACATATCCTCCAAAACCTCCATGGAGGGGCCTAGAATGTCTTCAACTTCCTTTACTTCAAATGAAGTCTCATTTGGGGTCATTTCAATACTTTCATCATTGCTGGATGGTTCTGAACTGGTTTCTGCTATCAGTGTTGGGTCTTGGATATTTTTACTCAATTCTGCTTCTTTTTGGACAGGTCCGGGTGCAACAGGACGGAGATGTTTGGTGAGTGTTGGACGTGTAAGTCTATAACTGAGCACAGAGGGTTTCTTAACTGAAAAGCTGGGTAAGAGGGATTTCTTTATTGTAGTCGTTGGCAAAGCATTACCACTAGTTACAGAGGGCCTTGCAATCCCATATTTACCTACTTTCCCTTCGGATAATACTGGATTTGGCTGAATGAGGGGTGATCTAGCCACTGGAGATTGTGCTAAAGGTTTGGGGAGTTCTTGAGGAAGCTCTGTAGCTTTGTTAAAGGAGAAGGAACGGGTCATAGGTAGGTTAGTGGGGCAAGCTGTCCTTTTGAAGTGGGTGAAACTCTGAGAGCGCACTATGCTTTCTTCAGAGGCAGACTTGGCACTGTTTTTAGACAGGGACAGTTTGCTCTGCAGGGTTCTTTGTTGGGATACATGACCAAGACCAGGCCCTGAGGAGCCATGACGCCCATTGCCACCGCTGACTCCATTCAGAGTAGCTATACCATTGAGGGGATTTCCTGTGGAGAAGCGTTTGGGAGTAGTCATGCGGGAAACGGTTTTGCTGGGCTGGGGTATACTCCTGGGACAGCTACTTTGTGCAGTGGGGATTGTACTCTTACATTTAACACCAGCTGCAGGAGAAAGATTTTTAGTCACCATCACTGGGAACTGTGAATCTATAGGTACACCACTCTCCTCATCCAATCTGCCAGACTGTTGAACTTTATTTCCACTGTCCTCTTCACCCTTTCTCCAATTTAGGGATTGCACACGTGTAAAACTATTGTGTCTGCCTATTGGTCCACCTTTAGACTCTAAGGAGGAAACTGGGAGGGCAGATCCTTGGGGAAGGGGGGTCATGGTGGTGCATGAGGGATGGGAAGCAAACTTGGGCAGCCTGGAGACCATGTTGAGCTGTTTGACAGCGTTCCTTTCCATCAGCTAGGTTGACCACCATGGATGTGAGGACAAAACTGCAAAAATAGAGAAAGAGAGAAGATGAAATATAAAAAAAAGCAAATTGCTTGCATGTTGTATACAACAGTGAGTGGTGAAGAGTCTGGAAATGTCACAATGATGTCACACTGAGGACAGAGACATTTCACATTATTTTACATGCACGTTCTGTGATTTAAAGACAGAAAAATCTGTAAACTTCAAGAAAAAAAAAATCAAATTTGGGTAAGTGAACAAGGTGGGGCAAGTGAAGTATCAGCACAGTCTCAATTTTTTTTTTGGTGCTAAGTATGTTGCATTTTTGTAAGGACTATCATTGCTGATGAATGTATAATGATAAAGGGGTATCTCAAACTTTTGAGTTGGAATGTAATGCAAGAAACACAATTTTTTAAAGTCATCTGATCACTGGTCTTCTCACAATGACTTTCTGGGATACCATTTAGTTGCTGCTGTGGACACATTACATGTTGGATTGACAACAGGAGGTCACACATTAAACAACATTTCAAAAGGAAGAATTGCAGAGAGCTTTGCTGCTTTTTTTCCTACCATTTTGAATTTTCAAGGGGATTAAAGATAGATTGTTATATTGAGATATCGCGATATAAAAATGCGACAATATGTATTGTTGATGTAAATGATATAACTCACGATATAGAGTTGGTTTTATCCAAGATTTACTTCACTGGATTAAGTGAAATTCACCCAAAATGGTTCACCTCATTGCGGGCGGAAGATTATTTTCATATTTAGTACCTAAACTCTGGAACAGTCTTCCTAGCAGTTTAAATCGAGATTAAAAAGACATCTCTTTAACCTAGAATCCACATAACACACTATTACATTCCTATAATTTCAAATCCGCTGATGAATTACTTCAAATCCAATTTATCTTGAGCACCCACAGGTTCTACACCTATGGTTGAAATTTAGTTCGAGATGAGCCTAACATCTTCGTCCTTGTCCTCACACTTCCCCTTGCTTGATGGGGTCAACACGAGGATGTGAAACAATAATGCTATTAAATGCAGGCCTTGAGGCTTTGAAATTGCAGTCCAAAAATAATACAGGGATGATATACAAGGACAACAAAAGGCATCATATGAGAGGCCCACACTTCCAGACAATACTCTGACTAAGATCAGAGAGGTGAAAGCCACGTGTGTACTGTGATGAAGATTAACCTGATGCAGAGGCACAAAGCATTATTCAAAGTATTCATTCATTATGTGACAAATGTTTAAAAGCCCTGTACGTATTAATTAATTCACTGGAGGGATAAAGCATGACCAAGTAAAGATATCACCATTTGCCAAAAGTTGGTGGATACAAAGTATCTATTCAGGAGTAAGACAGCGTAACATGCCCTGTGACCAGCTGAGATACTTCTGTATTGGAACAATGTTATGATGTTTATCACCCACACAAGCCTGTAAAGACAACTTCATATGCAGCATTAACATAATAAATCTGATGTATAGTTGATTTTACAATGCCTTTGATCGCAGGTCATCCAGAAATTAGAATACAGGCCATTTTATGAGTTTAATTAGTTTCACTGTTTTAGTGTTAATCTACAAAATATGCGGCTGTTTTTGCACTGTTGACTGTTATTCAGTTTTTATTAATAATCTTATCTTTTGCTTTGTGTCCATCAAGTTCCAACAATCCATCCATACAAAAAAATCTATATTCCTTATCCACTATAGGGTCACATGGAGTGCTGGAGTCTATCCCAGCATGTCTTGAGCCAAAGGGAACTGACAACACAGGGAAAACACGTACACTTCTCAAAAAGGCCTCGCGAGTCAGACTTGAATCAGGGAAGTTTTTGTTGAGAGGTGAAACTGAGCCATTGAGTGTCCAAATATAATTATAAATAATTGTAAATTAGAAAGATTTACATTGATTTTGAGGGCCAACCCCCAAAACTCTACGATATTCTGGTCTGCAGATTTAGTTCAGAGGCCCTATTCACAAAACATCTTACGGTTAAAAGTAGCTCCTACTTGATGATTAAGGAGAAACTCTTAAAAATAATGGCCGTGTCAGTCCTATATTTAGGACAAGAGTACGTCACAATGCATTTCAGTTCTAAAACTAGAAAAGTTAAAAGCTAGGAGTGGTCAAGAGGACTCCTATATATATATATATATATATATATCTACAATGTGAATGTGCTCCTCCCGAACTTTGTTTATAAAACAACATTTTTTGCTTGAATTCTGCATTCTCTCAAGATGCAGACATGTAAGAGGCTGACAATTAGCTGAATATATACTGGTTTAATTAGTGACACTTAGCCTACAATTTAAAATCTTTATTTGAATATGGCAACATTTTTATTTTAAAATATTTATTTTAAAATGCAATACAAACCTCGTTCTACAATATGTCTATGATTAAATAACTGACAGAGACCCTATCAGCCAATCATTGTGTGCATCAATGTTGACATCATCTATATAGCAACGAG
Source organism: Zacco platypus (assembly GCA_038088235.1). Lineage (NCBI taxonomy): Eukaryota > Metazoa > Chordata > Actinopteri > Cypriniformes > Xenocyprididae > Zacco > Zacco platypus. Next base: position 11,081,311 of record CM076068.1, read on the forward strand.
GTCAACTCCGCCCTCTCTCTTAGCTAAAAGGATTAATTCACCTAAAAATGAAAATTCTGTCATTAATTACTCTTTAACGACTCAATTAACGACTCATGCGTGTGATGCTGACACAGGAGCCGGCCAATAATGACTCAGTGTTCTAACATTGAACCTGGAAGCACTGGATGTAAAACATGACAATGACAGAGAAGAGAAGATATTTTTGAATAAAGTCGTTATTTTTGTGCAAAAAAAGTAGTCTTGTCGCTTCATAACATTAAGCTTGAACGAATAAAGTCACGTCGACTATTTTAACAATTACTGGACCTTGAAAGTGTTACATTTCTGTCTATTGAGGAGTCAGAGAGCTCTCGGATTTCATCAAAAATATCTTAATCTGTGTTCTGAAGACGAACGAAGGTTTTACGACCTAATTAATGACAAAATCTTTAGTTTGGGGTGAACTAGCCCTCTAAGACTTCTCTCCATTCATTAGTTAAAGTTGGTCTCAGCAGCTTTGTGAACAGGCTTTAAGAGAAAACTCTTAGCTAAGGACTTTTAATGTTATTCATGAAAACTCTTAGTGGTAAGATAAAATGTGTTGTGAATGCAGCCCCAGGTCTCTCCTTTATTGTACAGAAAGTTTATATATATACACAAGAGCACATGTGACAAGGAATACTGTTGTGCAAAAATACCAGGAAGTTTCCTTCCTGGACCTACTGGATGAAATGATTGAGGACATAAGACTATCCACCTTATTTTTCACAAAATAACAGGCACAGCCATTTGTAACTTGTCTGGCGTCCGGTGTCATTCGCTTCCAGTTATTTCACCTGTACAAAATCATACTGGTTAAAAATATAAAAATGCTGCTTTACTTCTTTATATTGCATTATAAAAAATAAATTACAGTGCTTTATATTGCAAACTTTCAATTGTTATATTATTTTTATTTCATTATCATAATCATAAACACACCAGTTTGTAGCTCAAATAGATTTACAGTTTACGGCACTTCTATTCTTCTAGTTATTTACATATATAGGTGCTAACAAATCAGAAGTCTTGCACATTCAAAAAAATAGCTTACTTTCACAATGTAAAATGTGGAGAAATATATCTACTGCTAAGACTCACATTTGCTTTCCCTCACTATTTGTGTTCGTACTGTATGTTGTGCTAAGTGAGTTAAAGTGTTTGCAGTCGAACTCCCAGGCACACCCATATTTACAAAATGACACATGAGGTGGTGCACACTGACACACACATGAGACATCATATACAGTCTGTCAAAGGCTAACAGTAATAAAACAGAATGACAGACATACAGTTTGCTCATATTTCTGATACACACTCACTGATAATCTCAGAACTAAGAACACTAAGGCAAATGGTAGTGATGTTTTAACAGTCCTCCCTGCCTACTCACAGTCTACTGTATAATTTACCAGGATTTATTTATACACACAATATTATATATATATATATATATATATATATATATATATATATATATATATATATATATATATATATATATATATATATATATATATTAGGGGTGTGACGAGATCTCGTACCAGATCTCGAAAAGTTGTCTCGTCGTGCTATCAGTGTGAGGGTGAAATTATTATTGAAGATGCCCCCGCCACTTTCAAATCGTTTGTGTGGAAACATTTTGGTTTTCCAGTAGAAATAATAAACGGCGAAAGAATAACACACAAGACACAAACAATATGTAAACATTGTAAGAAAACTATGCCGTACACCTCGGCCAAGGTTGTACAGACTCTTAGGGGCCGTTCACATATCGCGCGCATTTTCATTTGCGCAAAACGGAAGCGACGCGGCGCGCTCGTTTTTTCCTGGCGCGCCTGTGCCGCGGCGAGATGAAAACATCCCAAACGCCCCGAGCTCCCGAACGCTTGCAAAAGAAGGAGGAAGCGACGCGGCCGCGCTTTCCACGCTTTTTTAGGCGCGATATGTGAACGGCCCCTAAAGAGGCAGAAAGCATCGCTATTACTGCTGACGGTTGGACTTCTCGGTGGACGCAGAGCTATATAACAGTTACAGCCACACAATCAATAGTGACTGGGAAATGGTCAACTTTGTACTGCAGTTAAAGTGACACTTAAAGTGTTATTTGAATTTTTTTATTTATATGTTTTATTTTATTTATACTGTTTAATTTATGTTCAATCTGTAGAAAGAAGTTCAGTGAGATTTCTCATGTGAAATTATACAGGGCAGAAAACAATTGGTTGATTTTGTGGCAAAACATTTAGCAGTGTTTGCATGTTGTTTTACTGCAAATAATTCATTAAAATAGAAGTAAAATGACATGCATTACAAGTTGATTTCAAAATGCACCAACATTTTTGCATTTTATGAATTTCAGTTGAATAAAAGACTATTTTCCCTTCATATGTTTCATTATTGAGGATTTCTTAAAAATACTATAAAAATCTCATCTCGTGAACCCAATCTCGTGTCTCGTCTCGTCTCGTGGGATAGGGGTCTCGTCACACCCCTAATATATATATATATATGGTCAATGGTCAAAATGAAGTTCAAAACTGAGCATCAGTGACTTTGAAGGTAATATGTTGTTGGTGCCAGACAGGCTGGTCTGAGTATTTCAGAAACTGCTGATCTACTGCGATTTTCAAGCACAACCATCTGTAGGGTTTACAAAGAATGGTTTGAAGCAAGAGAAAATATCCAGTGAGCGGCAGTTCTGTGGGTGAAAATGCCTTGTTGATGCCAGAGGTCAGAGGAGAATGACCAAACTGGTCCAAGCTGATAAAAAGTCAACAGTAAATCAAATAATAACCACTTGTTACAGCCAAGGTATGCAGAAGAGCATCTCTGAATGCACAAGACGTCGAACCTTGAAGCAGATGGGCTACAGCAACAGAAGACCACACCGGGTGCCACTCCTGTCAGCTAAGAACAAGAAACTGATGCTACAAATTGCAATCTATGCCATGAAGAATAAAAGCAGTTCTGAAGGCAAAAAGAGCGTCCAACCCGGTACTAGAGTAAGGCATACCTAATAAAGTGACTGGTGAGTGTAGATATTTATGAGCAATATCACACTCGTAGTCATGCAATATGGTTCTATTTCAGCATGGTTTGACATGTTCTCACATGTCATCATTGCTGTGCTGTTACAGTAGCCACGCATGTCATATATTGCTGCTTCATTAGTAGTCCAGCACTACAGCTACACATATCATATTCTTAGAATATGACAGAACATGGCAAACACCTCATGTTGTTTTTGACAGTCCTACCAACACAACGTCATTGCCATGGAAACCAATGCAGATAGTCCGGAAAACTAAAGAGAGCCACGGGACACACAAATCAGATCTGAACAGTTGCGATACACAGCGTGGACAGTCGTCATTTAGACCACAAATCATTTAGACCATATTCCAATCGGATTTGTACTGAAAGTGTGAATATAGACTTACGCCTGGTATTAAGACGCGTTTTGGTTAATCAGATTCCAAGTAGACGAGGCAGAAACATTCTTGTTTGCACCTGGTGTTTAAATCCATCTCGTGTATTTTCAACCACTTCTGTCCTGATTTCTTGAAGGGAGGGCTACCTCTGGAAGTGGTCGAAAGTGGACAAGCTTAAAATGTTTTAGCCCATTTACACCTGTATTTAGCGTTGTCCACTTGTGATCCAATCGACCGGAATGCATCTTAGTACCAGGTGTAAACAGGGCCATAGTGTCTTAAAAACTGTTCCACAGGTTCATGTGCACTAATTGTTTACGGTTCATTGAACAAGCATGGGGGGGGGCAATGTTTAAACCCTTCCCAACGAAGATTAGTTAAGCTTATTTGTTTTTTTACAAATTTATCTTTAAAATACAGTATGCTAAAAAAAGGGACAACTTTTTTTTGCTTTGTTTTTATACATACTGGTTATATATACTGAATGTATGTGTGTATGATGTATATACATCATATAACTTGCAACAGTAGCAATCTAATAACTATAATAATAATAATAATAATAATTATAATTGGTAAGTCCTCAAATCAATGTTTATATTTTTATAATCATTCCTATTTTTGATTTAAAAAAATAATTAAACACTTCACAAATGAAACTTATTTATTTACTTTTTTATTTGGAGATGTATGGATACAAGCCAAAAGATAAGATTATTCATTTACATTCCAATGACACACATTATGGATTTTCTGTATTATATGGCAAATTGTGATGTTGCTCGACAACTATAATTAACTAATCTCCACTTTACATTACGCCCTTAATAACAAGTTCTTCCTCGTCTTGACTTGTTTGATACACATACCAATCTGTTTTTACTTCTTCTTTTTTTTTACCCATGTTTCTTTGAAAGTCTCAAGTGTAATGTAAAGCATTTTTGCTCAAATATACAGAATACCGACTATGCTTTAAACAGTAAAATCACTGAATGGTATATACTACAAAAATACCAAGCCCTTCACAAAGCAAACCACAAATGGAACAGACAACATAACCACAACCTTCTAAATGGTTACAGTCCTGCTGTCACAAAAGAGTTTGTCTTCCACCATAACAGTTAGGTAAAAAAAAAACCCAGAAAGGTACAGAAAGGTAAAAGGTTAAAGGTTAGCCTAAGACATGCTGATAATAGAGATAATAAGAAATATTTAAAAAAAAGTATATTTTTCATTTGAAAAATGTGCCTTGGTAAAACTATACGTACACAAACCACTTGAGTACGAGTCCAATGAAACATAAGTCACGATATAAGAGCTCAAAGACTTGACATGGTTGCTTCAACAAATGCGCTCTTATCTCACATTTGCTTTTGTTAACTCTATCGGTTATGTTTAGGGTAGGGCTTAGTGTATGGTACGTTATTTTCAAATGTGATTGGATACTCATTTCATTTCCAAACTGCCACAATACCAATAGCAACCAATGAAATGAAACATCGCCAGATTCATGTTAACACAATGGACATTTCACTTTGAAACTGTTTGAAACGTACAATAAGCAATGAAACATAATTTGATGAAATGTCTCTACATGCATTGAACATGATGATGATATGTGTACAAGTGACAATGAATTATAGACTAAATAAAGACAATTTCCAAAGGAGAAAAGCTCACTTTTCACACACAAAAAAAAACTGAAAATGAATACAGCCGAGTTAAAAAGTAAGCCTATACAGCCCTGCTAAAGGTGAAAACACTGACAAACCATTAGAGGTTACATGCTAAACAGAGATGATGACTCCACAAGTCACCTTCAACTGAGGTGTTACGTATCACACAGCTCTTTATATAGCTTTCCTTTCCACTGAACTGTCTGAAAATCATATATAGCAGTTTAGAGATGATGCACCCTCCAGCCTCCATGAAAAAATGTATACATCATCCCATAGTCACAAGACCATTCTATCACACACATGGATGTTCATCACATTATCACCCATAACTTTTTCATAATCAACAGAATAATATTGCTGCAGACGAATATAATGTACACATCCATAATCAACTTTTGTTTTTTTCCAGTTTTGGACCTTGACAATAACTTTTATGGAAAAGAGCAATGAGGAGGGAAAAACATTCTGAACGGCATGAGGGTGCATAACAGAACGTTCATCTGTAGGTGAACTATTATTAAGGAACTGCAAAAGGTGAATAACAGATTAGAACAAAGAAAAAAAAAAGCTTGCAAAGTACCACAAAAGCATTTAAATAAGCACCATCTATGTTGACTAACCCTACAGCAAATAAACTTCACGGCTTCATTCTCATCACACCTCTCTCTGTCCTCATCAAATAGTTTAGTCCATATAGTGAATCTCCATGGCTGTTGGCAAGAATTAGATCTGAACAGGAAAAAATCCCAACTCTATAAATAAAGAAGCAATTGTAGGAAGTGTTTAATGTAACGCTTTGTAGAGATATTTAATATACAAAAATGGGGATTGGATGGGTAATGAATTACTCATTTGATCCAATTAAGATAAATGTGCGGGAGAAAAATAAATGTGCGAATAAATGTCTATTTTGAATGACTTATGCATGTATGATGTAAGTTGAATAATTAATATGTTTCTTGAGGTTTATTTATAATATTGTTTTAGAGAATCATCAAATTTAAACATTATTTCCAGAAAAATGGAACACCCTTCCCTGCTGTCCCTACTTATAAGGATCTCTCATCACATATGATAACTTAGACTGCTATGTATACAACTCAAGGGTTGATAAGTTGGAAAAGCAGCAAAGCAATAAAAAATTTCACCAATATATCTATGCACTGATGGCACAACTGGGACATTTCTTTGCCATGCACAGACGCCCTCTGGCTGGCCCAGGCTGCTGCACAAACCACACCCAACCACCACAAACCCTGCCAGAGAGCCCAAAGCATGAATTATCAATGGAGATCAGATATCGGAGAACACCAAGACCAGCAGAGAGTAGAGTTTATGTCGCGGGGGGAGACATGCAGTAATTATATTGAGCCCACGGAACATGTTCTGAATATGAACCACAACAAACAACCCTACTAAACTAGCTGTAATTTATTGATAATCATATTAGACAAAAAGAAAAATGGTTAATCCACGTCTTATCATAAAAACATGTGTGAGTAAGCAAAGATCAGCATGGTCATTTGCTTCATACAGGCTAGACTAAAAGACATCTATAAGTAGCCTGCATTACACAAGAGCTGATGAATCACAAAAGATTATAAGGGATCATTATTGGCCTCACAGTTTTGGCCACATCAGTATCAGCTCTTTTGTAGCAAGGGAGTGTCACATTTCCTAAAGGCCATCATTACCCGTGTCTGAACTTCAAACCTTTAAAACGCCACAAAAGTGTTCATATCATATGTTTGAATTGTTCTTATCACACACAGACAAGAAGGTTGCATTAAGGTTAATTGTTGTCATTGTTGTTTTGTTCTTTGGACCAATCAATTGGCATAGCTATCATGGAAAATACTTCAAAAGATGTGATAAATTTCACCCACTTGATCAGGGAGAAATTCAGCATATTAAAATGTCAAATAAGAAGCCTCGAAAATTAGTATCCAATAATAATCTTGTGCAGAAAGCAACCAACTAGAAGAGGATGGATATACAAATGATAATTAATAAACTCACAAAACATATTAAGATAAACAGTGCAATTGCCAGACATGTGATATGATGTGTAATGCATGTTATCTTCCTCTGATAGTCTAGGAGGGTCATTCTACACACATTTCTACACATTCTACACATTTCTATCTGATTATATATTCTCAATAAAAAATAACTCTAAATCTTTTCGAGATTAATCTAAATAATTATAGGATTTTTAAAACATAAATAATAATTGTCATTGGCTGTCATGTTCTTTTGACAGTGGTTTACATGGTGTTATTTTAATTATGGATATTTTCAAAGACACTTTGATTAAAAACAATCACAAATTTCATAAGAGCGTAACACTGATGGAAATATAAAATAATTCTTTCAAAAAGTACATTTCACACAATACAAACATTTTAAAATAACGTTTTATTAATTGTCCCTGACTGCATTATAGGAAAATGTATATTTAAGTGACTTTCAAATGTAATAAAATACGAACAACAATCATAATACTATTATTGCAAAACTTAAGCATTAAATTTTAAGAATGTGTACGTCCAAAAAAGAGTTTGAAGTTTATCCATATCAATATGAGTGGAAACATCTGCCACTGAATGACCAGGGAATGTAAACACTGTCAAAAACACATCAACTCACATGATCAAGCCACTACGAGCAAACTATAGTCTATATCTACGTAGATAACAAATACATCCGAATAATGCGCACGGTGAGAAGGGAACCCACACCTTATCTGAACGGCTGCCTGTGCGATTTCATCCGACTGAAGGAGAGTACAACTGGGCGTGGAAATCCACCATAGGAGTCGAGCCCGCTTACTGTCACTGTCACAGCTTCCACCAGATCCGATGGTTCGTCGATACTCGATATGCAGTTGTCAACGGGAGGACTGGTTCTTCTCATCACCTTCTATGTTATTGTGAAAGTATGTCCAGCCGGCATGAGAGCGTGTTGTGTAAAAACAGCTGACACTGACGTCGGCATTCCTCATACTGCGGGTATACCCGGAAATGGGCGTCGCTTAGCGGCGTGGTCGTTGTTTCTGATTTGGGCCTGTCATTTTCATATGTGAGGATGCCGCATATGCGCCCCCATCTTGGAACGGTCACCAATGTTGTGGTGGGAGAAACTGAGCTTTTCAAAACTCCGAATCAACTGAACAATTCGGAAAATGATTCCTTAATTCTAGGCTCTGGAAACACCTCACACTTGCGACCCCAGTGTTCAAATACCGCACTCTGGTGGTCAAAATGATTTAAATGCAAGCAGAACACGGTCCAGATTATATCTCGCTGCAGCCTGCGGTGGACGTCCAACCCGGCCCACATCCAAGTGTGACGTCTGTAGCCACGGCCATGCCGCCCTCCAGCCGATTTTATTGGTCATATATAGCCTTTATATAGCCTATTGCCTACACCTATGGCAAGCCGTTTTAGCTTTAAATACTCCTTCCCGTACTAGTCATAAATCAGTTTTGACTAGTCATAATTCCATTTTCAGATATCTCTTCTGCAATTTTGACTCGTCGTAATTGCAATTGAGATATCTACAATGTGATTGTGACTAGTCATAATATGCATTGAAGATATCTACAATGTTAATTTGACTAGTCGTAACATACATTACAGATATCTACAATGCTTTTATGACTAGTCAAATTCTTCCATTGACTTCAATTGGAAAATATTTTCAGATATCTACAAATGAGTAGTAGAAATTGTAATTAAAGATATCTCCAATTTGATTATGACTAGACAAAACTTAGTTAGAGATATCTCAAATTATAACTTGCACTAGTGGCAATTAAATTAGAGATATCTTCAATTGAATTGCCACTAGTGCAAATCATAATTAGAGATATCTCTAACTGGGTTTTGTCTAGTCATAATCAAATTGGAGATATCTTTAATTCATCGTTTTTTAAGATATCCAAAAATAAATATGTAGATATCTTTAAATAATTTATTACTAGTCAAATTACAGTTGTAGATATCTTGAACTGGAGTTTTGACTAGGCAACACTTAATTAGAGATATCTTGAATTGGAATTCGTCCTAGTCAAAACTCATTTAAAGATATCTTCAACTTAATTATAGATATCTCAGTCTGTTTTTTGATTAGGAGGATCTTTCTTTGGAGATATCTGCATTCCGCTTTGTGACTAGGAAGAATTATATGTAGATATCTTGAATGAACATTCTGACTAGTCGAAATTATTTTATAGATATCTGAATTGCGTTCTCAAACCACCCCTTTGCTAAGCCCCGCCTTTTCTAACCATATTGTCTGCGCGCCAAAAAATCTCAACGGGCTGATCTGGTTTTCAGGTAATAAAATTACTGTAAAAGTAACTGTGTATGTTATTAACACTGGAATAGTAACTGCATTATTTGCAAATCGCGGGCTTGTTTTGCATTGTCAACCGTTTTCTAAGGTAATATAGTTGTCGAGATGGCGGCTCTGGGTGGTGCTGAGGAAATGTAAGTTTCACGTCACGCACGACGGATTCGACTAGGAGCAATTACAATTCAGATATCTTAAAATATAATTGTGACTAGTCGAAACCGAGTTACAGATATCTCTAATTACCTTTGTGGATAAATGACGCGTCTTTTAAAGATATCTATGACATCATTACAGATATCTTAAATGGAGTTTTGACTAGTCAAAAATATATTACAGATATCTCAAATCGGATTTCTTACTAGTGCAATTATAATTGCAGATATCTCTAATTGACATTCTGACTAGTCGAATTATAATTATCACTCGTCAAAATACAATTGTTACTATCTTTAAATATATTTATAGATAGTCAGAACAAAGTTTAAAAGCTAAAACGGCTTGCCATACTACACCAAACAATGATCCCTAAACCTTCCCGTCTCTGTAACCTCAACATATGAAATTAACTGGATTTCTTGTGAAGTTGTTTGAGAGAATAACATCGAGAAGACTTAACCCTCACACAATTCTTTTTCATTTGCTTATTATATTTGTCTTTTTTTGACAGACCGCACTGAAAGCCACCTGAAACACACTCAAAACCTGCTCGTATGCCTGCAACACACCTGAAACCTACCTGAAACACCTTCCATTACGCTGAAAGCAATGAATTATTTTTGTGTTTCTCATTATTTAGCCTTGCATTGCAATTTTTCTTGATGTGTTGGGGAATTTGGCTATTATCATGTAACATTGTATTTATATTCTGCTGAAATGAACGAAATGACTTTAAAACAACAACCACAACAAAAAATATTCGTTCGTTTTGATGAACGAGATTCAAAGCTCCAAGTCAGTAAAATTATCCGGGCGTGGCTTCTGACGTCAGACTTAGATGTGGGCGGAGTTTAGATGTGGGCGCAGTGAGCCCAACTTGGAGAATATTGACTTCTTTCACAAACTAATCCATGTGCTTATGAAATTGAAATCCATAATGTTATCTATAAAAAAAACGTCTGTACTATAATGTGTTATTTTATTAATTTGCAGTGGTGGTTTTGTGTGTGTGTATATGGATAGCTTTGCTAATCAGGCCAGTTAGTGACAATTAGTTTACTCTCCCTTATGCACACTATAAGACACTATAGATTTGCAGTATTTATTTTAAATTATTTATCTGAGCACATAATAATTTTAGTTCTATTTTATTTATTTTTTTATATTCATGTGCATTTTGATGGTGTTATTACCGTTAAAAAGTTTGGGGTCACTAAGAATTTAAAACAAAAAATTAAAGAAATGAAAGAAATTAATTCTTTTATTCGGCAAGGATGCATTGATTTGTGTTACATTTATACAATTTATATAATGTCTTATACAGGCATTGTTACAAAAGGTTTCTATTTCATAAAATGCTGTTCTTTTGAATTCTATTTATCAAAGAATCCGGAAAAACAAATTGTACACAACTGTTTTTAACACTAATAATAATTATAATTATAATAAATGTTTCTTGAGCAGCAAATCAGCGAATCAGAATGATTTCTGGGGGATCATGTGACACCGAAGATTGAAAATTCTGCTTTACCATCATAGGAATAAATCGCATTTTAAAATATATTCAAATAGAAAACAGTTATCTTTGATTTTAACAACATTTCACAATACTGTATTGCTATTTTTGCTGTATCAGTATTTGATAATTGGTGGGAGTGGGAACGTGTCCGCGCGGTGGTTACGTCGGCCTTAAGTGAAGCAGTGGCGCAGGTGTGTTCATTTACAAACACTGATAAGCACGTGTGACATCACGGACAGTTGTAGACGTTTAGCGAATGTGGATGCTTGACGAAATATTTCACAAAATACTGAAATACAGACAATATTTACATGGGTGATTCTGAACATCCCGTAAGTAGTTGAAACAATAACGTTGTGAATAACTTGAGCATTTTGGATGAAAGCCAGTGGTTTACTCATTCAAACGTAAAATTTTCGATAACAATTTCCAGTAAGGTCCCATTAGTTAATGTATTTACAGACAGTAACGAATAATGTGCAATACATATGTTACCGTGTTTATTAACCTTTGTTAACGCTTTTAAAAAATATAACTGTTCATGCTAGCTGAGGTCAATTAGCAGCAGATGAACTGAACTGTTAGCATATTAGCTACATGGTTAACAAATTGAATCTTCTTGTAAAGGGTTTCTATAATTTATTTGTATACAATCCATTGCTATACGTCATTTTGTTTCTGTTTCAGGAGAAAAACGGGGAATCTGTTCCTGATGCCGTTTGGCCAGAGAATGGAGATCAATGGAGCGACAAAGGAGAAGAGGATGATGAATGTGGACTGTTGCAGGAAATGGCTGAAGAGGATGAGGAGATTGATCTCTACAATGTGGAAACATTTGGCTTAGGTATTATTATGTTATAATATCATAACCTGGACAAATTGGTAACTGACTCCAACCAAAAACCAAAATATGGTCCATATAAAATGTTATAAAGCTGAACGGTCCCTATCCATTTTTAAGTGAAGGGAAATATTGTATTGCTAGACGTAATCATTTTAGCATCATCCCTGCTGCATGTTTAACTCACTAAAACATCACTATGCAAAAAACTGCCAGATGATGGTGCGAGTGGTGAAAATCCAGATGCGGATCCTACGGATCTCCTGCTGCTGTGTAGTGATGGCTCTCCAACAGCACAGTCTTCACCGCCACCATCTCCCAGACCACCTTCCTCTCACAGACCACCTTCCTCTCACAGTTCCCGTTCACCCCCCAGACCAGGACCTCGCGTTTGGCCCCGCACTCCAACAGGCCGGTCTCAGAGAGGGAGAGCAGGTCGAGGCCAGCTGTTTGATGACCCAGCTGTGGTGAAGACTGTGGAGGGTCGACCAAGCCTGAAGGTTTACCTGACTAGCGTTATTTATTTATTTTATTTATTTAATTTTAGAAATGCTGGCGTGAACATAAATCGAGTACTAACAAACACCCCCACCCTGTCTTTTTTCTGAACTGGATTTGTTTTTAGAGTCTTGATAGTGCCATTGTGGATTGCAGCCTCAGCTCCTACTGGGAGGACCTCAATTCAAATACAGTGTGTAGTCTTCAATATTTGGCAGTGTATTTTTTTATTTTATCTGAGGTAATTTTTTTTTTTTTTGGCTACCTTGCAGTGGATGATTGCATCTTTAAAGTCCAGCAGACCACCTCCACCATCTATATATCAGGTGATCAAGTAAATCTCAGATGTGTCTTGCAAATCTACAACATAACCATATGTTGATTATTTTGAACTTCTCACCATTTAGGACCAGGCAATCGTGGGAGTGATCGACCAATCAGGTCGTGGCAGGGTCCCACCTGTCTCTTCAAACTTTCTTTCTCCTATGAGGCCTTTTTCTACTAGCCGGGGCAGGAGAGGACAGTCTTTTGTCGGATCATTCAACCAGAGATGTCATTATCAGGTAATGGGGGAACTAAAGAAGATTTTTTTACATTCGGTAAAGGTAAAATTGAGCAGCGTTTCCCTGTGCAAAACAGTCACATTAGCTGTCATGTCCATTTTTACAATTCATTTTACAATTCAAATTTGTGTAGTGTTGTTCACAATCCTTTTGGGGTCCCAAAGTTGTATACGTCTAACGGTACTTTTATAGTGGGTCGAAACAAGATTGTGAACTTTAATTTTTGACCTCAGCATTACAATAATGCAACATAAGAATTTTTTTATATAAATGGTTAGCAGGTTGTTCAAAACCCTTAAATTTGCTCTAGTCGTCATGCTTTACTTGGCAAACACAACTAATTATCTAGTAGTGTAACTAGGGGTGTGTGAAAATTGAAAAAAATGATATATCGATATATTCTAATATTTTTCCAATAACAATAATCAGAAGATATTTTGCATCATTCAAAAATGTTTTATTTGGTGATGGCGTTTGTTATATTTTTCCATCTGTATTTTTCTGTCGTAAGGAACTTTCTTGCTAAATGATTCGCCTATGTTTGTTGTGTGTTTGATTTTGCTCTGTCTGCTGCATGTTCAGCTGACACCTGAAGCTGAATTAGGGCAAAGGCTGTGATTATTTAATGCGCAGCTTGTCAGAGCTATATGGCTCTGTGATCAGTAGTAAGTGCTTCTGAAAGCCAGAGGGCGCTCTCATATCGCTTTAGCTGAGTAAACAGAAGATTGAAATGCTTTGATTAAACATGACTAATAAACACAGGACTGCCTTCTGTGTAAGAAGTCACATCTCACAGAAGAATCCTCAACTGTCGTTATGAAGTGTGTTTGGAGTGAAAACATGTTATTAAATGTTGCCTTTTGTTGGACAAGACGTTATTCAATGCTTCTCATGTCTGGAATGATGTTTGACGCGCGTTGCTTTTTCAAATGTACATAAGCGACTCAAACTCTCCGTGCTTTCAGATAGATTAGCATTCAGTGACAAGCTGCTTCTCAGTTTCTTCACTCATTTTAACATCTGTCAAACACCGCACTCTGAATTCGTGCACGCAACAGTACTTGGTATATACTTGGCTACATCACGCAGTGAATTCATGAACCCTTCAGTGTTTTAATTGGTTTCTAAAAATGAGTGAAATACTCGATAATACGATTTGGAATATCATTAAAACATCAATTCCGATATCTCACATGATGTATATTGTACACCCCTAAGTGTAAGCTGTCTATGTGAATGGAGTTTATAATAAAGAGTAAGATGTACAAAAATGGATTTTCTCATTTAGGCACAAAAGAGTCCCATGGTTTCTTGCTCCCCCTTTCGTCCCCAAAGACTCTTTACGCCCCAGCAACAATATAACCAGGTGACCCTCTTGTTCATACAGTTGCTAAGTTTCTGTTCTTGAATTAAGAAGCTTCTTTTCTAGAAACTCATATCTGTAGTTTAATTTTTTCCAGCCTGGAGGTTTTCTGTCACCTTCCCGTCCTCATCTCTCCACCCCAATGCCTCAAACGCCCAAACTCATGCATCTGCAGTTTGGGACGGACTCTCCCAGGCCTGCTCCATTCCACAGCCCGTCCTCTAACATCATGCAGAGCTTCAGGTTGGTCATCTACTCTGTGAAGGAGTACTTTATCGAAGATTAAAAATATGCAGTCTCATGTTCTTCCTAACCCCTTCTTTGAAGCATTTTTCAAATAGTTAATGATCACAAGGTACTGGGATGTATACAACTTCAGTGCGTTATAGACCAAGTTATACAATCACATTTTGAGGCAAACTGAATAATGTGCTTCAGTTTATTCAAATTTGACTCGTGAAAAGGTCACACCAGGTGTGATGTGTCGAAACTGACCACATAATGTAAAGTTTGATTGTGTAAGTGCAAATGAGATTTGAGAACAATGGGTCTTATTCACTAATATAAATGCTTGGATTATTCGTCTTTATAGGCACAGGAGAACTACTCATGAAAAACGTATGCCTAATTCACAAAATGTACATGCACTATGTACACACAGCTGTACATAACACATCTGTTGTATGCATCAAATTTTAGAATAAAAGTGAGAATGAAAGTTAATGTTTGTGAAAACATTTGTACACACATTTCGCACACAAATCGGTGCGTAGAGATGTTTGTAGAGATGTGAATTTTAACAATCAGTGGATCTCATTCATTTACAAATATTTTTGTAAATAAATAAAATGTATATATATTTTACAAAAATGTGAAACAAGTATACATTTGTTGTGAAACATTTGACTAGTGCACGACACATGGGTCAACAGAGCTTCAGGTGTCCCAAGTTTGTGTCCTGGCTCGTAGTTCTTTCCTGATCCCTCTCGTATTGCTTTGTTTCTCATTGAAGTATTCTGCCAATGAAAATGAAAGCAAAAGGCATAAAATATTTTAAAAATGCTCATGAAAACAGCAAGTCTAATATGTGGTTTAATATAATGTACGTCAACTCTATGTAATTGGGGTGATCGTACATGCTCTGCCCCCGTTCATTTTTCTTAAAGCTTAATGTGTATCCCAAGTGAGCAGCATGTCCTGGAAATTAAAGTCAAAACATTTCCGTTGCCCTCTGGTGGTTGGCTGCAGTATAGGTCACAAATCTCGTCCTCTCCATTTAATCAAAGGGATTAATTTTCAAACTTAAAAAAAAAAAAAAAAAATCCAATTACACTTGAAGTTTTTTCTATTTTCTTTAAGATGGTTTGTCATTTTAGGTAATTCTTGCCATGCTGACTTCTGTCCAAGTGCTCGTTTTCCAGTAATTTTGGTTTTAGTTGGTGGTTTGAGGCTATAAAAATGGGGGTGTAACATCATGATTGACAGCTGTGCTTGAATCTGTGAGAGTATGGGTGGGACCTTGACGCCGCTTCTCCACTTCAGGATCACTAATGCACAGACCCTGGCTCAAAATGACATAGTCTGCAGTGACAGTTTCTAGGATATTTTGACTTTATTTTACTACAGTGGAATGAAGTGAAGACATGTTGGCTGTTTTAGTCTGATATATCCTAATATAGATAAACAAGTTGTTTACAACAGGGACTAAGATGATGAATGAAGAGCTTTTCTGTCCTGATAACTTAAATTGGAATTCAGATAAGAAATCCGGTATTGGCTGTATAAAATAATAATAATTCTAATGACAAGATTTCATTTTTGGGCTTTCAGCTTGGGTTCTATAATTTGGACTTTCTAGCTATGTTGTCTTTCCACAACTGATTTTTCAACTTTTAGAGCGCCAGGTCCTGTTGCTCAGTTCCACCCACAGCACAAACGGCTTTTGAGTCAGCGACAACAGAGACCTCACAGGTAAGTTCAATGAACTTTGTCTTTTGGAAATAAACTAGCTAGGAATTTACTAGAAAATGTTGTCTTTCCCTTTTCTGAATTGAAATGCAATTCTCAGAAAGCCAGTGAGCTGGGACCCATATTCTCAAATCATGACGGACAAAGAGAAGGAATGGATAATCAGGCTGCAAATGATCCAGCTACAGAGTGAGAATCCACATCTGGATGACTATTATTACCAGGTCTGTATCAGTCCTAAACTGTTCAGCCCTCCTAAAAAGGGTTAAGGAAGTTGTTGGGTTAAGTCCCTTTAAGGCAAGTCATTTCACTTGGCAGACATCTTTGAAACTCCTTGGGCATGCAAGTGCAGCTTCTACCTCTTTGAATGGGGAAACATCAAATTCTCAAGCTGTTTGCCAAGCTTTCGATTAAATTTCAGATTTGAAATCTGACAACAACTGTCTCATAAGTTGTTTCTAAACGCTTAAATCATGACCAAAAATGGTATTTTTCAGGCTGGATCAAGCTCATCGTCTTAAGTGCGTGTCTCTTGTCTCATTTCGGAGACGCGTGTCTGACTGTTTCTATAGGAACTGGAGCTTATAACGGCCGCTACAGCGACGCAACGATCAATTGGCTCTTAAGAAGGCGGGACTTACGATTGTGTTGCACTTTATCCCATTGAAAACGCTACGAGTGACGCGTCTTTTGTTGTTCTTTAATCTTTGGTTTAACTACAGTTCGACACCTGCTTTCTCACAACACTGTCCCATTGGCTGTGCTGGCTTTAAAAAGTTACTTCCTTACAAATGTTGTTTTTAAATTCTGCAGGAGTACTATCAGAGGATGGAAGCCAAACTTGCTGAAGAGGAGTTCCTGGGTGACCGACTAAAGAAGGAACCACCTAAACTCACAACCCCTTATGTTACCAAAAACGTCTCGTATATGCCAGGTCTGGAACATTAAAACAGGCATTACATCAGTTTATTATTTTACATTATGAATGGTTTGCAGTGATTCTTGAATTATCACATTTATTACAGTGGTCCACATTGAAGGTTCGCTCGGACAGGTTGCTGTGTCTACCTGTTTCTCTCCCAGAAGAGCAATTGATGCAGTTCATGCGAACACACCTGATGAGGTGAGATTTGTGGTCTTTAACTCAAGATGCAAAAATAATTTGCAATGTTTTGTGAGGGTAAGGGTGGGGCTATTTTCAGAAGGGGGAAAAAAAACCTGTACCTTCTTATTTGAGCAGGAGCACAAAGACACTAGACAGCAAAGGTTGGAAGTGTTGAGCACCATTGAGAAGGTAAAGTAACTGCTTTGTAATATTTGAATCCAGTTCTAAAGTTTTTATTTTGATTGGGAACATATTTTTGCACCCTTATGCTGTGTCTTAACCAGACATGTCACACCAACCATCAGTGATTTGCAATCCCTCACATGTTTTCTGTTAGGGCTGAGCGATTAAACTATATCATATCACGATAAAATTTGCGTCAATGATAAACTCTGTTAGATTAAATCTATATTGA
Source organism: Zacco platypus (assembly GCA_038088235.1). NCBI lineage: Eukaryota > Metazoa > Chordata > Actinopteri > Cypriniformes > Xenocyprididae > Zacco > Zacco platypus. Next base: position 11,099,232 of record CM076068.1, read on the forward strand.
GGAAAAATGTCCAGTTTATTACAAAGCAGAAATAAACACGACGACAGCCAGTCAGTGCATGTCGCTAATAAGGGATTTCTGCATGCGTTTCAATGAACTGTGTGGTTTGTTACACAAACGCATGATACGCATGTGATGCTCTGTGTTTTCAGCGTTTGCAGTCTCATATGAGCACATGAACTTCATTTCCAGAGCTGCTTTGAGTCACTTCATGATTTCCACAGTTTTGTTTGAGAGAAACTATCATCAAATACACACTAAAACTGAAAGATCTTCACGACAAACCATCAAAATTAAATTTCGTTTGAGAATGAATTGACAGGAATAGATCACTACTGTATACTAAAATGTACTTCTCAAAGTATTATTTTTATGAATCATACAACAAATATTTTTTAATCCATGTTTTAAGTGTATACACTTCTATTTTGCACTGTTTGACAAAAAATAAAAACGCGTTTGTTGTAAATTGTCATTTTTGTTTTACATTTTAAAAGTGCTTAATAAATTGCTGAAGTTGATGTAAATTTAATCAAAACAAAAACGGAGAGTTTAGGGGACAAGAATTGATTTCATGGGGCCCTGCATTAAAAGGGCCTCTACTCTGGAGTTCAATTGTGAACAAACAAGTTGACATTCATTCCTAATGTCTAACAAATATGTGGAAAGCATTACCTTCCCCATTAGTGGTAAAGGAAATATTGTGATGCATATATCATGATTTGTTTTTTTTTTGTCCATATCGCCAAACCATTTTCTCCATGTTGTTAGCGTCTATCTCGGTCACACCAACCACCTATCAGCCACAATCTCGTCTGCTACCTATAAGGCCTTGCTGCCTGCCTGCAACCAACAAAAAAAGCCCTAGAATTAATCTAGCACTTGGTCAACGGTACATGTACTGTCTATACTAGTTAAACAGCCTGTTGTGTCTAGTCTGGGTCCCCCTTAACTCTGGCCTTGGACCAAAGGTTCAGTCGTTTCCCTTATTGACGGACCTGCCTGATTATACAGGATTAAGTCTTAACTTAAGGTAAAGAAAGAACACTTAATTGGTTACTCTGTTAATCAAATCCTGGGTCCTATTTTTTTTTTTTTTCAACATGCTGGTTACCACCAGTATGTTGCCATGGACAAATATTTGACCAAATATATCATATGATATAAGTGTTTATTTTTGCCATATCACCCTGTAGCCCAAGACTGGTTTCCCACTGAAGCCAAGCTGGGTTTAGCCTGGTTAGTACCTGGATGGTAGACCTCCTGGGAAAACTAGGTTGCTGCTGGAGGGGTGTTAGTGAGGCCAGCAGGGGGTGCTCACTCTCTGGTTTGTGTGGGTCCTAATGCCCCAGTATAGTGATGGGGACACTATACTGTCAAAAAGCACCGTCCTTCAGATGACACGTTTAAACCAAGGTCCTGACTCTATGGTCGTTAAAAAATCCCAGGATGTCCTTCGAAAAGAGTAGGGGTATTACCCTGACACCCTGGTCAAATGTGCCCATTGGCCTCTGTCAATCATGGTCTCTTAATCATCCCCATAAACCGATTTGTCTGTCTCCTCTCCACCAATAAGCTGGTGTGTGGTTGGCGTTCTGGCGCAACGTGGCTGCAGTCGCATCATCCAGGTGGATGCTGCACATTTGTGGTGGTTGAGATTTTCCCCCCCTTCCATTTGTGTAAAGCGCTTTGAGGACCCAGAAAAGCACTAAATAAATGTATTAATTTATTATTATTGTTACCACAAAATGCTATGATTTTACAAATCACAATTATGTATTTGGAAGAATCACTGCTTTAGTTTGTTTACAGTATCTGTTGATTTGCGCTACTGAAGCTGCACATCCTAGCAAAATAACTTGAAGCGGCGCTTGACAGACTGATCGGTGTATATCAAAGTACTGTGAGAGAGTGCATACGGTTCCGTATGCTTTTGAATCGAATTACTCTCGCGGTACTTTACTACATTGATGTCGTACATGTCATCGGTCTGCCTAGCGCCGCTTCAAGTTGAAGAAAACCATTTATTTACTTATGAACAAATCCAGCGGTTTGAATAAAAGTTTGTGTTTCTTATTTGGAGTCTTTAAATTTCATATTTCCATATTAATTTAAAAAAACTAAAGGGGTAGTTCACAAAAAAAACTCCACCTCATGGTCCAAAAGTTCATGTGTAAAAAATGTTGAATCAGATTATTTTTTCTGAAGCTACTTTTTGTAATGTCTATTTGATGCTTTACAGTAATGACTTCAAATGATCTTTTGGGGGGTAATTTTTTCTCTTCAAATTGATGTGCAATTTAACTAGATTAATCAATCGCCACATGTAATTAATAATCAATTGACAGCCCTACTTTTTTTATTGACCTCAGTGTTTAATAATCAGTTATAACTGGTCCTTCTTGTGAACTCTCGTGACACGTGACTTCTCCAATCTTTTAGTCTGCTTAAACCTGCCACTGCAAACTTGCGGCATTCACTTTTGAGTGGAACACCCACATCTCAATATTCAGTCAACAACTGCAACTTTTTTTTTCTTTTAATCCGTTAATCTCAGATGTACTTCACGAAGTCGTAATGAAACCAAAATGGCGACATGTTTTGTCTTTAATATTAAGTAGTCTGCAATCAACTGTGTGGGTAACTTTAGTTGCATTCTGGATTTCCACCCCATATGACTGTTGAACCCCTTTGCTTTCTCACAGTTGTACTTAGTTTTGTTAGAAGTGGAAGAGGCAGAGAAAATGAAGGCAACAGTGTCTGACAAAGATGAGGAGAGGCGGTTGATGCAGAACATGAAGAGGAAGGTGCAGCAGCTTTACACTGAGCTGAGGTACACTAATCTATTGTAATAAACAAATCTTTTGAGTGTACAGTATAAATTTGTTTTTGTACTCCTATTCTTATATATATATAGATAGCAGCCATTTGCTAAAATCATTTAAGTTAATAATTTTGTTTTTTTTTACACACAGCACCCCATATTGACAGAAAAACACAATTGTTGAGAAACTGAAATCACATGATCCTAAGTATTCAGACCCTTTGCTGTGACACTAATATATTTAACTCGGGTTCTGTCCATTTCTTCTGATCATCTTTGAGATGGTTTTACACCTTCATTTGAGTCCAACTGTGTTTGATTATACTGATTGGACTTGATTAGGAAAGCCACACACCTGTCTGAGCTTACAGCTCGCAGTGCATGTCAGAGCAAATGAGAATCATGAGGTCAAAGGAACTGCCTGAAGTGCTCAGACAGAATTTTGGCAAGGCACAGATCTTGCCAAGTTTACAAAAAAACATTCTGCTGCATTTAAGGTTCCCAAGAGCACAGTGGCCTCCATAATCCTTAAATGGAAGACGTTTGGGACGACCAGAACCCTTCCTATAGCTGGCCGTCTGCCAAACTGGGCTATCGGGGGAGAAGAGCCCGAAGATCACTGTGGCTGAGCTCCAGAGATGCAGTCGGGAGATGGGGGGAAAAAGTCAACAATCACTGCAGCCCTCCACCAGTCGGGGCTTTATGGCAGAGTGGCCCGACGGAAGCCTCTCCTCAGTGCAAGACACATGAAAGCCCGCATTGAGTTTGCTAAAAAAAACACCCGAAGGACTCCAAGATGTTGAGAAATAAGATTCTCTGGTTTGATGAGACCAAGATAGAACTTAGTTCTACCTTAATTCTACTTTAATTCTACATGGTATGTGTGGAGAACCAGGCACTGCTCATCACCTGTCCCAACAGTGAAGCATGGTGGTGGCAGCATCATGCTGTGGGGATGTTTTTCAGCTGCATGGACAGGACGACTGGTTGAAATCAAGGGAAAGATGAATGCGGCCAAGTACAGGGATATCCTGGACTAAAACCTTCTCCAGAGTGCTCAGGACCTCAGATTGGGCCGAAGGTTTACCTTCCAACAAGACAATGACCCTAAGCTCACAGCTAAAATAACGAAGGAGTGGCTTCACAACTCCGTGAATGTTCTTGAATGGCTCAGCCAGAGCCCTGACTTAAACCCAGTTGAGTATCTCTGGAAAGACCTAAAAATCATACATGAAAATCCCTCACCTTTCGGCAAAATTCGCCGTTTTGAAACCAAAATAGGTGACCTACGTGAATCGTGTAGATTCAATGAGAAATCTTTTGGGAGGAGGGGGTATTCATATTCGGTGAACTGCGAACAGGTGCGCGTGCCAGAAGGGAGTGGAAATATTAACGCGAAGGGCCTTGCATCACCAGTGCAGACCACCATCAGAAGCTGACCGCACGCCTGGCCTCGGTGATTTACCTGCCTGAATTTGGTGAGTGATGGTTTCAATAATTTTAATATCTTCTGGTATATCTAAGTTAAGTTACCCAGGAGCTCTGTTGACATAGACTTGGCTAACGTTAGCTATAGTTTGATGAATTGAGTCATTGAACACAGCAGGAGAGAACGCAACATTAGCCAGCTAGCTAAAGCCCCGGTGGAAAATTATTAGCTAACGCCACCGTTTTTGAGGAGGTAGATTTTGAGTTGAGGTGAGGGGACTGACAAGGCAGAAGGTAAAGTGGTCCACCATTCTATCAATAATCAGATCTGCCAATCTGTATGAAATTTGCGTAGCGGATATGCGTTTTGACTTCAAAGAACGCTGGTATGATTTGTCACTCTAAACTACGCAAAAACCTGGTGATGCCTCTGTGCACGCGCAGTCCTCAAACAAGCAACAGCAAAAGAAGAGTTCGACCAATCATAGAGCTAGGTTCCTCCCCCAAAGATGAAAAGGCAAAGGAGAAAAAAAGAGATCTGGTCCTGAGAGTATTACGAACTGTAACGTAAATTATCTTTGCCAATAAAATGTATTAATCTGAATTGCATAACAACATTGTATTGGCTGTCTATCATGATGGAAGAGTAGACAAGTTACAACATGTCCACCATCTCTTGTGGGGGTTATGCATTAAGCCCTTACCACATTGTGCCTCATATACTGTAAATGTTAGACCCAGTGAAAGGCTGGCATGAAATGGCTTGCATAATACTTAGTAAGGAGGCCATAATAATTTGACTCATCGCTGAAGTCAAGTTTCTCAAGTTCTCCCCAGGTTGGCAAAAAAGCATCTCAAAATGCATCAGATTGGTGCTTTTAAAATATGGAATATTTAAAATTTTGCCCCCGCTTTAAAAGAGCATGCCCCCGGACCCCCCTAGAGGGGTAATATCCTTCTCACCTTTTTCACCCAGACCCGTTTTCACGCTTGTAAAAATGGCTGTCCACTATCGTTTACCATCCAACCTGACAGAACTGGAGAGGATCTGCAGTGAGGAATGCCATAGGATCCTCAAATCCAGGTGTGACAAACTTGTTGCATCTTGCAAAAGATCAAAAGGGTGCTTCTACTAAAATACTGGGCAAAAGGTCTGAATACTAATGTCAACAATTGTGTATTTCTGTCATTATGGGGTGCTTTGTGCTACTGAGGAAAAAAAATGAACTTAAATGATTTTAGCACATGGCTGTAATATAACAAAGAGTGAAATTTAAGGGGGTCTGAATACTTTCTGTACCCACTGTGTGTGTGTGTGTATGTGTGTATATATTTATTTTTTTTTTTTCCCTTCCCTACAGGGATTCGGGAGAGGAATTTCTTTCGTGTCTACTTATATCAAAAGGAAAGAGGATGTTGGCAAGACTCCTGCCCTTCCTGTCACATGATGCATCCCTACATATCCTGAGCGTGGTGACCAAACACCTCCCAGTATTGATGAGCAGAGATGCAGATGAGGTCTGTAACATAAAATAATTTGTTTTCAGTATAGCTCTTGATGTCTATCACATATTCAAGCTCTAACCTCTTCACAGGTCCTACCTGTTTTGTATCCATCTCTCCGTGCTGTGATTGATGGACTTGCATTCAGCCAGCTAATCAGAATTCTCTCAGAGTTCACCACATCACTGCCCGATTCCAAAGACACGCGGTTAATGCTGGCCTGCCAAAACAAGGTCAGCTTTCAGGTGGTTTATTTGGTGTTGGTTTGTTTTTTTGTTTAGATCATTTTGGTCTCATACTGTGTAGTTATGTGGTTTAACTATAACCACAGTTTGCTAATTTGTTTAGCAGCTTAACATTTTCTCAGTACTTTCTAGTGGTATTGCTGTCTAGTAGTATTTTCAGGTTTAATGAAGGCAGGTTAAAAGTGTAGTCTTAACAATGTGTACTGTCTATTTAAAAAAAAAAAAAAAAAATTCTTAAATGAACTTGTTGCTTTGCAGTTTGGTCTATCGCTGCTGTATGCTCTGCTCTCGCAGGGAGAAAGGCTTTTATCTTCTGACCTTCCCATGGAGCCCAGCATTGGAGACTTTGAGATCTGGTACAGTTTGCTTGCCCTCAAATTACTTAACTATTACATTAGTTTATTTTCTGTCTGTCTGTCAAATATCATGTATATAGAATTTAAATAGGCAACTTTGAGGAATGGATCCAAATTTAAGGCACGAGTCACTTAAAATCTATAAAAATGCTTTTCTTTAGTGTTTGTCTTGTTTTTGGTCCGAATATCTAAAATTTCTTAAATGAAGATGCATTTACTAGTTGTTTCAATAAACATTATTTTTCTTATGCCAATGGCAGATAATTATTTTTTCTCTCCTCTCTTCCCAGAAAACAGGACATAATATCTTATGCCATTTTGCTTATCTAGCAAATGCATCTTGATTTTTAAGAATTTTTAGATATTTGGACTGGAAACAGGACATGCATATGAAGAAAAGCCTTTTTTGCAGTGTTCTAGATTTGATATTGATATGTTCTTGGTTCAATGTTTCGTTCAGATTTTGTCTTGTTTCTTGTTCTTCTCCTGCAGTTCCCAATGTATGCAAACTAATATTCATGATATGTTGTGAATGTGTCTGGTTGAAACCAGTATGGCTCAGTTGTAAATGATTTGTTTAAATTGTTACTCAATTTTTCTCAACCATCAAGGACGGATACCGTATTCCATGTGGCCCGACAACTATCCCAGACAACACTTGTTGAGCCATTACTTCTGCCCTCCAACCTGCTAACGCTTTTCTGTCGCTATCTGGACAAGCGGACCATACACCAACTAAAGAACAACATGGAGTGAGTCTAAATCCTGCGCTCCGTACTTGACACTTTGCATACCTCTTAGGGGGTTTTCAGACTTTCAGATAATTTGTTCTATGAAACGGGGACATAAATTGAAATGTAGCCTTGTGAGTTTAAACAGAACCAATGACAAAATTCAGCTTTAACAAATGCATACTGCAATTTATCCAAGTAAAACTGTCCTCATTGGTACACCAGTTTATTTTTTGGTGTTTCGCTCCTAGCAATCGTCCACAGTGGATTGTTAGCTCTGTGGACTAGCTGTCATTGCAAACACAAATGAATGGGTATATAAGCCTTGATTCCCTCTGTAACTTATATCTGTTGAGAAGAAAGCAAGGGCTTGTCAGGACAGCATTCTTGAAATGCCTCCTGTTTGGGAAAAGAGCAGTGACATGTAAAAAGCAGGTGAACATTACTTATTGGAGTTGAAAACCAAGGGCATCATCTTAAATAACTTGTTTCCTATTGTGAGTTGACAGTTTTGTTTGTCAGATTGGTTTCTTACCACAGACGAACTGTTCCAGAGTTCGTTTTCATTCTGACATAGACCACCTCCTTCAGGTGATTTGCTGAAAAAATCAGTATAGGTTTGCAGCAACATGAGAATGTGTATGACCGTTTTATTGAGGGGTGAACTATTCCTTTAAAATTTGCACAGCCATTAGATTGGCATACCTGCATTGTGTAGTTTCTCCTAATGAGAAGGATGAGAGTGTTGGTTTAGAGATTTTTCAATATGTAATCCTACCACTAGCTTTCTTGATTTATCTCTATATGAAAATTACACATTTGCAGCTAGATTTACTTGCGTCAGCTCAAACCCTCTTTGGCATTGGTAAATCCTGACGGTAGTTTTTTTTTTTAAAGACATGGTGTGAGAAATTGGCATTTGAAAGGCATGGGCAATTATTTTGTGGCTGATCGTATTCCATGTGCATTTGTAGGGTTTCCGTTTCAGACAATTATGGGAGGAGAGTATTTAACCCTTTTGCGTTTTTTTGGGGGGGGTTTTTTGGTCCTTTTTGCCTCTGAAGTGCACTGTGGCTTTACACATGAAATTATGCTGATATTGTTTTTTACATCTATTACATAGATTTGTCTCGATACGTTGGCTCTTTCCTGAACTCCTTTTTTTTTTGTTTTTGTTTTTTCCAACACTGAGACTACATTTTGTTTATAAACCTACTTGCGCATGCACACACTAATTCTGAAACTAAGATAAAATTATAAATGTTTTTGTTGATCAAAAGTTCATAGACCAAGGCCTGGTTTCACAGACAGTTTAGATTAAGATAGGATTAGGCCCTTTAGTTCCATTTATGGCATTTAAGTAAAAAAAAAAACATTACTAGTGTGCCTCATGAGACCAAACCATATATTTTAAGTAGTCAGCGCAAGTTGCTTTCAGTTAAAATTGCTTAACATGCCGTTTAGTCTGGTTCTGTCTGAAGCCTTGTCTGTGAAGCCAGCGGCAAATAGTCTAAGGAAAGAGTGTTTGGAAAAAGTCCACATTTCACTCTGCTGCCACCTATGGGTGAACCATTGCAGTATGAAAAGGATATTCAGGCTTTTTTTCATCTTAAAGTTAAATGGATATTTTGTTTAAACATTTAATATTAAAGTTTATTTTTCAGAGAGGGTTAGGTTGCAGAAATTTAGACTGAGTAGTCATGGGTTAAGTTCAAAAGGATTAAATCCATTGACGTCAATGTAGTTCATACTGGTAATTCTCATGCTCTTACACATCATATAATTTTTATATAAAATTTCTCTAACACTTTACAATAAGGTTCATTAGTTAACAGTGGTTAACAACATTAGTTAACATGAACTAATAATGAACTGCACTTTTACAGCATATATTAATCTCTTAATGTCAATTTCAACATTTATGAATACGTCATTAAAATCTTGTTAACATTAATGCACTGAACTAACTTGAACAAACGATGAACAACTGTATTTTCATTAACGTTAACGAAGAGGAGTAAATACAGTAACAAATGTATTCCTCAAAGTTGGTTCATGTTAGTTAATATTAACGTGTTTAGTTTCACAATTTTCTTTGCATATGTATATATGTGCAAATAAAAGGGGGTAAATTTAGTAATAGCATGATTAAAGCACGGTAACATTCAAGACATTGAAAATGAAAATGTAATGAAGTTACTCATCAGATACAAAATGGTTTTAGTTGAAAAATATTAAGTTATGACTGTTATACTCCTGGAGGGTCACAGCCCTGCAGAGTTTAGCTTCAACCCTAAAAGTCCTTCAGGCTCGTTTGAAAACTACAGGTATGTGTGCCGCAGCAGGGTTGGAACTAAACTCTGCAAGGTTGTGGCCCTTCAGGAACTAAGTTTCGCACCCGTCTTAAACCATTTTGTGCTTGACAAGGCTGTGATCGTTGCTGATATGATGAGGTGTAGCAGAGAACAGAGAGCATGTGATGGAAAGAAGAGATTTTTCTCCACTTGTGGTCATTTTATTGGACATCTAAACGTATCATTTGTCAAACCACTTTTTTTTTTTAACTTGCAGTGTGTGTTGTTTGTAGGTCACCCAGACCTGATTATCATCTACTCTACTCGTTTGCGAACCTGCACTAGGGGGCCGTTTTCACCGTTTTTGGCCATTCATTTAGATAATACAATTTGGGGGCCTGAAAATGCAAACATTTGAGAACTCGTTTCAAAGTCTTTGAAAACAATACCGTTATTGTCTCTGTGTAAACTACAAAAAAAATGCGAATGTGTGAAATCATGAGCATGTATATTACACGTTCGGTCTATGGGCTGACATACTGACTACTGGCCTGACATACATAATGCAGCGCTTTTAGTGAATTTGCGGATCCGTGTGAATGGGATCATTTTGACAACACTGTCATCGGAAGTAAAGATCAATAGATCATGTGTATATATATGTATATGAGATCATTGTCATGTGAACGTACCCTAATTTGCACCACTCTTGGTAGATTGTGTCGGTCATAATAGAAATGAGCTGCTGCTGCGTCTTGGGTTCTTTAATTTTGTGTGTTGTCAGCAGATCACCCACAGAACTTTCCACTCCTAACAGAGCTTTTATGGAATTGCGGTCTCATGCTAATTTGGCCCTTGATCATTTTACTGTAAAATTAAGTTTTTGTTTGTTTTGTTTTCTTTTTCTCCCCTGACTGCAGATCAGCTACAGGATATCTGGCTGTAGCATCATAAATGAGCACTGACCCTTTGAACTCTCTCTACAATGACCTGAGAAACAGGACAACGCTTGGCATAAACTGGATTTCGTGACAAACCACATTCATTGACTATTTCTGTATTCTCTTTTTTGGTTAACCTCTATTCCTTTTTCTCCTAATTTTTAAACCGTCTACTGTAAGCATATTACATTAGTCCTATCGAGGTCAGCTTTGCACTAACTGGCAATTAGCACTTTTTTTTTTTTTTTTTTTTTTTTTTTACAAAATTTGATTTATCATAGTGGCTGATATTCAGTCAAATCATGACCATATAAAGCCTCATGAAGAGTTTCGCGTCACAGATAAAGTTGATCATGTTGAATTTGTGGTCTGCAGGTCTTCAGAGCGAGCTGTTGGGGTTGATGTAAAATGATAGTTGCACTAAAGGTGTTGGGTTTAATTTTGTGATTTATAAAAACATCTTTTGTTATGAATCCAACTGTCTTTCAAAAGAAAGGTTTTGGGTGTTAATTTGGATACCTTAATGTTAATTTCAGAATTATGTAAATTTCAGAATTATGTACACTTTTGTGAAAAATGTTTGCGATATGGTTTATTTTTTTATTTTTGTAATTGTTTGACCAATGTCATATCTAATGTTTTTTTTCACTGTTGCAGAGCACATGCAAATTAAAAAAAAATAAATAAATAAAAATTTGTAAAAGTAATTGACTCAATGTTGACTTTAAATTTAGGCACTGAATCAACTAACAGATTCATTTTTGGACATTATCTTTTGATTTGTGCTATTCACAATAGTGTTGTAAAGTTACCGACCTCGATACCAAGTTGGTACAGAAATTTTAAAAATGTGACTCTTTGAGCGCTGTTGACCGAATTCATAAACGCCCCTTATTGGCCTTTGTGTTAACACGCTCATCAGATATGTCTGGGATTGGCTATAATGATCAACGTCTGCGAGTGTTTGATTTTAAAAGCAGCTGCTTTCAAATGCTCCCGTATGAGTCTTTGCAAGCATTTGAGTGAACAATGTCATTGATCATGCCTTCAAAAACTTGTAAATAGACATTGTAGCCAATCACAGACAAATGATGAGCGTGTGAATACACGGGTGTTTACGAATCCGCTCAACAGCACTCAGTGTCAGTTTTCAGTACCAACTTGGTATTGTGGATGTTACTTTTGACAACACTAACTCGCAGTATAGCATGGCCTTGAGTGCATTTTATAGTAATTTAACTTCTTGGCACATTGGTAAATTATATGCATCAATAATGGAAATGGCAACACTGAATTCAAATTAAATGACAATGCTTTCACTTAGTTTTTAATGAATAGCAAAGGTAATGTACATCTAACTCCTGGAATAACTAAAAACCCCATGAATTGGTATAAGATCTCAAGATGTCTGATGGACATCTCGGCGTGGGTGAAAGGACATCACCGGCAGCTCAACCGAGCTTCTCGTCTTTCCTGCCAGTCCAACTCTACAGCACAACTTCATCCAGTTAGGTTCATCATCAATTATCCCTGACAGTATTGGAAAGTCATCTGAAAACTCTTCCGTGAGCACTTAATCTCTGCTTTCACTTTCCCTCTAATCCCTCCCTGTTTCCAGCTTATGCTACTCTAAGCAATGTCTTTGTATTATAAGCACCAACTTGGTTATTTTTGCGTCTTTGTCAAATCACTGCTGTATTCCTCATATGTAAGTTGCTTTGAATAAAAGCATCTGCAAAATGAACAAATATTAAATAAACAATTATCTGGCCAACTTCCACATGAGTGATTCTTTTTCTTTCAATTTTTTTTTTTTAAATTCAGAAATTATACTAATTTACAAGATTATTTCCTAATTTTAGATTTTAAAAGTGAATTGTACTAAAGACGTTGACTTTCAGCCTTGTTTGCTTGTTTTTACTGCACTGAGTTTTCAGATCGGTCACATCTTCGTTCTAACTAACACAGAGAACTCCTTTGTGTGTTTTTGTTTGTTTTGGGGTGGGTCAGGGTGATGCAATTCGACATATCAGTGTATGCGTATGAGCGTATCGGAAAAGGGTAGGTTCAGGGGTTAAAGGTCAAGCTTTCAACTCTCCTTCACCTCTTGATATGAGGATTTTGGTCCTGTGTGTGAAATGTCAGCCTAAAGTGAGACACTGAGGGTTTTTTTTTTTTTTTTCTTCTTATGCTGTACCCACATTGTTTTACTTTCTCATGAACGGTCTTTCCATATTGCAATGAAGTTATCTCAGGCTGTTTTCAGAAAAGGAGCATGCGATATACTGTGTATGCAGAGTGGAAAATAAACTCATTTGAGTAATCTTAGTGAATGTTAAAGTTAAACTAGGATCTATAAAAAAATAAAGCTTTAGGTTGTTTTATATTGGATCAGTGGCAAAGCCACTTACAGTCCTAGATGGCCCTTGTTCACAATATAATGTGGAAATAAAGCAAACAGAATGTAACAGGTCCGCCTCCATTTGAATGCAGTGTGCGGAACGATATAGTGATCTAGTGCAGTGATCATTAATTTACTGCAGAACGTAAATCACATTTAAAAAGGTTACGTATGATTCATTCTAATAAATTGGTGCGTCTTAAATGGTCCTTTTTCTCTCATTTGTATTTGGAAAATACTAAATGGTTTCGTCCTAAATGGCTCCTAAAGTGATGGAAATCCTGATTTATTCAAGGGAACTGTGTATTATCTGAGATATATATAATAATTATTATCCAGCCTTCGTGAGAGGTTAAAATGACAAGGTAATAGAAAATTTTTGTAAAAAAACATAAGCTACCATGATACTGTATTTAGACATGGTACTTTTGCAATCATCCAATACCATGATATGTATTATAGTTCCAACATATTACCATCTTTTTCATTTGTTAATATTAGTTAATGGCATCAGTTAACGTGAACTAACTAGCATTTATCTTACTTGATATAATTTTAACATACTAATACGTTATTAAAATCAAAAGTTGAATTAGCTAAGGGACCGTGAACTAACAAGAACAACCAGTTGTTTTTGATGAACATTTACATAGATTAATAATTGCTTATAAAAATAAATTGTTTGCTAATCCATTAACAAATGAGACCTTCTTGCAAAGTGTTATCGAAACGCATTATCTTGTGTATTTGATTTAATTTTTTTATTTATTATTTTCAGTTTACCTCCACTGAACAGAGCAACTATTGCTGGTATTGTGCAATGTTATTGACGTGGAGCCCTGTGTATTTGTTCATTGTGTTTCAAGTGTATTAGCATTTGAGTGACAAGACTCATAGTTTACATAGTGTCTGACTGTCAGCTGGTTTTATTCTACGTCTGCAAGTCAAACCTATAAACGGTGTCTCTTCAAACTCTCTGCCAGACATAAGTCTTTTCACTAGCTAGTGCAGATATAATGGTTTATTTGAAGAGCATACAGTGAACTGCTGTTTGGATGGATGTATTTTTGCTCTGTTTAACATTCACATAGAAACATTCTCTGGTGACCATATTGGTACTTGCTTTAGCTTCCATCTCAAAAATCAATCTTTCCTGGTTTTTACCTGATTGGGTCGTTACACAATGTGGGCAATAAATCTTGCTTGTTTAAAAATACATTGTGTGATTGCCTGGTTTATAAAAACACATTTCGGTTTAAAATTAACAATTGAAAATGGACAATAATAAACTAAGAGCAAATGTACAGTAAATTAAAGTGGAGTACATTTCGTGATAATGACCTGCTGAACTTGCATGATCCCACTTAATATACAGCTACTTATCAAATAGATAATGAATTAGACATGAACTATTGATTTGAGCTGTAATGTGAGAAGAAATAAAATGCCACATGTGTCAATCAGTATCAACCCTGTAGCTATTTAGCACATGTGGTGAGGTACATAAAATTTTATGAGGTCTCTTTTTTTCGGATGACCCTTAAGAGGAGGTGCCACTGTGGACAAAACTGTTTAAAAGCTCAGTAGAAAACTTATGTGTCTTCTGTCTATGAGCTGTTCGCTGCACGTTTTTGGTTGGGTGTTCTGTCGCTTTCTGTTTTCCTTGTTTTTTCCCCTTTAGATTTATCCACAATGTTGAAATGCACACTTCTAAGGATGATGTTATTGCTCTGGATGACAAGAGTAACACTTCAGGGCGGCACAGGTAAGGATGCTGATAAGATAAAACAATGCTCATATGTAGTACTTTAAAATCTGTGTGGGGATTTGACTGTAATTGTGCTTGAGTGTCTGCTACAGAATTATAGGAGTTTTTCTCTTAAATTATTGAGGAACAAATTAGGTTTCTGGCCTTATGTTCTTGGTGTAGAAATAATTAGTATAAATAAAAAGCATGCTGAACTTCTTGACTTCTGAAATGTTACCAGAAAAAAACATTTCCTACTATCGAGAAATAACCAGAGAAAGGCAGCTCACTAAGAATGTATGTTGTAGCTTAAGGCATGTATGGACATTGTATGGATGATTTGTGATAGTAGCAGTAAGTAAAATGTTGTTTTTTTACTGGATTGCCATTGTGCAAGCGGGCTGGTAACCAACATTATAAACTGTTACGGTGTTTCTAAACCATTTCATCAAAGTTATTATGAGTCAATCACACCCACAAAAAAGGGCAGCTGTGATTTCCAGAGCTTTACTGTAAAAAAAAATACGGTAGCAACGTTTTAAGTTTTACAGATTAATCTAAAATTCACTGAACTAAAGTTAACTTTAAAAAACTTTAAATTAACTGAATCAAATAATGTTAACATACAAAATTAATACGTTTTTTTTAACCTTTATAATATACACCTTTAAAACACGTGATTAACTAGCTTTTAGACAATACTACAATATAGAAAGTGTGTAAAATGTACATAAGATGTAACATGAAATCCTAATGTGCATAACTAATATGAGAATTTTTCACAATTAACCCACACCTATAAACAAAAAGAATTAAATATCCAATATCTCCATGTTGTGCCTTTCGTTTCCCTAAACCTCTCAGTATTATGTGAAACATCTTTTCCTTGCCAAGGGCTTCTTAACACCAAAGCAAAGTGAGTGAGGTTCCCCTGCAATGCTGGAATCTAACATCTCCCAGTGAGAATATGATTTTATTACCTGCAGAGAATTGCTCAGCTGATTCTCTTGCCCCCACTGTCTCCAGTTCCCCATGTACCTAAGATATTTAGACAACACTACTGTATGATGCAGCAGTTTTATTTGCTCATGTTACCTGTGAAAATAGTTAATGGAGGCAGTGTTATAATAGATCCATCATGAACTTCAAATGACAAAAGTATGAAGCAATTTATTGATATACTAATAGTTTTATATAGCAATTCTGTATTCCGTAAATCTCAGCTATATTTGTTTGTTGACAAATATTATTATTTTTAGTTTATTATTATTATTAGTTGTATTTTAATTTTTTAATAGATTTTTGTGATTTCTTCAAGTTCAACTGAATATTGTACAGTACATTGTCATGCTCTTTTTTATTATTATTTAAGGGTACCAACCTCAAAATCCAAATGGCGGTGCTGTACAAAGATCACCGGGAGGTAATATCAATCATTCTGTGTTGATGTAAACAACAGTTTCAGTGCATGACTTTTCCATTAGTTATTCGGAACTAATCCAAGTCTGTGAAATATCATGCAATTTTTAACTTGATTTTCTGCTTTTGCAAATATTATTGCAAAAATGCAATGACTCAAATGTCGTGTATTTTCAGGTTATGGTTTGGGTCCAAATAACAACTCGGCAAATATGAAAGGAAATGGTGAGCAAGAACAGAATTTATACTATAAATGGTTTTTTGGACTGATTTTCTTTTTTCTTTAGAAATTAAAAATACTTTTAAAATTAAAATATTTAATGCCTCTCTGACATAAGAATCAGTTTGCTTCAAGACAAGAAGTTACACTAAAAAGGAGAGGAAAAAATAAATAAATATAATATATATAAAATTTGATGTGAATAAAACATCACTGATTTATCTCAAGTTTTGTATTATTTAGCTTGGTTTGCTGAAATATTTTATATTTAGCATATCTGTTTATGTGTATGTACAACAGTTTTGTTTGTTTTACAAAATGTGTATACATTTTAAGGAAACTTGTTAAATGATTTTACTGTCTTTGTCTGTTGATATGCTTGCCAAATGTCCATTTGGACCTTTTATTTGATTATTTGGGATTTGGATGGATGGATGGATGGAAGTTTTTAATTTTATTTAAATGTTTTCTTTTTTATTATTAGGTTATCCTGTAAACAAAGGAACAGGTAAGTCCAAACCATGTGTAAAGTAAAAGCGACCAATCCATGAAATGCAGTATGTGATATGTAATGTACAATATCATTTATTGAAACCATTCCTAAATTTGAATACGATCATCATACACTTGTCTGCTGTCTTTCAGGTGCTTATGGAAATGCACAAAATAAGCCTGGTTACGGAGGTCGTCCCCCATATGGTATGAGCTTCCTTTGCTTGTCCTGTAGAATAAGTTTATAATCAGGTTTTCCTTTTTTAACATATATTTTTCGAATATTATAAGGTGGAACAGGCATGGGAACGATGAACCAACATACATTGAAGCAGAGGGGAGGTATGTGATCTAAATTAAATAAATCATAAAAGTTATAACACCTTCAATTTAGAAAATACATACAGCGATTAAATCCCTATTACAACCATCCCAGTTATGACCATCAAAGGTTCTCCTAAGCAAACTTCTGAATTATTTGTATTTAACGTTTGTATAGTGTTTGGTTCACCTAAAAAGATAATTTAAAGTCTTTCTGCATGTCTGTCACATATTTAGACATGTTTGTCATTGGAGTAAAGGCGAAGAGAGTAAATTGAGGACATTTTTGCCGGTATTTTTGCCTTTCTGAGACTCATTTTAAGGCAGTGTTGGGGGTAACGAATTACAAGTGACATGAGTTACGTAATCAGATTACTTTTTCAAGTTACTGAGCAATGTCTGAAACTTGTATTGTGAGCACTTCCTGTCTATTTGCCAATTTATGAAGAATCGCTTGTTTGTATTCCTCACTTGTAAGTCGCTTTGGATAAAAGCGTCTGCTAAATGACTAAATGTAAATGTAATAAACAAAGTAATCATTACTTTTAAATTTACACCAAAATATCTGATTTACTTTTTCAAATAAGTAATGTAAGTTAATGTAATGTAAGTTACTTTGTTTTCCCATTTATTCTACTGTACAGGCAAGAATTTGGTATGAAAGGGCCTTTACATTTGCAAAAATTAAATAAAAATTAGAACCTTTTGATTTTTTGTCATTGAAAAACAAACAAGCAAGCCTAACCCAGCCCAGGTGACAAGAAGTAACACAAAAGTAATGCAACTCATCATATTCCATAAAAAGTTACTAACGCAATTAGTTACTTTTGTTGTTTACAGAGTAATGCAATATTGTAACATTCCTTTTAGTAAATTTCGCCAACACTGTTTAAAGGTCAATACTTGGTTTTAGGGATAAGGTTATGGGTTAGGCACTTAGTTGTAATCGGTAGGGATAGGGTAAAGAGCTAGAGATTGCATTGTCAAAAAATCTCCTGACACAGATTAATGTACAGGAGTCTGCCTGTGTCTGTGTGTGAGGTCATTTTACTGCTCCTTAAGGATTTATAAACTGGCCAAAACTTGTTTTTATTTTATCTAGTGTTTTCCATGTTTCCACAGGTTGGGTTAGGCAATAGAAAATATCATCAACCTGATATAAAATCTATGCAATGTCCTTACTAATATAACAAAATGAGAAATTGCACTAAATTCCTGTGATTTATTTTTACAGGTTATGGGAATGGGAATGGCTACAGAGCTCCATCTTATGGGGGTGAGTTTAATCTCAAGAGTCAATGTGTTAGGTTTGTGCATACAGATTGTGCATAAATGTTCCCATTAAGAATGTCTACAAACATCTTGTGTTCACATCAACTGTGTTTTGTTTCAACATATAAGACTGGTGCTATTGTGTTTTTACTTTCATTAAAAGTCTGTTTAATGTTGTTTGAAGGCTACAGCAATTTAATGGGCACTCATCCCCAAAAAGGAGTTGGTCTAGGTAAGTCTGTTATCTACATATTCTCCAAGAATTATGTCATCCTGCAAAGTCTGTTATGTTTTACTTTCTTATGTGTTACACAAATGGTGCATTTCTGAAGAATTTGGGAGACTGTGGTCAGTTTTGGGGTAAATATCAAGAACCAAATAAGATAGACCACCAGAATTTTGTCAAATGAGGTACATTTGTATAACCAAATATTCCTATCATATGTAAATATATATACATACATATATATATAATTATATATATATACACACACGAAACAATTTATCACAGGGATGGTTGTATGGGGTGAAGGGGAGGCTGTTGTTACAGTGCGTGGTAAGGAACACTTCAGAATCAGTAGCATACGGAAATGCAGACTTTAATGAGTAACAGACAGGGAATACGGAACACACACTTGAATATAACTGACAAAGACTGAGGGAGAACACATGGAATATATACAGGAGCTAACAAAGGGGGAGAAACAGCTGATGATGATGAACTAATGATGAGTGACGGGACAAATCAAAACAAAGAGCACGTGTGGAAAAATTAAATTAAATAGTCCAGACAGAAACACATGTAACAGCTGTGTAATTATGGAATATTATTTTTACATTACCTTTAATGCACAGTAGAGGATGTTTTAGCGAAGTTTTGTTTTTATCAAAAGAACCATTTTTCTCTTCAGTTTGAAATTACAAAGATTTAGGAATATTTATCTTCAATATGAAATCTGACAAATTGGCACTAAACTCTTGTTTTGATATGGCGAAAGAAATTTAGAAATGTATAACAATCCGTTAACACTTTTGCAACAATCCACTACTATAACTACATTTCCTAGGTTATGGCACTGGATCTGCAGCTACTAAGGGACAAGGCTCAAATCCTGGAGGTAAATTTGTTTTGTATGTAGTATTTGTAAAGGACATCTTGTCATTTTGAATGAATTTTAGAGTTTTAAATTCAGTAAAGAAAACGTTAATAGCGTATCCTTGGTTCCCTGAGATAACAGGAACAAGCATTTCATCAGTAACTGGCTGTACAGGGAAAACTCAGTTTTACTGAGTTACAATACTGAAGCCTGATTGGTTCTCGGCTGTGCACTTGCACATCCCTCCAAAATGGGCGGGGCCAACTGCCAAGTTGAGCTGAAAGTCATTTTCATCAGAATTATTCGACTGAGGAGCGGTAGCATCAACTTGTGTGCAGGTGCAGTAGCACAGCAAACCACACAATGCTCGTTCCTGTTATCCCGGGGAACCAAGGTTATGTTAGTAACTGAAACATTCCCTTTTGATACAGTTCACTCACATTTCGTCTGTTGCTAATGTAAATAGGGAACACAATTAAAAGTGCCATGCTACTAGCGCAGAACAGAAGGCACTCTTGTGAGCCCTTAGACTGTGGAGCTTGGTGACATAGCACAAAGCCTCTTCTTAGTCTAAGGACGACTTGACTGTCATTAGACCCAAGCTTGAGGCAAGATGCTTCTACTGAAAGAGCCTTCAAAAGAGCCAACTTGCTTGACTGATTCCAAAGCTATCAGAAGGGCAGTCTTTTCAGGACAGCATATCTGCTCCCGTGTTCTTGTATATTCACAGCCGACTCACCTATTTACCTTGACAGTTTTCTACATCCCTCCACCACTATGACTCCTCACTCTCTGCTGGTTCCTATTCCCACCCGGCGATACAGGGTAGTACTCTGACTTTGGGTTAAATCCTCTCTTTGCTTCCTGTCTACTCATAGTCCTATCATAATAAAAAGGCAAAAACACCCAAGGCTCTATCACCTATGGCCTCAATGGTGTACATCCAGGAGGCGAAGGCTGGTCTGTCATTACATAATGCGCTCCAATCAGTCTTGGGGGTGTCTGTCATGACTGCTTTCCATCTGGATGCTGAGCCCAGTCCTACCCCCAACCGATGCAGATGGGAGGATTTCCAGGGAAATGGGGCGATTTCCAGGGAACAAGGGCTTTGGTACAACCGTGGGTCAGCCTGAGAATGAGGCTGCCTTCACACCAAGGTGGGATGTAGGCCTTCAACCAATGTTGTAGTGACCACATATATAACATGTCCAAGGGAACTACTGAAAAGAGTGCTGCCATGAGGTCCAATAGCTTCTGAAACATTTTTAGGAGAAGGCTGTCCCCGACTCTGAATGACATCAACAACTTCTAAATTTTCTTGTAGCACTCCAGCAAAATCCAGGCCCACATCTGGGCAGAGTCGAGGACTGCCCCCAGGAAAAAGATTCATTGGCTGAGAGCAGGAGATCTATGTTTGCGTAGCTCCTCCTTCGATTGGACTAAAAGCAACTAATTGTGGACGTAGTTTAGGATGCATACTCCCATCTGTCTCAGGGGGAAGAGGGCTGCATCCATGCATTTTATAAGTGCACAGAGATTGTGAATGTCTGAATGGTAGGACTGCATATTGGCAAACCACCCCTTTGAACGCGAATCTCAAGAATGGTCTATGATGAGGTGCTGTCTGGATATGAAAGTAGGCATTTAACCTTTGCTAGCAGGGATTGTACTTGTACTTCAGCCCGGAGGACGTCTCCATTGATGTCTGAGACTGAAGTGTGAATCACACCCCTTAAGCGCGGGTGTTAAAAGTCAAAGATGGCAGCTCATCACACCGTGGTGGGGAGCAGATGCTTGTGATAGGATAATGAAGAGGATGAGTACTATTTTAATGAAGGAAATCTCAGTGAATACCACTGGTGGGGTGGACCCAGTACTGACACCAACACTCCAACACCCGGATCTGAATAGGGGGTTGGGAGATGAACACATGATCGCTTTGAGGGTGGTCTGGCCTCGGCGGGACTTAGCCGCTTCCTCCTTGTGACCGAAACATCAGGGCTACTCGGGATTCAGCACTAACTTAGGCCGGGGTCCCTGGCGCCTGGGAAACAGGTAGCATTTAGCTTGCAGAAGAACTGACCTGGTGCATCGCTCGCGATGACTTCTGGGCTGCTGTAAAACGCTCCACGAAGCTATCCACTGCAGAACTGAAGACACGGGAGGGCCGTGGGCCGGCAGAGATGCTCAGTGATGATCTCTTCCAATGAGTTTGGTGTACCCTTTTTCCTTCATCCCATTAACTGAGGTGAGGGCAGACGAAAAGGAATAGTGGATGTGTGCAGAATATGGGGTGCAACATGACTTCTTTGTGAACTTCTGAAAAGAATGGGGCTGGCTGCTGGCAGGGGCCCTGCTGGCTTATCAAAGTGGCTGCAGGGGGGGAATCCTCTGAGGCCTACCACTCCAAGCCCAACTCTTTCTTTGCGTGAATGAGCTTTGAGGCCTGACTATATCTGTCTCTTAAGGCAGGAGCCATCGCTGGAGTTCGCCCAGTCCCCCTCAGAGGCAGCCAGAGAGAGTGTCATCAAAGTCTTCCTCTGAGTCGCCAAATGAAACCATGCCACTCGCACTAGATGAAGGGCACTGGTCTTCCCATTTGAAGAGCACTGTAGATTCATCATACTGAGGGGAGAGCGAGGCATGCTGGTGCTCAGCCAACGTGAGCCCTTTTGCTCTGCCCCACGGCTCCGCTGTTTCTTCAACTTGGCTTAAGCGTGGAAGGGAATGGAGGAGCAGTGCGAGACTCATGCTCTCACAGAGAGAATGAATAAAATTCAAATAAATTTGATTCTACAGTGTAATTACAGTGGAGAATATTAAATTCTGATAAGAACTCAGGATATTACACATATCTAAAAGTATTTTCTTTTTTCTTTAATTAGGCTCTTCTCTTCAAAATACAGGGTATTCCAATGGTGGAACCAAGGGACCTAAACCAGGTAAAAAAAATTGTGTGTGTATGTATTACCTAATACAGGTAATACACTGAATGTCACCAGGTCTGGTGCAATTATTACAGTTTGGAAAATACTGAAATCTGAAAAAAATTGAGAATATTACCCTGGTACTTTTTTCATTTACTAATATTAACAAATGAGCCCTTATTGCAAAGTGTTACCTAGATTAATAATCTATATTTTTGGTTGTTTAGTTGTTTATTATGAGTAAAGCACTAAATGTCTGTATTGTAAACTGAAGTAACCAGAGAACCTCTAAACTGATTTGGGATTGGTTTTGATTCAGGATATGGAGGATATCCTAATGGAGGTGCAGCTAACCAACCTAATACAGGTAATATACTGAATGTCACCAGTTCTAGTGCAATTATTACAGTTTGGAAAATACTGAATTCTGAAAAGAACTGAGAATATTACTCTGGTACTTTTTTCTAACTAGGTTCTTCTCTTCAAAATATGGGTTACCCCAATGGTGGAACCAAGGGACCTAAACCAGGTAAATGTTTTTGTGTGTGTGTATGGTGTGCATTTCTTTTTCCTTTGACTGATTTTTCTGTAGCCCCATTTACACTCAACCTTAAAGGATTATTAGGAACACCTGTTCTATTTCTCATTAATGCAGTTATCTAATCAACCAATCACATGGCAGTTGCTTCAGTGCATTTAGGGGTGTAGTCCTGGTCAAGACAATCTCCTGAACAACAAACTGAATGTCAGAATGAGAAAGAAAGGTGATTTAAGCAATTTTGAGAGTGGCATGGTTGTTGGTGCCAGACGGGCCGGTTTGAGTATTTCACAATCTGCTCAGTTACTGGGATTTTCACGCACAACCATTTCTAGGGTTTACAAAGAATGGTGTGAAAAGGGAAAAACATCCAGTATGCGGCAGTCCTGTGGGCGAAAATGCCTTGTTGATGCTAGAGGTCAGAGGAGAATGGGCCGACTGATTCAAGCTGATAGAAGAGCAACCGAGGTATGCAGCAAAGCATTTGTGAAGCCACAACACGCACAACCTTGAGGCGGATGGGCTACAACAGCAGAGGATCCCACCGGGTACCACTCATCTCCACTACAAATTGGAAAAAGAGGT
This sequence comes from Zacco platypus, assembly GCA_038088235.1. NCBI lineage: Eukaryota > Metazoa > Chordata > Actinopteri > Cypriniformes > Xenocyprididae > Zacco > Zacco platypus. Next base: position 11,122,573 of record CM076068.1, read on the forward strand.
TACAATTTGCACGAGCTCACCAAAATTGGACAGTTGAAGACTGGAAAAATGTTGCCTAGTCTGATGAATCTCGATTTCTGTTGAGACATTCAGATGGTAGAGTCAGAATTTGGCGTAAACAGAATGAGAACATGGATCCATCATGCCTTGTTACCATTGTGCAGGCTGGTGGTGGTGGTGTAATGGTGTTGGGATGTTTTCTTGTGACACTTTATGCCCCTTCATACCAATTGGGCATCATTAAAATGCCACGGTCTACCTGAGCATTGTTTCTGGCCATGTCCATCCCTTTATGACCACCATGTACCCATCCTCTGATGGCTACTTCCAGCAGGATAATGCACCATGTCACAAAGCTCGAATCATTTCAAATTGGTTTCTTGAACATGACAATGAGTTCACTGTACTAAAATGGCCCCCACAGTCACCAGATCTCAACCCAATAGAGCATCTTTGGGATGTGGTGGAACGGGAGCTTCGTGCCCTGGATGTGCATCCCACAAATCTCCATCAACTGCAAGATGCTATCCTATCAATATGGGAAACATTTCTAAAGAATGCTTTCAGCACCTTGTTGAATCAATGCCATGTAGAATTAAGGCAGTTCTGAAGGCAAAAGGGGGTAAACACAGTATTAGTATGGTGTTCCTAATAATCCTTTAGCTGAGTGTAGATTAAGGTAACACATTACAACAACGTTTCACTTTATTTAACATGAACAAACACTAAAAGTTACTTATACATAATTTATTGTTAAAATGAATGTTCAACAGATCAAAAATTGAATCTGATAACATTAATGCACTTTGAACAAAACTGAACATGAACATTTTTAATAATTAACATTAACAAAGGTTAAAAAATGCTGTAAAAACCTATTGCTCATGTTAGTTGATTCATTTACTAATATTAACAAATGAGCCCTTATTGTAAAGTGTTACCTAGATTAATAATCTATATTTTTGGTTGTTTAGTTGTTTATTATGAGTAAAGCACTAAATGTCTGTATTGTAAACTGAAGTAACCAGAGAACCTCTAAACTGATTTGGGATTGGTTTTGTTCAGGATATGGAGGATATCCTAATGGAGGTGCTGCTAACCAACCTAATACAGGTAATATACTGAATGTCACCAGTTCTAGTGCAATTATCACAGTTTGGAAAATACTGAAATCTGAAAAGAACTGAGAATATTACTCTGGTACTTTTTTCTAATTAGGTTCTTCACTTCAAAATATGGGTTACCCCAATGGTGGAACCAAGAGACCTAAACCAGGTAAACGTTTATTGCGGGTGTTATGCATATAGTGTGTATTTATCTTTTCTTTGTCTGGTTTTTCAGTATTATTTGAAATCTAATGTGTGTTGGATCTGCTTCAAGGATACGGTTCTAAAGCTGGACCCTCAAATGGACAAGGAGCAAAGCCTAATGGTAAATAGCATATGATTATTACTATTATAAAATATGGTTTTTGGCACTAAAATCTGGTTGAATAACCCACTTTCAAAGCCACTGAAGAATAGGATATACCCACACCGTTGATTGCCCATTAATGGAGCTCTTTATAAATAAACCATCTGTGGAAAATACTGAATTCTGATAAGAACTCAGGATATTACACATATCTAAAAGTATTTTCTTTTTTCTTTAATTAGGCTCTTCTTTTCAAAATACAGGGTATCCTACTGGTGGAACCAAGGGACCTACACCAGGTAAACTATTTGAGTGTGTGTAATGCGTATTTTGTGTATATTTTCATTTGTCTGATTTTTCCATATCATTTGAATCTTCTGTATAAACTGATTTGGGATTGGTTTTGATTCAGGATATGGAGGATATCCTAATGGAGGTGCTGCTAACCAACCTAATACAGGTAATATACTGGATGACACCAGCTCTAGTGCAATTAACACAGTTTGGAAAATACTGAAATCTGAAAAGAACTGAGAATATTACTCTGGTACTTTTTTCTAATTAGGTTCTTCACTTCAAAATATGGGTTACCCCAATGGTGGAACCAAGGGACCTAAACCAGGTAAACGTTTATTGCGGGTGTTATGCATATAGTGTGTATTTATCTTTTCTTTGTCTGGTTTTTCAGTATTATTTGAAATCTAATGTGTGTTGGGTCTGCTTCAAAGGATACGGTTCTAAAGCTGGTCCCTCAAATGGACAAGGAGCAAAGCCTAATGGTAAATAGCATATGATTATTACTATTATAAAATATGGTTTTTGGCTCTAAAATCTGGTTGAATAACCCACTTTTAAAGCCACTGAAGAATAGGATATACCCACACCGTTGATTGCCCATTAATGGAGCTCTTTATAAATAAACCATCTGTGGAAAATGCTGAATTCTGAAAAGAACTGAGGATATTACATTGTTTTAAAGTACTTTTCTCTATTTAGGCTCTTCTCTTCAAAATGTGGGGTACCCCAGTGGTGTAACCAAGGGACCTAAACCAGGTAAACTATTTGAGTGTGTGTAATGTGTATTTTGTGTATATTTTCCTTTGTCTGATTTTTCCATATCATTTGAATCTTCTGTATAAACTGATTTGGGATTGGTTTTGTTCAGGATATGGAGGATATCCTAATGGAGGTGCTGCTAACCAACCTAATACAGGTAATATACTGGATGTCACCAGCTCTAGTGCAATTATTACAGTGTAGAAAATACTGAATTCTGAAAAGAACTGATGATATTACACTAGTTTAAAGTACTTTTCTCTAAATAGGCTCTTCACTTCAAAATGTGGGGTACCCCAGTGGTGGAACAAAGGGACCTAAACCAGGTAAACTTTGAGTGCATGTAATGTGTATTTTGTGTTTTTTTCCTTGGTCTGATTTTTCCATACATTTGAATCTTATGTATGTTGGGTCTGCTTCAAAGGATATGGTGCTAAAGCTGGACCCTCAAATGGACAAGGAGCCAAGCCTAGTGGTAAATACCATGACATTATAACTGATATAAAACAGTTTTTTGGCTCTAAAATCAGGATGGATAAGCCGTGTTGAAAACCACTTTAAAGTATATGATATCCACACATTATTTTTTACTGCACATTAATCGCATTCTTTATTAACGAACCAACTGAAGTTTAGCCCCATTTAGATTAATAATCTATATTATTGTTTGTGTGGTTGTATATTATGAGTAAAGTACTAAAGGACTGTATTGTAACCTGAGGTAACTGGAGAACCTCTAAACTGATTTGGGATTGGTTTTGTTCAGGATATGGAGGATATCCTAATGGAGGTGCAGCTAACCAACCTAATACAGGTAATACATTGGATGTCACCAGCTCTACAGTGTAATTATTATTGTGTGGATAATACTGAAATCTGAAAAGAACTGAGGATATTAGACTGGTTTAAAGTACTTTTCTCTAATTAGGTTCTTCACTTCAAAATATGGGTTACTCCAATGGTGGAACCAAGGGACCTAAACCAGGTAAACATTTATTGTGTGATATGCATATAGTGTGTATTTTTTTCCTTTGTCTGATATTTCAGTATTATTTGAAGCCTTATGTGTGTTTGGGTCTGCTTCAAAGGATATGGTGCTAAAGCTGGACCCTCAAATGGACAAGGAGCCAAGCCTAATGGTAAATAGCATGACATTATTACTATTTATAAAACACATAGTTTTTGCTTCTAAATTCCATTTGGATGAGCCACTTTCAAAGCCACTGTAAAATACATGAGTTAACTATTTGAGTGCATGTAATACGTTTTTTTTTTTTCCCCTTAAAAATACATGAGATCTGCACATCTTTGATTGCACATTGAATTCTTTATTAATAAACCAACTGTATTGTAGCCCCATTTAGATTAATTATGCATATTTTTGGTGAAGGAGGAGTTGTTTATTAAGGGGTAAAGCACTGAATGTCTTTATTGTAAACTGATGTAGCTGGATAGCCTCTAAACTGATTTGGAATTGGATTTGTACAGGATATGGAGGATATCCTAATGGAGGTGCTGCTAACCAACCTAATACAGGTAATACATTGGATGTAACCAGCTCTAGTGCAATTCTTACATTGTGGAAAATACTGAATTCTGAAAAGAACTTAGGAGATTACACTGGCTTAAAGTACTTTTCTCTAATTAGGCTCTTCACTTCAAAATATGGGGTATCCCAGTGGTGGAACAAAGGGGCCTAAAGCAGGTAAACTATTTGAGTGCATGTAATACATTTTTTTTCCCCCCTTATCATTGGTATCTTATGTATTTTGGGTCTGCTTCAAAGGATATGGTGCTAAAGCTGGACCCTCAAATGGACAAGGAGCCAAGCCTAATGATAAAAATAGCATGACATTATTACTATTATAAAATGCATGTTTTTTGCCTCTTAATTCCAGTTGGATAAGCCACGTTCAAAGTCGCTGTAAAACATGAGATATGCACACCTTTAGCTGCATATTAATTGAATTTCATTATAATCCACCATTTGTAGTGTAGCCCCATTTAGATTAACAATCTAAATTATTGCTGGAGGAGTTGTTAATTAGGGGTAAAGCACTATTGTAACCTATAGGGTAACTGGAGAACCTCTAAACTGATTTGGGATTGGTTTTGTTCAGGATATGGAGGATATCCTAATGGAGGTGCAGCTAATCAACCTAATACAGGTAATAAACTGGATGTCACCAGCTCTACAATGTAATTGTTATAGTGTTGATAATACTGAAATCTTAAAGAGCTGAGGATATTACACTGGTTTAAAGTACCTTTTCTGTAACTAGGTTCTTCACTTCAAAATATGGGTTACTCCAATGGTGGAACCAAGGGACCTAAACCAGGTAAACGTTTGTTGTGTGTGTTATGCATATAGAATGTTTCCTTTGTCTGATTTTTCAGTACTATTTGAAACCTTATGTGTTTTGGGTCTGCTTCAAAGGATATGGTGCTAAAGCTGGACCCTCAAATGGACAAGGAGCCAAACCTAATGGTAAATAGCATGTGACTATTACTATTGTAAAACATGGGTTTTGGTTTTAAAATCTTGTTGGATAAGCTGCTTTCAAAGCCACTGTAAAATATGATATTCAAACATCTTTGATTGCACATTGAATTCTTTATTATTAAACGAACTGCTGTGTAGGCCCATTTATATTAATAATGTATATTATTGGTGGTGTTGTTTATTAGGGGCACTAAAGGCCTGTATTGTAAACTGAGGTAACTGGAGAACCTCTAAACTGATTTGGGATTGGTTTTATTCAGGATATGGAGGATATTCTAATGGAGGTGCAGCTAACCAACCTAATACAGGTAATATACTGAATGTCACTAGGACCTTAACCAGGGAAACAATTTTTGTATGTGTAATGCGTATGTTGTGTTATTCCTTTGTCTAATTTTTCCATATCATTTGAATCTTATGTATTTTGGGTCTGCTTCAAAGGATATGGTGCTAAAGCTGGACCCTCAAATGGACAAGGAACCAAGCCTAATGGTAAATAGCATGTAATTATTACCATTATAAAACGTATGGTTTTTGGCTCTAAATTCCAGTTGGATATGCAGCATTCAAAGCCACTGTAAAACATTATTTGCGAACACCTTTGATTGCACATTAATTTAATTTGTTAGTAATAAACCAACTGTAGTGTAGCCCTATTTAGATTAATAATGAATTGCTGGAGGAGTTGATTATTAGGGGGGTAAAGCAATAAAGGTCTGTGTTGTAAACTGAGGTTACTAGAGAACCTCTAAACTGATTTGGGATTGGTTTTGTTCAGGATATGGAGGATATCCTAATGGAGCTGCTGCTAATCAACCTAATACAGGTAATACATTGGATGTCACAAGCTCTATTGCAATTATTATCGTGTGGAAAATACTGAATTCTGAAAAGAACTGATGATATTACATTGTTTTAAAGTACTTTTCTCTAATTAGGCTCTTCACTTCAAAATATGGGGTACCCCAGTGGTGGAACCAAGGGACCTAAACCAGGTATTGTGTAATGCGTATAGTGTGTATTTCCTTTTTCTGTATTATTTAAACTTGTATGCATGTTGGGTCTGTTTTAAAGGATATGGTGCTAGAGCTGAACCCTCAAATGGACAAGGAGCCAAGCCTAATGGTAAATAGCATGTCATTTATTACCATTATAAAACCTTTTTGGCTCTAAAATCAAGTAAGCTACTATCACAGCCACTATAAAATATGACAACCACACATTAATTGATTTCTTTATTAATAAACCAATTGTAATGTAGTCCCATTAATAATCTATATTATTTGTGATGTTTTATTAAGAGTAGTGCTCTATATATGCAATGTTATATGTATATATTCTACCCTTTTTTACCATATTCTACACATTTCACTGTACATAATTTTGCCCATCATTCATGTTCATTTCGGTCGAGTTTAAACAAAACTCTAAATCATAAAATTTAAAACCTTCACAGTTGTATTAACATAACACATATCTTGTGATATTAGGTGTTCCTGGCTATATGTCAAAAGGACCTTATAAAGCAGCTAATTCAGGTAAATCATGATTATTAAAAGCGCATTTTATTTACTTCCTCCACATGACCTGACAAGATCTGTCATTCAGAAATGCATGTTATGTCTCAATGTCTCGGCATGTGAGTTTGTCATATTGAGTTTTTGTAAATTTTTAGTAAAATTGGTTTTGCTTCTAGGTTACATGCCTCTAACAACTGGAAAAGAGGGTGCTTCCAGTGGAAAGGGACCTAAAGGGGAGATTTTAAGCCCTGAAGAACTAAGTCATCTCCCAGTAGCGTCTAACACCAAGGGCTTTTTACCACTACCTGGGCGTGTGCCAAATACAGGATTTCTTCCACAACAAACAAAAGACCTTCCACCAATTCTGCAACAAACAAAGGGACAAAATCTTCATTCACAGGGCAAAGCCCCCAACTCTATGGCACCTCAGCTTGCTCCAAAGCAATTTATGCAAGGTCCAGGTTCTTATAAACCGAGTAAAGCTTATAAACCACCCACATCTCTAATTCCACAAAACAAAGCTCCTAAACCAGTTGTACCAGTAGTCCCTCAAGCAATTCCTGCAGCAGGATCAGCTCCCATTCATCAAGAGAATTCTCCTCAAACATCACAGACAGTTGCACTAGAGCATCTACAAGTCCTTTCACAGGAACAAAACATAAGTCCAGTGGTGCCCGAATCAGCTCAATCAACTCCAGAGATGCAACAAACCAAGTCAAACCAGGCTTTGCCTCAAACAAAGAACCCAACAACAAATCCTGGTAAACCTCTATAGTTTCGAAGTAAAATCTTATATGATTTCCTGAAACCATATAACAGCTTGAAGCTACACCCTTTCTGAAATAGTTAACTAATCAACAACATTAAACAAAAATACTTCCTGTAACTCCTATACATTTCCCTTATTACCTCTTTCTCTACTTTTGTGCATTAATTCACTTCTGCTCTAACTTTTTTACTAATCCAGTTTATTCTTGAAACCTGACATTGTGTACTACAAATGTTGTTGACATTTGTGATAAATTATTTGTTATTGAAGATAAATTATGATTAATGTAAATGTTATCTCATAACGGGGAAAGGGTGGCTTATATACGTGTCTTATCACTAGCATTACCTTACCTTTTGCTGTCAACTTGAAGTCAAACATATTCTCAGCTCCTTTTCAACTCATCTATGTTTTTATGTTCTAATTTAATCAGTCCTTAAGGTAACATGTGACTAGGTTGACATGTTGATCCCTACTAGAACTCTGAATGATGGCTGCAAATCATAACTTCATTTTAATTGTCTCAAAGAGATGGGCAAAGAAATTTTTCAGTCATTGATGACATACGTTCAAACTGTCTATTGTACTAATTGTTCATAAATGCATGCTTATGTATTTACAAGACATATAGTTTACCCTCCCTGACCCAAAAGTAACAGCAGAGTTTTAACAAATTTACTAGACAGATTAAAAAAATTAATTCCCAACTTGATCTCACAGGAAAACGTTATGATGTGGTGATTTTCTATTGTATACATTCGGCAAAACAAAAAATAGTTACAAATTGTGTTGGAATTTCTTTTGGAAGTATTCTCTTAACAATTTGCTTTTTATACATTATGCATGTAAGCAACTCTGCAAGTGATATCAGGTAATCTTTATTGGATAAGTGAATTTTAATTTATTTATAACTTGTTTGTGTTGTGCAGAGCACACTGGTCTTGGACAACCAAAAGGACAACTGCAGGGAGCTAAGCCTGGTAAATCCTAAATAATAATCCATAGATAAATAACATTAAATCATATTAAATGATCTGATCTCTTATAAACTAAAACAATGTTTTTGTGGAAATATTTTTTTTAGATTGTGGACCTGGAGGACAACCTAATGGACAATGGGTCAAACTTCCAAGTCCTGGTGAACATTTTACTGTTTACATTTTACATTTTGCTGTCGTATAAATCATAAAGCTATTGGTAATGCTTACCAAAAATCTTAATGCTTTATTAAATAAAAATAAGAGAGTCCATTTTAGTCCATGTCAGTTAGCTTTGACTTGTAAACAGTTTCAAAGACCAAGTAAAAATAAGCAGTCAGTCTAAAACTAAATATGTGGTTTGCAGGGTCAGGATTTACAAATGGAAAAGGAGCAGTGTCATCACAACCAGGTGCATTACAATCTCTATAAACATTAACTATCCACCTATCCATCCATCCCTTTTTCCACCCATCCCTCCATCTCATCCCATTTTAACCTCTTTGGATAAAAAGTTACTTTGGGGGTAAAAAATCCTATATAATTGTTCTGTGAATAGGATTTGGAGCAGGAATGGGTGGTTATCCAGCTCATGGCAAGAACAATGGCTTCAAAGCAGGTAAATCTTTACAGAACACATTTTATTGTAACTAACATCACTTTAATTTACATACAATCTGTTTTTCTTTTCTAAAATTCGGAAAAACGTGGCCCTTATTTTCTTGTCTTTACTATACAGGTTATGGAGGCTATGGAAACAAATTCAAAAACCCAGGTTAGATCAAATATTGTTTGTTAACATGGACACAATTCACATATATATTTATTAAATATTTAATCTGATGCATATATAATATAGGCTTTAGTCCTAGGGTGTCAATAGTCTAGGGTTTATTAGTGCAATACCATATCCACTCTACCTTCAAAAAAATAGATAAAGCAGTAACTAATTTAAACCAGTTTTTCTTTTTCCACATTTTTAAAATTCAGATATTAATGCTTTTATGTTTTGCTAAAAATAAATCAATAGGTCTCCGTTTCAAAACTTTGATTTTTATTTATTTATTTATTTTAATCTCTGAATAATAAGAAACAATTTGATTATGTATTCATTAATATTTTGACTTTTCTGTTACTCTGATAGCTGGACCACAAGGTGAGCAACCAACAGGATTTAAGGGAAAATCTGAAGCGAAATATGGTTAGTATGGTAAAAATCCTATAGCCTAATTTTAAAATTACTTGTCAAAATGCTGCATACACTGACATTTGCTCAGTTTTCCTGAGTGAGATCTTGTTTTTTCAGGAATTGGTGGTCTTCCATTTGGTGGTTCCCCCAATGGATATCAAACAAACCCCTCTGGACAATATGGTATGTTATCATTGTTATAATATTTAGAGTTAGTATTGACCCTAACTGTAATGCGGACTGGACACATGAATTTATGTGGGTCTTTCTCATAGGTAATGATGGTCAGCGCTATGGATCCAAACCCTACAATCCTAATGCATTGGGAAAATATGGTGAAGATTAGATGCTTAGATATTCCCTTGCACTTTCATAATTGTTTGTATGCATTTATCAGCTGACAGGCAGTTTGTAGCATTGTTCTACAGATTATGGTACAAATGCTAGTGCTAAATTAACGTTTGTTTTAGTAATTTTTTATTTGCGATAAAAATTGGGAACCAACTTTAAAACATCTTAAAATATTATACAGTTATAAATATAGTTTATTTTTTTAGATATTTATATAATAATTCTGTTCTCTAACCTCAAAATAGGTAGTTTACCATACAACTCTCAGCCTTTTCTTCCTGAATCTGTTGCCAAACCCTCTGGGAAATATGGTAAGTTAATAAAGCATTTTGACTGATCGTAAAGCAAATCTTTTTTTGAAGATGTTTTAAAATATAAGTTTCTGTATTTTCAGATTTTGGAGGGTCCTACAATGGTCAGCCACTTGGATATGGTAGTGACAAATCCTTTGGCAAATATGGTGACTGATATTTCTTTTCTAACTTGCATTGCCTTATTTCAACAAATTCTGAAAGTGAATATTTCTTCAATTCTTTGTCAAGACACAAGGGTCTTCAATATGGTGGTCAACCACTTGAGCCTGATGCCATGTCTGGAAACTATGGTATATATACAGTATATTATAATATTACTGTTCTGATGGGTATGTCCATTCTCCCTACTCTCTGTAGGATCTCCAGAATCCCTGTACAATCCAGAAACTGTCAGTCTCGGTGGTGATGCCAAATCAGCTAAATATGGTGAAAGCTTTTTTAAAACTTACTCATTTATATTCTAGTTTAAAGGTCAACTTCCTCATTCATTTGTATTTGAAAGTAATAATTGTTTTGTACTTAAACATGGAAAATGGTCACTGTGTGGCTTACAGGTAATCCATCAGTGTCATATGAACTCCTCGGCCCAGTGACTGATGGTCAGTCTGTTGATGGTACATATTTATTTAGTACATTATTTATTAATCAAGCAAGAACTATTGAAATACTTTGCTGTAATTCCATTAGTTTAATGAAGAAAATGCAAGATTGATTATCATTTTAATTTAAATTTACAGAAGCTTCATTTATTTATTCATTTTACAGAAAACAGAAGCCTGGAGGCTTTGCATCAAGGTCCTGAGATTGATGGACAGCAATCCATTGACCACTATGGTTAGTTGTGTTTTCGAGTATTCAGATGTCTAGGTTTGTTTGGCTGCATTTACACTGGCATTTTTACTCACATCAGAATATTGTTAAACATGTGTAAACAAAAATGTGAATGAGATCAGTTTTTTTTTTTTTCCATATCTGTTCTGAGCCACATGCAAATGTGGTTGTAAATGAGATGCATATCTGATATCTGGACATCGGATGTATTTACGATTCTGATTGGAATTCCAAGACACCTCAAGGAGAGGGAAACACATTTATCCACAAAGATAACTTTTCTTACTCTCTTATTATAAAGCAGACAGCTTTATTTGAGGTGAAAATTTTATTTATAGGTAAGACGCAAAACGTTCAGAAGCAAAGAACCTTATTTTGAGCCGCAGCCCCGTGAATTTTAAAAATAAAATAGCTTCACTACTGAAAGCTACATTTGTTTTAGCAACAAGGTCATAACTTTGCTGTTTTTGAAGAAATTAAACTAACAGCTTCATATAGAGACGCTGCACATACACGGAAAGTCTCGCAGTCTCTTTCTCAAATTCATATAAATGTAAACTTACCACGCTTTATTTTACTTTAGAATTCCGACCCATAGATAAAATAACAAATAAAAGCACTGTTACTTTTACTTACTAAAAGTTGCAAACACCAATGACCACTTCAAATTATCCATACTATCACATTACAGCCTTGACATCATTGAATTTCGTTCAGTTGTGCGACAGTCAATCACTGTTTACGATACCATAGAAATGAATGTGAAGTGCCGTAAACTGAAACTGAATTATACCCGTAGCGCAATTGTCCGTGACTTCTCTTATAAAACAGCATTTTTTCGGTGTAAACTAAAAATGGATCAATGCAAAACTAATCTTTTAGAGCAAACATGTTGAATATTAGCTTATGAGCTGTCAATTTGTTGAACAAAGCAGTTTATTCTGTTTATGAAACCTCTCCTCCATTGACATCCTTTAAAAATGGCATCTGGTCTCCTTGCATGCCATAGCATTAGCAGGCATTACACTTGTTTTTCTAACCTTGCAGGCTTGCCTTCAAGTGGCTTTGGGGTCGACCATGTCACTAAAAGCAATCACCAATAGAATTATTGTCTATGTTCACACTGCAAGCCTTAGTGCTCAATTCTGATTAATTTCTCTGATCTGATCCAATTTCTTTGTATGGCTGTTCACGTTGTTTTAAATGTGACCAGTATCAGACTCCAGTGTGAACTGGTCATAGTACCGAACTGAGTCACATGCACAAAAGAACAATGACAAAGGTGGCACACAGCATGCTGTCATACCCAAGAAAACATGGAGGCCACTGAAGGACATGGATGAGGAGAAATAGAGCAAAGATTTTCTTGTGTAGTTTTCCCTCAAGTTTCGCTTGTATAGAGCTTTCACCATAATACTTATGAGTATAACAGCCTGCTGTCCTCCATATTCGTAATATATTTATTCTGTGTGTTTGTGCTTGATTCAGGAGATGGAGAGGTTCCTCCCCATCCTGATGCTGGAGAAGCAAATGCGCAATCCATTGAGAAATACGGTACAAGCAGTTGTTAACTGTGTATATCTGCAAGAATGAGGTGTGTAAATCTGCATATAAACATCTCTCGCCCTCTTTGTTCAAGGAACGGAGGATTATACAGATGGAAGAGTACAACCAGAAGGTAAAAGAAGTTATTAAAATTCTGATGTTTCTCTAAATGTTGAACATTCAGTATTTACAGACTGTGTGGTTGTGAAAGGAGTTAAAATTTGCATTATAACTATGCACAGACTTGATAATTGTATATTTCATAATTGCAGCATTTATTCATGGTGACCAGGGTCAGAAATGAACTATTAACTAAGAATATTTTTTAACCTTTTGTTAAGGTGATTTTAATAATTACCTCATTAAATTTATCTGTGTTGTCTCTGTCAAATACTAAAATTGAACTAATTACTTCAATCAATCAATCAGAATACTATAGACTGTTACCAATAAAATTATCAAAAGCCATCTTTTCACTTCAAAGGTGGAACTAAGGTTGCATCTGAAATAGCATTTATTTGTATGTACAGCTTTATGCTGCTCAACCATGGCATATCATGGCCTAATGGTAAGAGAGTAACCTGAAGGTTGTGGGTTCAAGTCTCAATACCAGCAGGAAATGACTTAGGTGCCCTTGAGCAAGACCCTTAACTCCTAAACCGGGCACCACAGTCTAATTGCCCATGCACTGCTCTGAGTGTGTGTGTGTGTCACGGTTTGCTCTGGGTGTGTGTGCACTAACTTTAACTTGGGTTAAATGCAGAGGACAAATTCCGAGTATGGATCACAATACTCGGCCTTCACATGTCACTTTCCCTTTGATACATGCATTCACACAATTGCATAAATAGCCTACATAAAGCATAAATTATCAAATAAAATAAAAACTCATTATCGGGTAAAGTTGAAATGATTTCTAATGAGATATTGTAATAGAGACTATTAATGTTGATTAATAGAATACATAAACATTTGTGTTTGAGGAAATGGCACATCATATTATGGCTACACAGACAAATCAAGCTAAGAACCATTCATGAGCTAGTTTGTTGCTTATTACACAATATAAAATCAATACTTCACGTCGGTTATTTTAGTAGCATGAACAATAACATAATTTATTTCCAGTTTTAATAACTATCCACAGAATGTAAGTGTAAAAACATTCTCCATCACTGAAGCTGTTTATGACTTCAATCTAGCTCGAGTTATGCACGCAAAAACTATTAAGATCGCTGAAGCTGTTCACACTGCTAAATGAATCTCTTACTTGCATCATATCGGCACTTTGTTGTGTATGATGAGAGAATTTGTGAGTGCAGAATTAAGTCAGCGCACACTGAACAAAACTCCAGCGTTTTCAGCCGTGGATAATCTAAACGCCTCTGATTGGCTTTGGCATTTATGAACAGAACAGAAATGTTGATTATATTGCTCAATGCGGCAGAAAATGTTTAAAAACAAATCTGATGCAAGAGCAGATCTAAATGTACTTTTCAGTCATTTGATTCATTCACTGAATCGTGACAGTCTTAACTGATTGAGTTTAATTAGAGGGGCATTTTTTGCCTCCTAATATTGAATTTGGTGGACATTTTTGTTCATTTTGGTGAAATTTTTCATTTCTGACCCTGCTGTTGACCTATTGTCACATATTTTTCCATTTCAAATAAATCGAGAGAGAACTCAAATCCTATCATTCCACTTTTTTTCTTTCTTCACTGTCCTACAGTTGTCTCTTTTCCTGGCGTGCCAACTGTGGGCCCTGCTCCTCACATCCCAGCTGTCACCTCATTAGACGCCACCCTTTCACTGGATGGCTCCTCCTCGGTCCCTGTCACTGTGCCTGATGTGTCCTCTGTTCCTGAGGTGCCCGTCTCACCCATAATCCCTCAGTCTGAGCTGCCCACTCTAATGCTGCAGCCTGTACCACCACAACAGGTCCACATCCAGCAGCACCTCAAGTTCCACATCCACCCACATGACAACTCCCAGACAGGTAGGATGCAAATAAAAGCACTCTTGAGAAATCATACATTCTATTTCATCATGCAAAGTTGCTTTACAACTGATAACAGACGAATGAACTGTTAATTTTTTTCATAATAGTTTCTAATTCATATTATTATTATATAACTATATATCGAATATTGACATATTTATTATATTGTCTCCACAATTAGCCATGTACAATAATATTTTCCACCAATTTAATGCATGATACCTATCCTATCAAAATAAAAAACAAACAAAAAATAACGTTAAAATGTAAATTTAGCCATTTCTAAATTTTGGACATTAAAATTTGTTTCTTTTTTACAGGAAAGGAAGGGAAATACAAATTGAATGGATTCTTTGGACATAAATACCAAGGTGTGGGTAATGTACAATATAAACACATTTAACATTAATAAAACTTAAATCATGTTAGTCGTAATAAGGCTTTTTTCTAACCCATTCCTCGCCTTTTTCTTAGGATAATTTTGAACTGGACGTTAATGCTGCAAAAATGTGTCTCTTGACTTGACTTGATTTCTCTTTTTCTTTTCTTTTTTTTGACAATGTTTCTGTGAATGTTGTACATTTTCTGTCATTTTATTTGAGGCTTTTGTTCTCCTTAGCCTCTAGTTTTGTATTTTAATGTATTTTTAATATTTGGTACCTTGCCATAAAAATAAACAGCTGCTTGTACAAATAAAAATATAATTTTATCTGATGCATCTTTTTTTTTTCCTTTTGTTTTTAAATTCTGTAATTCCACAACAAAAAATGTTTGTATTTTGTTTTATGCATTTTTGCTGTTGTTTTTTTTTTTGTCTAGAAGCCATTGTTATTTATTACTTTTTAATTTCTTGTGGTAAGGCTATGTATGGTTTTGAATAAATACAAATAAACTCTAAATCCAACCCTCATTTAAATCTTTCATTTAAATCCAGACTTTACATAGGACAGTATCAAATAAAAAATGTCCTGGGATTATCATATTGACAGTTAAATGTCAATGAAATAAATGAAGTAAATGTCAGTAATAAGAAATAAAAAGCAGATGTGTCAAAACCTACCAGCAGGCAAGTGTTCGTACTTAAGGATCTGTAATCTTCCATGAGCTGACCTCTTCTTAGCCTGACTGCTGCCTGCTGATTGGCTACACACTAAGTAGCAGTAAATTGGCCCACAGATTCTCTCTGGGCAACTAGTTGCTGCAGTTCTACCTGTCAGTACTTCAAAGACAATGGGTATCTGGTGTCAGAAAGTAACTTTTACAATCACTAGTTAGCTAAAGTAGCTAGTTAGCTAAAACTAGCTGACTATGCATTCATAGCTTGATTTAAGACATTTGAAGAGATTACAGGCTTTCCTCCCAAAGGAAGATGAAGAAGGTGGTCAAGGACACACGAGCATTTTTAACTTTATCTGCTATGGATTTATTTGCTGGGCCAAAACTTGTGGATTTTAAGAATTCACCACCACATCTTCAGTTCAACAAGTATGTCCTGACAGGATACCGGCCTATATCGACTTACAGAGACTGTCTGCGAAGTTTGTTCTATCTGCATAATGAATTTGGGAACATCTATACACATGGTATGGGAAAAAAACCTCTACATCTAGAAATTGTTTAACATATAGTGTACTGTAAATTAAGGGAGCTTTAAAGAAATTTTGTGGATGTTAAAATTCAATTAATAATGCCTGCATTATTGGCTCTGGCAGAGGAGGGAAACCTTCTTAACATGTAATTTAGGGCTACTTTCTCCACTGTTCACGCAGTAACACTCTTCAGAAGGCCACGCAAATTGCATTACATGGGATTACATCTAATCCGCGTCAGAGAGTTGCTACCTAGGAAGTGATGATGTATAATTGCTGTGATCAGTAAAAGTGCAGTAAAAATTCTGGAGGCCTGTATTTTGGAAGGAATTAAATCCAGTTTTTAGAATTCGTTTAATGGATTTTCTTGGGAATTTTATTGTACTTTAGAATTAAGAAGTAACACGGTAAAGCCTATAATACCATATTTCAAACACAAATTTCTAAGGCCTCTGTAGATGTGAAAATATCAACGTGGTCAACACAACTTTGCTGAAAAACCTGTTGTACTTGTTCATACCTTTTTAGGAAGTAAAAGGCATTTTAGTATTTACAATCTACTGAAAATAACCTTTACATGCTTATTATTTCAAGTATTATTTCAAGATGAACACATACTGGACTAGAGATTTATTTGATTATCTCATTTTTTAGAAAACTCATTAAAATGTATCAAATATGATACATCTGTCAATCATCATTGTATCACATTGCAATATATATTTTGCCCCCACAATAAAAGCTACAAATATCATCTTGCAAAGACACATTATTGGGTGACAACTGATATTTATTTGTATTTTATGTAAATAATCTATTATACTGTAAAGATCAGATGTACATTACAAGCTTTTTACTTTTTGGCCATAAAAATTTTAGCAAATGCATCAAATTGCATATTTTCCAACTTGGGATGCTGGGTTAAAAACATTATTATTAAAGGGTATTAAAATACAGTATTAAAATTCTGTAATTAATTACTCACCCTCATAACGTTCTACACCCGTAAGACCTTTGTTCATCTTCGGATGATATTTAAAGATATTTTTGATGAAATCCGTTGGCTCAGTGAGGGCTCTATTGCCAGCAAGGTAATTAACACTTTCAGATGCCCAGAGAGATACTAAAAACATATTTAAAACAGTTCGGATTTTATCAAAAATTTCTTCATTTGTGTTTCGAAGATGAACCAAGGTCTTACAGGTGTGGAATGACATGGGGGGGGGGGGTAATTAATTACATAATTTTCATTTTTGGGTGAACTAACCTTTTAAGATTGTTAGTAATAAATATTTGGATTGCTCACTGTACCAACTCTAGTGCAGAAGATAATTTCACTCATACTAAACCAGTCTGATATTGTAACATCTTCTTGGTGTTTTATCCATCAGGTATCCCCTTCATCTGTTTTTTGCTGTTTTTGCCTGTGAGTATCCCATGGGCTGAAGTCGATGAGTGGTGGATTGGTGTGGTGCATTATCTGGCTTGTCTGTCTCCCACCGTTTGTTCAGTCTTCTACCATCTCTTCATGAATCATGAGGGTGGAGCACCTATTTATGACACACTACTGTGCTTTGACATGGTTGGCGTCTGTCTTGTCAACACTCTTGGTGAGTGCCTTCCAAAACGTGTTTTAGCGGGAGGCTTCCAGGTGTATGAAGTCCCATTAGAGACATGGTTTCCCGGTACACTGCAGATTTTAAATATATTTTCTCATTCGCAATATTGCACGAATATAAAGTCAGGATTTTTTTTTTTTCTTATACATAAATAAAGGAATTTGCATGTTCCATATATGTTTCTTTATAGGTGAATCATAAAGAAGAAGTATTATTATTGCAAATAATTTTTTGATCTTTATTTTTAAAAAGTAGTTGGTAATATTTCAAGAAGAAAACTTACTGAACTGAATAAACTTGTGTTTACTTTATTATCAATCCTTTTTTTGAAAAATCATGTTAAAATGTGTCAAATAAGATACATTAGGCTTTTGAAGAAAGTTTATTTGCACTCTCAATTATCTCTCAATCATCATCTTGTGTTGCATTATGTTTTGCCCCTCACAATTAAAACTTAAAAGCTTTGATCGTAAAAAATAACCATTTAAATACCATCTTACTAAGACTTAATATTGGGAGTGACAACTGATACAGTGGTGTGAAAAAGTGTTTGGCCCAGGGTTTCAGATCATCAAACCAATTTAAATATTAGTCAAAGATAACACAAATAAACACAAAATGCAGTTTTTAAATGAAGGTTGTTATTATTAAGGGAAAACAAAATCCAAACCTACATGGTCCTGTGTGAAAAAGTGTTTGCCCCACCTGTTAAAACATAACTGATTTCTGCCACACCTGTTTTCAATCAAGAAATCTCTTAAATAGGACCTGCCTGACAAAAGTGAAGTAGACCAAAATATCTTCAAAAGCTAGATATTATACCGAGATCCAAAGAAATTCAGGAACAAATAAGAAAGAAAGTAATTGAGATCCATCAGTCTGGAAAAGGTTATGAAGCCATTTCTGAAGCTTTGGGACTCCAGCGAACCACAGTGAGAGCCATTATCCACAAATGTTGAAAACATTGAATAGTGGTGAACCTTCCCAGAAGTGGCTGGCCAACCAAAATTACCCCAAGAGCGCAGCAACGACTCATCCAAGAGGTCTCAAAAGTGTTACATTACATCTGGCGTAAAAGTAACACCGCATTTCAGAAAAAGAACATCATACCAACAGTAAAATATGGTGTTGGTAGTGTGATGGTCTGGGGCTGTTTTGCTGCTTCAGGACCTGGAAGACTTGCTGTGATAAATAGAACCATGAATTCTGCTGTCTACCAAAAAATCCTGAAGGAGAATGTCTGGCCATCTTTTCGTGACCTCAAGCTGAAGTGAACTTGGGTTCTGCAGCAGGACAATGATCCAAAACACACCAGCAAGTCCACCTCTGAATGGCTGAAGAAAAACAAAATTAAGACTTTGGAGTGGCCTAGTCAAAGTCCTGACCTGAATCCTATTGAGATGCTGTGGCATTACCTTAAAAAGGCAGTTCATGCTCGAAAACTCTCCAATGTGGCTGAATTACAACAATTCTGCAAAGACGAGTAGGCCAAAATTCCTCCACAGCACTGTAAAAGAGTCATTGCAAGTTATCGCAAATGGTTCATTGCAGTTGTTACTGCTAAGGGTGGGCCAACCAGTCATGTTTAGGGGGCAATCACTTTTTCACACAGGGCTATGTAGGTTTGGATTTTGTTTTCCCTTAAAAATAACAACCTTCATTTAATAACTGCATTTTGTGTTTGCCTGTGTTATCTTTGACTAATATTTAAATTGGTTTGATTACCTGAAACATTTAAGAGTAACAAACATGCAAAAAAAAAAAAAAAGAAACAAAGAAATCAGGAAGGGGGTAAACACTTTTTCACACCACTGTATTTATAAGTATTTTATTTAAACTCTCATACCATTATAAATATCTCAATGATTTATATTACTTTTTAGCAACTGAACCAATTGACACAGTTTTGGGCCCTTCTATGAGTATGACCTCCATATTCTACATATTCATACTACATGAGCCATAAAAGCCTGATGTATCACATATGATGGTTAGGTTTATATTTCATGTCATTGGTTATTGTTTACATATTTACTATTTTACTTTATTTTACTATTTTACACATTTACACACTACTATTGTCCAAATTATATAATTTCAGAAATGTACATATACAAATAACAAGGTAACAACAATGAGCCTATGGAAGTAATGAATACAATGATTAGGATATATAAACAAATTTGGAATGGTGCATGTTGAGCCAGAGTTGGCGTCATCTGAAGTCCTCACAGTGGTCATCTCTTCACAGGTGAAGGATCTTTTAGAACCTTTATTTTTTTAGTGTATTGATAGTCTTGTACAAAGTAAAATACAATAATCAGCGCTGCTTTTGAAGGGAAAAAGTTCAGTGCACTCTCTGTACTTTTCTTTTTGCAGGTGCTCTGCCCATCATTTACATAACTTTGTTGTGTTATCCATCTTCCCGTCGTGTGGCAATGTTGGCGTATCTCCTCCTCTCTGGATATGGTGTTTACTGCGCTGTCACTGCACGGAGTAATGTGCACCGCCTGAAATCTTTCGCCTGGCAGGCGTTCTTCCGCTTCCTTCTCTTTATGTTGCGTCTGACTGGCACAGGCAGAGGAAGCCCCGGCTCCCTTCGTCTCTACTTCACCATGGATGCTCTGGCATTGCTAGGAGGACTCGTTAATATTTCCCGCTTGCCCGAGCGTTTCAGTCCTGGGCGATTCGACTACTGGTTAAATAGTCACCAAATAATGCACATCATGGTCATCCTGTCCATTCTGTACTTGCACTGGGGCATGCTAGAGGATTTAACGTGGTTAAAGGTATATCACTGTCCTGGTGAATAAACTTGCACTTGACTGATACGTCATGATATGTAATGAAATCGCTGTGGGTCGGCGGTCATATCACTTGTTAACGCAATGGTACTTTCTTTGATATATATCTTATTTACATCTACAAAATGACAGATGAATTTACACCACAGATGTTGATGGGCACACAATCTTTGATGTTAACGACAATATATGGAAAGAGTCACTTTTCTTTTAAAAGTTGATAGGCCTATATACAGTATTATGCACGCACAATTATGAGATTTGTTGAATTGTACAAAATTTGCATTTGCATTTGTTCACTGTTGTCTGAGGCCATGTCAGAATAGACCTATTTGAGTTGAGAACTAAAGAATACCATGGTACAAACTCAATGTTTGTTTTTTTTTGTGAAAATTTTTTTTGTGAAAACTGGTGTGTAAATTTTTGGTGTTAAGTTTTTTGCAAAATTTTGTTAAATTACATAAGATGCAGTGAAGGGAAACCCCAGTACAATATGAAATCTTTGAATGTGCTTTATCTTTCCAAGGTTCAGAAATTCAATCCAGATGATTGTATCCTGATTTTACAGCATTACTTTTGACAAACCTGATGATTACTATTTAAAAGGTGCTATGTGAAATATGAAATGTATATCAATACGAAATATTATTTGAATTAAACAAGCTGGACTTGAAAGTCTCTGTAATTCACTGCTGTAATCTAGGCACAATCTGGGAGTTTATGTAGTATGTACGGTCAAATTTTCATATTACACATTGATGAAACAAATTGTGTGGCTTGTTGAGGTGCGCTATTACTTCTTGACGTTACTGTAAAGACTAGAGGGCAAAAATACAAAACCATTAGTCCTTGGCCATATCTAGAGAACAGAATGTCACAGAGACCTGTAGATGTGCTCTTCTACCCGTTCAGGAATCCAGCAAAAACCTTAGCATTATGATGATAACTTGAAGGTGTCATGAAGGTGAACCCAACAGAAAACATTTAAAATGTGCTATGAACTTATATCAACACATACAACTAAAATGTGGTCCTTTATGAAGAAACACCAAAAAAATGAAGTCAACTACTCACACACTCCTTTGAAAAAAAGAAGGCCGTTGATGCCATTAAAATGCCGTGACAAGTAGAAAAAAAAATTCTGTTTAGTAAACATGAATGAATTGACAAGCAATTTGAATTTTAGTGGTAATTCGGGGTTATTAAAATGTAGGAACTGACCCTTCGCCGACAGTTTGATTGACAGGCGATCTGACCAATCATAATCCAGAATCCACCATTTTGTTCGACAAAGCAGTCAGGGGAGTTAGTAGATTAACGTTGGTGAACTTGAAAAATTGTGTGAACTCACGTCTTTCTGCTCTTGAAACAACATTCCTTCTGATGTCCATGTTTATTTGATGTTTTAAATGAACTAGTATGAAGAGATGATCGGTTCATGAGCCATTTGAAGGAGCTACAGCGATCTGTCACGACACATTAAAGAGCCACTATACGGTATTTATTGTTTAAACTTCTTTAAAAAATTGCAATATTTTAAATATGAAACTGTTTCATATCAAAAGTAACCTGCTCTGTCTTGTCTGATGATGCATTGTCATTGTCCTCTTTGCTCCGCGATGTATTTTTCACCGCGTGAGAACATGATGTGTGGCGTGAGAGCGCATGGCTTCTCGGACATAGCAACAGTAATTAAAGGGGGCGGTTCTTTGCGAAGGGTCAAATTAGGGGTGTAAAAATACACACGCAATATATCATAATACAAAAATGTAACAATATGTATCATGGATAGTGACAATATGTATTGTGTATAGTTTACTCTATTTTTTGTTAACCTCTTACCATATGCCTTGGAGTATCGTGAATTTATTATCGTGATATTACCGAATCATGACATGAGGGTATCATTACACCCCTAGCTTGTTGTATACTTCAGTTTGGCTGTATGCTAGCGTTTGCGTCAAAACGCGTAGCCTTGTAGTTCAGTCTCTTGTTTCGTTTTGGACTGTGAAACAACAGACCAGGTCAGTGTTGCCTTCTTGTGGACCATGTGGTAATTTTGTCTTTTTTTTTTTTATTTAGTCTTAGTCTTATGAATTAAAACTAAAAAATACATTTAGCATATCTTGTTAACCTGTCATTTATGGTTTATTCAAGTTTTAGTTGACTAAAAGTCTGGGAATTTTAGTCTAGTTTTATAGTCATTGAAAACTAGTTATATTTTAGTCATGGTTAAACTGATAATCACAATTATTTTGCTCAAAATTGTAATCTTGATTATTGATCATGATTGTTTTCATTTGATTGTTCTCATTTGTATACACACACACACACAGATCAGGCATTAACATTATGACCACCTTGTTGTGTTGGTCCCCCTTTTGCTGCCAAAACAGCCCTGATCCATCAAGGCATGGACTCCACTAGACCCCTGAAGGTGTGCTGTGGTATTTGGCTCCAAGATGTTAGCAGCAGATCCTCTATGTGCTGTAAGGTGAGAGGTGGGGCCTCCATGGATCTGATTTGTGTGTTCAGCACATCTCACAGATGCTCGACTGGATTGAGATCTGGGGAATTTGGAGGCCAATCAACACCTCAAACTCATTATTGTGCTCCTCAAACCATTCCCACACCATTTTTGCTTTGTGGCAGGACACATTATCCTGCTGAAAGAGGCCACAGCCAGCAGGGAATACTGATTCCATGAAAGGGTGTACATGGTCTGCAGCAATGCTTAGGTATGTAGTACATGTCAAAGTAACATCCACATGGATGGCAGGACCAAGGTTTCCCAGCAGAACATTGCCCAAAACATGACACTGCCTCCACCAGCTTGCCGTCTTCCCATAGTGCATTCTGGTGCCACGAGTTCCCTAAGTAAGCAAACCATCACGGCCGTCCACATGATGTAAAAGATCATTCGTCAGACCAGGCCACTTTCTTCTATTGCTCCGTGGTCCAGTTCTGATGCTCACGTGCCAAATGTTGGTGTTGGACAGGGGTCAGCATGGGCACCCTGACTGGTCTGCGGCTACACAGCCTCATACACAACAAACTGCAATGCATTGTGTATTCTTACACCTTTCAGAACCAGCATTCACTTCTTGAGCAATTTGAGTTACAGTAGCTCTTCTGTTGGATCGGACCACACGAGCCAGCCTTTGCTCCCCACATGCATCAATGAGTCTTCGCCGCCCATGATCCCGTTGCCGGTTCACCACTGTTCCTTCCTTGGAGCATTTTTGATAGATACTGACCATTACAGACTGGAAACACCCACAAGAGCTGCAGTTTTGGAGATGATCTGACCCAGTCATCTAGCCATCATAATTTGGCCCTTGTCAAACTTGCTCAAATCCTTCCACTTTCCCATTTTTCCTGCTTCTAACACATCGAATTTGAGGACAAAATGTTCACTGGTTGCCTAATATATCCCACCCACTATATATAGGTATAGGTATATATATATATATATATATATATACACACCATTTTATCAGAATTATTTTATTTTCACCTATAAGCACAAATCAAGAGAATGTCAGCTCATACGCATGTTTTATTTTATTTATTTACTCATCTAAGTTCTTAATTCATTTTAATGGATTTATTATATAAATGAACAAGCTCACTAAATTATGAAAACTGGTAAAAAAAAAAAAAAAGTGAAATGCCTAATATTAATTCCAAATTATGCCAATGTTTTTTTTTTTTTTTCTATTGAAATAACAAAACTTTGTATTGTCACAGAGAGGTTGCGGAGGTGCATTTATTCTGTAACCACACTAGCAAACAGTTTTTGTAAACAGATTTGTTTGGATTTATTACAGCTCACTGAGAAGGCTTGATTGCCGATTTAACCACAATCAGCACATGCAGCTTATAAAGGAACACAAACTGTCTGTATTACACTTTAATTTGAGCAGAATATCACAATGGGAGATCATTAAACTCTTCAACTTTCAAAATGTAGAGAAAGCGTGTTGACATGGTTGCCAGTTTCCCGAGATTAAGTAAAACACAGAGGAGAAAATGTATCCATCTAAAGGATTGGGGATTTAAACTCAACATCTGGCAACCCCAATTACGAAACCTTGTGGTGGTTTGCTAAAAACATACACTATTTTTTGGTAAAGTTTAATTTTCTAAAACTACATTTTAGTTTTGTCTTTTAGTCAACAATAACCATTGTTGTCATAGATTTGTTGAAGAAATTGAAGGGTTAGTTCACCCAAAAAAATTAAAATTTTGTTATTAATTACTCACCTTCATGTCGTTCTACACCCGTAAGACCTTTGTTCATCTTTGGAACACAAATTAAGATATTTTTGATGAAATCTGATGGCTGAGTGAGGCCTCTATTTCCAGCAATGTAATTAACTCTTTCAGATGCCCAAGACTTTCAAATGAATATCTTTGTGATGACATCCAAGAGCTTTCTGTCCCTCCATATACAGATACGCAACTGACAATTTGACACTTCTAAAAGTTCATAAAGAGATTGTGACACTAATTCATATGAATTGAGTGGTTTAGCCCAAATTTTCTGAAGAGACTCGACCGCTTTATGTGATGAACAGATTGAATTTAGGCTTTTATTCACATATAAACTTTGATCAGAAAACAAGCAGAAGCTCAACCAAACCTGCCTGACCCACGAGAACAAACCTTGTGAAAGCTCAAACGTACTGCGTAACGCATGAGAATGAACCTCATTGGTTCTTGTGCGCCATGCGAACATGCTTGCACTTCTGTTGGTTTACCACAACTGAAGTGCGAGTTGACATGTTTATGTGAATAAAAGCCTTAATTCAATCTGTTCATCATATAAAGCGATTGTTTCTCTTCAGACAAATTTTGGTTTAAACCGCTCAATTCATATGGATTCGTTTTCCGATCTCTTTATGAACTTTTTGAGGCGTCAAAGTTTACGTAGCATTGATGTCAACAAAGGGACAGAAAGTTCTCTGATTTCATCAAAAAGATCTTAATTGTGCTCTGAAGACGAATGAAGATCTTAAGGGTTTGGAACGACATGAGCGTGAGAAATTAATGACAATTTTCATTTTTCAGTGAACTAACCCTTTAACACAGTTTGAAATTGTCTATAATGCATAAGTGACTAAAATATAGATTTTAAGGATGGGAGTACAATGGGTACTATAGGTCAATGGGCTAATTTTGGGTTATTTTTGATTGGTCATTGGGCTAGTTTTGTTATCCAGAGTTGGCAACCCTGAAACATACCCTAACAAAAGACTAAGTATACTTCGGGTTTTAGTGGCAGAGCTGTTAGCCTGTTACACAGCAAAATGCTGCCAGTGTGATGAATATTGCAATCCGAGGTATTGCCAAGACAGTGATGTGTAAGATATGAGTCGTCATCAACAAAGAAAAAAGCTACGTTAAATCTAAGCTACATATTGACATATTGCATTTGCATTTTGCAAGACTAAACTTTATGTAATATTGTATATGGATTAAACAACATTGTGTTTATGCTCCGAGTTTGACTATTTGGATAGGTTTGCCAATACTGTGTAATGTAAACAGTGACGCTGACAAAGAATTGGTCTATTAAGCAAACCACTTTCTGAATGCAAGCTAATCACTGTTGAAAATGAAATTGAAAAATGGAACGACAGTGTTATTCTGAGTAGTGAACATAGAAAAGTTTGACATTCAGTAAGATTATTTTGTATTTGCATAATCACAAATAATCAGAATTATCCAGGTTTTTGTGATGCTTCAACTGCTTTCAAATCCTTTATTAAAGGCATCATGGATTATTATTCCATTTAGTCCAAAATGTGAAGCATTTCCGACCTTTCATGCTAAATCCTTTTGCACAAGACCATAATGTTAGTCTTCATCAGAGCTACTGTCCTCCTCAGTTTCAGACACGTCAGCGATGGGGAACCTCAGGATGGCTGCCACTCCACTCAGCTGATTCAACTCTACAGAGACAAATCGCATCATTTCAGTTAGATGACGATCCAAAAAAAATTCTCTCTGAAACAAAGACTATGAAAAAGAAACTTACGTTCCCCAGATACATGCAGGCTTGAGAATATTCTGAAAGGAAATAGGGGAGAAAAAAAACAAAAAACAACATTACTGGTGCCTGCTGAAACAAACACATATAGCACTATAAATATATGACCTTACTGGATTGAAAAATCACATAAATACCTGACATTTCCTCCATTTTCCTTTACACTGTCTACAAGCCGAACATAACGGCTGCGGGTGGCTATGTCTTGATGTCTATCATGAAGAAGGGAAAAAAAATATATATATATATATTATATTATATATATTCTATATGAATTCAAAAAAATTGCAAAAATTTGAATTTTTTTACTTTCAAAAGTACCTAAATAGTTTGTCACTGATCAACAGGATGTCGATGGCTAAAGCTTCACTTGCTTTTTCCACATGAGCCAATCTGTCCAGAAGAAAACATTAATGGATGCCAAGACTGTTAAATGATAATGTATCAATAATATGTTATAAGTCATTGACCTGAATGTGTTTTCTCATACAGGTTGTGTGTAATAATGCCAGAAATGTAGAGAGTTTAATCACCCATAGAAAGCTCGATCAGGCTCCTGTTGAAGCATCTTGTAAAAGTCTTCCAAAGCCTTGACCTCTCCAGCTGCCTAAAAAAACAAACAAACAAACAAAAAAACCACTCAGAGTAATAAAGACTACACTGTGCTTGTAGAACGCAACAAGCTATATGTGCAAATCCAAACTTAGTCACCTTGGTGTCAGACAATCGAGCCGTGACTGCTGGATCACACAGCACTTCTGTGGAAGTAAAATCTCACATTTATAATGTCACTTTGAAAACTAATTACTAAAGGTTGACTAAAACTTTACAAACGGCTATATTACATTTGTTTATATTTGGTTTCAATTGTACCAAAATTTACTATAAATTTAGAATAATTTAGTATGAATGTTTGCACACATCACACACAAAATTCAACAATGAATTTTAGAATTCAGTATGCAGAATCCACAGCTTTGTGGCGTATTGTAGAGCCTGAATGTGTTATTTGCTGACTTAGTGTCAGCGAAATAGATGACCATTTTAATAATATTAATATTACTAAATCCACAGTTATAAACTTGTGATCAAAACACTCATTACACTGAAGTGCATCAAGCTAGGACTAGCTTAAGCCCGTCTGTGAAACCGGGGGGTTAAGGTTTTGCACATCCATACTTTAAAAGGTGAAGAGAGGATTGAGGAACTCTGACCTTTGAGAGAATACTTGTGTCCAGATGAGGAGTGTACCATCATGAATTTAGATCTGTTCTCCAGAAGAATTTTGCAGTCTTGTCTTACTGCCTCTTTAAAGAGGTACGAAATGAACTGATCTTTCACAAAGCCTGGACTGGCCACCAGAATACACTTCACCACTGAGAAACACACAAAAAAAATAATTATATATTATATTATGTTATATTATGTTATATATAGGATTTATTTGTCCACGGTACATTATCTAATTAAAGAAAAAGAAAATTACCATCAAAATTGAAGTGTCTCAGGATGCCCTGCATGACAGCCTCATAAAATCGGTCCAATGCCTGAAACAGAACACAGTGTCACTGTATACAACATATGTATCATATTTTGAAATATACATGCAGTAACAGTAATCCATTATATTCCTAACGGAAACAAGCAGTCAAGAGCTGCTCATACTATTACTAGGCAGTGTTTGTGAATTTCGATATACAACCTACTGCCTGTGTACAAAATGTGTAGTACACAACAGGGTACAATGCAACCAGAATAAATATCCACACTGACAACGTCTCTCTATCGTGGATTAATTGATTAAATGGATAAAAAAAAATGATTTAAAAACAAAAATAAAAAGCACATTTCTGATGTTCTCAGAAGAGGAAGTCATCATAATTGGGTAAAATGAGAATGTGAAACTATAGCAAATATACTTTTTGCTCCAATAACAAATGTAAAAACTCCATGATTGCATTTCCATGATTCTTCAAATAAGGATTAAAAAAAGAGAGGTAAATTGATCACAGCTGTCACAAGAGAGAACGTCAAAATCACCATCACTCCCTCAGCAGCGTTTACTAGTTTTTCATAGTTGATATCCAATGATATAACACAACGAAAGTATAGTGTTACACACACAATATGATTTTAAAAATGATTTATGATGTTAATAAATGAGGAAATGCGTCAGAGTCCGAAAAAAGCCCGCTGAGATAATGCAAAATTATAGTTACAATTATACATACATACATATATTTCACATACAAAAGTCAATGAGGGTTTAGAAACATTAATCGGTTCACTCAGAGCAGAAATGGTGCCCAGCTCTTTATAATTTATTTATTAATGGGACACAACTATAACATTTCTAGACGGAAAAAGAAGTGAAAGTTTTTCTTCACATTCCACGGAAAAATTGGATTTGGTTGACTCTACCAACAACATAAACATCTAGTGGTATCAGATATTTTCTTTTTTTTTTCACAGAAAACATTCTCAGATCTACTGTTGCAAAGTTTTATCAGTTCACCTTGTCATGTTGAGCACAGCTACCTTTCCTCTTGCGGGGAATGGTGACCTCAACCTTCGCCCTGAGTAAGGTCATGGCTGGAGTTACGAGAACCAGATTGGCCAGACCTTCCTGCATCACGACAGCAGCCACATCTGCTTTTTGTGCAGGATCACACGCCTGCTCTAAGGATCAGGATTCAAATAAACTGGTGATGAGCAGAGATGGCCATAAATACACAAAAATATATTTAAAATACAAATACAGTACTTTGAAAATACACAATACATGTGAAATTGGCCATTCAGTCTGGACTAATTTTGAAACCAAAGAAGATTTTGGTGTAAATGGTGTGCACAACGGCTTAGAAACTTTTTTTTTATTTCACCTACCTCTACCACCAGCTTCACAAAAAGGGTTTAAGGGTTTAATGTATTGTCTGTGTATCATTTCTGACCATGTTATACTGCAGCCTATTACTTGTGGTGAACACTACTAAATAAATCACGTTAACCTATGGGAACTAGGAATGGGCTATAGATACAATCACAGAAACAATATATTACACACACATGTAAATATATATATATATATATATATATATATATATATATATATATATATATATATATATATATATATATATATATATATATAAGTTTATTGTTTGTTTGTTTTCATCTGACAACAGCTACATCACAAATCGTAAGTAAACAATTTCATAATGCTGTCTTTAAATGACTGTTTTATATGGATAAACTCACAATTACTCACTTGCAATAGCGAGTGGGTGTTATTTTTTACTATGCAACGACATTAGCTAGCCATAAGAGTGGCTGTTGTTTACGGACAAGCCTTAAAGAAGCTGTTATTAGCTAGAAAAGCTCATTTTAATCTGAAAATACATTTGCATACCAATTCTGTCCAACACCACACTGTCCCAGACTTTTTTGGCGAGAGTGAACTTCCTGTTGAGCTCCAGCTCAATGGTATGATAGGCACCCATCTATATGACACAAGACAAAATGACTTTATATGAAATATGACTTTCATTCCAGCTTTCACATTCAGGCTAAAATAATATATGGAATAATAGGGTCAATATCAATTATAAATGTAAAAAAAGAAAATATATTTAAAAAACTATATTTTAGAGAGTACTAAACCATTAAAGATGCACACTGACCTTCACATACTGGTTCTCCTGGATATTTGTTCCTTTGACTCTGAGCTGACAGGCTTGGGAATCAAAGTCTATCGTCTCCACACATAACGTCAGTGTGGTGCGCACACGTGAACTGCCCACGCTGCCCGTGGAGGACTCCGTCTGCACTTTCCTGTTCATGACATAAGATTGTTTTCATTAAACAGATGGGCAAAATCTCTGATATTAAGCATAATAAACCAAAAGCGGAAAAAGACAGGTTAGTGTGGGAAGAGGCAGACCTGATGGTTGAGGCTCTGAGGCTGTCGCCCACCTGCAGCAGGTTGTAGGTGTGCCACATATCCTCTGCTTCATCAGGTATTAGTGTCACCTGACTAAAAGAAAGAAATTCAATATGATTTTTTAGTTACAGTGTTTGTGTTCATGTTTCACAACCATGTTTTTTTTTTTTTGCATGTTGGTCACACTTAAATGTTTCAGATCAAACATTTAAATATTAATCAAAGATAACACAAGTAAACAAAATGCAGTTGTTAAATGAAGGTTGTTATTATTAGGGGAAAACAAAATCCAAACCTACATGGCCCTGTGTGAAAAAGTGATTGCCCCCTAAACATGACTGGTTGGCCCACCCTTAGCAGCAACAACTGCAATGAACCATTTGCAATAACTTGCAATGACTCCTTTACAGTGCTGTGGAGGAATTTTGGCCTACTCGTCTTTGCAGAATTGTTGTAATTCAGCCACATTGGAGAGTTTTCGAGCATGAACTGCCTTTTTAAGGTAATGCCACAGCATCTCAATAGGATTCAGGTCAGGACTTTGACTAGGCCACTCCAAAGTCTTCATTTTGTTTTTCTACAGCCATTCAGAGGTGGACTTGCTGATGTGTTTTGGATCATTGTCCTGCTGCAGAACCCAAGTTCGCTTCAGCTTGAGGTCACGAAAAGATGGCCAGACATTCTCCTTCAGGATTTTTTGGTAGACAGCAGAATTCATGGTTCCACAGCAAGTCTTCCAGGTCCTGAAGCAGCGAAACATCCCCAGACCATCACACTACCAACACCATATTTTACTGTTGGTATGATGTTCTTTTTCTGAAATGCGGTGTTACTTTTGGCCATGTAAGTTTGGCTTTTGCTTTCCCTTGATAATAACAACCTTCATTTAACAACTGCATTTTGTGTTTATTTGTGTTATCTTTGACTAATATTTAAATTTGTTTGATGAGCTGAAACATTTTAGTGTGACAAACATGCAAAAAAAAAAAAAAATGAAATCAGGAAGGGGCAAACACTTTCACACCACTGTATATGTATGTACCTGTACATAAACATTTAAGTAGTCTGACCTCAATTCAATAAAAATGTTTTCAAATGAATCAACCCAAAATCCCTGGTCTGCTATGTAATTTCAGCATCCGATATTCTGATTCACTGCAAATTAAATACATTAAAATACTTAAGGTGGTTGGCATAATTTAACTGAAAAATAATAATAATAATAATAATAATAATAATTCATTTCACTTATTTTATTTCAGCTAGTTGACAGGGCAACATCTCCAATTATCATTTGATTTAAATTTAAATTAATTTAATCACCACTACTTTTCAAACTGCTGGAAGCGTGATTGCTGTTTGCGGCTATATATGTTAAAGTAAAGTTGTTTGCTTGAATTATCAGTTATTTGAGGTTCAAGCGGAAAGTGATAGAAAGTGGAACCCCTATTTTATTTGTAGCATTCATCTATTATTATTATTATTATTATTATATTACATTATCATTATTCTCTAATAAAACATGCAGCTCAACCCGACTGCTCTCTACACATGCGCAAAGGACTCGCCCATACGGTCAGTATGGTGCGCAAAAGCAAAAGAAAACATTTTTGGGCTGTGGCAACATTGTGTGTGAAACATGCCAAGTTTGCCAACAAAGCACTGGGTTAACAATAAACATTGACAGCATTTGGGATATATAAAGCGCGTTCCAAGTCAGTTCGACAAACAAAAAAGCACCACTGTACTATCATGTTTTAATTTATACCAACAAAGTACCCTGGTATTGTCATATGATACCATTACTGCATGAGTGCACCGCCACAGCAGCAACTCGGAAGGCGCACATGATTTCCAAAAGTGCTGTCATGTGTTCTCAAATACTCACCCGGCATTATCCTTCTCGATGTCTTTATGAACCAACTTCATGGTCAAAGAGGTTAGCTATTCAAAAACAAAATACATATTTGATTGCAAGTGTCCTACTCCATTTAATCCTCGATTTTGGTAACGTTTCCGCATCAGCGTTGACACATTCTGCCACTTTAGAATGAATCAGACGATTCGAACTGTCGCTTTCTGATCGCGTCATTGCCTCATAGATTGCGTCATTAAGTCATTTCTATCTTTGGATACTTCCGTAGGTTGTAAGAACAATTTTATGTTTCGAAATTATTTTGTTTATTTTTAACAGTTAATACTTTATGAATAATTAGCAATCGGTGTTCATAAAGTATGTAAACCACCCTAGAACGGTTTTTACATCGCAATCTTGACGAGGGTTAAGAGTTTTTTTAAGTTTGTACTGTGAATCTGAGACTATACTCGGATGTTTGTGGTTTTAACTTGCTTATTAACAATTAAATATGGAAAAAGATTGACACACAGAATATCCTATTGGCTCTTCGGATGTGGTATTTGAAGGGTTCGTCATTAGCCGAGAATAACCAATCACACATCCCCTTTAGTGTCTAGCCCCGCCCCTTCAGTGTTTCCTACTCAGCGGTCGTGGTGCTAGTTTACCTCATACAACGAGCTACTGAAGGGACCATTCGCGGCAATAACATTATAATAGAAACTCAGGAATATTATTAGTCGAGGGTATTTTTTTATAAAGACAATTTTATAAGTTATTGTCGTGTATTTGTATCTGGCGGATTCCTAGGTCGTCTTGTTCCTGGCTCAGTTAGCCGGCTAATCTCCAGCGAGCGACAAAATGGCTGAATCGGACAAATTAAACATCGATTCGATCATCCAGCGCCTTTTGGAGGGTAATACGCTTTATTCTTTTTATTATTATTATCATTATTACAAACTGGCTCGTTTTATAATGTTTAATAACGGTTAAGTTAAACGTCTAAAAAGCGTATGATTGTTTATTAATTGTAGTCTCCAAATGAATGGAATTTATATGTAGCTATGAGGTATTATGCATAAGTACGTAGCACTATCAATCCAATTCAAATGTTTATTTGCATCATTTCCATGTTTATTACATATAATCCGAACAAAACTTCAGCGCATGCGCAGTGCGTCAGTCGTCTCGCAGAGGAAGCCACAAAGATGTCATCAGTGCAGTGTTGTGCCAAATTTTGACTTCCTGCCAGATTATTACCCCCCCTTAAGAATGCCTCCTGATTGACAAATAGAGATGGAAGAAAGGCCTTTGACAGTGAGACATCAACAACAGTCTTGATGATGGAAAATAGTCATAGTACGGTACCATTGCCTGCTGTTCCACCATGGTGTTGTCTTATGCCCAACACTGTCACATGCTTATTAGTTCAAATAAAAGGAAATAAAGATGTTTCAATTGAATAAACTGTTAGTCAGTACATCAAACAGAAATTTAAGTAGATATTTTTTTGTATAGGTCAGAAAATCATAAATTGAACCATATTTTTTTTTTTGGTTCGTTTAAAATAGAGATCACTTTTCTCTGAGATTCTGAATAGACAGCTAGACAAAAATATGCTATTTACTAGAGGCTCTGGCAAAATGTTCATTGCTGCTATCTTAAAAAATTTTTTTATATATATATATATATATATATGTGTGTGTGTGTGTGTGTATGTATGTATGTATGTATATGTGTGTTTTTTTTAAATCTCTTAAAATGAATGATTCAATGACTCAGTCATAAAGACTTGATATCACTGGATGAGTCAGGCTGCGTCCCAATCGTGTACTCTCTTCAGTAGGTACTTATTTTGATTAAGTAGTTCCTTTGCAACTGCTAAAAAAGTATGTTCTAGCTATATAGTTTAAGTGTAATCTGGACATACTACATTCTCTATGTGACCTTCAAGCATCAGTTCTGTTACTTCACTGTCATTCACACGTCCTCTCCCTTGGCCTCATGGGATAGTAAAGTGTCCATCGTATGCACACTTCAGAATCTCGACAGAAGTAGTAGGTCAGCATTGGGGTACTTTTTGTCTACTCTTTTATGAGTACTGTGAATTCAGACCTACTTATTTTGTCACATACTGTTTTTTCATCTACTGTATAGTAGGGAAGTATGTGTTTTCGAATGCAGCCTCAGCGTTTTTCAACAAATCTCTGATGAATGTTTAAATGAAAGGTACTTTTAAGTCATTTGTCTCCACCTACTGGTGTAACAATGTAATTGATAGAATCTTTATTTGAACTTCAAGTTACTTTTTGTTTTTTTGCACACAACGGTCTGTCGTCGCCGTTGCCAGTTCCAGTCAAAACACGTTTCACTGCAGGACTTAACATCTTACCTGCACCCAGTTTGCACTAAATGTTGTTTAAATGTGAGTGTTGCAAGTAGTTTGTGATTTCAGGACTTTCCCAATTAGGTAGAAAGTACTTAATCTTCCTAGCTGCCTGAAAGCGTTGCGAATTTGGCCATGAGTGAACAGACTTTCCTTGAAAGAGACTGTGTTTTCTCGCACAAACCCATACATGTACAGAGATGTGTCCATAATGTTGTTTAGCTTATTTTTAGCAATTACATTAGTAAGGTTAACCTTTGTGTGTCATTCATTTTCAGTGAAGGGCTCAAGACCTGGTAAAAATGTTCAGTTAACTGAGAATGAGATTCGTGGATTGTGTCTAAAATCTCGGGAAATCTTCCTTAGCCAGCCGATACTGCTGGAGCTAGAGGCACCACTCAAGATTTGTGGTAAGTTTCTGCAATACCATACGCTCTGTTTTGATTTTAAATAACCTGCTTAAAAAATGTAACTCTTTCTCTTTCCACAGGTGATGTTCATGGTCAGTACTATGACCTGCTCAGGCTTTTCGAGTATGGAGGATATCCTCCAGAGAGCAACTACCTGTTTCTGGGAGACTATGTAGACAGAGGCAAGCAGTCACTGGAGACCATCTGCCTGCTGCTTGCCTACAAGGTCAAATATCCAGAGAACTTCTTTCTTCTCAGAGGAAACCATGAATGTGCCTCCATCAACAGGATATATGGATTTTATGATGAATGTGAGTATGCTTTTAATTTGGGTGGATGGTATGGCCAAAAGCTTATGTCACAGTTAGCCATAATTATATATAGGGCCACTGTCTGTCCCCAGACAGTGTTTTCTACAGAGGATGAAACCCAAAATCTGTAATATGACTTTAAACAATGTGTAACAAGGAAAACAAAAACTCATTTGCCAGGAGTTACAAAGTATAGCTTAAAAAAACAAGATAAAACTATTAAAAATATAAATATTGCATTTATAAGCATTTTTATTTTATAAAGTACACTACACAGCACGTTATATGGTTTACATGTGTGTGAGGAGGGGGTTCTGTTGTACATAGGACTGGATAATATGTTAATCTCTCTTATCAATATCCAATTATATGCCTCGCCCCTAGCCCGAGACAACACTGCCTACATACACTATAATTCAGTTAGTTTAATTTAATTTGTGAAGGTTTGTTTTACTTTTTATTTAAATCAATACACATTCAGAAATGAGGGCAGTTACATGGCTATTTTTATTTTTTCCAGTGTAACTTTTGTTAGAATGCCAATAAAAATAGAAGAATACTTGATAATCTCATTTTTAAAATGGGAGAAATCACTGCCTATTCCAAATTTATAGGATGCAGTTTCGTTTTTTTCCTTTTTTTCATCTGTAGAAATCAAAATGTGTAATCAAGAAAAAATATATTTAGCAACTTTCTTGATTTGTCATTTTTCAGGTTGCAGCAAACTCCATCTCTGCATATGCTGTTTTTTTGTTTGTTTTTACTTTATTTTATACATGCATTTTGGAAAGCAACTTACCCTATGTTCAGTTCATTTTCTGTGTAACATAATCTGTAATTATGTGGACAGATGATTACAGCATTTTACTACATTTGTAATGAAAACCTTTGTAGACATGCCACAGAAATATTAATTATATTACCTAAAATAGTATTATTAGTAGTAATAGTATTATTAGTAAATAGTAACAATAATAAACAGTATTATTATAATTTTCTGGCTTCTTTAAAAAAAAAAAAAAAAAAAAAACGTATTATGGAATGAGACACTACCATCACAACTAAAAAGACATGTTTAGATCCATTTTCAAGTCCAGGTTTTTCTTTCTCTTCAGTTTGGATGCTAAAAAGGAATTGGAGCTCTTAATTTTGCTCAAAGTACACAAGATTGCATAATAACTTTGAAATGTCTGAACATGCACATGTTTTTTGGCAGGTAAGAGGCGGTATAACATCAAGCTTTGGAAGACATTCACAGACTGTTTCAACTGCTTACCAGTAGCTGCTATTGTGGATGAAAAGATTTTTTGTTGTCATGGAGGTATGCTTTTTTTTTTTTTTTTTTTTAGCATTTTTTGTCTTCATGGAGTAATTTCAAGGACTTTTTTAGTGTTTCTCATTTTCAGCTCTGCACTGTCGTAATTGTAGCAAATTTTTAATTTAATAGTAAATTATTCTAGACTCTCTACAAGAGGTTTGGAGAATCTTTGCTGACTGTTACAAAATCACAATCAACTTCTTGTCTGGAAGGGTTAATTTGTGTCATTTTTAAATGAAGAAATGTAGTGTTCTCTTAATGTTCATATTTACTGAGAATTTAAAATGTTGCAGAATTCCTAAAGAGCAGGGGCCCCTTCTTTGTACAAGGATTACTTGGTTATCTGGATTTTACTGTCGACTATTTGACACGATCCAGGATTGTTAGTTTCTTCGAAGCTCATCCCAGAGTTGCTGTCATAGCAACAGGTCCATAAGCTCAAACCTGCTCAGAAGCAGCTTGTTTAATGTAAACCGATTTGATTGACATCTTTTTAAGCAGAGGTTATATTTAAAGTCTGACACAGCCACTGTTACTTTCTAACAAGAGTACCTAATTGAATCAGGGACAATATTAATTTAAAATAATAATAATTTAAAAACTATTTTGAAAATAATATAATGTTTTGCATTCATGCATTCATGTTGGATTCGGTGGGCCTTTAATTTCAGCATTTAACACATTGTCTTGATAAATACACAAATATTAACTAAAATATATTCTAATGAAAAATTCATTGGTCAACCACACTGAAGACTAAGTACTAATATTTAGTTTTGATTAGTTGGTTGTTGGACTCAGTAGTTAACCCTAGTATTGCATTAAGGTCTGTGTTGGAAAATGCATAATAGCTTATTTTTCGGTAAAATGCGTATTTATCACATGAACAGCTGTGTGAAATAGTCAGGATACGGTGGACTTCACGTTCTTTATGTGCTTACAAGTGCTGGTGAATTTAAAATATTCTTTCTAAACAGCAGTCGAATGTTTCTTTACCCAGGTCTTTCTCCAGACCTGCAATCTATGGAACAGATTCGCCGTGTGATGAGGCCCACGGACGTTCCCGACCAGGGTTTGCTGTGTGATCTGCTTTGGGCTGACCCCGATAAAGATGTCATGGGCTGGGGAGAGAATGACCGTGGTGTCTCTTTCACCTTTGGGTCTGATGTTGTGGCCAAGTTCCTCCACAAACATGACATGGACCTCATATGCCGGGCCCACCAGGTAAGTAATTTAGTTCTTTGAATCTTGTGTCATTGTAACTGATCGCGACACTTTGACACAGATTTAAAGTTTCTCATCGTACACCTCATTAAAAGAACGAATAATCATAATGATGTTTCTAAACCAGTTAATTATCCTCTTCATGTATAAATAAAAAGGGTGGTTATTCCTAAATAAATAAAAGAATTGGGAGGTTAGACTTGGAAGTAAGAGCCCGGTGAGAATGGTGGAAAGTTGAAGCACAATTGAACAGAATTTCAAGAATCGCAATTATTCCAAAACTACCTTCTTTGAAACCCAAAAACGAGAAATCAATCGACCATATTTCCTGGTCTCTTAAAGCTGCCCTCAAACTCCCACTCATTCACAAAGATCACACCACCCCTATACAAAAACCTAGACAACGTCAATTCTTATTGTTGTTGTTTTGCTTTAATTGCTTAATTTAATTTTGAGTGTCCTTTATGCCGAGTTAACGCACTTCACAAATTTATCCCTGATATTAAAGATTTTAATATCGTCAGATTTTGCGAAATCTCTAATGCCTGAAATCGGAGGCAAATCGTGCTCGTCGACGCGAGTGTGCATTATCAAAGACACAGCCTGAGAGAATCGACAATGCGTCGCCTGTTTAGCATTCAAAATATCTGGACTCTTCTGTGACTCAAAATCCTGCTGTGAAATGTGTTCTGACTAAAAATTACACCAGTGATGACTTAGAGCGAATGAGAGAGCAAGTCATGCAATGTTTAATCCCCTTTCGCTGATCCATCGTGCAACATGCACACTGAATGCTACCTCAGATCGCCGTGCAGTGTGAAAATAGTGATTTGAATCGTGAGTTTATAAAGTGTGCAATGTGAACTCCGCACTAAAGGTGCAATAGGGACTAACATATCAGATACATTAGTTTTAATACAACCAAGACTTAATTTATTTTGCTAGTTGTGTTGTATTTTTAAATGCATCTGAATTATCAGACGTGATCTTAAAACAACATAAAGTCCTCTTAGTAAGAGTCTGTTGTTACAAATCCTCATTTCGTATATACTAGCAAAATTCTACAGAAACAGTTTTGGTTATACTGGTCGAAAGTCTCCTCATATCCTTACAGCAGTCACTGCATTAAACTGTCTAAATGTATTTGAATGAATGTATATTGTCTGAGGAAGGCGTAGGACCATAAAATCTTCATCAATTATTATATTCAGTCCGAATTAAATATTTTATTAAATATTAAATGCGTCCTACCTGCCTTTAAACACATTTACATACCCTCGCACACCCTGTTGTTTACATTCATTGTTATTGTTGTGTGCTTTAAAACATACGGTAGTTTAACACCGTCTCTTGTGACGCTTTGCCGAGAGCAGCTGTGTGTATGCATTCATGTGTTTTGGAGGAGGCGTGATTTTGGACAGCGATTTGCAGGGAGGGTGGGATCTTGTGCTTTCAATGCTAGTAGGTTAACGTTAGCATTTCCTAGATCACTTACTGGACCTTTTAATTGCTAAGTGGGGTCAAATGTCAGTTTTTGCATTGCCAATGGTAACTATAGTGACCATAACCCCAAAATACCACTTTATTTCCACTTTGGGTGGGTTTTTATATATTTTTCAATTACAGTGGTGGCTCATACCAACTTACTAACTTTAATTGTGTTAACAAAAACTAGTTTGTCAAAGCTATTTAAAAGCCTCGCCTTGTACTTGATCAAATTCCTACAATTGTGGGTTGTAGCTTAATGACTATGGGAAAATGTGGGTCCCATGGCCAAACCAGTTGAGCACCACAGTAATGGACTGTAATCGATTCGAGAAACTAGAAATATATTTAAATAGTTTTAATTTTGTCCTTTTTGTTGTTTGAGCAGGATGTATTCTTGTATGTCAAGCATCTACTATCCACCAGTAGTAGCAATAGCATGGTCTTTCTATACAGCATTTGTGAATCATAAATCTTCTGTTCTCTGAACAGGTGGTAGAGGATGGCTATGAGTTCTTTGCTAAGAGGCAGTTAGTCACACTTTTCTCCGCTCCTAACTACTGCGGAGAGTTTGACAACGCAGGTGCTATGATGAGTGTTGACGAGACCCTGATGTGCTCATTTCAGGTTTGTATGTGCTCTTTGAAACTAGAAACTACCAGGGATGCAAACTGCTCACCTTTTAGACAACTGAAAACAAGATTTTTGCAGAAAATCAAATCATATTCAACTGAATATTGCATGCGCACTGTAAATGCAAGTTTAGCGTATAAAGAGCATGCCAAATGACAAGATTGGGTTTGCACTGCGCTTTACAGTGTTGGTTTAATCTAATATAAATGGTATATTCAATAGATCCTCAAGCCTAGCCTCACTTTTCATTTTAACTGATGAATGGTTTTTAAGGCTCTCTCTGCTTCCTGTCAGATTCTGAAACCAGCAGAGAAGAAGATGCTGTCGTATGGTGGTGCAGGAGGTTTTGGATCTGGTAGACCTGTAACTCCTCCACGAAACGCAGCCAAGGGCGGCAAAGCCAAGAAATAACATCAACTACTGCAACGCTCCTATACATCCTGTCCATCATTCTACCTCTCCTTTCCTTCTCCTCTTCAACTCCAAACACCAAATCAGTGCAGGGCTTTTTTTTAGCTGTCTTCATTAAGACGAGACTGCTGGGAATCTGAGCGGTCATATGTGTGCTTGACTGAAATGCCCTTGTGAAGTGTGTTGGTTTGTATGTGAAACAGTGTATTTGTAGAAAATTTTCTCGTGCGAGTTTGTGTGTGAGGGGTTTTTTTCTCTCTCTACTAACTGCGCACCTTTTACTGCGTTTTTAGCTGTTCTGGTTGATTTTTCCTTTGAATACATCTTCACATCTACAGCCATAGCGTGATAATCCTTTTTAGGCCATTTATTGGACCTACAACACCCTTCTCGTCAGACCAAGCCTCAGGGTCCAGCTTTTTATCCCCACTGTGGGGACAGACTTTTCCATTCCCCTCTAAAGCAATCTGAATGGAGGTGATTGTGCAAATCACTGCCAGTCTCTTTAATGTGAAGCTTTGTCCAAGTGCGTGTCTGTTTACAGTAGTTATTGACGGCACCCTGCACATTTTGACACATACCTATTTTGACGTATCCTTTGCTTCTTCAAACTGCACACTCAGGTAGTATTTAGCCTGGCCTGTGGAAATGCTCTGTTTTGGTATTTTTTTTTTTTTTTTTATTAGGTTAAAATCATGCACGATGTGCAAATAAGTGTGAATGTCTGCAAAGTGGGTGCCATCGCTGTTTCAGT
Organism: Zacco platypus; assembly: GCA_038088235.1. Taxonomy (NCBI): domain Eukaryota; kingdom Metazoa; phylum Chordata; class Actinopteri; order Cypriniformes; family Xenocyprididae; genus Zacco; species Zacco platypus. The sequence continues at coordinate 11,163,837 of CM076068.1, forward strand.
TTAAAATGCAGAAATGCACTGTTCACTGAGTGCTTGTGGCTGTGTTCTAATTTGTAAACTGCAAAGCTCACGTTTTCCTGTTAAAAGGACTTTTTTTCTTTTCTTTTTTTTAGTAGTAGTAGTCATGAATTTAGCCAATAAAGTAAGAATCTGGTGCAAATTTTGTTTATTTTGTGTCCATCAATGTGTTATGACACCCGATTTACAGAGATTTGGACAGGACATTCTGATTGACTAACTTCTACACCATTATGAGAGCACTAGCACTAATTGCATACTATGCAATATATGCATAATTAATAGAGTGTCAGCATAGAACTATGAGCTAGAATAGAAAGCACAAATCAGTGAGGTCTATTTATGTAATATTTAGTTTATTTTTTTATTCTTTCTTTTTTTTTTTTTTTTTTTTGAAAACTCATTTGCTCTTTGTAATCAATATCTTCTTTCCTCTTGCAATGACATCTGATGAAGTGTTTACTGGCACAAGGGCGGGACAACCTGTCTCTCAGCAATAGAAAACAAGAATGATCCAATCAATTTCTGATGGACAAAATCAAGCCCTGTGCAATATTTTTTTCAATGTTAAAGAAGTCGTTTAACTCTGTCACAATAAGGAAGAAAAGACTGGAAAATTCCATTTTACATCGACTTTAATTAAAACTGTTACTCATTCTATTTAACATCAATTTATAAAGTCTCCTATAAACTAACCTCAAATGACTGACATCTGTGGTACATATACTTTTATTTTTAGGGTTCATTTAAGAATTGTTACAGTAACCTCATTCAGTCTCCACTAATAACACTGTGTTATTGCACAGATGAATGAAATGTCCATCCATCCAGTTTCCAAATCGCTTGCCCTATGGGGTCGCAGGGATGCTGGAGTTTTTGGCCGAATTCAGGGAAACACTTTGTTGCCAATCACAGGACTAACACCCATACATTCACGCTCACCTATACAGGCAAGTTAGTTTCTCCAATTCATCTGTATAAAGCCCACACCAACATGTGGAGAACATATTATGGTATGTAATTCCTGATGATTGTTAAATATAATTAAAAATATATGATATGTACATTGCAAAGACCCCAAACGTGGTATATTGGTCCCTTATTCCCCTACCCCAAGCCACTCAGCCATACATGATTCCGCTAAGTAGAACATGTTGATCCTGGAACAGCATTCCAAATAACCAGTCAGATCAGATTTGAGGGATAGGTTTACAGTTAATGTCAGGGTCACATCAAGAGTCAGGGGCTTCTACACCATTTTTACTCATCTATCATTTACCTCTGATTTAATTGATTAAAATATGGGTTGGATTAGGGGTAGGGATAGGGTTAGGACTATGTTTTTGGACAGGAATGTTGTTCCAAGGTCAACAACATGTTGATCCAGGAAAATGTCTTGGCAAATTCTCAGCGACCTCAGTGGTACATGCACTGTCTTACACTAGGTGGTACTATTATAACACTTGGCCCTTTCCATCCTCTTTACCCAGGTTTTTGCCCATGGCTCTTTTTCTCCGAATCCTTGTCAAGCCTTATAATGAATATCTGTTTACTGCCATTTATGCCATTACTGATTCATGAGATCGATTTCAGGCTTAATTGAAATTTTGTAGACTCAAGGTTGAAACTGATTGTTTTTGTTATTAATCATATATCAGCAGCTGCCAAGTTATTTCTGGAGCTATTTGATTATTTTTATTTTTAAATTGTTTGATGCAGTTGGTCAATGTTTAACTGCAGTTTTGTCATATGTCATTCTACACTTAATTGAATTGATATTGTCATGCGTGATATTGTTAGATTAAATTACATCATCTGAACTTGCCATAGTCAATTCATACCACTGCTATCAGGCAGTGTTTGTGCATGAAGGTACCTCCCAAAATTGATTTCAGACCGAGTTTTAAAAAAAGAAGCAAATATGTAATTACTGCAATAATAATTTCTCTTCACAAATAACATCAAAATTGGAAAAAGTTGCATGCATTTACACACAAACTGAACACCAACCTCAACTTTCAGGCACCATTTTTATTTTTTCGATTGTTTTGTTTTGTTTTTTAGCTCAACTGTCATGGAATGCACAGGATAGTAGGATATCATAGGAAACGAAGGATACATCAATGAGAAGGAGCTATTTTAGCAGAGAGGATATGACATGATCGTTTGAATTTAATGTCTTATTGCCTTCCTCTGTATACTGCCTGTGGAGGAAGCATTCAGCTTTTAATTTTCAACCTAATGTTGCATCCCAATTCATTTATACTTCACCCTAAAAATATGTACTCTTTTTGAAGCTGTTTTTTATACATGCATCCTGTCACTGTAAACTGGCCTGTCTATCATCTTGTCACAATTAAAATCCTCATTTAATTTATCTACTTTAAAAGTAAAAGAAGAACGTTTATCTGCCATTCATGGGTCTTTCATGCGGAGAACTCTCCTCGTGTGTTGCATAACGATGTATTTGAACACTAGTGGACTAAGATTTTTATAAAGTCCACATTGATGTTGCAGATAAAATTTAACATGGATAACATTAATTTTTTTTTTTAAATCAGGTTAAAAGTTGGTTATTAGTCACTCAAACCCCTTTATCTAAATCTTTACTATGTCATCAGTTGTGCACATCTGCCATATTTGTAGTTTTTAAATACTTTTATTTGAGTTTTTGTTGCTCTGAACCAAATCATACTCCAAAGCTCAATGGATCATGGGCAATATTAGTCATAATGTGCAAAGATCCACTTTTCGAAAATCCACCAGAAATAGTAAACCATCTGGGGACTTTTGGCATATTCTTTTCAACATACTATGCTTTGGGACACGTATCTCGCATACTATTTAGGATGGATAGTATGTACATTGGGACACATCTCATTTTGAAAGCTGCATCCTCTGGAGGTCGCATTTGAAAGCTGAATATGTCATCGAGGGGATCTCTTTTAAGAAAAGTGACCACTTGATAGCAAAGTAAGAGTAAAATTACAGTATTTTACAACTCACGAAGAATGTCTATTTTATAATGGTTACATTTCTTAAATAAGACTGTGGGAAGACTGTCCGTTTCATGTTGACTTCAATTAAAGCTGGAACTCATTCTATTCAACATCAATTTATGAAGTCTGCTATAAACTAACCTTAAATGACTGACATCTGTGGTAGACAGGTACATATGCTGTCGCTACCTTATTGCACAGATGAATGGAATGTCCATCCATCCATTTTCCAAACCGTTTGCCCTATAGGGTCACAGGGATGCTGGAGTCTATCCCAGTGTTTTTGGCCAAATGCAGGGACACACTGAATGGGTTGCCGATCACAGGACTAACACGCAGACATTCATACTCACCTATACAGACAAGTTAGTTTCTCCAATTCATCTGTATAAAGCCCACACCAACATGGGGAGAACATATTATGGTATGTAATTGCTGATGGTTTTTATATCGCAAAGACCCCAAATGTGGTATATTGGTCCCTTATTCCCCTACACCCAGCAACGCAGCCATATGTGATTCCACCAAGTAGAACATGTTGATCCTGGAACAACATTCCAATCAACCAGTCAGATTTGAGGGATAGGTTTACAGTTAATGTCAGGGTCACAACCTCGACCTAGATTACTGTAACGCTCTACTGGGTGGTTGCCCTGCTCGTGTGATAAACAAATTACAGCTGGTCCAAAACGCAGCTGCTAGAGTCCTTACTAGAACGAGGAAGTATGACCATATTAGCCGGTTCTGTCAACACTGCACTGGCTCCCTATTAAACATTGTATGGATTTTAAAATCTTGCTAATTACTTACAAAGCACTAAATGGCTTAGCTCCCCAGTACCTGAGTGAGCTCTTAATGCATTATAGTCCTTCGCGTCTATTACGATCTCAGAATTCTGGCCAGTTGTTAATACGTAGAATATCAAAATCAACTGCAGGCAGTAGATCCTTTTCCTATTTGGCACCTAAACTCTGGAACAATCTTCCTAGCATTGTTCGGGAAGCAGACACACTCTGTCAGTTTAAATCTAGACTAAAAACGCATCTATTTAACCTGGCATACACATGACGCACTATAAACTTTTGTCTTCATATCCGTTAAAGGATTGTTAGGCTGCATAGATCAGGTCAGCTGGAACCGGGAACACTTCCTATAACACCAGATGTACTCGTTACATCAGAAGAAGAATGGCGTCTACGCTAATTTTAGTCTCTCTGCTTATCCCGAGGTTTACCAATTAACATGATTGGCTGGATCCGGGCCGTGTCCGGGTCGGATGGGGAACCTGCGCCTGTGTGTGGCAGCAGCGTGGCTCTGTGGTGTCGGCGGAGACTGTGTAAACTAGCTCATCCTTTGTTAAGACCTTACCGACTCATCAGCTAGTGGCACATATCCCAACAAACCGTCCCATACCGGCGTGATCAAAAATATCTTAAACTAGATGGAACTGGATTAAATATTTTGACTGTTGCGATTCCAAATCGGTTTAATGACCTGTAACTCTGCCTGAGTATCGGACAAGTGTTCACTGTTGGCCAGAGGAGAACTGGCCCCCCGACTAAGCCTGGTTTCTCCCAAGGTTTTTTTCTCCATTTGTTGGAGTTTTGGTTCCTTGCCGCTGTTGCCTTTGGCTTGCTTAAGTTGGGGACACTTGCTTGATATTCAGCAGTGTTTTTGATATGCCTGCATTGGCGCCGTTGTATGCGAACTGAGCTGAGCTGGACGATTACGTCACTGTTTTCTGCAGTGCTGCTATACCTAAATTAACTAGACTAATAACTACTGATATTTGCAACACAATGAATCAATAATTAAATTAGTTCGAGTCCAAATTAAACACACCTGAGCCAGCTAATCAAGATCTTCAGGTCTATTAGAAACTTCCAGGCAGTTGTGTTTGTGTTGGGGCAGGTTGGAACTAAACTCTGAAGAACATTGGCACTCCAGCAGCACGTTTGATCCCCTGCTATGGGCTTTCATTTGAAAAGTATAATAATCATCCAAGAGGATTGTTCAATCAATAAAAAATATGCTGAAATATCCAGAAAATTAACAATTACACTAAACCACAGCATGAGGTCTATCTGTCAATCAGATCCACGTGAAAGTTGCCTTCTTTGCTATAGCAACCATAGGGTCCTGAATCATTTTCTTGCTTTCCTGCTTTTATGTCAAAATCAAGCCTTGTATCAAACTTGATGCACACTTCTGCCAAACCCCCACAGAGGCGAGCTCCACAGCTTCTACCAGACTTCTACCTGACCGTTAAAGTGCTATTTCGTCACTAAAGTGGACTTAAGGATGCCGCCAGGGCTGAGGATGCCATTTGGAACCGGCTCCATGTCTCATGTTTCACAGCCATGAGACGCCAAAATGTTGCTATGACTAAGACTGTCAATCATCGTGATTTTGGCAGTGATTCACACACAAAGCCATATAACTGAGCAGATTCACTTTCACATTTAAAAGCAGTTGTCACTCCTAAAACTTTTGAGTGTACATGCTGTTGGTCCTCTTAAGGCCAATCCACACTGCACTGATAGATGTCAACCAATGTGGGCAATGACCAGATTACAGTAGCCTATGCCACTTCTCAGACATTCCACGATCCGACACATGCTGAATGAACATGTCCAATGGGTGAAAACAAGCGCCAACCAATTCCAACAGACACTGACAGGGGTGACACATTGATCTGACAAAACCTGACGAATTTCCGCTGGTCACCATCTGTCGGTGCTGTGTGAAATGACCTTTAGCAGCATGAAAAACAAAACTTTTATTCAAATTATGAGTGGCTAATATAGAGAAAGCAAGCAAAGAATGCTCCCTCTATAGGCCAATTCACTCTACCGAGAGACGGCAACCTTCTCAGACATTCCACAACCCACATGCAGATTCAACATGTTCAGTTGGCGAAAACAAGAGCTGACAAACAGCGATAGAGGTAAACACACTGATCCGACAAAACCTGACAGTGTTGCAATCAGAGTGGTGATGACACTAGAGAGGGCTTCCAGGGGATACAGCCCAGTCAGAAATTTGCATAGCCCCAGCACAGGGTTTGCTAAGGGTTTTCCTTTTTTCTGTAACTCTTGTCACTTTCATTAAAAATAATAATAATTAAAAAGCTAAACAATATTAATAAGACAATTATTTAGGCACATTTTAAACTTGCGTCAGTTAGGCCACTCTCAGGTATGGCACGCATTGGCGATCATGTAGGAGATCATTCACTAGTTCGCACTTACATATAATCAGATAGGGTATAGAATATGCATACTTGGCGTGCTGTCCGAGGAGAGGGTTCCGTGCTCGGAATTTGGCCCGAACCCAGAGTATTCCCCCCCATCCCTGGGTGGGATAGGAATAATCAAGAGTGAGGAGTTGGGGTGGAGGAGAGATCCTGGAAAACTGTTATAGACCCGAGGTAAGTTGGCTCCTCTCGCACTGATTGAGTAGATTATCTGAACGTGCTCCTAGTAAATAAAACATTATTTATTAAAGGTTGTAGCCTTAAACCTCCTTATTACAGCGTCTGACACCCATGCCACATACCCAGGTTCGAGGCCAACACAGAGCGGGGCGAGTAGGACCTGGGCAAAGGAGTTAGCTGTGCACCCATTCTGAACACGATTTCTGTTACTGTTTGACATGTAGATTTTTCTTTCAAATACTGCATGGATCCTTCAAATAATGTGTACAAAGCATACAGAATCTCTAATGAGGCAGTTTATTTCCTGAGGTTTTTTTTTGCTGAACAATCATTACATTCTGACACTGCATTGTTTCACACTGTATAGCTTTGGCACTGCAATATGGGGTTTAACCCCACCAAAGCAAGGTCATATCCTTGTGTTAAAGGCAGTGATAAGCTCTTTTCAAAATTTTAAGTGTGAAACAAGTCTTTAATATGCGTCTATGCTTTCTATGTTGTCCAAGCAACACGCTCTCGATGATTATAGCAAAGTGGGCGGGTGTGTAGTTTTCCTGCGAGGACCCACTGACATTTAACTCAATATCTCTCAGGACAGACTATCCTCTTCCCTGCCCAGCATTCACAGCACAGGGGATTAGCTGTAACCAATCCATCAGTCTTACTTTACCCTTTCACACTCACACTCCATGAACAGAGTACAGTTTATTCTTTATGTATTCCTGTATTTTCCGCTTGACCACATGCTAACTTGCTAATACAATCTACTCAATTCAAAAAGCTGAGTTAGGATAGAGATCCTTTTTTGTTTGATTAGAAAGAATCAAACATTGTCATACTGGTTCTGAGTTTCTAAGAATATTCACTAACAATATGTTGTCTTTTCTTTTTCCAAATAGTACATTCAAGCAGGATTACACCCCAACTGTGTAATTTTCATCATTTTTAGTGGTGATTTTTATTACTTTCTCATTTCTCCCATTCTCATCTATCATGAGACTTGACTTGACTTGACTTGAAATGTCCCCATACAAAAAGGATCCTAAAAATTGTCATCATTACAAAATATAATTTCTCTCTTTTTTACCTTATTTGTTTGATTTGGGGGTGAAACATGACCAGGACATGATCTTGACAGGTTTGTAAATAATATAATGAATTCATATTTAGTAAGGACACTATGAACTTGTCTTGTTCCCTTTTCCTTGCCTTACAGTCACCTTCTACAACTTGACGCAGACACATTTAGAGTTGCTTAAGCTGGTGTTCCCTTTTTCTGCTGACTTAGAACAGCTGAGCAACACAGTCAGGACAGACAGCTATGCTATATTTCATATTTATCATGCTTAACTCTTGTCAATTTACATTTTGTAGACACCGTTGTGACATGTATCTGGCATGTGCATCGGACAATTATATAATTAGTGGTGTTGTGAAGGCTGTGAATCAGGGAAACTCCAAGAATAGTAAGAATAGTGGTAATAGCTACACTTGTGGCACTTGTAGTGTTGTTGAGGTAAAAATAACCTAAGATTCACTCTACAGCTCAGTGTATAATCTATTCCTTCATTTTACTCGATCAGTCTTTAGCTATTTCAAAAAACAACACACACACAGTGCTGCCTAGGATACAGTACACTGAATACCAAACAAAAGAAACCAGGCATTATGCAACAATAAACTAAGTTTATCATATGACCTCATCACAATACATTAATTCAGCAAGTAGCCTCCGAATATCATCTAAAAATACATACAATTATTCACCATTTTAACCCAATTTTGTGAACCCAGTGTCATTTTGTCACACTGGAAATGAAAGGTGAAGTTGAGTGTTTTGAATTGTGGGATACAGTACTGTGTTCTGGATACATATTTTATATAGTATGGTATACATAGTGTATACTGCAAGTTAATGAGTAGTAGTGGGTAGAGTATGTTCCAGGTCAAAGTTGTGTTGATCATCCCATTATGGGATGGTCAACACGAGGATAAAACCGTGCTTCTGTTTAACTAATACAGGAACCTAATAAGCCCCAAGAAGCCATGGTTTACAGTGAATTTATAACAGCTAACGGGTGTTGTTAGGATTTTATAAAACGGTTGCCACACAATACAAAAATAAAAGCCAAAAAAATATGTATCAATGCAACTTTCCTGAAGTAAAATCATTAAAAACTTCCCTTCCACTAGAAAATTTTGTTTTGAAAATTATGTCCATATTAACTAAGAGAATCTCTTATTTGTTTGTTGGAGATGCTATCATGTGTGTTTTGTTTAGTTTTTTGTTTTTTTGTTCTAATTTGTTTAGTAATGAAAGCTATAGCGCAAGTCCTGCCGGGAAGACTCAAATGTTATGTCACTATTAGTTTAGATCTATCCATCATCATTATCCAACACGGAGTATATCTGAGTTCGTAGATGCTGACGCCAACCTTTATCTCCATCCTCCCCACCAGCACCAGGATGGTCCCCGTCCATACCTCTCGGGGGTCGGCTACGCACCTTGCTTTCATCTTTAGGCAGGAAATGCAGAGTCCGCAACCCTCAGGATGGAAGCTATGGACAGGGCCTAACCCAAAGAACTTTATCTTACCACATTTTGCTTGCTGATTGTTAATAAATATCATTGTTATGTTATCTTGTCTCCCCAGTCTTTTTGGTAGAAATTTAAACAGTAGCCTAAAACACTCTACAGGACTACAGAAAAATGAAAGAAAAGAAAAAGGGCTTCAGTAAATGAACATCATTCCTTAGGCCTAATCATTTTTTTGACAGGATTTCCCCCTCCTATTTATGTATCGCAGTGGCATAAATATGTACTATACTGTACTCAGCCACACAGATCTGCATCTGTCCAACACCAGATGGGGCTATAATAAGATAATTTGTGTTTTGGAACTTTGGAACCCTAAAAAAAAACATATCCCCCTGAATCATTGAGTCAAATCCTTTCATCTCCGAATTTTCTTTTTCAAACCAAATTTTGCAAATAGCATCTGGGATGGTGCTGGCAAAAAAGTTATTCAAAGAAATTTGATTTATTGAAGCATTGTGAAAATATATGTCTGGCATTGCTTGTATTTCATGAATTGACCTCCTAAATGAAGCGTCCAAACTTAATGAAACTTGAAACACAGACCACAGGATTTTCTAAGGATGCATGTCATGTCACAATTTCACCAAAAAGAGCGGTGTTTTTCTACAACAGAGAATCCTTTAATGTTGTAACCGTATGATTGGTGACATTGAAAATTGGTATTGTTCTTACGTTATAACATATCCTTAAATATGACTGAGCTACATAAAAAAGCATGGTCACCAGCAGCTAACAAGTGTGTATCTATTTTTTTTTTTATCTACATAATTTTTCTGCCATTCTAGTGTTCTGAAAAAACTTTTTTTTTTCAAACTCTTCAGAGCTCCAGACAAAACTCTAGACCGTGCTGACAAAAAGTTATAAAAAGTATTTTGATTTATTCAATTGTTTAACAGATATGATCAAAATCTTTTGTTGCGTTTGGCCCATTATGACTAATATGCCTGTATCTTGTGTGCACAAAGTCCAAATTTCTCAAAAATGTGTACATATAGAGAAAGGACACTGTCACATGTTGTCTACAAGAGCAAACACTAAGATGCTGTTGTGGCAAAAGTCTTCTCTCTTTGCAAAAATCGCAATAAGTTCCAGATGCCAAAGAACAGTCCAGTCAACAAAACCAAGATGCCTGTTGTACATCTAACCATCTCACTCATAAATAACTTTCAACCTGTTTGAACGTACATTTGGGTGCTTTCCAATCATTTTTTTTTTAAACTAACACTGAAAAAAAATATTTTTGCTGCTTGTTCAAATTACTCAATTAAAATGAGCTAAAGCCACACAATTCCTAAACATTTTGTTCTAACTTAATTTGATTGTGTTCAATCCACTTATATATATATCTAATATTGAACTTTACTTAATCCGTTGGGTTAAATGACTGAATTTTGTTCCATTAACTGAAAATGGGTGGTGCTTGTTAGTTCTCAGCATGAATTGCATATGGCTAGATCAAGAGAGAAAATGTTTAAAAATTAGATGTTATTTTATGTGTTTTGCAGTAAGATGAAAATGGAGGATGCTTGATAGTGTTCAGTGTTCACTTAAATTGGAATTATTAGAATGTTTTAAATTTCACGGAGTTACCATTGTGGAGAAGAGTGGAGCATTTGCTTAGTCTGTGGACTGGTACTTCACATTCAAGTTCTGATTCACGTTGAAAGCTAACTTTAACTTGCTAGTATGTGTTCTTTTGTTAGGTAATAGGCTGATGACTTCCTGGTACAGTCTAATGGCTAAGTCTCAAAACACATATTAAGCAGAATTCAAATGAAATAAAATATTGGATATATAGATGAATGGATGAATGAATCAATAAATCTCACAAAATTCACTTTGAAACCATATTGGGTGATTTAAAAATTACTTCATTTCATCATGTTGAAGTTACATTAACAAATTATATTTGTGTAACTTAATTGATTCATGTGGGACTGATGTAGACTATTAAATCATGTAAATTCAACACACTTTTTTTTTTTCAATGAATCCTCCTGTCTGTCTCAAGAGAGCACACACAATATGTAAATCAAAAATAGCAGCTTAATGTCATTGTCCCATTTGGAGAAGTCATTGAGGGGTGAGGGAGTCGGGCTTGTAACCACACTGGCAGGAAATGAAGGTGGGGATTGTGAATAAACAGCATTCTCTCCACCTTAAGAGGTGCTAACACCTGACTAAGGTGCCCTTGAGCAAGACACCTAACCCCTAATTGCTCCCTGGGCGCTGGAGCAATAGCTGCCCACTGCTCTGGGGGTGTGTTCACTGTGTGTGTGTGTGTACTTGTTCACTACTCACTGCTGTGTGTGTGCACTTGGATGGGTTAAATGCAGAGCACCAATATCAAGTATGGGTCACCATACTTGACAATACGTCACGACTTTCAATTTCACTTTTAAACAAATAAAAAGCTTCCAAAGGGCATGAGCTCAGTCCTAGGAAAAGGACTTGCACATATGGCCTGGGCAAACTTAAGCCAAGCAGTACAGAACACTCTTGAAAATTGTAACAAACTGGCTCAAGACAGAGCACACAGTCAGGTTGAACAGAGGCAGAAATCAAGAGTCAAATGAGGCAGACAGGTGAGTTAACTAAACAGATAATCATGTCAGATAATTCATTCAGAAGCAAGGAAGAATATGAAAATGGAGCCATGCGCCCACAGCAAAGATGCACACCATTTAACATGATTCTGCAGGATCCTGACACCGGCAACAGAAACCTGGCTATAACAGAAGTGTCAAGATCCAGATTCCAGTGAAAGTGAAAACGTGAATTTTTCAAATAATTAAAAGGAAGTTAGTTACTTTGTTTCATGACCATGTGGTGCTCAGGTGTCTGAATGATGTTACATTAAGTCACATGAATTTTAATCACAAATGAACTGGCTGTATTGGTCTTTGGACGGTTAAACCAAATGACCTTTTGACATTTCAGAATCTTTAAAATATCTTTATATGTAGCAAAATATAATTAAAACCTTTTGGATTCAATAAAAGAGATCTAGTTGTACTACCTTACATACTTTGGATGTCATCTCTTTGTTTTTTATTATTATTAAGGCCTTTGGACAAAAAATGACCTGTCATGTCATTGACCCATAAATAGCCTTTTGTTTGTTTGTTTGTTTGTCAGGTCTTGTCCTTATAAAGCTGTAATATTGATGCGCTTAGTTCAGTTTACTTGTGTTTTGTTTAGGAGTTTTTCAGTTATTTGTATCTTCTTATTAATAATCCAACCCTCCCTCGTCTCTGAGTTCACCTTGTGTCAGAAGATCTGACCATTTAAAATGATTCGAGCAGATCTGATTGCCTTGATCTTGCCTTCGACAGCGATCCAGATCCAATGAGGCTTACAGGGAGGAATTTTGTGAGCTGATGAACCTCTTAAGTTGGGAAGATTTTGTTTTAAAGGACTTCTATCATTTTGCAGTGGTTCCCAAACCTTTTCTGCCATGAGGCCTCCGTTTTGTAGAGAAAAATATTTTCAAGCTCGCCTGTATATACATATATATATATATATATATATAGACACTTACCTAAATCTAAAAGAAGTTTCGACCTTCCTTTTGATCTGGATGGTATGTGGAAACGCTTGAGGTTTGCCACAGACTTGTCCCACTGCCCATAAAGCAACTGAATGCTTCTTCAAGTGCCTCCATACATGAAAAACTGTGGAAACATACCTTTAAACAAGAAATGATGCAATATTTATTTACCTATTTATTATTGGAATATTTAATTACCTAAGGAAATTTTTACGGTCGTTTTTACAGAAGGTAAAAGTCGCTGTAATCTTCACTGACATTGTCCGTAGTGATTACTGAGATGGCACATTCGGACAGGACTAAAATGACTGAGAAGCTCTGGTAATAATTCCTTTACCCAACCAATCCATGTAAAACTAATCCGTTCGAATAGGGCTAAAGAGAACATAGCAAATCCATTTGTCCTTTGTGTCAAGAGTGGTGGAGTATGTCAGAAATAGAACAGGGCATCAGTTTACTGACAGGAATTTGTTGTGGCGCGGCGCATCCAGTAGACAGCATCACTGATTATAATGGGTTTTACTTCTTGCCATGTTGTTTTGGTATTTGTGAATATGACGAATATAGATTCATCAACTGCTTTACGTTTACCTGGCACTAGCAGTCCTTTTACAAACTTGTAAATTCTTACAAAATTGTACTCAATTCTGATTCTTCAATCGTGTCAACTAGTGGTCTGTTATTGCACGACAACCGCTACAACTGATAATAGACTGCTCAAGTGGGTACAACGAGTTATCTTGAGGTAATAAAATGCCAAATTATGTGGCAAATAGCCACATAATAAGCTGGATAATTACGCAGTGGGGTCTTGTATCACTCTGAAGACCGCACTGCGTAATTACTCTCCCTTAGCCTTGCTGTGCCACCCTTGCCCCCAGGTTTAGGAACCACTAGACTAGAGGAACATACAAAATCTTGCATGCTCAGATTTAAAAAGCGACCTCTAACTGGAACAATAAATTGTTTATGCCTTGAGACTTTGCCTCTCCCCCTACAATGTGGGCTGTCACTACTCTCACTGTTTATATGGACAGCAGTAATCTAATTATTGACCTTATTCTGAATAAGACAATATTCTGATTAAGGTGTTTACATGAGTTGCTTTTAGAATATCCCTTTAATGTTAAAGAACATATGTAGATTGATTAATGGCATATGTCATTATGTCACCATGCCACGCCGTCTGACGTTCCCTACAGAATTTCACATATCAACATACAGTTCATCTTCGTTATGGTAACATATAGAGTTTTAGGTGTTTCATTTTTGATTTTATGAAAGCTTCAAGTGCAGTTAATTATTTGTCATGTTACACGTGCATACTGCCCCCCCCCTTCCTCTTTTAAAGCCATTACTAGCCATTACATCTAGCCATTCCTGTTCTTACAGCCATCAAGGCACATCATAATATCCATTTCTTTCAGAATTCTTAACATTACCATCGTTTCCCGCTCAGACCAAAAATGTGCCTTGTTGCTTGAAGTCATGGTTTCTTGTTTGCCGTCAAACGGTTGACCACTGCTGTGTGTGTGTGTCCTGTTGCAAAATACGCCATTTGATTAAGGTGTGTACATGTCTATAATGAACTTCAACAATGCGACTAAAATAGGAATAATCCACATCTTTATTCGATTTTGTGCTTATTTCGAGTATGACTTTAGCTGGATTAAGGTCATCAGAAATCGCTGTTTACATGATAGTCTCTTAGTCAGAGTATTGTCTTAATTGGGTTCATATCGGGAAATTGTTGTTCATGTAAACGTACTGTAAAACCCAGTGCTCCCTTATCGGTGGAGGAATCCAGTACTCCCTCAAGCTCACTCCTCACAAAGGCTCCAAAGAGGAAGAGAATGATGGGGAGAAAGATATTTTGCCTGGTGGTCCCAGCACTCCCTGGTCCAGCACTCCCAACTCTGTTGGTCTCAGCACTCCCAAGTCCTGTGAGCTTAGGCCGTCCCTGAACTTTCTGTGCCCCATTTTTGCGCTCTTACAGCCAAGAAAGCCATCTCTGAACTCTCTCTGCTCTCTTTTACAGCCATAGAGGCCTAACTGAACTCTCTGCTCCTTGTCATGGCCACAGAGGCCTTCCTTGTGTTCTCTGTGCCCCCTGTCACAGACATGGAGGCATCCATTAACTCTTTGTGGCCCCTATCACAGCCACGGAGGTGGTCTCCAGCTCCGCTAATCCCACTGTGGTGGCCTCCATACCTGCCATTGAGTTCCTTGGCTCTGCCCTGGCTCACTGCTCTGCCGGCTCCCTGCTCCGCATCAGTCTCCAGACCCACTTCCACCTCGTGCACCTGGCCCTCCATCCCTCCCTCCATCAACTTCCTGGACTTTTTTGCGTTTTGGAGCGTCTAAAATGCGGTCTTTAAAACGAGGGTTATATCAGTGGTTCCTAATCCTAGTCCTCGAGTACACCCAGCACCGTGCAGTTTAGATGTCTCGCAAATAAAACACCTGATTCAACTCATCAGTTCTTTAGCAATGACTCCAAAACCTCAGATGGGTGTGTCTCATAAGAGAGACATCTCAAATGTCCAGTGTTGGGGATATGGGTTAGGTGCTTCTACATCAGTGTTATTTCCCTCTGATTTTAGGGATAACGTATGGGTAGGATTAGGTTTAGGTGTTGGGATAGGGTTAGGACAAAATTTTCAGACTGGAATGTTGTTCTAGGATCAACAAAATATGTTGACTCAGGAATGCGTCTAACTCTGCAAAATCAGGATGTGCATGAGGTGAGCATTCTTATGAAATTTTGAAATATTTAAAAGTATTGTTTCATTAGCCCAGATGACTATACTTGCCCTAAAATAAGAGAAGTTGTTAATAGTGTAAGCAGTGGTTCTAAGGATAATATGGTAGCCTATTATGAACCCCTTTCAAATTCAAGATCAAGTTCATGAGGAGCATTTGAGGTTTGAAATTGAAACCATAGAAAAGTAATTTCTTCTACCAGGAAATTCCTGGTATTTGGGCCATATGTTGTCTTCAGCAAGGGGTGGCCATGAAAATAGCCTTGCATGCAGAGAAACTGGAAACTTTGACAGTAAGTGGAGCCCAGTCTTTCAGCAAGCTTATACAGTCTTGAGGAAAAATTTATTCCGCATACCTGATGCAACTATTTGTTTTAGATATTAATGCCACTCAAAAATATCTAGAGTTGTCACTTGCTGCCATTGAGTAGTACTAGATCTCTCAGTTTGTGAATAATCACTGAATATTTAGAACTCTAATTTGTGGTACTACGGCAAGGGACTGTGGGATATGGCTGGGTGCCAGTTATATGTAACGTGAATACTGCTGCACGTTTGAGAGTAGTAAAGCTTTAATATTTTGTTCTGTACTCGCTGTATCTTTGACAAAAACCAAGGTCTGTCTTTTTTGTGTGTGTAAAATGAACACAATTAACTATTTTGAAGTGCAGTCAATCAAAAACAGGGATAATGAACAGTGACATGAACAGCGACATGAACAAACCAATCTCATGAGAAAAGGTGGTGATTTCAAGTGAATTTGTATGATGTGATTCATAAAGAAAGAATGAATCCTAAACCTAAACCACCAACCTACCCCTTAAACTTTGTTATGCGTAGGGCATATGCAGAAACGAAAATTAACCACCGAAGCGTATAATAGTTACGAATTGCCATGAGAGCGATGGACATGACATACACGTGTTTAAGAGAGTGTGTTTGGTGTTTAATCATTATTACTTGGCTAAATACCCGTGGATGGACCACTTGTCTTTAGTCTTGAATTGGACCTTAATGCTAAGATGGATCTGAAAAGGATCATAGGAAATGATGGTGTTCTTGGTCATGCCAAATCAATGTGTGGTCAGTGTGATACTCTCTTATTTAAGCCTCCCATGTAACCACACTCCTCCAATACTTGTACCAAATTAACCCTCCAGCACTCCTCTAATTCCCCCCTCCTATCAGAGGCCATTTGGCCCATCACTCACTCTTACTCTCTCACCTTCTCCACTCTCCTTATTCCACTGACCATGCATGTTCCAAAAACAGATCAACTTTTCATTACAGTGCTACCCCCTACATATGCTACCCCCTCACACTCCTTGCCCACCAAATAACCCCCCACATCTTCAAGTCTGAGACGCCGAAGACGTTCAACCCCTAGACTATAACTCAATCCTGCAAAGCCATACGCAACTGACTGGAATTTGGGGTGTGGCGATGGGCAACTTTGACCAATAGGGCAGCTAGCAGCAGTATAAAACGCTGCACATGTGTGAATTTATTCGCTCTTTCTGTCAGTCCATCACTCCTGTTAGGAGGGGGTCCAAGTAACGGGGGGCAGATTTTGTAGTACAAAGAGCAAAAAGAGCAATAAAGACTAAAAGGCACGGATAGACCTGTTTAACTAAGCTTTTCCCACTTCTAAAGATCCTTCACCCCTGACAGGATGGAGGACGCCCACGCCAAGACCCCGGCTGAATGTCTGGCCTACTTTTCGGTTAATGAGACCACCGGTCTTTCCCCTGATCAGTTCAAGAAGAACCTGGCTAAGTACGGCTACAATGGTGAGTTCAATAGAAAGACAACCAAACACTCTACATGGAGGAAACGATCCTTTTTTAGGGAGGCACAGAGAGCTTTTGGGTGAAACTTTTAAATAGAGAAAATAGTATATACAATTGCATAGATCTTAGACAATCTTGACTTTTGGGAGGAACATATAATGGATGGTTTAGCATATTCTGAAAAGTTCAGACTCTTCAGTGGCATTTCAAGGAACATCAACAGGTTGTGGCACATAAGCTTAGAAGCTGGGATTGAAAATAGACTTTGGCAGAGGAGGAGAAGGGAAGAAAGACAGGTGATGCCACAACAGCCTTGCTTGGATATCTGAGAGCTCTTATTAGATTAGCAGTATTTCAGTCAGATGGGGGAAGGGGATTCGTAGGGGCTGGCTGAAGTTGACCTGAGAGATCAGATATGTTACTGTCATTGCAAAGTCATGATGTACAAAACATGACTACCTGTACAGAGAGGACTTAGCATGCACAAGCGCTTTTAATAATTCATATATATTGATTCCAAGTGTTAGAAAACATCCCTTTTATACAGCAGGTTTCACATTACTGTTCAGGGGTGTATTTTAATTTATTATCATTATTATTATTATTATTATTATTATTATTATTATTAATAATATCATGGTTGTCGCTATTTGCATTGTTTATATTTATAATTAATTTTTAATTTAATATTTAGTGGTGATTTATGTGTTAATGTTTATTCTAATATTTATATACATAATATATATACATTTAATTTATATATATAATATGTGTGTGTGAATATTGAAACTGGGACTGGGACTGAATGTTAGCATTGCTTTCAAACTGTTCATATTTTATAGTTGAAATATGTCAATTTCATGTCCAGTAGCTGTTCCTGTGTGAGATAATATATCACAATAATATATAATAATGCTTCCTGTCAGTTGTCTGCAAAATTCTTGAAATGCCTCAAGTTCCTTTTTTATAAGTTCCATATGAAATCAATTAGAAATGGTTATGCCATGTAGCTCCTCTTGGATACAGTGAAAGATTGGTCAGAGTAATGTTATTTGTGCTGTCTTGTCTTCTGATCAAATTAATAATTTTATTTTTTCATACTTTGTTTCTCAGAGCTGCCAGCAGAGGAAGGTATGTACAAACATACTGCTAATAAAGTAAAAATATGAGAAATAAACCAAGTTCATATTAACTAGTCATCAATAGAATCTCAAAATCTACTAAGAAAGGATTGAACTAAATTTCCCTTCCTTTTAGGAAAATCCATCTGGGAGCTGATCGTTGAGCAGTTTGAAGATCTGTTGGTCAGAATTTTGCTGCTTGCTGCCTGCATCTCTTTCGTAAGTTACTTAAAAGTGAATAATTCAAAAGAGACTAGAAATAAGTCCGCAACCACAGAGAAATATCTATGTCCATGTTTGAGATGTTAAAAAATACCTAAATACCTATTAGTGTCTCTGTGGTCTCCCAAAAAATATTTAGCAATGTTTATATTAGCATAAAGAGCATAAAGAAGAACATTACAGAAAAAAAAAATTTGGAAATGTATTTTTTTTTTTTATTTAAATGTATATGTATGTATATATATATATATATATATATATATATATATATATATATTTTAGGACAAAATAATTCTTTAAGTCGAGACCCAACATATACATTATTGAGTATGTTGTCATAGTGATGTACATACAAAACATATCAAACACTCCGTTTCATGTGATTTAATCAGATCTGTCAGCATATAGATACAGCATGGCACATTTTTAAACATACCCTTTAAACTTGAGTGGTGTGTCGTGTAAACAGCTGTTGTAACATAGTGTAGGTTGCCTTACTGGACTTAATGCTGAAACATACACCACGCCATTTATGGTGTTATGCAACAAGGTCCGCATGCTAAATTGTTTATTTATTTAGCGTTAAGGTTATCTGCAAAGGTCTGAACAGCATCAGCATTAAGATATGATGGCAGTATTACATATTGCAATGTTGAAATGGTTTCCTATAGAGTCGATTGATCTTAATTTATTGTACCATACAGATGGTGTTATTTATCCCATGGTTTTCTAAGCAGGAAAGACTCTGTAAGGTGGATGTTTTGAGGGTTCAGCGAGTATTAGGAGGTTAAACGTGAAGATGGGGGGTATTGATGTCGAACCCCCACCACACTGCGCCTCAACCAGCTGTTCCGATGGCCTTAGAAGGAAAATATTCAGGAGCTCAGAATACGTGTGAGAGGGCGAAGGGGTTTATTTTAAGCAGGACTCAAGTTGAAGACAGAAACTCTATCCTTTGAAAAGGTCAGGAGAGATGCATGAGAGAAAGTAAAGGGAGAGAAGATGCAGGCCTGTTGTGCAACAATATTGTGAAATAATGTTTTGATGGGTTTTATTGTATGTGTACATTGCACAAGATGAGAAATTAAGCAATCAGACCAATAGCATCATGATGTAAGAACATTATTTCTCATATTCATAAATAAAATTAAGGTTTGGCCCCGTGTGCCTTTAGGCCTTCCACTGATCAATAAATCAAAAGTTTATACAAAGGTGCTTGGAAATCTTTTTTTTTGTTTGTTTGTTTTATATATTCTCTGAAACCTTTGCCTAGAAATGGTGCTACTTTTTGACTCGAAATTTTACTCCAGATTACTGTCTTTCTTCCCATAAAACCCATTGAGTATGACACAACACTTTGCAAAACTATATTAGTCAAGTACATTCTGAAATGATTTAATGGAAGTTATTTCAATATATTTATATATATATAATATACACACTGAATGCAAATCAAGCGCAATATGTATCTTGTGTGCTGGTCTCTAATGTCTGTATTTGTGTTTTTTAGGTGCTGGCCTGGTTTGAGGAGGGTGAAGAGACTGTTACAGCCTTTGTTGAGCCTTTTGTCATTTTGCTCATTCTCATTGCCAATGCCATTGTTGGTGTGTGGCAGGTAATACACCAAATGCACATAGTTACTTAATCACTGAAGCAGATAAATGTAGATTATTGATTTCACATAGTTAATGAAGTGACTGCAGAGCTCATTGACATCTGTATGCAAACCAATACAGGAGCGTAATGCTGAGAGTGCCATTGAGGCTCTGAAGGAGTATGAGCCTGAGATAGGCAAGGTCTACCGCTCTGACAGAAAGAGCGTCCAGAGGATCAAGGCCAGAGAGATTGTCCCTGGTGACATTGTGGAGGTGTCTGGTAAGACCCCTTTACGTCATTCAATCTTTGGTTCAGAATATACTGTGCACAGTTTGCATATTTTCTCTATGCATCTGTATGCATTGTCTACTATCCAGTATCTTCAATAAACAAAATTAATTTGAAATTATTGTTATGAGGTTTATGCTGAAGTGATATAGCCAGGCCAGATGAGATTGATGCTGTCAGTCTATCTTGGGTCCTGTAGGTTAAAAGGTTAATGGTAGAAAGGTACTACTGTAAAATCATGTTCAATCTTGGATATCAATTTTACTACCTGATTTGCACATTACAAACCCTGCAAGGCAAGTTTGATTGATAGAAGCAACAAGATGTGAAATATTATAGCTCTATATACTGTGTAGTAAAGAACTACTCACCGTATTTCGTATTATGATAGTTCTCCACAAATCATGTGGCATTGCTGCCACTGGCACAGAGGTCACATATAATCTTCAAGTTTCCTGTAGGTCTGATTTTTGGTTCAGGCTCTTTTACTGTTCATGAATCACCACAATTTTTCCATAATGAAAACTTTCTCTTTCCTCTTCCCTAGTTGGTGATAAAGTTCCTGCTGACATCAGGCTTACTGCTATCCGATCCACCACCATTCGAGTTGACCAGTCCATTCTTACTGGTTAGTGCTTTTAACAGTGTATACCTATGGATTTTGAAAACATACTTTAACACTCAGTGGTGGCTTGTGGGGCCCTAGCTGAGCTCATCAAATTTGGCCCACTGGTTTCAAAATTGTCAGAACATTAAAACTATAAAACCATTACAAACATGACAACGTCTTTTTAATGGAAAAAAATTTGTAAAGCAGCTGTGCTGCATTGCATCCCTCTGTTTTCCAGTGTATCGAGAACAAAAATGTTCTCACATCTGTAGTTACATTGAGATCATTATATTTACCTTTTCTAAGGGCTTCCTCAACACAGCAGGGCCCTAGGTGACCAAAAATCTGCAGTAACTTAAATATTCATCATAGGAAGATGATCCCCATGATTACGTAGCTTTTTGGGGATTTTGAGGTTATTTTATAGTGTGTTTGTATGTAAATATGGTTATCTTTTTGCACAGGTGAGTCTGTCAGTGTGATCAAGCACACAGATGCTGTCCCTGACCTTAGAGCTGTCAATCAGGACAAAAAGAACATGCTTTTCTCTGTGAGTTTTCATCAATACACTCCTCCAACTATATACAGATTCATTTTCTACCTCTAAGATTAGCTACGTTCCTCCATACACACAAAATTCTTGAACAAAGTTCCTCTCAGATAACCCAACCTGGTGATTGCGATTTCACTTGTTAAGATGTGTTTTTGGAAGGTTAAGTAGATAAGAAAATTTTTCAAACCCCAACACCAGCCTATTCTTAATATCCTAATGGTCAAAAGCAATATTGTTCAAGGAACAAGAAGTTGATCCAGGAAAAAATACTATTTGGGTAAGTCATTAGTTTCTTCTCCCATCTATAGGGTACAAACATTGCTGCTGGCAAGGCTATTGGAGTCGCTGTCGCTACTGGTGTAGGCACTGAAATTGGTAAAATCCGTGACCAGATGGCCGCCACAGAGCAGGAGAGGACCCCTCTGCAGCAGAAACTGGATGAGTTTGGTGAGCAGCTCTCTAAGGTTATCTCTCTGATCTGCGTCGCTGTCTGGATGATCAACATCGGTCACTTCAATGACCCCGTCCATGGTGGATCCTGGATCCGTGGTGCTGTCTACTACTTCAAGATCGCTGTTGCTCTGGCTGTGGCTGCAATCCCTGAGGGTGAGCATAATAACACGTAAAACACATATCCCAAAGTTAATTTTTCACAAAGGTTTCTTATGTAATACCCACTACGCAACACAGTATAACCACAAGTGGTCTAAAACCTTGTCCTTTAATCTATACTTTACATGAAGCACAGTAACTATCTAAATTGATCAAGATTATCAATAATATTGACAGACATTAATCCATCCACGAACTCCTTTCCTCTTGTCAGGTTTGCCTGCTGTCATTACTACCTGCCTGGCTCTTGGTACCAGACGTATGGCCAAGAAAAACGCCATTGTCCGTTCACTGCCCTCTGTGGAGACTCTGGGCTGTACCTCTGTCATCTGCTCTGACAAGACTGGCACCCTGACCACCAATCAGATGTGTGTGACCAAAGTAGGTGTTTCTTGAGTTTCACATTATTTTGATTGTCCCTTTAACACATTCTGTTGACTATAAGTAACGTTACACCTACATGTCTACTAACTCTCATTAGAGTGTTAGGGTCAGGGTTAGTAGACTGGTGGTAGGGTTTAGGGTTAAGCCTGGCGCACACTACAAGTGTTTAAGGCCAATTTATCCCTGATTTTCCCCTCCCGAGAATTGCAGAAAAAAATCTTGTCAAGGACCTTGATCAGTTCCGATGTTCGGCACAGATTATTTGGTGATGTGAGGTGTTCACAGATCGAATCTTGCACCTCCCCATTTGCTCTCACACAAATTGTGGCCGGCCCGATCATATCAAACATGTTTGATATTTAGGATTTTAAATTGGGAAGATTAAGAGATAATAAGAAGACAGTCTACTAATACACTAATGAGAGTTTATTGACATGTAGATGCAATGTTACTTATAGTCAACAGTGTTCAACAGGGACCATCAAAATAAAGTTTTATCGTTACATGTACACTTTTCCGCTAAGAAATAATGAAGCTATTGCTAATACTCACTCATTCAATTCATTTTATTAGGTATACTTAAGTAAAGTATACTTTTAGGGTCTTTCTTTGCTGATTAACTCCAGCTTTCTTTAAAAGTTAATCTCAAAAACAGCATGGATAATTAATTAATAGAGCTTGCTATTATTTTATTAACTTTTTTTTTTCGATCGAGTTCCTCACAGCGGTAAAAACCGATAACTTTTTTTTATTAAAAAAGTTTTTACTTTTTAAACTATTATTTAAAAGTTTATAAATATAATTTTTAAAACAGTTTAGGCCCCAAAGGGCCCTCACTGTTCCAAAGTTCACTTTCAAAACATTGCTAAGATAACATTTAGAAGTTTAAGCAGTCTGATTTGCCAGCCAAGATTTAAAAGTTTGTGTAAGGTATTTCTATATTTTGAACAATGGCAGCTTGGATTAGGAAGTAGGTGTGTTTGAAAACCTTTTTCTAAAACAGATTATTTTTGCATTATCGTTGGGTGCTGCAAATGGTTCAGAAATTACACAGCTGACCTTTGAACATAAAGTACAAGTCTTCACCAGTATACATTTATAATAATATGAACATATTATTAGTTTGAAATTAAGATGAAATTGTGTGTCGTTACAGATGTTCATCATTGATAGAATTGAGGGTGATCACGTTGATCTTGACTGCTTTGATATCTCTGGCTCCAAGTACACACCAGAGGGTGAGGTGTAAGTACACAATTAAACATTTCCTCTAAAATGCTCCTTTTTATTTTCAGACTATCAACAAGGTAAAGTCATAAATGTAATCTGAGTGGCATATTTTTCTCAGCACAAAGTCAGGTGCCCGTGTTGACTGCAGTCAGATTGACGGTTTAGTTGAGTTGGCCACCATCTGTGCCCTGTGCAACGACTCCTCCCTTGACTACAATGAGGTGAGAGACACATACTCTTATATACTTCATTCCTCCATTCTCTTATCTATTTTCGTCCAAAACAACAACAGTAGCAACAAAAATTCTAATCTTCCTTTATGTTACAGTCCAAGAAGATCTTTGAGAAGGTCGGTGAGGCCACTGAAACTGCTTTGTGCTGCTTGGTTGAGAAGATGAATGTTTTCAAGAGCAACGTCAACAACCTGTCCAAGATTGAGAGAGCAAATGCTTGCTGTAGTGTAAGTAGAGGTGTACCTTCCTAAAACATCAGTAATGTAGCTTGGGGCTGATTGCTTTGTTACTTAAATTTTCATTTTCATCTTATGTAGATTATTAAGCAGCTAATGAAGAAGAACTTCACCCTGGAGTTCTCCCGTGACAGGAAATCCATGTCTGTGTACTGTACCCCTTCCAAGGGTGATGCAGGGTGCAAAATGTTTGTGAAGGTATGCTTTTTATATCACAATCATGTGTCTCACTCAAAAAAGTTTCATGGTTTATTGGAATTTCCTTGCAAATACCATGGTAAATGATATGGTACCATGGTGTATATAAATGAAAGTACCATGGCATTGCTAATCTAGTACATCACTGTAACACAGTACCATTATATATATATATATATATCACACTGTCACAAAAATGGCAAATATTGATGGTGATCTTCCTTTCAAATGTAGACATCTTCTAAATCCTCTCCTTTTTTTTTTCTTTTTTTTTTTTTTAATAGGGTGCTCCAGAGGGTGTGATTGACAGGTGTGCCTATGTACGTGTTGGTTCTACTCGTGTACCCTTGACTGGAGTTATAAAGGATAAGATCATGGCCACCATCAAGGAATGGGGTACTGGCCGTGACACTCTGCGTTGCCTGGCACTGGCCACCCGGGACACTCCCCTGAAGGTTGAGGAAATGAACCTTGAGGATTCTACTAAATTTGCGGACTATGAGGTGAACTAGCTTAGAAGGCCACCACCCATGCTGGAGACCAGCATCCGAAAATTCCATATTGTCAGATGCAAAACTGTTCAAAAGTGTTACTTTTTAGGAAAATTAAAAAAAACTGTATTTTTTAAATAATTGAACAGCATCAGAGTTGGCTTTAAATATGGTCAGACACTTGCATGTGTCATTATATTATTAACATTTTACCAAAATTAAGCTCAAACAGAGCTTGAGTTGTTTAGCGAATGTGGAGATATGTATTTTTCCGCAATGAGGTTTTGCATAGTTTTAGAATCCAATGGAGTTAATGGAGTTAAATATTTGTAATACTCACAGATAGATGTAAAAGGTGACCAACTGTACTGATTTATGAAAAAAAAAAAATTAAAATATGGAGTTAGCGATGATATGCTCCAGCTATGGTGGTCCAGAAAGGATTATATGAGGGTTAAATGAACAGGCTAAGCTACATAAAATCTTTGTCTTGCTACTTCCATGTCTTGGTCAGACTGACTTGACCTTCGTTGGCTGCGTTGGTATGCTGGATCCCCCCCGTAAAGAGGTTACTAGCTCTATTGAACTGTGCAGAGCTGCTGGCATTCGTGTTATCATGATCACTGGTATGCTTTTTATCTATCCTTTCATCAGTCATCTCTTTCAAACTTTTATCGTTGCAACACCTGACATGTCCACCAGGTGGGTGAAGAATCTCATAAACAAAAACTTAAACCCTCAGGTGACAACAAGGGCACCGCTGTGGCCATCTGCCGTCGTATTGGAATCTTTACTGAGGATGAGGATGTGACTGGCAAGGCTTACACTGGACGTGAGTTTGATGACCTGCCCCATGCTGAGCAAAGCGAGGCTGTCTGTAGGGCATGCTGCTTTGCCCGTGTTGAGCCCTCCCACAAGTCTAAGATTGTTGAGTTCCTGCAGAGCTACGATGAGATTACTGCTATGGTGAGACATAAGTACACTTGCACTTTACAAGCCAACATCCACAACATTATATCACATGAAAACATGCCTTTAGGATGATACAGTAATGTTGTTATCTTTGCTCTAGACTGGTGATGGTGTCAATGATGCCCCTGCCTTGAAGAAGGCAGAAATTGGCATTGCCATGGGCTCTGGCACTGCCGTTGCCAAGTCAGCCTCGGAGATGGTCCTCGCCGATGACAACTTCTCTTCTATTGTGGCAGCTGTTGAGGAAGGCAGAGCCATTTACAACAACATGAAGCAGTTCATCCGTTACCTGATTTCTTCAAATATTGGAGAGGTCGTCTGGTAAGAATCTATGGCCTTATTTGATACCATATATTCTCTTAAATGCTCACTTGCAGAGGTGGATTAGAGTACTTCAGTACTATACTTAAGTATTATTTTGGGGAATCTGTTTACTTTACTTGAGTTCTGTTAAAAAATACTTGTACTTAGTTACATTTACATGGTAAAAAATAATAATACTTAATCATCCATTAAAATTTTATGTAGACATAAAAGTACAAAGTACATGTCATGTGACTTAAATCGTTTCTCAATTAAAGAGAAGGGTGAAAGACAAGGGTGAGTAAGTGATAACAGCATTTTCATTTTTGTCTGAACCATTCCTTCCAGACATAGACGTTGAAATAGAGTAATGTGAGTTTTATGGTAACCATCGCTGTAGATGGATGATCTCGAGTCAAGTGTGAACAACGGATTATTAGTCTAAAACTCACTATATTCAAATTTCAAACAACTGGGTTAGGTTTAAAAAGCTTAGGACACTACACATTTTCAACTTTGAAATACTCAAGGACAATTAAATGTGGAAAGTTTTTTACTTTCACTCAATTTTGGGGGTAAGTACATTTAATTGAGTAAAATGTTTGACATAGTATCTGTACTTTAAGTACAATTTATCAACACTTTTTACACCCTTTATCACATGTGATATTCTTCT
This sequence comes from Zacco platypus, assembly GCA_038088235.1. Taxonomy (NCBI): domain Eukaryota; kingdom Metazoa; phylum Chordata; class Actinopteri; order Cypriniformes; family Xenocyprididae; genus Zacco; species Zacco platypus. The sequence goes on from CM076068.1 coordinate 11,190,716, forward strand.
CGTTTCTTGTCTTCTTTTAGTATTTTCCTGACTGCTGCTCTTGGTCTGCCTGAGGCTCTGATCCCAGTTCAACTGCTTTGGGTCAACTTGGTGACTGATGGTCTGCCCGCCACTGCCCTTGGCTTCAACCCCCCTGATCTTGAGATCATGGGCAAGCCCCCCCGCTCTCCCAAAGAGCCCCTGATCTCTGGCTGGCTGTTCTTCAGATACATGGCCATTGGTGGTTAGTATCCTTGCTATTTATGTGGAATAACTGCCGACACATATTTTCTGTGTGAGTTTTGGTTTTACTCGAATGACTTGACTGTCCTCAGGATATGTGGGTGCTGCCACTGTGGGTGCTGCCGCCTACTGGTTTTTGTATGATGATGAGGGTCCTCATGTCACCTACTACCAGCTGGTGAGCAATATCTCCATTGTATTATTTTAATCAAATGTAGATAGAAAGCATCTTTATCATATCTGTTTATGTCTGCTAATTCCTCTTCCTGCTGTAGTCTCACTTCATGCAGTGCCACGAAGAGAATGAGGACTTTACTGGCATTGAGTGTGAGGTGTTTGAGGCTGCTCCCCCCATGACCATGGCTCTGTCTGTCCTGGTCACAATTGAGATGTGCAACGCCCTCAACAGGTTACATCTTTACTGCAGTTTATAACACCCAACATGATTTTGTTCTACATAAAGTTTGGGCTTCTGCAACTCAATAGCTCTATTCCAAAAATCTAGAGAGCTACCTTGCTAATCTAAACTAATCTAATCTATCTAGTATGGCAACCAAAATGATTTCTACACAGGAAGCAACTTAACCTATATGTATCACTAAAACAGTGTTTTGTCTAATGCTGTAGCTTTTCGGTATTTAACTAAGTACAGTGCGAATACAATTTCCCTTGCTCTTTCCATCATCTTGAATGAATCTTTTCACAGAGCTAGCTGCAATGTATTATGCGATTTTATTTCTGTGGAAGATACATGCATTGCTGCCTTGGAATTTGAACAGAAATGGGTCATGTAAAAATTAGAGGGCATTTCTGAAGTTTTTGCCCTAAACAAAACCACTTTTTGAGGCTCCACCCAGAATATTGATAAATTAATAAATACACCACCCAGAATATTAATACATTTTTCCGATTTTATCTCAGTTATTCATTTGGCACTCACTATTGAGTGTATGTACTGAATCATTTAAAACACAGAATTTCAAAATTTTATAATTTGGGGGAAAATTACAGTTAATTTAAAGGCTGACACACACCAAGCCAATGGTCAGCCACTGGCCAATGTCGGGCTGTCGGTGATAGTCTGTTGGGATAGGTTTTGCAGTGTGTTCCACACATGGGCTCTAGTCAGCAGGAGTTTGCCCGATTCAGCATGTTGAGTCAGCGTCGGGAGCATTGGTGAGAGAGATCACTCTTATTGGCTGTTCAGTTTATTGAATGAGTCAGTGTATGAGAATTAAAGCAAAAGTGATAAAAGTGAGCAAAGTAGTCAAGACAGCACAGACAGAAGGCTTTTCTAATTGACCCTTCGCAAAGACCCGCCCCCTTTAGTAACTGTTGCTTTGTCCGACAAGCCATGCGCTCTCACGCCACACATAATGTTCTTACGCAGTGAAAAATACATTGTAGAACAAAGAGAACACTGACAACGTGTCGACAGACATATGAAACAGTTTCATATTTAAAATATTGTAATTTTTTAAAGAGGTTTAAACAATAATTACTGTATAGTGGCTCTTTAATGTGTCATGACAGATCGCTGTAGTTTCTTCAATTGACTCATGAACCGATTATCTCTTCATACTAGTTCGTTTATAATATCAAATAAATATGAATGGACATCAGAAGCAATGTTTCAAGTGTGGAAAGCCGTGAGTACACACAATTTTTCAAGTTCAATTTCACCAACGTTAATCTACTATACTGTACAAAATGGCGGATTCTGGGTTATGATTGGTCAGATCGCCTGTCAATCAAACTGTTTGTCAATTGAGCATTCTAATACGTGAATATTTTCATTACAACATGAGCTGCCTGAAATGAAGAAAGTGATCAGCATGATTCATTTTCAAAATGGTAAGCAAATGGTCTAGTTCTAGTTTCGGGTTCTCTTTTTGAATGACAAATATAGATACCTGTTGATATAGACAGTTATTTCCTTACACGCAGGCACAGAATGGACATGCTAGTTGTCAGTCACCTGTCGTCCTTTTGGTTTGTTCAAACCCAGCTTTTTGGCCCAGATGCGAGGCTTTTGTGGCCGCTAGTTCTTTGACGTCGGCTTGGTGTGTCAGTCTTAAAATGTTAAAATGTTTAATTTTGCATCAGAATAATGAAAATTTGACCTTAACTGATCAGAGGAGAAGCATGTTACTGCCCAGTGTTAATGAAACCTGAGATTCATTACAATGCTGTCAGGTTTTGGAACAGAGCTAATGTTCCCCTGACATTGATGGGGATAATAAGGATTTCTCTCTGTGTTTCTGTGTCTTTCTCATTAGCTTGTCTGAGAATCAGTCCCTCGTGCGTATGCCCCCATGGAGTAATGGCTGGTTAGCGGCAGCCATGACCCTCTCCATGTCTCTCCACTTCATGATCCTCTATGTGGACCCCCTGCCTGTACGTTTCTTACCTTTATTTCATCCTGTTCTTTATATTTGACTATATCTTTACACTGGCCACAACCTTCCTTTTCCTATTACAGATGATTTTCAAGTTGACTCACTTGAACGTAGAACAGTGGATGGTGGTACTGAAGCTTTCTTTCCCTGTTATCCTCATTGATGAGGTGTTGAAGTTCTTTGCCCGCAACTACGTTGACGGTGAGTTCTAAAACAAACGTGAATTATGCATGTGTTCACATAATTTTAAAATAACATGCATTTAAGTAAACATTTTAAATGTCAAACTACATTCATACTTATACTCTATTTAATCTTACAATGTTATACTATTATACTGACATTTTTCTTTGAATGAAACTTAATATAATTTCTTCCTTAAATTTAATCACAATTAAAGTTTTCCTTTTCTATTGATTATATTTTAATTGCACAATCGTTTTCTCCAAACAACTTGGTTGCACTAAAAAGCCAGTTTTTAATCCCACACTTATCATTCTTCTATCCTTTATCTGATCTCTTTCACTCTTTTCATTTATTTCCTACTAACCTATTATTAATTTCTAGCCTAAACAGTCCCACCTCCCAGTTTTCAAGTAACAGAAGCAAGGTATCCAATACCCCTCTCAAAGCTGTTGTTCTGTACCTGTCTTTATACATGTCTATGTCTCTATCCTTGTGCGTGTTTATTGGGTGGGTTAGTGTTGCTTTAAGAGAACATGTGGTCATAAATTGGTCTGTAATTAACCATGCATGGAGTACCTGTGAAATGTCTGCTTAACTTCTCATTTGCCTTCCTCAGTGGCAAGGGTTTAATCTAGTTAACAGGTTGCACCAACCTGTGATTGCATTGACAGCCCAATACAAAAACGTCTGCATCTTAAAATTGACATTTCTACTAATTGAGAAGTTATATTTTACATCAAGTACACAATGAACTAACTTGCATATAATATTAACTAAGTACTTGTTAAATGGCATGTTACACAGTGGGTATGCAGTGTGCATTTTGCCAACACTAAACATAATGTTGTTCCAGGACCATTAAGGATGATCCAGGAATGTCCTATTTGGGTAAATCATGTTCTAGAACATGTTTGCTTGTGTAAATCAAATGTACTATTTTTCTGGAGTTTAAAGATACAGTGTTGTGAATGAATACATTAGTACATAGCACAATAATATGTACTATGATGTCATGGAATGTGATTTGTTTAAGATAAATGTTTTTTTAAAGAACTTGCTAAATTGTTTTTGTATTGTTTGCAATGCGAATATGGTGCTTGGTGATTTATCACAATATATTGTATAGTGATGTATGTATTGTGATACATATCATGTTGTGAGGTAGGCGACGACACCCAGAACAGGGTTTCACAATAACATTTAGTGCTTCATATTATTTGCTCAATGTTGACCTTCTGATTATTAACTCTTTTTTTTTGTTATTCCCAGGTAAAGCGTAAATTGCAAAGACAAAGATGTGGGAGTGAAAAAAACGGAAGATGAAGAAGAGAATAGCAAGAGAATGAATGAGGATGGATGGGAGAAGAGAATATTTACATCTATAGTTCTTATGAGACCATCCACAGAATGGAGAGCACAGAATTATTGGAAAATATTTAAAAAAAAAACACAGAAAAACTAAAAATACAAAGTTTAGGAACAGAGATTAATATATAGGTCAGCCCTTCCAAATTAGTGTTTGAATGATGAATTGTTTTATTCTTAAAATGACTAATAAGTGTATTAAACGTTTTTTTGTTAAAATTGTATACCATTTTACAGTCTTTATTTCTCTTCATTCAATCTCTACACATACCTGCATTTTGTGTTTTAATTCCATTCCTTAAAGGGTTAGTTCACCCAAAAGAGGCTAGCAATAGCAAGCTAGCTTTGAAAGTATAAGATCCCACACTCCCTTCAGAGCGCTCTCCAAACCCACATCTTCAAAGCACATGAACATGCACAGCCAGAGCAAAGTCCACAAAACGTCATGAGATGAGAGACAGCGTTAAATTACCTCATGTCTCAAAGCACATAACATTACAATAATAAATATAGCTGGAAGCAGCAAATAAAGGGGTTCAAGCACTTTAAGGCAATTAAGCACTTGCAAAAAAAGATATCATGTTTTTTTAACAAGCATGTAACCAGTTAGATCATAGATGGAAAAGACCATTTACATCCAATACAGGCAATTTACCATAGAAAATATTTTTTTAAAGCATTTTAACAGTTATAGCGCCACCTATAGTCGTATCTCCATAAAAGTGTGCATGCTTGTTTGGAATTTTATGACACATGTGCTTAACTATTTTTATAAAGATTCAACTTTTCGTTTAGGTTTTATAGGCTTTTGGGTATATTTGGCCAAAACCATTTTCTAAATGACCCTGTTTTAGCTATCCAAAGGGTGAAGTTAAATTTTTTTTTTTTGATAATTATTTATCTAGAGAGTCCAGAGAACTGCATTGCACTGGTATGGCTCCAATTGGGTGAAAAACTTGGGACTAGTTCGCAAAAGTAGGTTTTTTTATATAATTGCGACTATTTAACAAACGATTTGATTGACAGCAGTGGTTCATGAGGAAAAGTTGTTCAGCTTGTGGAGATCTATCAAATGATATGAATATTGTGTGTATGTGTGAAACAATATGTGTTTACAGAGGCATAAAACTCGTTAGTGCCACCTAATGGCCAATTTCTTTCAAAATTCTTCAGGCCCATTCAGACCTCTAGGCCCATGTGGTGCACATGCCCATCGAGTTATGTTCCGATTGGCCTCAGTTAACATTGTCTCATATGTGCTCAAGCTTCATTGGTGCTCAAACGTCATTGTTTTTTGAGATATGCCAATGTCTTCATAGACACTCATGGCTCCTTGGACCAAGACACTGCATGCCAATTTTCAAGTCAATCAGACTAACAGTTTCGTAGTTATAGCTGCTTTCATGTTTTTTCATGCTATAGCACCACCAAGTGTCCAATCGCCATGTTTTACTGTGGCCAAAGATTGAGCTCATACAAGTGCTGGTCATATAATTAGAATATCACAAAAAGTTGATTTATTTCACTAATTCCATTCAAAAAGTGAAACGTGTATATTATATTCATTCATTACACACAGACTGATATATTTCAAATGTTTATTTCTTTTAATTTTGATGATTATAACTGACAACTAAGATGCCAAATTCAGTATCTCAGAAAATTAGAATATTGTGAAAAGGTTCAATATTGAAGACACCTGGTGTCACACTCTAATCAGCTAATGAACTCAAAACACCTGCAAAGGCCTTTAAATGGTCTCTCAGTCTAGTTCTGTAGGCTACACAATCATGGAGAAGACTGCTGACTTGACAGTTGTCCAAAAGACGACCATTGACACCTTGACACAAGGAGGGCAAGACACAAAAGGTCATTGCAAAAGAGGCTGGCTGTTCACAGAACTCTGTATCCAAGCACATTAATAGAGAGGCAAAAGGAAGGAAAAGATGTGGTAGAAAAAAAGTGTACAAGCAATAGGGATAACCGCACCCTGGAGAGGATTGTGAAGCAAAACCCATTCAAAAATGTGAGGGAGATTCACTGCAGCTGGAGTCAGTGCATCAAGAACCACTACGCACAGACGTATACAAGACATGGGTTTTAGCTGTCGCATTCCTTGTGTCAAGCCACTCTTGAACAACAGACAGAGTCAGAAGCGTCTCGCCTGGGCTGAAGACAAAAAGGACTGGACTGCTGCTGAGTGGTCCAAAGTTGTGTTCTCTGATGAAAGTAAATTTTGCATTTCCTTTGGAAATCAGGGTCCCAGAGTCAGGAAGAAGAGAGGAGAGGCACACAATCCAGACAACATTTCTGCACTAGTTTAATTACAAGCAGGTGAAAACCCTAAGACTAGTTTGCAAAAGTAGGTTTTGGAAATGAAATCGGAGATTAACATTTTGTCCTTCTTGAGCCAAGGATTGCAATGATATAAGGCACTTGAGTCTATGACAAACAATCTAGAAGTTATGAGCAGTTTTGCATTTTTGATTGCTGTAGTGCCACCTATTGGCCAAATAGCTTCATACCTCAGTCTCTCCCCAAATTGAGACATCAAGTTTCAAGTCTCTAGGCCTTACCGTTTGGTCTGCACTACCAGTTTTACTGCAGAAGACAAAAAAATTAAAACCTTTACACTTACAACAAGGTTTCAGCACTAAGTGTTTGAACCCCTAATGAACGTAAGGAGATTCACAGAGTTGTCCCGTAGCCACACACTGTTCTACACATTAACTTGAACAATTCAACATTTTATAACTCGCACACAACCAACAAAACTGTCTAGTCAAATATTACGATCACTGGAGCATTTTAAAGAGAGAACCAGTGGTGGACAAATCAAATACTTGAGTAAAAGTACAGATACATATAATAAAATATTACTCAATTGAAAGTATTTAGTGCTCCTTTTCAATTTTACTTGAGTGAAAGTACAAAAGCATATATATATATATATATATAGTAACAGTAATAACAAAATGTTGTGCTTTTTGCAAAATAAAGAAAACTAACATAATGCACGATCTGTTGTCTCTCTCTGAATCTGAGTCCATTATGATAGTCCTATGATAGTAATGAACTGTAACAGAGGGTGTGTTCACACTTGTATTTTGGTTCACTTGGTTTGTTTGGTCTGGACCAAAAAAAAAAAAAAAAAAAAAACATTTAGTCCTGGGGGGTATTCCAGAAAGCCAGGTTAATTTACCGTCACATATACCATGAATTCTCGGTTGATTAACCCAAACCTTGCTTACTCGAGGTATGCTGGTCCCAAAAACACATCAGGGAGTAAGTTCAGTCAACCCAATATGTTCCCGGTTAACACACAAAACATTCTGACCCGAGCGACCAATCAATTATTCACCATGGAAACAGACGCTAAGAAAAAGTGCGCCGTTCTACTTCCTTCTTTTTCTTTTGCTTAATGGCGATTTACATAACCTACTTAGTGCAAATCACCACCTATTTGGTAGTTGTATTTTTTTCAATCTTTTTATTGAATTAATAATCTTTATTCACTGATAATCTGAATCATATTGTTTGTTTGATGCAAAATATTTCATATCACATATGTATTTTATTACAGTATAGTTATATAGTTATATATAGTTAATTATAGTATATATAGTTATAATTATAGTATATATTATAAATTATATAGTAATTATTGTATAGAAAATGTCCCGTTATGAAAAAGGAAAAAACCAGATCCATGTGTGAGATTACAAAAAAAATAAATACATATATTAGAATTCAATAAACATTTAAACATTATAAAAGTGCTTTATATACTGCCCCCTTATGTATCTTCAGAATAGTTATCTAACTTTTGTTACTATAACATGTAATATAGCTGATGTACTGATTTTCTGTGGGATATTAAAGGCAGCGAAGGACACGTCTATGCTGCCTTCAAAAATGCATCAGATGAAAGTGTCTCAGGAGACAGGAGGATGTGGCACGATCATTGCCTTGTTACCTTCCTACAGTACCTTCTATCCTGCCTGCGTTTTTCAGGCAGCATTTTTCACTTTTCGGAGGCAACCATAATCAAATTTATACTACGCGCTGTTGAATGCTTGAATCTGATTGGTTGACGACCGGTCTAATGCGCGCAATTATTTTCAGGGACACACACTGTTAAAGTAGTTCCAGGCAAGTTCTGACCGCGTTACAGTAGAGGCTGGTGAAGAGAAACCTTCACATTTATCAAAAATATCGATGAAATCCGAATGAATAAAGCCTCTCAAAACGAAAAAGTCATTCATATATGAATTTATGATAATGAAGGAGTGGAGGATGACGTTCCTCGACACATCATAGGTGAGATGATCAGGTTCTCCATGTAAGTTACACATTTGTGATCATAATATTCGGAGTTATTAAGTTATGAACAGACTAAGTTATTATATGTGTCAATAACAGTTTAACTCGACTGTGATTTCATGTGCCGATTGGATGGAAGTTAGTTGAGGTAGGGCCGAAACGAAACGTCACGTGATCTGAATTGGCTACCTCGCGCATCGCGTAATAAATGTAGGCTATGGTAATAAATACGAATCAATATAATAAAAATAAGCGATGAGCTTTTAATGAATAATTAATCAATTTAAATAATATTTGATTAGCCTAATTGTGAAATTTATTAGGCTATAGCCTATCATGTTAAATTAGCCTAAAGATTTTTACACATAATTTTACACAATGCTAATTAATCACATATTATTTTATTTGTATAATTATTCATTAAAGCTCATATTATCGCCTACTTTAATGTAATTAAAACATTATTTAACGTCAAAACATTTTTTGACGTACCCGACGTCAGCTGTTAGTATACGTATTTTGAAAAGTAGTTGCTATAGCGACGCGTGTAATGAATTTTGACTGAATATATACACTCGAACCGACGAAATCTGTTGATTGAGAGACGAGGCGACATAGAGACTGTTGGAGACTATTTTCTGAGCTGAGATTGTGCTTTTTGAAGGAGTTGCGAGGATATTTTCTTTGAGTTTTATATATATATTATACATATATTTATATATTATTATTATTATTACTATTATTTCTTGTTGGAGATTGGAGATTTTCAGCGGCTCACATGGGTGAAAGACGAGGTGAGTGTTTTAATTGTTCATTTGCTGACATATGTTATAGTTTGATGTTTTACATTATTTGACTTAATTAATGTGAAGTATTTTGTGCAAGTTAAGCCACTTAAGCCCATTTTTTTCAAAGCTAAATGATCACATGTATTTTATTCCTTGTAAACATGCTGATTTGCTCATTTGTAATTCGCAACCCAACAGAAAGTTGGAAAATATAATTTAACATAATTTGATGTGACCACTGACTTTGATTATTGATTATCAGCTTTCACCCAGACGGCCAGTCGGGTTGGGACACATGGCTCTGGGGACAATGATCGAGAACCACTGCCAATCCCAACCCAGAGTCAAGAGCTTCCTGGCTATTTAGCTCCTCTGCCTTCCGAGTTGGCTTCTTCTGTGTCAACAGATCACACTCACAAGAAGAGGAAGTGCCAGAGCAGCAGTCAGCAAGCTCCAGACGATGGACATCCATCCACCTCGTATAAGAGAGCTGCCAAACGGTCTCGCACAGGTCAGAACAGGCTTATATTAAAGAAGTAATTAGTAATTTGACATTACTAATAGAGGCTTTAAGTATTTGATGTGTGAAATATTCCAGCTTCAGGCCGCATCAGATCCAGGAATGGAGCTTTTACCCAGAAGGCCGGTCAGGAGGTTGGGACACATGGCTCCGATGACAACCATGATCAGGAATCGCTGCCAAACCCAAACCAGCCACTGAGTCAAGAGCTACCTGGCTATTTGGCACCTCTGCCTTCCGAGCTGGCTTCTTCTTTGTCAGAAGATCGGGCTCACAGGAAGAAGAAGAGGAAGAGGAAGAGGAAGTGGCAGAGCGGCATCCAGCAAGCCCCAGATGATGGACATCCATCCACCTCCCATCAGAGACCTGCCAAACGGTCTCGCAAAGGTCAGGATAGGCTCATATTAAAGTTAAAGTTATGGCTCAACCATTAATTGATTTGTCATTGTAAAATATTCTCAAGATCTTTGATGTAAAAACTGCAATAAAGTAAAATACTTTTAGAGATTTATGTACTGCAACATGTCTTAAAGACATTTCTTGTGATCTTATATTTTGCAGAAGCATACGCGAAGGGCCCATTGCTGGGGCAAGGTGGATTTGGCTCTGTGTATGCTGGGACCCGCAGGTCTGATGGACTGCCAGTAAGAGATGTTCTTCCCTCCTTCGTTCAAACAGCCTTTAGAAATGTTCTCAGAACTGATTTTAGTAAATGTCATATGTCACAATCAGGCAGGTGTGATTTACTGTGGTTTCTGTCTACAGGTCGCCATCAAGTACGTCTCTAAAGACGGGGCGAACGAGAGGCTGAAGGTTGTAAGTATCAGCATGAATCTGTTGTACTGTCTCACATCTTATTGGTTTGCACACACGCACACTTCCGCATTCAGCCCTGGATGTAATGCAGCATTTGTCATCGCAGAAAGGCCAGGGTCTGCTGCCGCTGGAGGTCGCACTGATGACCCAGGTCAATTCAGCTCCTGCCTGCCCCAATGTCCTGCAGCTCGTGGAGTGGTTTGACCGTCCCACTGATTACGTCATGATCCTGGAACGACCGGTTCCGTGCCAAGATCTCCAGAGTTTCTGCGAGGAGAACGGCTGTCTGGATGAGAGCCTGGCCAAGAAAGTGCTGGTCCAGCTCATCGTCGCGCTGAAACATTGCGAGAGCCGTGGAGTCTTGCACCGGGACGTCAAGCCAGAAAACCTGCTGATTTCCACGGATTCACATGACATCAAGCTGCTGGACTTTGGTTGTGGAGACCCCCTAAAGGACTCGGCCTACACATCGTTTGCAGGTTGGCTTGTATTACAGAAAGAAAGCTCTTACTACTTCGCTCTGTTTGATGGTCTTATACATAGATATTTTGTAAACGTTTGATTATCAACAAAAAGGAACCTCTACATTGCCTCAGGCCTACATTTAGTTTGGACTGGAACCTTTGGGATGTTTCTGATCTTTTTGGGTGTCTCAGGCACTCTTCAGTACGCCCCTCCTGAGTGGTTTCATCAGCACCGCTATCATGCTGGACCGGCTACTGTTTGGTCAGTGGGGGTGACTCTCTACGAGATCTTATGCGGTTCCTTTCCCTTCAGAGCCGCATGGAGGGTCACCTCTAACAGCGGACTGCACTTCCCTAGGGAGCTGTCTACAGGCAAGAGATAGCATACATTCAGAGATAGAGCCAGACAGAGAAGTTTGTTTTATTGTGTTACTGAAGGCAAGTAGTGTGTTGTGTGTGACAGAGTGCCGTCAGTTGATTAGCTGGTGTCTCAGTGTAGCGGTGGCAGACCGTCCCAGCTTAGAGGACATTGAGCGCCATCCCTGGCTACAAGGAACAGGTGACCGTGACATTACACTTATCTGAAGCACAGCAGTCGAAGGTTGGATTGGATTGTTAGGATCAGTCTAGATAAAAGGTTTTAATTATTTGTATAGGGTGATCAGGGAGTGATACAGGACCTGCAGAGACGCTTCCTGTGCACCTACGGAAAAGAGGAGTGGGCCGTGAACTAATGGCGGCCCCACAAACGTCTTGTTTTATCCTCTGCTCCACTGGTAGGGTCCTTGCGTGGATGAAAATGTGTGGATGAAACCGGAGCCCCGATGGGTCAGAGAGCAGAGTCTAAGGTAGCAAAATGTGCTAACTGTGCACATTGTAAACTAGCATAATGTGTTTTTGAAAATCCGGACAAGGAAATAAGAAAAATCAGAATAACAAATCTTAGAGGCCAGGTCAAGTAAGTCCAGTTGGTGGCAATACACACACAGAATGCGAATCACCAAAAAACTACAGATTTTTTTTAATGCTCAGAACAATAATCAACATATGATAAGGTACTTTGCCATATGGATCCCGGGGCACTGAGCACCTGGGTTGTTATCGGCAACTAAAACCATTTAAAAATATATGCATGTTTGTTACTTGAAACAATTAAGATAAACAGTAATTGGGGAAAAAAAGATTATAAAATACTTAGACTTATTTTATTTCTGCTTGTTGCTTGGAAGTTTATATGGACAGACCCTCGACCCCTCGGTTTTGACTTTGGCAGCGAGTCTACACGTACGTACACTTCGGGCAGCTTCATATATCACAATGCAACATGATTGTGACCACACACAACTTTAAAGAATGATATAGAAATTATTTAGAGATTTAACATTAAACTTGATTTAACCTCTGTCATAGTAATTTTTCATTTGTGTAATTTTTGATTTCAAAGGTTTTTCCCAGCAGCCTTAGTATACCTATAGACCTAAAGAACAGTATATAAAACAATTTATAGGGAAAACTGTAAACACAGGGCTTGACACTTACTTCTTTCCCCAAGGAGCACATGTGCATAGGAGCGCATTAAAAACTTTAGGGGCGCAATGCAAATTTTTCAAACTTGTTTTAGCTTAATAAGGGGATATAAAAAGACATTATAAGGAGAATACAACATGTACACAAGGTTTTACATATTTATGCTTCATACTGACAATATCAAATGTTCATTTAATGATAATTGCTCAAGCTTTTATTATGGTAGCCTGTATGGTATCACATATTGAACTAACAGCTTTTTTCTTACCACGAAAAGAACTCTGAACAATTAAAAGTACAATAAAACAATACACAAAAAATGTACAAAGCAAACAAGTTTTTCAAACAGATTAAAATGCAATAGAATTATAAAGAACAACAGGTAACACTTTATATGGTCCCATTAGTTAACGTTAGTTAATGCATTAAGTAGACTAACATTAGCTAACAATGAGCGCCAGCTTGATCCAGTAGTTGCTATTCTTTTTTAACTTAAATACACCTGTTCATTGTTAGTTTATGTTAGCTCAAGTCCATTAATAATAGCAGATACAACTTTTGATTTGAATAAAGACACTGTAAAGAAAAAAGTCACCTTGGTTTTACTCCAGAAAATTATTTCAGAAGGCATTTATGTGCATCAGACTTCTAAGTATTTTGAGCTCATCTAATTTGTGTATGACCAACTCCACTTTACATGTCTTCAACAGGGATCCCTGCGACTGAGTTGGCATTGAGTACCAGCTCTGTACCAGCTGAGTTTTGAAATCAGGGTGGCCTTGAAAAAGACAGGAACCCCTGGACAGAAACCTCTGTGGTGCCTGTGACATGGATCTCTGAGACCACAGCTTGCATGACAGGACCCCCAGGGGACTCTGGGACTCTGGAAGAGCTAAGATGGAAATGGCTGAGACAGGAAGCCCTAGCAGTGGTGAGGCCTTATGCAGCAGCTCTGAGACTGGGGTGTCCATGATAGAGAGCATCAATAAAAAAGAGGGGCAAAGAAATGAACTATGAACAAAAACTATGTACACATTCCCAGGCAGCAACACCACAATATAGATGCCTCAACCCTGGTGCCAGATGCTACCAGAGATGGCCGGCCTCACAAGACGCCAAGAACTGGAGGGATGGAGAGGCCACTTGTGTAAACCTGCCAGATGCTAAGCTGACTAAAGAGCACTTCCTTCCATTTCCACAACTTATGGGATGACCTAAAACTAAAAGGTTTATTGTCTAAAATCAGGTTTATTGACTAAATCCAATACAGACATGGCATTTAAAAACTCTTCATAACTTGTCACCTCTGAATACTTTTTGTTGATCTTAGGTGCCTTAAACCAGTGGTCGAGAAGGAGCCTGTCAAGAAGAATCCTCTCTTCAGGATTGGGATGCAGACAGACATTGATCAAATGGCTGCATTCTGTGCAGACCATTACCTTTAACTTCCTTTACACCTGCTCACTTTTTTTTTAATCATCATATTATTCTAAGCTGCACAAGTTGTAAAAATTTAAATTCATTGTGATGAACATTGTGAGGCTACGTGCTACAAAGCATACTTTAATACCATACGGCATCATCACGCACCCGTTCAGAAAGACAAATTTTCATAAAGACAAATGCAACTCAGCTAAAAGTATTGGGGCTGAAACATGCCTTCACAAGAACCAGTAAGAGCTGCGTTTGTGATGTTTAAGTTGCGTTGGCAAGGTTTTTGGCAAACGTGCTTTCTTTTGTAATTCCTCTTGGTGCCACTAGTGTCACAGAAACTACATACTTCACTTTTAGACGAAAGAAAGGAACGGTTTACATTAAAATAATCATGTTTTAGGTGCTGTTTTCATAGATGCCAAGTCACATTCTCAGGACTAACCAGCTCTCTCCTTATTAACATTTGTGCAGAATGCAGTGATCTGATTAGCCAGTGCCTAACCCGGGATCCAACATAAATGGATTGGAAATGATCCAGATTGGAGAAGTTCAGAAGATTCACTCGATCAGGGATTTCAGGTGTGAGGAAATGTAACAGACAGAGTACAATTATTATCACTTGCCTTCAATTCTGGATTATTTGTAGTGAGATCTTCAAATTGGTGTTCATTGTAATGTCCTTGTTAAAGTCAAGTCACCTTCATTTATTCATTTATTTTTAAATCTGTTTACTTTTACAATATTAACAGGATACAGAGGAGAATCGTGAGCGTCATCTTCGTTTATACAGCGCTTTATGGGATACAGATTGTTTCAAAGCGGCTTCACGGTAATAAACAGAATCTGTGATGCAAACAGAATTCAATTCTGGTCTAAATCAGCTTGAGTTGACTTGTTCATATCATCTTTGTATCGTATAGGAAATAACATTCTTGCTGTGCTCGACTTGACCCGAAGCCTGAAGTATGAAGCCCGAAGTCCAACCTGAGAGAGCCACCACACCAGAGACCTCAGAGCCTGTCCACGTCTGAGCAAGAACACAAGAGACTGCAAGACTGGAAAGAAGTCATCAAGTCATCGCAGCCGTCAGGGTTATCTGCTGGAGTGCCCTTAAACAGCCACTAGAGGGCACTCAACCTCAGACACTCATATACTCGCACACACTACATTTCCCAGAAGCCCCGTACCTTGGCACTGATCACCACAGCCAGCTGCAACTCAACACATGGACTATTTAAGAGGTGAATGCCTGTACTGGACTGTGAATGATATCTGCTGACCTGACCTTCTGCCTGTTTAACGATCACGATTCTGCCTATCCTCTGCCGTTCCTGTTTGCTGTTGTTTGACCATTGCCTGTTTGACTACGCTTTCACTGTTAATAAAGCCTGCACCTGGATCTACACCCGCGTTGTCACGCACCTCTTCATTACAGCAGCCACGTTTGCTTTGTTTTAAAAAGTCAAGACAAGTCATCTTTGTTTATACAGCGTTTTAATGTTGGGGTGTAAAGTTACATGTAACGGCATTACGTCATTTAATTACAATTAATTTCTGTTACAGTTACTGAGAAAAAAAATGTGTGAATTAAATTAGTTTCTTATGAAAATGCTAACAATTAAAAAGGGGGTTACATCTGAATATTTTCTGTACAAAGCTAGGATATGTTTCATAATGTTGATTTGCCCGTTTTTGATGTGCACAATGCCTTCTCCTGCCAGTTAAAGGCCGTTTAGTAAAGTGACGCTATTCTGATGCTTTTGATCTGCTTTCTTGCCTGAATTCGCGGCGCACCACACCTGCCAATTACATCAACACACATTGCCGCTCAAAGCTTTAGGCTACAACCTGTCTGAGAGGTTCCACCATGGCGAGTGATAAAAATTCATTCCAGTGCTGGAAATTTAAAAATCATTTCATCCAGAAATCTGTATTTAACCTCAAATCTCAAGGTAAAAAGAGATGCTAAAGTCTGATTTTGAGGTGGCTGTGCTCTTTAACATCAAACTGTTATAATCTTAATTCAAGTGATGAAGGATTTTGAAAGTCTGACAGTAATCAGTGTTGAGTACTACTGTAAGCTTCACCCTGCCTGGTTTGAAAGTTTGAAAATGATTAACGGTTGAAAAGATTGGTTAGAAATTTAGAAAAGTAATCAAATGTATTTAGTTACATTATTTTAATAAAGTAATTGAAATTACACCACTGATTACATTTGAAATAGGGAAACTTGTAATCTGTAACCTATTCCATTTCCAAAGTAACCTTCCCAACACTGCGCTTAATACAACACAGAATGTTTCAAAGCAGCTTTATCATGTTAAACAGGAAGATAAGTCAGCTCGGTGTCGATTCAGTTCAGCTCAATACCTGTAAAAATCATAAAGTATTAAATAAATTCAGTTCAGCTGTAAAGAAAAAAAAAACAGGTGCACCACACACTTCTCCATGGTTAGTTAAAAAAAAAGAAGAGAAAAATCAGGTTCACATACTATTGTTGTGTTCAAAAAGCTGTGTAAGGATTCATTTAAAAAAAAAAAAACTACTGCTGTCAATATTCTGTTAGTACGTCTGTCTGTTCTGGTGTAACACTTTCACTCTAATAGAGATTCATTAAAAACATCTTATTGTTGTTAAGACAAAGAAATTATGCACAGCTGTGATGAAATTACAAATTACAAACAAGTTTTAAAATATACTGCCCCCTTATGTATCTTCAGAATAGTTATCTACCTTTTGTTACTATAACATGTGATGTAGCCGAATGATTTTCTGTGGGATATTAAAGGCAGCGAAGGACACGTCTATGCTGCCTTCAAAAATGCATCAGATGAAAGTGTCTCAGGAGACAGGAGGATGTGGCACGATCATTGCCTTGTTACCTTCCTACAGCACCTTCTATCCTGCCTGCGTTTTTCAGGCAGCATTTTTCACTTTTCGGAGGCAACCATAATCAAATTTATACTACGCGCTGTTGAATGCTTGAATCTGATTGGTTGACGACCGGTCTAATGTGCGCAATTATTTTCAGGGACACACGCTGTTAAAGTAGTTCCAGGCAAGTTCTGACCGCGTTACAGTAGAGGCTGGTGAAGAGAAGCCTTCACATTTATCAAAAATATCGATGAAATCCGAATTAATAAAGCCTCTCAAAACGAAAAAGTCATTCATATATGAATTTATGATAATGAAGGAGTGGAGGATGACGTTCCTCGACACATCATAGGTGAGATGATCAGGTTCTCCATGTAAGTTACACATTTGTGATCATAATATTCGGAGTTATTAAGTTATGAACAGATTAAGTTATTATATGTGTCAATAACAGTTTAACTCGACTGTGATTTCATGTGCCGATTGGATGGAAGTTAGTTGAGGTAGGGCCGAAACGAAACGTCACGTGATCTGATTTGGCTACCTCGCGCATCGCGTAATAAATGTAGGCTATGGTAATAAATACGAATCAATATTATTAAAATAAGCGATGAGCTTTTAATGAATAATTAATCAATTTAAATAATATTTGATTAGCCTAATTGTGAAATTTATTAGGCTATAGCCTATCATGTTAAATTAGCCTAAAGATTTTTACACATAATTTTACACAATGCTAATTAATCACATATTATTTTATTTGTATAATTATTCATTAAAGCTCATATTATCGCCTACTTTAATGTAATTAAAACATTATTTAACGTCAAAACATTTTTTGACGTACCCGACGTCAGCTGTTAGTATACGTAATTTGAAAAGTAGTTGCTATAGCGACGCGTGTAATGAATTTTGACTGAATATATACACTCGAACCGACGAAATCTGTTGATTGAGAGACGAGGCGACATAGAGACTGTTGGAGACTATTTTCTGAGCTGAGATTGTGCTTTTTGAAGGAGTTGCGAGGATATTTTCTTTGAGTTTTATATATATATTATACATATATTTATATATTATTATTATTATTACTATTATTTCTTGTTGGAGATTGGAGATTTTCAGCGGCTCACATGGGTGAAAGACGAGGTGAGTGTTTTAATTGTTCATTTGCTGACATATGTTATAGTTTGATGTTTTACATTATTTGACTTAATTAATGTGAAGTATTTTGTGCAAGTTAAGCCACTTAAGCCCATTTTTTTCAAAGCTAAATGATCACATGTATTTTATTCCTCATTTGTAATTCGCAACCCAACAGAAAGTTGGAAAATATAATTTAACATAATTTGATGTGACCACTGACTTTGATTATTGATTATCAGCTTTCACCCAGACGGCCAGTCGGGTTGGGACACATGGCTCTGGGGACAATGATGGAGAACCACTGCCAATCCCAACCCAGAGTCAAGAGCTTCCTGGCTATTTAGCTCCTCTGCCTTCCGAGTTGGCTTCTTCTGTGTCAACAGATCACACTCACAAGAAGAGGAAGTGCCAGAGCAGCAGTCAGCAAGCTCCAGACGATGGACATCCATCCACCTCGGATAAGAGAGCTGCCAAACGGTCTCGCACAGGTCAGAACAGGCTTATATTAAAGAAGTAATTAGTAATTTGACATTACTAATAGAGGCTTTAAGTATTTGATGTGTGAAATATTCCAGCTTCAGGCCGCATCAGATCCAGGAATGGAGCTTTTACCCAGAAGGCCGGTCAGGAGGTTGGGACACATGGCTCCGATGACAACCATGATCAGGAATCGCTGCCAAACCCAAACCAGCCACTGAGTCAAGAGCTACCTGGCTATTTGGCACCTCTGCCTTCCGAGCTGGCTTCTTCTTTGTCAGAAGATCGG
This sequence comes from Zacco platypus, assembly GCA_038088235.1. Taxonomy (NCBI): domain Eukaryota; kingdom Metazoa; phylum Chordata; class Actinopteri; order Cypriniformes; family Xenocyprididae; genus Zacco; species Zacco platypus. Next base: position 11,209,546 of record CM076068.1, read on the forward strand.
GCTCACAGGAAGAAGAAGAGGAAGAGGAAGAGGAAGTGGCAGAGCGGCATCCAGCAAGCCCCAGATGATGGACATCCATCCACCTCACCTCAGAGACCTGCCAAACGGTCTCGCAAAGGTCAGGATAGGCTCATATTAAAGTTAAAGTTATGGCTCAACCATTAATTGATTTGTCATTGTAAAATATTCTCAAGATCTTTGATGTAAAAACTGCAATAAAGTAAAATACTTTTAGAGATTTATGTACTGCAACATGTCTTAAAGACATTTCTTGTGATCTTATATTTTGCAGAAGCATACGCGAAGGGCCCATTGCTGGGGCAAGGTGGATTTGGCTCTGTGTATGCTGGGACCCGCAGGTCTGATGGACTGCCAGTAAGAGATGTTCTTCCCTTCTTCGTTCAAACAGCCTTTAGAAATGTTCTCAGAACTGATTTTAGTAAATGTCATATGTCACAATCAGGCAGGTGTGATTTACTGTGGTTTCTGTCTACAGGTCGCCATCAAGTACGTCTCTAAAGACGGGGCGAACGAGAGGCTGAAGGTTGTAAGTATCAGCATGAATCTGTTGTACTGTCTCACATCTTATTGGTTTGCACACACGCACACTTCCGCATTCAGCCCTGGATGTAATGCAGCATTTGTCATCGCAGAAAGGCCAGGGTCTGCTGCCGCTGGAGGTCGCACTGATGACCCAGGTCAATTCAGCTCCTGCCTGCCCCAATGTCCTGCAGCTCGTGGAGTGGTTTGACCGTCCCACTGATTACGTCATGATCCTGGAACGACCGGTTCCGTGCCAAGATCTCCAGAGTTTCTGCGAGGAGAACGGCTGTCTGGATGAGAGCCTGGCCAAGAAAGTGCTGGTCCAGCTCATCGCCGCGCTGAAACATTGCGAGAGCCGTGGAGTCTTGCACCGGGACGTCAAGCCAGAAAACCTGCTGATTTCCACGGATTCACATGACATCAAGCTGCTGGACTTTGGTTGTGGAGACCCCCTAAAGGACTCGGCCTACACATCGTTTGCAGGTTGGCTTGTATTACAGAAAGAAAGCTCTTACTACTTCGCTCTGTTTGATGGTCTTATACATAGATATTTTGTAAACGTTTGATTATCAACAAAAAGGAACCTCTACATTGCCTCAGGCCTACATTTAGTTTGGACTGGAACCTTTGGGATGTTTCTGATCTTTTTGGGTGTCTCAGGCACTCTTCAGTACGCCCCTCCTGAGTGGTTTCATCAGCACCGCTATCATGCTGGACCGGCTACTGTTTGGTCAGTGGGGGTGACTCTCTACGAGATCTTATGCGGTTCCTTTCCCTTCAGAGCCGCATGGAGGGTCACCTCTAACAGCGGACTGCACTTCCCTAGGGAGCTGTCTACAGGCAAGAGATAGCATACATTCAGAGATAGAGCCAGACAGAGAAGTTTGTTTTATTGTGTTACTGAAGGCAAGTAGTGTGTTGTGTGTGACAGAGTGCCGTCAGTTGATTAGCTGGTGTCTCAGTGTAGCGGTGGCAGACCGTCCCAGCTTAGAGGACATTGAGCGCCATCCCTGGCTACAAGGAACAGGTGACCGTGACATTACACTTATCTGAAGCACAGCAGTCGAAGGTTGGATTGGATTGTTAGGATCAGTCTAGATAAAAGGTTTTAATTATTTGTATAGGGTGATCAGGGAGTGATACAGGACCTGCAGAGACGCTTCCTGTGCACCTACGGAAAAGAGGAGTGGACCGTGAACTAATGGCGGCCCCACAAACGTCTTGTTTTATCCTCTGCTCCACTGGTAGGGTCCTTGCGTGGATGAAAATGTGTGGATGAAACCGGAGCCCCGATGGGTCAGAGAGCAGAGTCTAAGGTAGCAAAATGTGCTAACTGTGCACATTGTAAACTAGCATAATGTGTTTTTGAAAATCCGGACAAGGAAATAAGAAAAATCAGAATAACAAATCTTAGAGGCCAGGTCAAGTAAGTCCAGTTGGTGGCAATACACACACAGAATGCGAATCACCAAAAAACTACAGATTTTTTTTAATGCTCAGAACAATAATCAACATATGATAAGGTACTTTGCCATATGGATCCCGGGGCACTGAGCACCTGGGTTGTTATCGGCAACTAAAACCATTTAAAAATATATGCATGTTTGTTACTTGAAACAATTAAGATAAACAGTAATTGGGGAAAAAAAGATTATAAAATACTTAGACTTATTTTATTTCTGCTTGTTGCTTGGAAGTTTATATGGACAGACCCTCGACCCCTCGGTTTTGACTTTGGCAGCGAGTCTACACGTACGTACACTTCGGGCAGCTTCATATATCACAATGCAACATGATTGTGACCACACACAACTTTAAAGAATGATATAGAAATTATTTAGAGATTTAACATTAAACTTGATTTAACCTCTGTCATAGTAATTTTTCATTTGTGTAATTTTTGATTTCAAAGGTTTTTCCCAGCAGCCTTAGTATACCTATAGACCTAAAGAACAGTATATAAAACAATTTATAGGGAAAACTGTAAACACAGGGCTTGACACTTACTTCTTTCCCCAAGGAGCACATGTGCATAGGAGCGCATTAAAAACTTTAGGGGCGCAATGCAAATTTTTCAAACTTGTTTTAGCTTAATAAGGGGATATAAAAAGACATTATAAGGAGAATACAACATGTACACAAGGTTTTTACATATTTATGCTTCATACTGACAATATCAAATGTTCATTTAATGATAATTGCTCAAGCTTTTATTATGGTAGCCTGTATGCTATCACATATTGAACTAACAGCTTTTTTCTTACCACGAAAAGAACTCTGAACAATTAAAAGTACAATAAAACAATACACAAAAAATGTACAAAGCAAACAAGTTTTTCAAACAGATTAAAATGCAATAGAATTATAAAGAACAACAGGTAACACTTTATATGGTCCCATTAGTTAACGTTAGTTAATGCATTAAGTAGACTAACATTAGCTAACAATGAGCGCCAGCTTGATCCAGTAGTTGCTATTCTTTTTTAACTTAAATACACCTGTTCATTGTTAGTTTATGTTAGCTCAAGTCCATTAATAATAGCAGATACAACTTTTGATTTGAATAAAGACACTGTAAAGAAAAAAGTCACCTTGGTTTTACTCCAGAAAATTATTTCAGAAGGCATTTATGTGCATCAGACTTCTAAGTATTTTGAGCTCATCTAATTTGTGTATGACCAACTCCACTTTACATGTCTTCAACAGGGATCCCTGCGACTGAGTTGGCATCGAGTACCAGCTCTGTACCAGCTGAGTTTTGAAATCAGGGTGGCCTTGAAAAAGACAGGAACCCCTGGACAGAAACCTCTGTGGTGCCTGTGACATGGATCTCTGAGACCACAGCTTGCATGACAGGACCCCCAGGGGACTCTGGGACTCTGGAAGAGCTAAGATGGAAATGGCTGAGACAGGAAGCCCTAGCAGTGGTGAGGCCTTATGCAGCAGCTCTGAGACTGGGGTGTCCATGATAGAGAGCATCAATAAAAAAGAGGGGCAAAGAACTATGAACAAAAACTATGTACACATTCCCAGGCAGCAACACCACAATATAGATGCCTCAACCCTGGCGCCAGATGCTACCAGAGATGGCCGGCCTCACAAGACGCCAAGAACTGGAGGGATGGAGAGGCCACTTGTGTAAACCTGCCAGATGCTAAGCTGACTAAAGAGCACTTCCTTCCATTTCCACAACTTATGGGATGACCTAAAACTAAAAGGTTTATTGTCTAAAATCAGGTTTATTGACTAAATCCAATACAGACATGGCATTTAAAAACTCTTCATAACTTGTCACCTCTGAATACTTTTTGTTGATCTTAGGTGCCTTAAACCAGTGGTCGAGAAGGAGCCTGTCAAGAAGAATCCTCTCTTCAGGATTGGGATGCAGACAGACATTGATCAAATGGCTGCATTCTGTGCAGACCATTACCTTTAACTTCCTTTACACCTGCTCACTTTTTTTTTAATCATCATATTATTCTAAGCTGCACAAGTTGTAAAAATTTAAATTCATTGTGATGAACATTGTGAGACTACGTGCTACAAAGCATACTTTAATACCATACGGCATCATCACGCACCCGTTCAGAAAGACAAATTTTCATAAAGACAAATGCAACTCAGCTAAAAGTATTGGGGCTGAAACATGCCTTCACAAGAACCAGTAAGAGCTGCGTTTGTGATGTTTAAGTTGCGTTGGCAAGGTTTTTGGCAAACGTGCTTTCTTTTGTAATTCCTCTTGGTGCCACTAGTGTCACAGAAACTACATACTTCACTTTTAGACGAAAGAAAGGAACGGTTTACATTAAAATAATCATGTTTTAGGTGCTGTTTTCATAGATGCCAAGTCACATGCTCATGACTAACCAGCTCTCTCCTTATTAACATTTGTGCAGAATGCAGTGATCTGATTAGCCAGTGCCTAACCCGGGATCCAACATAAATGGATTGGAAATGATCCAGATTGGAGAAGTTCAGAAGATTCACTCGATCAGGGATTTCAGGTGTGAGGAAATGTAACAGACAGAGTACGATTATTATCACTTGCCTTCAATTCTGGATTATTTGTAGTGAGATCTTCAAATTGGTGTTCATTGTAATGTCCTTGTTAAAGTCAAGTCACCTTCATTTATTCATTTATTTTTAAATCTGTTTACTTTTACAATATTAACAGGATACAGAGGAGAATCGTGAGAGTCATCTTCGTTTATACAGCGCTTTATGGGATACAGATTGTTTCAAAGCGGCTTCACGGTAATAAACAGAATCTGTGATGCAAACAGAATTCAATTCTGGTCTAAATCAGCTTGAGTTGACTTGTTCATATCATCTTTGTATCGTATAGGAAATAACATTCTTGCTGTGCTCGACTTGACCCGAAGCCTGAAGTATGAAGCCCGAAGTCCAACCTGAGAGAGCCACCACACCAGAGACCTCAGAGCCTGTCCACGTCTGAGCAAGAACACAAGAGACTGCAAGACTGGAAAGAAGTCATCAAGTCATCGCAGCCGTCAGGGTTATCCGCTGGAGTGCCCTTAAACAGCCACTAGAGGGCACTCAACCTCAGACACTCATATACTCGCACACACTACATTTCCCAGAAGCCCCGTACCTTGGCACTGATCACCACAGCCAGCTGCAACTCAACACATGGACTATTTAAGAGGTGAATGCCTGTACTGGACTGTGAATGATATCTGCTGACCTGACCTTCTGCCTGTTTAACGATCACGATTCTGCCTATCCTCTGCCGTTCCTGTTTGCTGTTGTTTGACCATTGCCTGTTTGACTACGCTTTCACTGTTAATAAAGCCTGCACCTGGATCTACACCCGCGTTGTCACGCACCTCTTCATTACAGCAGCCACGTTTGCTTTGTTTTAAAAAGTCAAGACAAGTCATCTTTGTTTATACAGCGTTTTAATGTTGGGGAGTAAAGTTACATGTAACGGCATTACGTCATTTAATTACAATTAATTTCTGTTACAGTTACTGAGAAAAAAAATGTGTGAATTAAATTAGTTTCTTATGAAAATGCTAACAATTAAAAAGGGGGTTACATCTGAATATTTTCTGTACAAAGCTAGGATATGTTTCATAATGTTGATTTGCCCGTTTTTGATGTGCACAATGCCTTCTCCTGCCAGTTAAAGGCCGTTTAGTAAAGTGACGCTATTCTGATGCTTTTGATCTGCTTTCTTGCCTGAATTTGCGGCGCACCACACCTGCCAATTACATCAACACACATTGCCGCTCAAAGCTTTAGGCTACAACCTGTCTGAGAGGTTCCACCATGGCGAGTGATAAAAATTCATTCCAGTGCTGGAAATTTAAAAATCATTTCATCCAGAAATCTGTATTTAACCTCAGAACGATCTCAAGGTAAAAAGAGATGCTAAAGTCTGATTTTGAGGTGGCTGTGCTCTTTAACATCAAACTGTTATAATCTTAATTCAAGTGATGAAGGATTTTGAAAGTCTGACAGTAATCAGTGTTGAGTACTACTGTAAGCTTAACCCTGCCTGGTTTGAAAGTTTGAAAATGATTAACGGTTGAAAAGATTGGTTAGAAATTTAGAAAAGTAATTGTTACAGATGTGCGTGCGTGGATGCACTGGCTGTTCAACATCTAGTCCTCAACCTCGATCAGAAGGTTTAATGGCAAAGGATCAAGACAGCTTCTGTTTGCAAGCATTGATTTAATGTATCAAATTCACTAGCAGTTTGTTACAGAGTTGTGTGGTTTCTGAAATAAAAGGAATAATGAAAAAATTAAATTTTCAAATTATGAATTACAATGCTTGCAGATATATCACAATAAATAAAGCAACACAGAATTGGAAATTAAAGCATACAGACTGAAATCAAACTAATGCCCACAAGGCGGAGCTCTTGCTCAAGTAATAGAATAACTACTACATGATATCGTGCTGAACACAGTCAAATAGGCTAACTCGCTAAACACGCAAGCAACACAATCAAACTGTCGTCCTAATGTGATAACAGCACAAATATTCGAGCGATCAGTTTCAGCATCATTAATATGTATATATTTAAAGTAAACAGAACTTAATCACGTATTTGTACGTGCGTTAATCAGAACTCTTCCTAGCACGTGCATAAATATCACGGCAAATACCAATACAGCATTGAATATTCATACATATGTCCAAATATACACATACATATTCATATAGCAATGTATTAATGCAAACTTACATTCTCAAGAACGCACACACATCAAACAAACTACGAGCTGTCTCGTTGCAGCGGCAGAACAGTGTTAACAATCAAACATGTCTGTGCATGTCCCTGGCACCGCCCACATGCATTGTCACAAACTAATTCAAAATAAGAGTCAAACAGGGATTTTATACAGCCGCCCCCTAATTTGTATGGCAAATTAGAAATCAAGTAAAGATCCCTGTTTTCTGAAATTTAGGTACCATTGGTTTCAGCGGGCATCTCTGGTAGCACAATTAGTTTAGAAACAGGGCGACAGTAGACACGGTCTCCAATAGTTACATTTGCCACTCTAATTGTTCCGTCGCTGCTGGGAACAACTTGGTTAACTCTGCCTATTGGCCAGAGGGCTCGTGGCAATTGATAATCCACAACCATAACTACTTGTCCCACTGACAAATTTGGTGTAGATTTTTGCCATTTCGCACGAGGTTGTAAACTTGGCAAGTAGTTCTGAATGAACTGTTTCCAGAACTGGTCGGCTATGACTTGGCTATGCCGCCATTTCCTCTTTCCAAGCAATTCTCTTGTGCCATAAACCACTTGAGGAAGAGAGGCATCTCGCCGCCCCATCAGCAAGAGGTTTGGAGTAACTGGGTCTATATCGGATATATCTGATGATACATACCCAAGTGGTTTAGAATTTAGTATTCCTTCCACTTCGATAAGAACAGTAGACAGTACTTCCTCAGACACAACTTGATCCTTAAGTACTACACGAAGACAGGATTTAATGGTGCGTATTTCACGCTCCCAGGCTCCACCAAAATGAGGTGCATGTGGAGGATTGAACTGAAAGGAAATACTCTGTTCACTCAGTTTTTCTTTGATTTCTGGCTCAAGTGCAGAGAAGGCTTCTTGCAGTTCTCGATTCCCACCTCTGAAATTTGTACCCTGGTCAGATATTAATTCAAAGGGTTTGCCTCGCCGCGCAACGAAGCGACGTAAAGCCATAAGAAAGGAATCAGTATCCATATTATGCAGGAGGTCTAAGTGGATACACCTTGTAGTGAGACACTTGAAAATGATTCCCCATCGTTTTTCATGTCTTCTGCCTATCTTTGCTGTAAATGGACCAAAGCAATCGACTCCAGTTGACCAGAAGGGAGGTTGGTATAAGCGAAGACGTGCAGCAGGGAGATCAGCCATTTTAGGGTTGACTGGATTACTGCGCCACTTCCTGCATTCTCTGCACTGATGTTGATATTTCTTTATGGTTTGTCTGCCTCTGATAATCCAGTAAGTTCTTCGCAACTCTGCAAAGAGACGCTCAGGACCTGGATGAAGTAATTTGTTGTCGTAGTCTTGTATTATGAGTTTGGTGATGGGGTGATCAGGTGCCAATACAATAGGATGCAAGGTATCAACATCAAGTTCCTCAGCTTTGCGAAGGCGACCGCCTACCCGAATTACTTCCAAAGTTTGATCATATTCAGGTGACAAAGCACTTAACCTACTGCTAGCTCTTATGACCTTGCCATTCTGAAGTGCATGAACTTCGTCAGGGAAACTATCCCGCTGAGCTTGTCTCAAAAGAAGCAGTTCAGTATCAATGCGTTGTGAAGCTGACATTGGAGGTGCTACTGCCCCATGTACAGACTGGTAGGTAGCTTGAACCAAATCTGCCCATGTAGTGTGCTGCTCTGGATCTGGTAGGGAAGAGTGAAGGACAGCAACATGGGCACAGAAAAATGACTTTCTTAGTTCATTTTCTTCAGTTGAAGATAAGGTTTGTTGAGTTGGCCAGTTTTCTGGTGACTGTTGGAGGAAGTAAGGGCCCTGGTTCCACTGACATACATGAGAGAGCTCATAGAGAGATTTTCCTCTAGTAATATCATCAGCAGGGTTTAGAGCTGACTCCACATATCTCCAATTCTCTGAACTGGTCAACTCCTGTATTTCAGCAATCCTTGTGCCAACAAACACCTTGTTATGACAGGATTCAGATTTGATCCAAGTGAGAACGGTAGTGGAGTCTGTCCAGAGAATAGTGTTATGGATGGGTAGCGTAATTTCAGTTAGGAGGAGCTTAGCCAGTTGGGCTCCGGTAAGGGCACCACACAGTTCCAATCGGGGTATTGATAGTTGCTTTTTGGGGGCAACACGCGATCTGGCCATAACAAATGAGGTATGAATCCTGCCCTCCTTGTCTTGGAGACGCAGATATGCCACTGAACCGTAAGCCCTCTCAGAGGCATCACAAAATACGTGCAACTCGATCTTGTCATTGTTAGGTTCTGGACAGACTGGGAAATAGCACCTTGGCATGCCTACCCTGGGAAGATACTGCAGTTCATTGGTCCACTCTAGCCATTTGTCGAGCACCTCCCTTCCAATGCAGTCATCCCAACCTCTTTTGTTTACCCAGAGAGCTTGAACAAGGATTTTAGCTCGGGTAGTATAAGGCAAAATATAACCAAGAGGGTCATATTGAGAGGCTAGCACTCTATAAATATTGCGCATAGTGGGCTCCTCTGTGGATAGTGGGCGATTACGATAGCCAAGCTTGTCGGAAGGGCAGTGCCACGAGAGCCCGAGTGTAGACTCTTGTGGGTCAGTCTTGTTTACAGTCAGCCATAGCTCACAGCTTTCTGACCGTGCTTCAGTTGGTAGATGAGAAATTACTTCTGGGTAATTACTGGCCCACTGTCTTATTTCGAATCCCCCAGCAGATAGCAATTCTCTCATCTTGTCAATGAGCTGTTTGGCCTCATCAGTTGTGGGAAGGGACTGCAAACAGTTATCCACATAGAAGGATTTCAATACCGATTCTACTACTTCTTCATTGCCTTCGCTATAATCCATGACATGACGCTGGAGGGCGTAGATGGCACAACATGGACTGCATGTGGTCCCAAATGGAAGAACACGCCACTCATAAATGTCAGGATTCCTCTCCCTTTCCATATCTCTCCACAGGAAGCGTAACAAAGGCTGATCTTCTGAAAGGAGGCGCACTTGGTGAAACATTGATCGAATGTCCCCACTGATGGCCACAGGATATTGTCTGAATCTGAGAAGAACTCCAAGCAATGATGGACCCAATGTAGGTCCTGGAAGTAACTGATCATTCAGTGAAGCTTGGTGGAAATGATACGAACAGTTGAAAACAACCCTGGCTTTTTTATTGTGATGCACAAGGTGGTGGGGAATAAACCATGACTCATCTGTGTCTTTGGCTTCTTCAGGAGTGAGTTTTGTTGCATACCCTGCCTGCTCAAGTTTGTATATTTCGTTCTTGTAGACTTCCGCAAGCTCTGAGTTATGATTCAAACGACGCTCAGTGGCTCTTAGAAGAGCCATGACTGATTCTGGACCTGCATGCAAGACCTTTGCATTCCCTTTGCGAAGAAGAGGAGTTGCATAGCGAGAGACTCCATTCACTTCTACTCTCTTCGTTTTTGTTTCCAGCATTTGAAGAGCATCTCTGTCTTGCTTGGATCGTGTCATGTCTTTCACAGGCTGAAAGGGAAGCATGTCTACTTGCCATAACCTTTCAACATGATGAGACAGATCTTGTGTAGGAGAGTGGCACACTGAGATGTTCAGACAAGTAGTCTCCAATGGCTGGTCAAGGAATGTAGTTGGACCCTGGATGGCCCAGCCTAAACTTGTACTAACTGCAACGGGACTACCCAATGGACCAATGAGAACTGGAGCTATGGGTGTGATGAGATGTGGGTAATCAGAACCGATAAGGAGCATGGGCTGTACCTCTTTGAAAGGAATGATGGGAACATCTCTCAGATGTGTAAACTTGTGCTTTAAAATGTCCACAGGGCAGGATTGCTTAGCAATGTTCAACTCTTGTGCTGTAAAGGCAGTATGAATCTTGTGACGAATGCTCGGGTTCACAGAGGCATACACTTCAAATGAGACTGATGCACCTTGGATCTCTACTACCTCTTGTCTTATTGTCCTGAGGGCAAGTGATTCATCTGTCTTCTCCAGATCAAGGTAATGTACTGCTGCGGGGAGAATTATGGTCCTTTCAGACCCATCATCAAGAATGGCATATGTGTCCAATGTTCTCCCTCTGCCATGGAGTCTGACTTGAACCACTTTTAACGTGACTCTACCAGAGTGAGTCACCTGATCAAGGTAAACTGTACGGGGTACTGTATTCACAGTAAGGATGCTCTTGTTGATGTTGGATGCGATTTCATGAAGAATTGACAAGTGTTGTTCACCACAATTGGAACATGGCCTTTTCAGGGTGCAGTTTGCAGGCTCATGACCTCTACCACATCTCCAGCATCTGTTGTTGTCCTTTATCCATGCTGTTATTTGTGCAACGTTTAGTTTACTAAATTCAGGACAGGAGTTGAGGTAATGCTTTTGGCATTTGCAGAAGGGGCAGTACGGCTTAAAACTTTCCCGTTTCTTGGATTTCGTTTGCTCTTTCTTTGTCTGGAAATACGAGGTAGATGAGGCAGGTGTCTTTTCAGTTGCATGATCCATGCTATAGTAGATTGTGGACTGTACCTTTGGTGGCTTCAGGGTTTTCTGTTCTCTATTGTCAGAGCGAGGTTTATCTGAACTAAAGAGATCAGCAGCTCTCCTTGATATCTGAAGCGCTTGTGATTTTCTTTCAAGCCACTCTGCAAACTCAGGAAGAGTGTAGGTTCTATCAGTCCCATTCTGGATAATGCCCTTGGTCATGCAGTATTCAACAAAGCTATCCCTATAAGAGGATGGAAGCTTAGTGAGCAATCTGTCGACATGGGAACCACACATAAGCTCAGTCTTGGAAGACCCCTCCAATGTATTAAGGAGGCCAACAAGAGAACTAACTGATAATGCAAAGTCCTCAAACCCTTGAGCATCCCCTGGTTTCAGTGAAGGGGTGCGGAGAATGTTGCCGATTTCTCCCTGTACCAGTTGTCGGGGCTGTCCATAGCGCTGTTGCAAAGCTTGCATGGCTCTTGTATAAGGCATGGAGTCATACATGTATCTCTTAGCTATTTGGAAAGCAGCTGGTAATTTGAGATGATCAAGCAAGACTTGAAATTTATAGTCCTCTGTCAAATGGAGATGTGGGCCAAGGATGCCATCAAATCCCTTTTTTAACAGCGCAAAATCACTCTCCTTCCCGCTGGTGAAATTAATGAGCTTAGGCTTAGGTATTCCATAAGATGAAGCGATAGCCATCTCCACCATGCTTGGTACTTGAACTGGCTGTACAGTAGAAGGGAATGGTACAGAATATGGCTGTGGCATTGCGTCTAGGGGTCTGATGGGTCTATAGCCTTGTGTGTATGGATCTGAATAACTTACAGATTGCAGTGGGGGAGGTTCTGAGTGCTGAAACATCACAGGCTGTGCTGTAGCAAATGCTGGTAATGACTGTGTGAACTGTGGTTGAACATAGTTGGGATTCACAGTATTTCTCTGCACAGCTGTCATCAGTGGTGCATAAACTGGTGGTTTGCAAGGTACAGTTGGGTACACAGTAGACGTAGATGATGTCATTGGAGGTATGTGTCTTTGCACAAAGGATGGGGCTTGAGGCTGATATGTCTGCTGAAGATAACCAGTCTGTTGATAAACGTATGGCTGATGTATCAAATTTGCTGGAGCAGACTCTGGACGTGGCTCAGGGCGTGCTACATGGTGCTCAGTAACAGGGACAGATGCTGGACGAGACAAGGGATGTTGAGTCTGAGGTAAACCTGGTGGCAGCTGGACAGGAGGCTGACCATGTAACTGAGGTACTGCTGTGGTTGATGAGTAAGTACAAAGTCCTCCAGATGTCCAGGAATTCGTCGGATCCTGCTAGGACGGAGACTCTGTGGTTCAGTGTAATCCCTTGATGCTGCCATGAGGATAAGATGTTGAATCCGGCTCGAAGGACCACTTTGTTACAGATGTGCGTGCGTGGATGCACTGGCTGTTCAACATCTAGTCCTCAACCTCGATCAGAAGGTTTAATGGCAAAGGATCAAGACAGCTTCTGTTTGCAAGCATTGATTTAATGTATCAAATTCACTAGCAGTTTGTTACAGAGTTGTGTGGTTTCTGAAATAAAAGGAATAATGAAAAAATTAAATTTTCAAATTATGAATTACAATGCTTGCAGATATATCACAATAAATAAAGCAACACAGAATTAGAAATTAAAGCATACAGACTGAAATCAAACTAATGCCCACAAGGCGGAGCTCTTGCTCAAGTAATAGAATAACTACTACATGATATCGTGCTGAACACAGTCAAATAGGCTAACTCGCTAAACACGCAAGCAACACAATCAAACTGTCGTCCTAATGTGATAACAGCACAAATATTCGAGCGATCAGTTTCAGCATCATTAATATGTATATATTTAAAGTAAACAGAACTTAATCACGTATTTGTACGTGCGTTAATCAGAACTCTTCCTAGCACGTGCATAAATATCACGGCAAATACCAATACAGCATTGAATATTCATACATATGTCCAAATATACACATACATATTCATATAGCAATGTATTAATGCAAACTTACATTCTCAAGAACGCACACACATCAAACAAACTACGAGCTGTCTCGTTGCAGCGGCAGAACAGTGTTAACAATCAAACATGTCTGTGCATGTCCCTGGCACCGCCCACATGCATTGTCACAAACTAATTCAAAATAAGAGTCAAACAGGGATTTTATACAGTAATCAAATGTATTTAGTTACATTATTTTAATAAAGTAATTGAAATTACACCACTGATTACATTTGAAATAGGGAAACTTGTAATCTGTAACCTATTCCATTTCCAAAGTAACCTTCCCAACACTGCGCTTAATACAACACAGAATGTTTCAAAGCAGCTTTATCATGTTAAACAGGAAGATAAGTCAGCTCGGTGTCGATTCAGTTCAGCTCAATACCTGTAAAAATCATAAAGTATTAAATGAATTCAATTCAGCTGTAAAGAAAAAAAAAACAGGTGCACCACACACTTCTCCATGGTTAGTTAAAAAAAAAGAAGAGAAAAATCAGGTTCACATACTATTGTTGTGTTCAAAAAGCTGTGTAAGGATTCATTTAAAAAAAAAAAAACTACTGCTGTCAATATTCTGTTAGTACGTCTGTCTGTTCTGGTGTAACACTTTCACTCTAATAGAGATTCATTAAAAACATCTTATTGTTGTTAAGACAAAGAAATTATGCACAGCTGTGATGAAATTACAAATTACAAACAAGTTTTAAAATATACTGCCCCCTTATGTATCTTCAGAATAGTTATCTACCTTTTGTTACTATAACATGTGATGTAGCCGAATGATTTTCTGTGGGATATTAAAGGCAGCGAAGGACACGTCTATGCTGCCTTCAAAAATGCATCAGATGAAAGTGTCTCAGGAGACAGGAGGATGTGGCACGATCATTGCCTTGTTACCTTCCTACAGCACCTTCTATCCTGCCTGCGTTTTTCAGGCAGCATTTTTCACTTTTCGGAGGCAACCATAATCAAATTTATACTACGCGCTGTTGAATGCTTGAATCTGATTGGTTGACGACCGGTCTAATGTGCGCAATTATTTTCAGGGACACACGCTGTTAAAGTAGTTCCAGGCAAGTTCTGACCGCGTTACAGTAGAGGCTGGTGAAGAGAAGCCTTCACATTTATCAAAAATATCGATGAAATCCGAATTAATAAAGCCTCTCAAAACGAAAAAGTCATTCATATATGAATTTATGATAATGAAGGAGTGGAGGATGACGTTCCTCGACACATCATAGGTGAGATGATCAGGTTCTCCATGTAAGTTACACATTTGTGATCATAATATTCGGAGTTATTAAGTTATGAACAGATTAAGTTATTATATGTGTCAATAACAGTTTAACTCGACTGTGATTTCATGTGCCGATTGGATGGAAGTTAGTTGAGGTAGGGCTGTAACGAAACGTCACGTGATCTGAATTGGCTACCTCGCGCATCGCGTAATAAATGTAGGCTATGGTAATAAATACGAATCAATATTATTAAAATAAGCGATGAGCTTTTAATGAATAATTAATCAATTTAAATAATATTTGATTAGCCTAATTGTGAAATTTATTAGGCTATAGCCTATCATGTTAAATTAGCCTAAAGATTTTTACACATAATTTTACACAATGCTAATTAATCACATATTGTTTTATTTGTATAATTATTCATTAAAGCTCATATTATCGCCTACTTTAATGTAATTAAAACATTATTTAACGTCAAAACATTTTTTGACGTACCCGACGTCAGCTGTTAGTATACGTAATTTGAAAAGTAGTTGCTATAGCGACGCGTGTAATGAATTTTGACTGAATATATACACTCGAACCGACGAAATCTGTTGATTGAGAGACGAGGCGACATAGAGACTGTTGGAGACTATTTTCTGAGCTGAGATTGTGCTTTTTGAAGGAGTTGCGAGGATATTTTGTTTGAGTTTTATATATATATTATACATATATTTATATATTATTATTATTATTACTATTATTTCTTGTTGGAGATTGGAGATTTTCAGCGGCTCACATGGGTGAAAGACGAGGTGAGTGTTTTAATTGTTCATTTGCTGACATATGTTATAGTTTGATGTTTTACATTATTTGACTTAATTAATGTGAAGTATTTTGTGCAAGTTAAGCCACTTAAGCCCATTTTTTTCAAAGCTAAATGATCACATGTATTTTATTCCTTGTAAACATGCTGATTTGCTCATTTGTAATTCGCAACCCAACAGAAAGTTGGAAAATATAATTTAACATAATTTGATGTGACCACTGACTTTGATTATTGATTATCAGCTTTCACCCAGACGGCCAGTCGGGTTGGGACACATGGCTCTGGGGACAATGATCGAGAACCACTGCCAATCCCAACCCAGAGTCAAGAGCTTCCTGGCTATTTAGCTCCTCTGCCTTCCGAGTTGGCTTCTTCTGTGTCAACAGATCACACTCACAAGAAGAGGAAGTGCCAGAGCAGCAGTCAGCAAGCTCCAGATGATGGACATCCATCCACCTCGTATAAGAGAGCTGCCAAACGGTCTCGCACAGGTCAGAACAGGCTTATATTAAAGAAGTAATTAGTAATTTGACATTACTAATAGAGGCTTTAAGTATTTGATGTGTGAAATATTCCAGCTTCAGGCCGCATCAGATCCAGGAATGGAGCTTTTACCCAGAAGGCCGGTCAGGAGGTTGGGACACATGGCTCCGATGACAACCATGATCAGGAATCGCTGCCAAACCCAAACCAGCCACTGAGTCAAGAGCTACCTGGCTATTTGGCACCTCTGCCTTCCGAGCTGGCTTCTTCTTTGTCAGAAGATCGGGCTCACAGGAAGAAGAAGAGGAAGAGGAAGAGGAAGTGGCAGAGCGGCATCCAGCAAGCCCCAGATGATGGACATCCATCCACCTCACGTCAGAGACCTGCCAAACGGTCTCGCAAAGGTCAGGATAGGCTCATATTAAAGTTAAAGTTATGGCTCAACCATTAATTGATTTGTCATTGTAAAATATTCTCAAGATCTTTGATGTAGAAACTGCAATAAAGTAAAATACTTTTAGAGATTTATGTACTGCAACATGTCTTAAAGACATTTCTTGTGATCTTATATTTTGCAGAAGCATACGCGAAGGGCCCATTGCTGGGGCAAGGTGGATTTGGCTCTGTGTATGCTGGGACCCGCAGGTCTGATGGACTGCCAGTAAGAGATGTTCTTCCCTCCTTCGTTCAAACAGCCTTTAGAAATGTTCTCAGAACTGATTTTAGTAAATGTCATATGTCACAATCAGGCAGGTGTGATTTACTGTGGTTTCTGTCTACAGGTCGCCATCAAGTACGTCTCTAAAGACGGGGCGAACGAGAGGCTGAAGGTTGTAAGTATCAGCATGAATCTGTTGTACTGTCTCACATCTTATTGGTTTGCACACACGCACACTTCCGCATTCAGCCCTGGGTGTAATGCAGCATTTGTCATCGCAGAAAGGCCAGGGTCTGCTGCCGCTGGAGGTCGCACTGATGACCCAGGTCAATTCAGCTCCTGCCTGCCCCAATGTCCTGCAGCTCGTGGAGTGGTTTGACCGTCCCACTGATTACGTCATGATCCTGGAACGACCGGTTCCGTGCCAAGATCTCCAGAGTTTCTGTGAGGAGAACGGCTGTCTGGATGAGAGCCTGGCCAAGAAAGTGCTGGTCCAGCTCATCGCCGCGCTGAAACATTGCGAGAGCCGTGGAGTCTTGCACCGGGACGTCAAGCCAGAAAACCTGCTGATTTCCACGGATTCACATGACATCAAGCTGCTGGACTTTGGTTGTGGAGACCCCCTAAAGGACTCGGCCTACACATCGTTTGCAGGTTGGCTTGTATTACAGAAAGAAAGCTCTTACTACTTCGCTCTGTTTGATGGTCTTATACATAGATATTTTGTAAACGTTTGATTATCAACAAAAAGGAACCTCTACATTGCCTCAGGCCTACATTTAGTTTGGACTGGAACCTTTGGGATGTTTCTGATCTTTTTGGGTGTCTCAGGCACTCTTCAGTACGCCCCTCCTGAGTGGTTTCATCAGCACCGCTATCATGCTGGACCGGCTACTGTTTGGTCAGTGGGGGTGACTCTCTACGAGATCTTATGCGGTTCCTTTCCCTTCAGAGCCGCATGGAGGGTCACCTCTAACAGCGGACTGCACTTCCCTAGGGAGCTGTCTACAGGCAAGAGATAGCATACATTCAGAGATAGAGCCAGACAGAGAAGTTTGTTTTATTGTGTTACTGAAGGCAAGTAGTGTGTTGTGTGTAACAGAGTGCCGTCAGTTGATTAGCTGGTGTCTCAGTGTAGCGGTGGCAGACCGTCCCAGCTTAGAGGACATTGAGCGCCATCCCTGGCTACAAGGAACAGGTGACCGTGACATTACACTTATCTGAAGCACAGCAGTCGAAGGTTGGATTGGATTGTTAGGATCAGTCTAGATAAAAGGTTTTAATTATTTGTATAGGGTGATCAGGGAGTGATACAGGACCTGCAGAGACGCTTCCTGTGCACCTACGGAAAAGAGGAGTGGACCGTGAACTAATGGCGGCCCCACAAACGTCTTGTTTTATCCTCTGCTCCACTGGTAGGGTCCTTGCGTGGATGAAAATGTGTGGATGAAACCGGAGCCCCGATGGGTCAGAGAGCAGAGTCTAAGGTAGCAAAATGTGCTAACTGTGCACATTGTAAACTAGCATAATGTGTTTTTGAAAATCCGGACAAGGAAATAAGAAAAATCAGAATAACAAATCTTAGAGGCCAGGTCAAGTAAGTCCAGTTGGTGGCAATACACACACAGAATGCGAATCACCAAAAAACTACAGATTTTTTTTAATGCTCAGAACAATAATCAACATACGATAAGGTACTTTGCCATATGGATCCCGGGGCACTGAGCACCTGGGTTGTTATCGGCAACTAAAACCATTTAAAAATATATGCATTTTTGTTACTTGAAACAATTAAGATAAACAGTAATTGGGAAAAAAAGATTATAAAATACTTAGACTTATTTTATTTCTGCTTGTTGCTTGGAAGTTTATATGGACAGACCCTCGACCCCTCGGTTTTGACTTTGGCAGTGAGTCTACACGTACGTACACTTCGGGCAGCTTCATATATCACAATGCAACATGATTGTGACCACACACAACTTTAAAGAATGATATAGAAATTATTTAGAGATTTAACATTAAACTTGATTTAACCTCTGTCATAGTAATTTTTCATTGTGTAATTTTTGATTTCAAAGGTTTTTCCCAGCAGCCTTAGTATACCTATAGACCTAAAGAACAGTATATAAAACAATTTATAGGGAAAACTGTAAACACAGGGCTTGACACTTACTTCTTTCCCCAAGGAGCACATGTGCATAGGAGCGCATTAAAAACTTTAGGGGCGCAATGCAAATTTTTCAAACTTGTTTTAGCTTAATAAGGGGATATAAAAAGACATTATAAGGAGAATACAACATGTACACAAGGTTTTTACATATTTATGCTTCATACTGACAATATCAAATGTTCATTTAATGATAATTGCTCAAGCTTTTATTATGGTAGCCTGTATGCTATCACATATTGAACTAACAGCTTTTTTCTTACCACGAAAAGAACTCTGAACAATTAAAAGTACAATAAAACAATACACAAAAAATGTACAAAGCAAACAAGTTTTTCAAACAGATTAAAATGCAATAGAATTATAAAGAACAACAGGTAACACTTTATATGGTCCCATTAGTTAACGTTAGTTAATGCATTAAGTAGGCTAACATTAGCTAACAATGAGCGCCAGCTTGATCCAGTAGTTGCTATTCTTTTTTAACTTAAATACACCTGTTCATTGTTAGTTTATGTTAGCTCAAGTCCATTAATAATAGCAGACACAACTTTTGATTTGAATAAAGACACTGTAAAGAAAAAAGTCACCTTGGTTTTACTCCAGAAAATTATTTCAGAAGGCATTTATGTGCATCAGACTTCTAAGTATTTTGAGCTCATCTAATTTGTGTATGACCAACTCCACTTTACATGTCTTCAACAGGGATCCCTGCGACTGAGTTGGCATTGAGTACCAGCTCTGTACCAGCTGAGTTTTGAAATCAGGGTGGCCTTGAAAAAGACAGGAACCCCTGGACAGAAACCTCTGTGGTGCCTGTGACATGGATCTCTGAGACCACAGCTTGCATGACAGGACCCCCAGGGGACTCTGGGACTCTGGAAGAGCTAAGATGGAAATGGCTGAGACAGGAAGCCCTAGCAGTGGTGAGGCCTTATGCAGCAGCTCTGAGACTGGGGTGTCCATGATAGAGAGCATCAATAAAAAAGAGGGGCAAAGAAATGAACTATGAACAAAAACTATGTACACATTCCCAGGCAGCAACACCACAATATAGATGCCTCAACCCTGGTGCCAGATGCTACCAGAGATGGCCGGCCTCACAAGACGCCAAGAACTGGAGGGATGGAGAGGCCACTTGTGTAAACCTGCCAGATGCTAAGCTGACTAAAGAGCACTTCCTTCCATTTCCACAACTTATGGGATGACCTAAAACTAAAAGGTTTATTGTCTAAAATCAGGTTTATTGACTAAATCCAATACAGACATGGCATTTAAAAACTGTTGATAACTTGTCACCTCTGAACACTTTTTGTTGATCTTAGGTGCCTTAAACCAGTGGTCGAGAAGGAGCCTGTCAAGAAGAATCCTCTCTTCAGGATTGGGATGCAGACAGACATTGATCAAATGGCTGCATTCTGTGCAGACCATTACCTTTAACTTCCTTTACACCTGCTCACTTTTTTTTTAATCATCATATTATTCTAAGCTGCACAAGTTGTAAAAATTTAAATTCATTGTGATGAACATTGTGAGGCTACGTGCTACAAAGCATACTTTAATACCATACGGCATCATCACGCACCCGTTCAGAAAGACAAATTTTCATAAAGACAAATGCAACTCAGCTAAAAGTATTGGGGCTGAAACATGCCTTCACAAGAACCAGTAAGAGCTGCGTTTGTGATGTTTAAGTTGCGTTGGCAAGGTTTTTGGCAAACGTGCTTTCTTTTGTAATTCCTCTTGGTGCCACTAGTGTCACAGAAACTACATACTTCACTTTTAGACGAAAGAAAGGAACGGTTTACATTAAAATAATCATGTTTTAGGTGCTGTTTTCATAGATGCCAAGTCACATGCTCATGACTAACCAGCTCTCTCCTTATTAACATTTGTGCAGAATGCAGTGATCTGATTAGCCAGTGCCTAACCCGGGATCCCACATAAATGGATTGGAAATGATCCAGATTGGAGAAGTTCAGAAGATTCACTCGATCAGGGATTTCAGGTGTGAGGAAATGTCACAGACAGAGTACAATTATTATCACTTGCCTTCAATTCTGGATTATTTGTAGTGAGATCTTCAAATTGGTGTTCATTGTAATGTCCTTGTTAAAGTCAAGTCACCTTCATTTATTTGTTTATTTATTTATTTTTAAATCTGTTTACTTTTACAATATTAACAGGATACAGAGGAGAATCGTGAGCGTCATCTTCGTTTATACAGCGCTTTATGGGATACAGATTGTTTCAAAGCGGCTTCACGGTAATAAACAGAATCTGTGATGCAAACAGAATTCAATTCTGGTCTAAATCAGCTTGAGTTGACTTGTTCATATCATCTTTGTATTTTATAGGAAATAACGTTCTTGCTGTCCTTGGTGGAGGGCTTGAGCTCGAGATTTGACCCGAAGCCTGAAGTCCAACCTGAGAGGGAACTCAAGCCGCCACTTCATCGCAGCCGTCAGGGTTATCTGCTGGAGTGCCCTTAAACAGCCACTAGAGGGCACTCAACCTCAGACACTCATATACTCGCACACGCTCCATTTCCCAGAAGCCCCGTACCTTGGCACTGATCACCTCAGCCATCTGCAACTGGGTTACATGGACTATTTAAGAGGCAATTCTCAGCGTTTATCCCGGTCTTTTCTTCCTGTCTGACTTCCGTTGTTTGAGTCCTGCTGCCTGTCCTGATCCTTGCTTGTTGTACTGGACTGTGAATGATATCTGCTGACCTGACCTTCTGCCTGTTTAACGATCACGATTCTGCCTATCCTCTGCCGTTTCTGTTTGCTGTTGTTTGACCATTGCCTGTTTGACTACGCTTTCACTGTTAATAAAGCCTGCACCTGGATCTACACCCGCGTTGTCACGCACCTCTTCATTACAGCAGCCACGTTTGCTTTGTTTTAAAAAGTCAAGACAAGTCATCTTTGTTTATACAGCGTTTTAATGTTGGGGTGTAAAGTTACATGTAACGGCATTACGTCATTTAATTACAAAATGTAACTGTAATCTGTTACAGTTGCCGAGAAAAAAAATGTGTGAATTAAATTAGTTTCTTATGAAAATGCTAACAATTAAAAAGGGGGTTACATCTGAATATTTTCTGTACAAAGCTAGGATATGTTTCATAATGTTGATTTGCCCGTTTTTGATGTGCACAATGCCTTCTCCTGCCAGTTAAAGGCCGTTTAGTAAAGTGACGCTATTCTGATGCTTTTGATCTGCTTTCTTGCCTGAATTCGCGGCGCACCACACCTGCCAATTACATCAACACACATTGCCGCTCAAAGCTTTAGGCTACAACCTGTCTGAGAGGTTCCACCATGGCGAGTGATAAAAATTCATTCCAGTGCTGGAAATTTAAAAATCATTTCATCCAGAAATCTGTATTTAACCTCAGAACGATCTCAAGGTAAAAAGAGATGCTAAAGTCTGATTTTGAGGTGGCTGTGCTCTTTAACATCAAACTGTTATTATCTTTTTGAAAGTCTGACAGTAATCAGTGTTGAGTACTACTGTAAGCTTAACCCTGCCTGGTTTAAAAGTTTGAAAATGATTAACGGTTGAAAAGATTGGTTAGAAATTTAGAAAAGTAATCAAATGTATTTAGTTACATTATTTTAATAAAGTAATTGAAATTACACCACTGATTACATTTGAAATAGGGTAACTTGTAATCTGTAACGTATTACATTTCCAAAGTAACCTTCCCAACACTGCGCTTAATACAACACAGAATGTTTCAAAGCAGCTTTATCATGTTAAACAGGAAGATAAGTCAGCTCGGTGTCGATTCAGTTCAGTTCAATACCTGTAAAGATCATAAATTATTAAATGAATTCAATTCAGCTGTAAAGCAGCTCTGCGGAAAACAGTGATGTCATCATTCAGCTCAGTGAAACAGGTGGATCTTAGTGGGATTATAAAAAGTATGACATGATCCCTTTAAATACATGCTTTCAAAGACTAGGAAACAGGCACACCACACACTTCTCCATGGTTATTTAAAAAAACAAAAAAAAAACAAAATCAGGTTCACATACTCTTCCACAATTCAGTCATGTTTAAAAATTTTCAACTGTATCCATTTGATTGCACATAGTTTCCATGTTTAAACTGGATTGAGAATCCAGAAAAATAAAAGCACAAAACTGAATTTGGGGAAAAGTAAAACTGATTTTTAAAAAACAACGCAAGTTGGAGGTGATAGCCTCGTGGTCAACGCTTCTACTTATAGTGTGGTCAGAGGCATCATCCCCATTCAAATCATTAGATTTCTGAGCAAAAGTGGAAAATGATATTTTTGAAAGTTCCACACTTTTAGAGATTTTTGTGAATTTAGTCTTTTTGATGCCAAAATATGAAATTTATGTAATTTGTGCAGAAGGAGCGTTGGTAACACTTTAAAATACTGTTCTGTCATTAATGAATAACTATACAGGAACCAATGAGTAATGCGATATTAACATTCTTGTCACGGAGCCTCCCGACACGCCCACCACCGATCCTGCACATTCCACCTTCACCCGCTCTGCCTCACCGGAATTCTAATCACCTGCACCTGATCCTCATCACCTCCGCTTCCTATATATACTCACCTCACCAGTCACTCAATGTCTGATCTCGTCTCTACATGGACAGACAGACTCACCCCTGCTGGATTCCGTTCCTGACTTCCGTCTGCCCGTTCCGCCCGGCGATCTCCATCTCCTTCCGAAACTCACTTCTCCTGAAGTCTTCGCAAGTATCCTTCTACGAACAGATTACCAGAACTGTGATATCACAACCTACCGATTCCTCTGACTGTTATCTGCATCGCTGTTTAAATAAAGATCATTGTACTAACCATCCATCTCGTCTGTGTCTGACAATTCTAGTATTTTGCAAAATGGTCCAAACATGCAAATTGGTTTTATAATATAACTGCAATAAAGTAGCCTATATTTAACAATCACTTGTTTACAAAGTGCCATGGGAAGTTAAAATTTTCTTTATACTGAACATTTCCTGCTATCTCTTGGAACATCTGAAAGCCAGGTTTTCCTAATTTCTGACATAAATAGCTGAAAATATTTTACAGATGGGGAAAACCACTTGTTTAGTCAATTTAAGAAGGTCTATATTTTAAAGCTCTTTCTAACTTATACTCGGCCTTAAAAAAACATAGTTCTTGTAATTGTTTAACTATAGCATTTGTTACAATTAGGATTTGATTACAAGACTTTTGATAGCTCCTCATTACCATGGTTAGGCAAATGCTAACTTCTTCCTATCTTTTAGGTAGTCGTGGCCTAATGGTGAGGGAGTTGGGCTTGTAATGTGAAGGTTGCCTGTTCGATTCCCACGCCGGCAATTGAAGGTGGAGATTGTGAATAAACAGCACTCTCGCCACCTTCGATACCATTACTAAAGTGCCCTTGAGCAAGGCACCTAACCCCTAATTGCTCCCCGGGGGCTGTAGCAATAGCTGCCCACTGTTCACTGTGTGTGTGTGTGTACTTGTTCACTACTCACTGCTGTGTGTGTGCACATGGATGGGATAAATGCAGAGCACAAATTTTGAGTATGGGTCACCATACGACTTTCACTTTCACTTTTGTATCTGTAGCATTTGTTATGAAAAATAGCAACACTGTTAGAAACAATTGCTACAATATGCCATAGTCTTTATGTGAAAAATCTTTTCCCTTGAGACACAATTGTGACGCCACAGCAGATTGTTCGATACGAGACACAGCTATGGTGCCTTCACCATCTCTGCATCTTCACCAACTTCGCTGGATCCATCTCAGCAAGTGAAGCAGGGCAGCGCTGTAGGGGTATCAGGGGCCCCACAGGTTGTTGCTGTGGGTCCCCTTGAAATCAGGGCTGTTCTCTTTCATCATCTCGTGTTCGAGATCCACCTATGTGAAGGGTATCCGTACCTGAACTCTGCAGAAGCGTCCAATTGCACCAAGTCTGGCTAGACAGACAGCAGTGTGCAGCCATTGCCAGGTGAAGCCCCACCCCCTTACCGGAGCATATATAAGGCCTGTACACGCTGCCATTCTCCAGTTGTCATTCGCTATGGATTTCTCCGCGCACTGTAGTATGGCCTGGCGCTCTGATTTATGCCTGTCCTACTATGATGAGGGGAAAGGCGACGCAGGTGCGCACATGGGGGCCTGTTTTGCGGTATCAAACCCCCCTTTATCATGAGCCGGGCGTGGACGATGCTGGTTTTCTCGACGACTTGGAAAACGAGGATACCATCCCATCATCTGTGACGCCTCAGACTACGCTCCTGCTGCTTTCCGTCTTCTTTGAGGTTTGTGAACGAGTGGCCGCTCGCCTCATCATCGAATGGCCATTTAAAGTTCCTCTGACCAAGAGCGGGATGTCTATGTCTATGTCTATGTCTATGTCTAAAACTCCTGGGACCCCTTCCCGGCCCTAGAAATAGTTTTTCCCTATCTTCCCTGCGTGTGCTAAACACATTAAACATGGCTTGGAGTCCCGTTCGACCTCAAACACGGTCAAACAGACGTGTGTATATAACCAGGGCCAGTGCTTTCCGGAAGAGTGGCCAGCTCTTTATTTCATGGGCGAGTCCCATATCTAAGCAACGGCTCTCACATTGGCCTGTGGAAGCTATAGTTTGGTATGTGAATTGAAGTGAGTGTAGCCCACAGGAGACATCAGAGCTCATTCCACGAGGGGCTTAGCCGCCTCTTGGGCCTTGTTTAGGGGAGTGTCACTGCAGGACATCTGCTCTGCTGCCAGCTGGGCGTCTCCCCATACATTTGTGCGTTACTACGGACTGGATGTCACAGAACCTCAGTAGCACATTCTGTTTGAGAGGTGGGGTTTTCACATCGCCTCCTTGATATTTTCCTTCTCCCTTCCTATTTACACACTGTAATAAAGGAACAAAGGTGAACAGGCAGGCCACGCACATTCTTGTCACCAAGCATGTAATTACATTCCTGCCTGGGTGTGTATATATGTGTTTCTGGGCTGATTTACTTGTGTGGACCTTATACAAGTTTCATGTCCTGCATGGCACAGCAGTTACGTGTGTGTTCCAGGGTTGCTTGGTGGTTTATTATGGGACGTGTCAGGCACCGCCCCCTTGGGGCGACCGTCCTTCTGGCTTACAGAACCTCTTTGTGAGTGTATTGGGCAATCGGGGAGCTGTCCATGTCTCTCCCATAGGTGGATCTCGAACACGAGATGATGAAAGAGAACAATAGGTTACTGTCGTAACCCCGGTTCTCTGAAACATCGAGTGGAGAGATCCATCAGTCCTGCCCCGCTTGCCGCACGAGAAGCAAATATACTTGCTGGAGAATGGCAGCGTGTACAGGCCTTATATACGCTCAGGTAAGGGGGTGGGGCCTCACCTGGCAATGGCTGCACACTGCTGTCTGTCTAGCCAGACTTAGTGCAATTGGATGCTTCTGCAGAGTTCAGGTACGGATACTCTTCCCATAGGTTGCCGGGGGCCCTTAGAATCCGTCATCACAGATGTATATGAACCATTATTGTTAAATTTATTAAATATAATGAAATTAGTAAACATAACGGATGGATAATTTGCTTATTTTCATGCCTCTATCCTTTGCATGTTTATGCAAGCTTACACATATCCAAGTGAAATGGCTTCTTGAATGAGAAGTGTAGACTTGATTTTGTTCATAGGATATTGCCTGGATTGTTTGCCAGTTGGTGCGATTTCATGTGAATGACAGGTGCTGGATGGGAAGGATTATTGTGCCTCCCTCGTGCCAGTACACACGTCATCAGAGATGATGTTGCTGGGGGGAGGGAAGATTACAAGGGCACATTAAAAATGATGTGCACAGATAAGTTATTTATTATAGACACTGCAATATTCCATAAAAAAATAATAATAATTGTCAAAGTGGTTGTCATGCTGACTTTTTTACTCTATTCACTTCATCTTCATATTTCTTATATTTTTAGAAAAATGCACATTTTCCCCAGCAAAAAAGTTTAACAAACGTAAATGCATCAATATTATTTAGAACACCCAATGTTTTGCCTTCTGGGGGCTTGAATGAGAGCTCCGTGCTATCACGTGGTTTCTGGGAAGAGCAGCGTTTCTTGTGAAACGAACGAAACTGGCAGAAGGGAAATTGGCTGGATGAAAATGCCAAAGTGGGCGGGGTTTATGATGCGTTTAGACTTGAGCAGTAATGATGTCACGTAATACCTGCTCATGTTGTAGTAAATGATATTCATTATCACCAGAAGGGACGTAGCTGAAGGTAGGAATGTTCCACATATAGCAATAGTGATAATGATAATTACGATAAGTAACAATAATCATCACTATCATTATAAAAATAAAGGAGCGTGCCACACGTTACGTCACGAGGTACGTGTGACATTTCTAATCGCTGATGGAGTTTGCCCAATCACAACGAGGAAGAGGAATTTTGAAATTATTTGAGAGTAAACGTCAGCAACGTTTTATATGATGCCTTGGCCTTTCGCATACATATTTACATAATTCACGAATAATTTGTTCATTCAAAAATATTCCGGATTTTCCAAAGAAAGTCATGACATGTTATTGAGGAACAATGTGATAACTCGGCGCTGTGAGCCGTCGCGCGCCCCCTGCAGAAAGTGGCGGCAAACAACTCTGTTTTACTTTCAGGAATTTCTAATGCAATGGGCTGGACAGACTGTGATCTTCGGATCGGCTGACTGTACACAGGACAGAAACTAAAGGTAATCGGAAACTACAAACAATCTACATAATGATTTTCACAAAGTTTAAACAAAAATGCCGTCTTGTCCGTGAATTTATTCATACAACGAGCTGTTAGGCTACATTGATTTTGATGTGGATGGTTTTAGAAGAAATTGTTGAAATTTTAAAAAACCTTATTGTATGTCTATTTGATTTTTATTTAAGCATATCATTGGATTAACGTTTACGTAAAAGTACTGTATATAAAGTATATAATAGTGGTAATTCATGACTAATAATCAGTACCGCCGCTCCCTGTATGTTGAGTATTGGTGACAAACTCCCGGAACAGCAAACGGCGATTTCTACTGAAGTTTATTGCTACATTACATTAAAATATTTAAGAATAGTCTAGAGTTATGAAGAACCCTAAAAAAGAGTGAGACTCCTGATAGAAGCTGAGCCAATTTTTACACGTGTTGTTTATCATTTAAAAAAAGTCATATTGATTACGAAAAAACATGGCATGAGTGTTTAGATGAAGATTAATCTTCAATTTAATACTCATTTTCTAAAATAAATTCCCCTTTACCATGTTATTACCATGGTACCATGTCAAATTACATACCATGGTACTTGTCGGTACTTTTTAGTTACGTTACAATTACCCACTTCTCTGAAATGTGTGAAATGTCTGACTGACTGAAGACAAATTGGCATCTGTCAATCAATGTTTTTCAGATGGCAACTGGAAGGATTCGCTCCACGCGCCGCCTGCGCTCCTGGATAGTGGAACAGGTGTGTGTGTGTGTGTGTGTGTGCATGTTTGTGTGTGTGTGTGCATGTGTGTGTGTACTTGTTTTCCTTACATTGTGGGGACCAAATGTCCCCACAACGTAAGTAAAACCAGTAAATCTTGACATTGTGGGGACATTTTGTTGGTCCCCACTAGGAAATAAGCTTATTAATCATACAGAATTATCTTTTTTGAAAATCTAAACTAGCAGAACATTTTCTGTGAGGGTTAAGTTTAGGGGTGTGGGGGGTGTGGGGGGGGGATGTACAGTTTGTGCTGTATAAAAACCATTACGCCTATGGAAAGTCCCCACAAAACACATAAACACAACATGTGTGTGTCTGTGTGTGTTTATGTGTGCGTGTTTTTGGATTTATGAGGACACAAACTTGTATAATGACATGGGTATAACACTGGTATTCTGACGTAAACATGTTTTATGAGGACATTTCATGAGTGGCTCATAAAATAGCTTTAAAAACATACTAAACAATGTTTTATTAAAAATGTAAAAATGCATAATGTTTTCTGTGATGGGTTTAGGGGGAGAGAATGTACAAACGGTAACAACCATTATGCCTATGGAATGTCCTCACTTTGATAGCAAAACAAACCTGTGGTGTGTGTGTGTGTGTGTGTGTGTGTGTGTGTGTGTGTGTGTGCAGTATGTTGAGTGTGTCAAAGGATCTGAGTTAATGAAATCTTTGAGTAGCCTACAAAAGATTGGATTTGATAGTTTTTCAAGGGCTTTATGTTACATCTTATGTTGTTAAATAAAATTTGTATTATTTTAGTGTCATCTGTGTTACCGTGAGGGTGTTTTGTATTTGTATGATTGATACATGCACCAATTCAATTTAGTATTTATCTCAGCTTGTTGAAAAGCTGCATGTTATTCATCATGTAGCTTTCGCTTATTTTTTTAGGTCATTGTCAGTGTATGATAAAGCCAAAAAATAAATGTGAGTAATTTGGTAATGAATTAATAATAAAGTATTTTATTAATTTCAGTTAATGAAATATGCTTCTTTTTTTTCTTTAAACTGAACACGTTTGTAAAATCTATATAATTTTTACAGTAAAGTTTTGGCAACCACAGCTGCCACTTTTACTGCATTTGGTTTATTTTTTTACAGTGCAGGCAAATTATCTAGCTACCTAAGGTCAGAAATAATAATTATTATTATTATAATTATCAACAATAATAATAATAATGGTTTCTCTGTTGTGATGTAGGTGAACAGTGGCAAGTATCACGGCCTAGTGTGGGACAACCCTCAGAAAACCATGTTTCGAATCCCATGGAAACATGCAGGAAAACAAGATTTCAGAAGTGAGGAAGATGCAGCTATTTTCAAGGTGCAAATATCTCTTTCTGTCTATATATATATATATACATATAAAACGCCATTCAAAAGTTTAGGATCGGTAAGATTTTTTAATGTGTTTAAAAGAAATATCTTATGCTTAAATAACTGTTATCTATTTGAATATATTTTAACAATTAATTTAATGTATTCCTGTGTTGCAAAGCTGAATTTTCAGCATCATTATTCCAGTCTTTAGTGTCATATGATCCTTCTGAATTCTTTGATGAATAGAAAGTTCAAAAGAGCAGCATTTATTTGAAATAGAATTTGTTGTACAAATTTTTGAACGTAATATTGAATATATATATATATGTTGCTATCAATTAATGCAGTATTTTCCAGCACAAACTCAGATGATGACTTATACTTGCACAATTTATTTATTAATAACCAAGGATTTCTAAATAATTACATGTTGACATTTTTTATATTGAACTTTTCCAATGGAAGGCTTGGGCAGAGTTTAAAGGGAAGCTTTTGGATAATGGAGATTCTGACCCTGCATCCTGGAAAACTCGCCTTCGCTGTGCCCTCAACAAAAGTCCAGAGTTTAGTGAGGTCACTGAAAGATCACAGCTGGACATCTCAGAACCTTACAAAGTGTACCGCCTCGTACCACTAGAAGAACAAGGTAACCAATGGATGTGGAAACATTCGTTTGTAATATTAGCAGGGTTGCCAACTGTCATGCATTTTACACTTTCAATCTCTTTCTCTTGCTCTCATGCCACCCAAATACATTTCAACCCAAAATAAATCCCTAAATTTGCAAAAATCCTTAGCATTAGCACCATAATTGGAATGGTTAAAATCAGGGGTGTCCAGTTCTGGGACACTGTGCTTCACAGTTTAGCTCTAGCCCTAATTAAACACACCTGAAATAGCTAATCATGGTCTTTGAAGGGGTGCTTGATTATGATTTCACTTTTTTAACTTTAGTTAGTGTGTAATGTTGCTGTTAGAGCACAAACAACATCTGCAAAGTTACGATGCTCAAAGTTCAATGCAAAGGGAGATATTTTCTTTTAAAGAATTTGCTGTTTAAGGACTACAACAAATGGCTGGTTGGGGCTACATCGAGCTTCTTCCAGGGTTAGTGGCATTACATAAACCGGGGCTGAGGCCATGTTGGGCTGCTTTAGAGAAGAGGATGAGTTGTTGTATTTGAGTGTTGTGACCATGTTACCACAATCTGTAAATATGTTTTATTCTTTGTTGATGTGTTGTCCATTGATAGTTTCTGTAGTTATTTTTATGTTGTAGCAAGGATGTAAACAAATGGCTGTTTGGCTCCGCAGTTACTTAATTGCTAATTCAAATTTATCCTAGGTGTTAGGGGAATGGAAACAGTGGTGTAGAATAAAGGTAAAATATGTGAAATATATATATATATATATATTTTTTAAACGAAGCATGAGCCCGTTACAGTGCACCCCATAAACACAATCAAGCCTTCGAAAATTGATCAACCACCCCTTTAAAACCACTAGAAATGTCCAGACAGGTGTGTTGGAGGTAAACTCTGCAGGAAAGTGGCCCTTCAGGAGTAGGATTGGATACCCCTGGTGGATATTCTTGGACTGGTCTAAATCAGCAAGATTCTACTGATAAAAATTCACGAGGTGACTTTTAAAGGGCTGTCTGCAGTAATGAACATGAAGAAACACTAGCAGTTAGAGGAGTGTTTGAAATTAACACCTGCCAAGTGGCAAATGCAGGTTGCATGTTTTGTTTTGTTGGTGAATGTCATAGACCACTATGGTGGATGAGAATTTTTGATTAGTTAATTATGTGTGCTGTGGTATGAAAAACCTCTGTTTACAGAAGTGAAAAACGTATTAGTACCCTATGAAAAGACACATTGGAAAAATGACAGAGGCCACAGTAAACCACATTGAGAAAAGTGCAGAACCAAAGTAGTTTTGGATGTCAGAGATTGTTCATTTGGGCAGGTTATTACATCAGGTGATCATGCGATTGAGAAATGCTTTCCTCAGCACATACCTCTTATGCGCAATTGTACACATTACCAAGCAACAAGCGAGTTCTTTTTTCTTTTTTTAATAAATTGATTAGTAAGAAATCTGACTGCCTAGTCAATTACCCGAGACCCCTCTGGTAATATTAGGGAACTAGCTAACCAGTGTAGATTGTATGCAAATTCATTTGAAAGTTACTTTAAATTAAATTAAATTAAGTATTTGAGTAATTTTCAGTTTTAAGATGAAATTAATAATGAATTGTTGGATCCTCAAAGCCCTTAAATAGGAGTGTGTGATCAAATGTCATCAAAAACTCACTCCAGGCTGGCAACCCTGATACAGTAAATCCAATATGAGAATTAAGCCACTTACTAGGGATGTCACAAGATGGCTGACTAATTAGTTAGTGAGGTTGACTATTTAGTTTTGATGCTATGGAGAATTTAAACAAATTTGTAAAGTGTTTTTCTGTAGTCTGTTGTTTTTTCTTTATGTTCTGTTGGCCACTTCATGATGGGTTTTTTTTTTTTGGAGAAACAAAGCTTTCTTAAATATCATTTAAACAAAACCCTTCAGCTAACTGATTAATAAAATTTGAAGTGTTGCACTTCCCTACAACATGAACAATGAGCAAACGGTCTACAATAACTGCAATGAGTTTGTAAAGGAATTACTTCTTGTAATTGTTTAGTTCATTTTCCTTTTATCATCATAGGAGTGGTAAAAATAAAAAAAGAGAATGGACAGAAAGCAGTGAAGAGCACCAAGAGGAGACGCAGTGAATCTGAGCATGATCAGCAGATCGAATGCAAAAATATCAAAAAGGAGGTTGCTGTGCCTCAGCCCATCAACATGGTAAAACATCCAGCACATCATAGATAATCATCGAGGAGCTATGCTTTTCAAACGTTAATTGAGATACAATTTGCAACATGCATGCCAAATATCGAAAGCCTGCCTTAGAGAAGCATTGATCAAACAGTCAAAAATATGCATTGAGATACATTTTACATTCCAGTTTTGCAACGCAAAGCAGAGTATGAGTTTACAATTAATTGAGCTCTATTTCCACTTCTAATTTTAACAGAGTGCTCAGGAAATTGTTCCAATTACAGGAGGTGACATCACATTTCAAGCAGGATCAATCCTCTTAAACAGTGACAGTAATTATCTCATTTTATTCTTTGAATTTTACCTGAGTTTTCAACTTACTTGCTTCTTTAGTGGTTAATGTTGAGGTTAATAATGCAAAGTGGATGACTGACTTATTATTAATTCATCTCTTTCTTGAGGTGCTGAAGATATCCAGTTAAACTTAACAATTGAAGCAGTGCCTTTGTCGGAAGAAAAGAGAGGTGATTAAAAATAAAATTTTATTCATTTATTGATTAGAACAAATCTGATGTCTCTATTATTTTTTGTTTAACCGAGCTATTGGCAAATGGTTTCTTAAAACACTTTTGTTCTTTCAGGGCTGAACTCTTTCCACATAACCGTGCACTACATTGGTCAGGAGGTTCTGCGGCGAGAAGTAAAGGGTAATGATGTTCGGATTGCTTACCTGCCTCCGTCACCTGTCCCTCCGTCTCCACTGTCTCTAAACGGCACCGGCTTCCACCGAATCCCTCTTCCAGACCCCCCCTCAGACATGGTCGCCAACCCCAGCCTTGCCACACGTTTGAATGGTCTTAAAGAATTGCTGCCTTTCTTGGAGCGGGGAGTAGTGCTGACCTCGATGAGTGGAGGCATCTATGCCAAGCGCTTTTGTCAGGGACGGGTGTTCTGGAGAGGACCCCACAACACCACCACAAGACCCTGTAAAATGGAGAGAGGAAGCGAGCCCACCCAGCTGTTCAACATGGATTTATTCAGACAGCGTAAGCATTTCACAAGCATATACTTTCTTTGATCCATTGTGTAGAAGATCAGTCTGACAATATGAGAAATATTGCACTACTAGTATAAACTTGTTGAATCCATGTAATTGTAGCTATAAGTTTGAATGATAAATCCTCAATAAAGGATTGTAGATGTGCCAAACTGAGGGGACAAATGTACACTCTTAAAAATAAAGGTTCCAAAAGGTGGTTTTCCCAGGGATGCCATAGAAGAACCTGTTTGAATTCACCAAAAACCTTTCAGTGAACTGTTCCTAAAGGAACCATTTTTTCTTAAGAACATTTTAACAATTTAAAGAATCTTTATCCACTGTAAAGAAGCTTTTGTCCAGTGGAAAGGTTCCAAGTTTTCTTCATGGAACCATATGCCAATAAAGAACCTTTATTTTCAAGAGCGTAATAACAGGTCAGGTCTACTGATATATTGCCAGGGCCAAAATATTTTTGCTGTCGCCATTAGTTTACTGTCGATGTTTAACAGTTCTGCATTCTGTTCTGTTTTCTATTATTAGTAGTTTTCTTTGTATAAAAAATTGCAAAATTATCAGCTTTTAAATGGGAGGTGGAGAGGCAGAGGAGAGAACTGAATGTTGAGTGTTTGAAGTGCTGTTGAGTTTGTTTTGGTCATATGATGTGTTTGCATTGTGTAGAGATAGGTAGAAAAAGAGGAGAATAGTGATTGATTCATACCAAGGTCAGCAGAATCCAGATTTGTGCTATTACTGTGAAAGAATATTTTGGTCATAGCTCTCACCTTTCTGCTGGAAAGTTATTCCATCAATCTTTAGTCCTATCAGACTGTTAGTTCGGAGCCAATTTTTGTGCATATCCGATTAGAATCCGATCATATGTAGCAGGTGTAAACAGCAAAAAAAAATCACATGAAATACCCTTTCAAGCTATATGGTTTGAAATCCTATTCATTTTTGAATCATTTTGAATCCTAATCCATTTTAGTCTGATTTTGCATAGATTTTCTGCACGTAAAGCATAAACACTTCAGACGCTGTAGTAGAAAACATGCTGAAATTCATTGCAGAAACAAGGTTGTGTTGTTTCCGTAGACTGTGGTTGTTTCGAATTTGAGGTTAAGTGCAAAATTGCAAAATTACTGCTAGTCTGCCTCGTCTATACACCTCTGACTGCAGCACAGAAGTTAAGTCACCTTTATTTATATAGCACTTTATACAGTACAGATGTTTCAAAGCAACTGTACAGTGATAAACAGGAAAATAATGATCAATGATACAAGCAGAATTCAATTCTGCTGTAAAGCAGCTCTAAAAAAGACTTCAGTTGAAGTTCAGTTCAGTTGATTCAGTTCAGTTCTAGAACTGTGTAAATTTCATCAATAATGAATATGAAATGAGTACAGTTCAGCTATAAAGCAGCTCTATGGAAAACGGTGATGTCGTCATCCAACTCAGTTCAGTTCTCTCATCCAATAGTGTCAGTGCAGTCAAATCAATAATACTGCTGAATATTAATGGGTTACTTCACCCAAAAATGAATATTCTGTCATTAATGTACTCATGTCGTTCCACACCCGTAAGACCTTCGTTCATCTTCGGAACACAATTAAGATATTAATGTTAAGATAAAATCAATGTTAAGATATTTTTGATGAAATCCAAAAGGTATATGACTCGACAATCGGAGATATATTTGAAAATATCCTTGCTCCTCCAAGGTTTATGGGAGGTTTGTGAATGGGGGGCCACATTTTGAAGCCAAAAAAAATGCATCCATCTATTATAAAAGTAATCCATACAGCTCCATTGGTTTAATAAAGCCCTTCTGAATTGAAGTGATGTGTTTTGTGAGAAAACTATCCATATTTAAAACTAAATATATATATATATATATATATATATATATATATATATATTATATATATATTAAATGAAATGATATAAATTAAATGAACTAGCTTCCGTTGGACGACGGAATATATACTTTTAAATAAATCTCCGATTGTGTTCATCTTACATTTACATTTACATTTAGTCATTTAGCAGACGCTTTTATCCAAAGCGACTTACAAGTGAGGAAAACAAACAAGCGATTCTTCATGAATTGGCAAATAACACAGGAAGTGCTCACAATACAAGTTTCATACATTGCTCAGTACCATAAGCTAGAGTAGGAAGGGAAAAAGGGGGAAGGATAGGGTTTTTTTTTTTTTTTTTTTTTATGAGGGGATCAAGTGTTCACGGAAGAGGTGAGTTTTCAGCTGTCTCTTGAATATTGCCAGGGAATCTGCGTTCCTGATGAAAGTAGGGAGATCATTCCACCAGCAGGGAGCAGTGAAGGAGAATGTTCTGGAGAGTGATTTTGTGCCTCTCTGTGATGGTACCACAAGTCTTCGTTCCTTTAGCGATCGCAGGCTTCTGGTGGGGACGTAGCGTTGTAGCAGTGAGTGGAGGTAGGAGGGTGCAGAGCCTGTGGTGGATCTGTAAGCAAGCATCAGCGCCTTGAACTTGATGCGAGCAGCAAGGGGTAGCCAGTGCAAAGAGATGAAGAGGGGCGTGACGTGGGCTCTCTTAGGCTTGTTGCAGACAAGACGTGCAGCAGCATTCTGGATCATTTGAAGAGATTTGATTGCACTTGACGGCAGACCAGCCAGAAGAGCATTGCAGTAATCAAGCCTTGAAATGACCAGGGCCTGGACAAGCAGTTGTGTTGCGTGCTCAGTCAGGAAGGGACGGATTTTCCTGATGTTGCAAAGTGCAAATCTGCACGACCGCGCCGTCTTTGAGATGTGGTCTCTGAAGGTCAGTTGGTCATCGAAGATAACTCCAAGATTTCTGGCCGACTTTGATGGGGTAATGGTGGTTGTACCAAGCTGTATGTTGATGTCATGTTGAAGAGTAGGAGTGGCAGGGAAGACTAAAAGCTCAGTCTTTGCCAGGTTGAGCTGCAGGTGGTGATCTTCCATCCACGATGAGATGTCCGCCAGACAGCTTGAGATTCGTGCAGCTACTGTGGAATCATCTGGTTGGAAGGACAGGTAGAGTTGTGTGTCATCAGCATAGCAGTGGTAGGAGAAACCATGTGCCTGTATGATGGGACCCAGTGACGTAGTATAAATGGAGAATAGGAGGGGACCAAGAACTGAACCCTGAGGAACCCCAGTGATCAGTTCATGAGGTTTGGATACCTCCCCTCCCCAGGCAACTCTGAAAGACAAGATCTTAAAGAAGAAAGTCATATACACATAGGATGGCTTGAAGGTAAATCATGGGATAATTTTCATTTTTTGGGTGAACTAACCCTTTAATGTTTTTTTTTTTTTTTTTAAATGTTTAGATTTATGTAGCAAATAAGAATTGCTAAAAATTATTGTCTATGTTTTGAGACAAAGAGACAAAAGTAACAGTATAAAAAACTGTATAAAATATGTAAAAGTATGATATTTGGGGTTCAAAGTGCCCCTGCTGTTGGGGCTGTTAAGGCACATTAATTAACATGATAATAAACAGCTGGCTTTTTTACAATAATAAATTATATAATAATAAATATAGATAATAATAATATAAATTTCCATTTGTTGACATGACATGGTTAAATTCAGATAGTAAATATCATATAAGGGGTGCTTCTCAAATGCAAAGCTGCCTCCTACAAAGGCTGCATATCAGAAGAATCCTTGAAAGGCAGCCTTTGTTTCGCACCTTTCGTTCAGCTGAATTTCATGAGATGTATCCTTTCGCAACCTTCAATCACCCTCAATCCTTTGTACACGTTCCAATTCACGAAAATAAACAGATGGAAAACAAGTCAGTATTGAGCTTGTCTCAATTTTTTTTTAAATGTAAGACACAAATAATGTTTTCGGACATGAAATCAAAGATCTTTTATTTTGGTGTAATTACTCACTTAACACTGCCAATTGCCCATAATGTCAACCACTGGGAGACTGCAGACAGCTGTGATTCATTGTATTGCATTAATAGAAAGCCAGATAATACGTTTTATTAATATTTTTTCCATGCCGTGACGGTGGGGTGGGAACGTGTGACATAGCTATCACACTTACTAGACCGTCTCATTCTAGTGAGGAGGACTCAAGCCTACAGGCCTCTGAAGGACTGAACTGGGAAGGGCGCAGCCTTGGTAGGATGCAGCCTTCCATTTGAGAAGCACCCATTAGGTTGCCCCATGCTGGTGAGCCTTTTACCCCATGTGTAGGGTAAAAGGCCAACCTTGCCACCTCATAAAATAAACAAACAAACCACTTTTATGATTTATTTTCACACAAAATATGTTGTTTCATCAGTGTTCAATAGAAATGCTGTTTTATTAACAATTCGGGAGGAGCAGGTTCAGATAACTAACCTAAATAGCACAAGTGGAGAGCATTCAGCTGATTTATTCAACCAACAACAAGATATTATATACTGGTATATTATATACTGCAGACTTACCTCTGTTCGTTTGACAGTTTATCAGCATCTCTCATAATACACTGACTTTATTGAACCTAATGCATCACACTAAGCAATCAGGACTTTGAACTTCCCCTTCTGTGACAGTATTTAATTGTTGTTCATTGTTTTTCTATTACTCACAACGATATCACAAGACTCGCAAATATCCAGAGTCTGCAGACAACCATTACACTATAAGGTCTCTCTTCAGCCTGAAGCATCACAAAGCATTTTGTAAAATAACAGTGTTTGAAACTCCATATAAAGCAGCATATATATACAGAACACAATTAGTGGCGTTTTCTTTTCCTATTGTGGTGTTTTCCACGTTTTGTTAGATTTGACATTGTATGTTCGAGTTTGTGTTCTTTTTTCCCTCGTTTAACTTGGTGGGGTTGTGCTTTTGGTTTAGTTTTGGTTTAAAATGTAAGCTTTGCTCTTTATGATTCCATGTTTTGGACTGTGTACTTCCCAGATACTCTTACACAGTTTAGAATCCTATCTTCATGCAAAAGGAACTGGATGAAATTTTTTTCCCTCTATTCTGTCACCTGATGGAGTTTGTGTTCCTTGCCATTGTCGTCTCTGGATTGCTTAGTTGGGGACACTTAATATTCAAGAATATTATTGATTTGACTGTTTTGAGCTAGATGATATCACTGTGGGATAACTTAATTGGATTGGGAATGTTAGCAAAATATCCTAAGAACATATTTTTGTTAGCTGGTTATGGCCATTGCTGAGGATCTGTGCCGAGGGCTGTCTAGTCGATGAGGTCTTTGCAGGGGATTTGTCTCTACGTCATTTAGTTGTCATGGTCTTCGTTGATATTCAGGGGTGCATTACGGTCATCTCTGGGTGCAGGTCCACCATCTGATCTGGATATGTACAGACTGGATCCGGCTGACAACAACTGTATTCCAAACGCCTCCATGTTGCTGTTGTTGTTGGCATGTAGGCATACCAACACGGCGCTATTGCCATAGAATTAGATTTTTTCGGAGAATGAAATCAGATCTGAATAGTTGTGATACACAGTGTGGACATTCAGTCATTTACATCATATTCCAATTGGATGAAAAAAATAATCGGATTTGGACTGACTGTGTGAAACAGAGGCAAGGGCAAGGAACAAAAAATGTTGGTGTTAGATACAGGAGGAAAAAAAAAACTATGGGTCTGTTCTCTTCCGGCAATAACGCGTAAACAAAATGTCAACATTAGCTAGCTATGTTTCTTCTTCTGATTCCCTGGATAATACCAAGTTTTTAAATGATTACAGCATTCCTCTTTCCTCTTCCTAGAGTTGGATGCTTTCCGCAATGGAGGAAAAGAACCTCAAAGTGAGATCATGCTGTGTTTCGGAGAAGAACTGTATGATGGAGATGACATCTCTGATAAACACATCATCATTAAGGTAAAGACCTGCTGATGTGAAGGTATAATGGATGTAAATAAATCAGATGCAGCATTTGTGCTGTAAATGGATGCTTTAGCAATACAAATGTTATTGAAAGGGTTAGTTCAACTTCAGCAAAGTCATTTTTTCACAATTGTATTGTATTGTATTTGAGGCCATCAAGCTCCAAAAAAAGTATAACAACAGTTTTGAATAATCAAATTATAGTGTAAAGACACCATCTCATTCACCCTTGTGCATAAGAAAACCTGCCTATTTGAGACTTGGATCTTGTTAAGACCATTTGTGTTGCAGCATGTTTTGAATTGAAATCAAACAGGAGTTTTTGAGCTATAGCAGAAGAAAATATGTACAGAAAAAAACATTTTCATTTTCATTTGCTCTCTCCAGATCTCTATCCCATGGGTTGAGTTGCAGATAGAAGAGGTCAAGACTCTCAGAGACCCTTTTGCAATTCTCAAACGTTTGGCCAGCCAGTCTCCTACAGGGGAAGTGACACTGAGTCTTTGTTGAAGTATCGGAGCAACCAATAACAAACCTTTGAGATAACACTCGCTGCGTTTTGACATTAAAGCCCAAAGTATATTTAGGGTTTTTGCACAGTCGAACACACAGCCCTGCAAAGTATACTACATTTGACTCGTACGTGTACACAGGCATTCAATGCATGCTCAGTTTTGAGAAATCTCAAGTTACAACCTATGTAAATATCTTTGTATTCTTTCATGATTGAGTTGTACAAATTAGTGTACTTTCTAACCTCTTCATACAATCTCTCATCTATATAAGCCTCCATTGTTGCTGTAGCTTGCATGTGTTCAGGGGCCTCATTTATAACTGTTGCGTACGCACAAAACATGCCCTGAAAGAGGCGTACGCTGCTTCTTACGCAAACGATAGGATTTATGAAAACAAACATGACGGGAAAATGTGCGCACCTTCATGCAAACTCTGACCCATGTGTACGATCACTTCTACTAGAGTGAGAAAAGATGAAGTAAACAGAAGGATTTTAAACTCTGTTTTCATTTTGATATACACATTTACATTAATATTCCATTTTTATTAATGGCGATAAGCCCTAAAATTACGTAAAGTCATTACGCAGAAGATATACAAAAATGATATGGATTTGGATATTGGATGTGCTACTTTTGATCACTTTTCCTGCGACACAATGTTTTAATGACAGTGAGTGATAGGAGCACATTAATTCCTCTTTAAACTAGCGAGAGCGATGATCAGTGATGCACACTTACTGCGATATAATGAAACACTGCTGGATTCGACGGTTGAACGGTCTAATGTCCGGTTTGAGCAGGTTTAATGATAATATCTTACAGTACTGCAGCTGCATGGATTGTATTTACACTGCAATAAATAAGTAGGTCAATATCTGTAGCCACTAAACATCCTAAAAGATATGTTCACCTGCAAAACTGCATAGATTCGATTTCATTCGAATTGTTTAAAATAATTAAAATACTATTTGGACAGTGGAAATTAATGAATCGAATTCTAAAAACTTTATCTGAGAAGCAAGCTATTTTATAGCTACAATTTTGTTGTTATGGATATTTTGATATATTTATTATAAAACAGCAAGGATATTAGATGATTTTTAGTAATATGTATGGCA
Organism: Zacco platypus; assembly: GCA_038088235.1. Lineage (NCBI taxonomy): Eukaryota > Metazoa > Chordata > Actinopteri > Cypriniformes > Xenocyprididae > Zacco > Zacco platypus. The sequence continues at coordinate 11,250,419 of CM076068.1, forward strand.
CAAATGGCATTTATACTCCATATGTAATATTTCCCAATGTCATGTACTTTTGACGGTGTTAACAATGGTGTCACGTGGATGGGAACATGCATGGAAATGATATGCAGATGAGGTTAGGCATACTAAAACTAGGTGTTGTAAGCTCCATATATGGGGATTTCAGGGAGGAGACAGGGTGGAGATGCACGTACGGACAATCTTCCGCTGACTGGGATTTATAAAGGGATTTTTGCGCAGGTTCTGCTGTACGCATGGTTTTATAAATCTCTTCTTTTTTTTTTTATGACATACGTTCACTTTTAGTAAGGTTTATACGCAAAGTTTTATAAATGAGGCCCCAGGTCTGTTCTGTTTATGCAGTTTTTCTTCAAGTACCTTGTGAATCGACGCCCCTAGGGCAGGCTTGCCACACCTTGTGGATAAACTAATTACTCCAAAAAAATTAAATGCGCATGTGCGACCTGTGCATACAAAGTACAAAGTGAAGTATACTTTGAGCTTAAAGATCAAAATGAAGAGGAAAATCGCTTGGGACAACTTTACTGTAGGTAGTATGCTGCAATTATTAGTTGCTTAAATATCTATCCAAATTGCAGTTAAATAATTATAACAATTACAATGACGCATCTTTAGTCAATGTTGCATTGTATGTTTCACAGCAAATTGTAATAAAAAAGCCTGAAATGTTTTTTTGTCAATATATATCCCATCTGGCCTAGTGGAGTCTAATTAAAGTTATAGAGATTCAAATTATTAAATGCATTAATATCAATGTACCATGTTAACTACAAATGTATTGTTACATTACATTGTATGTTTTCATCAAACGCTAACGTATCATTGAATTTGTCACTTTACATTAATCAATGGCAATAAATGTTGTTGTCACTTGCCTTGTCCTATGCTGTCTCATTCGTGATGGCAGAAACTGAGCTTCACTTATCTTGGATTCCATCCACAAAAAAGTGTGAGGCTAATTTTTTTTTTTAGCTTATACCAACTTTAGTCATCAATAGCCATACAAAAACAATTAACCATGCTAGTGTCAGGGGTGTCATGCATCTGTTTTAGGAATCCAACAACTGAACCGTCGTCTTCTTCTTATCTTATCCTTAACTTATCCCTACCAAATGTATATCTCTGAAATTTCATTTCTGTCTGTTCTATTTTTCGGTTCTAGGCCATTGGTCTGATCTTCATCAAATTTCATAAACATCAGCTAGGGAGAGTGATGGAAATTGGGATTCATCAAAGCGTTGCAAAGACGTAAGCAGTTTAATCAGTCTGCCGTCATATGTTTTTCACGAATTGACCTATATTTTCCGACCACAATGTTCAAACTTTACGAAACTTGAAATAGACCATAGGACATTCTGAGGACACACTCCAAGTTGCATAAAAATTGCACATATAAGGGCAATACAATGTAAGAATGAATGAATGATAAAATTTTGGGTAAAATTTTTATTTGTCTTTGGTAGATATCCTAAAATATATTCTAATATGACAAGGAAACATAAGAAAACATTTATTGGCCAACTGCTAATCACATTTCAGTGGCAACAATGTCAAATCTCATTGGCCTACTGTAATAAAAATGGACATATATTGGCGCTATGAGGAGCTCTGCAGCAGTGTGTAATAATCCTTTTTTAAGCAATAACATGCTTCTATCTTTCTTATATTTATCTTTAAAATGTAAAATTTACCAAACTTTGCACATATCAGCTCTACACATTGCTGGCAATCAAAATAGATTAAAAAGTAATCAAAATAATTTTGAGCCATTAAATCGCTTAGAAGATACGTTCAGATATATTTGTTAGATGTTGCTCATTATGACTGATATGCCAATAGCATGTGCGCAAGTCCAAAATTCTCAACTTTGCAAGTGCAATGTCATTCTGAGGAACCATTCCTCCCACACCTTTGTCTATTTAATATTTACTTTGTATTGCTACTCTTCATTTGTGATTATTTGCTCTTCTGGAGGGTATTCCAGAAAGCATGCTTAACTTGATAGGAACCCTGAATTCTGATTGTATTAAACCGATTAAATACACTACCCGACCAAAAAACATCAACAATGCCGTTTGGATTTAAATAGGGAAATGCTTTTATTTCTTCTAACTCTAATTGATGGCGTGTGTAAACAACCATGAAGGAAGACACCATTTTCCAGGATGACAAGATTCATCTAGTCTCACATTTTGCAAGTCTTTACAAGCTCTTGACCAAAAATTGATGCGCCTCTTGATATAAATGTTGTGATGTTATTTCCATCAAGAGGTCCATCAATTTTTGGCGAAGACCTTGTATTGACAGTTGAGCGCTTTGGGATGCACTGGAGCAGACTTTACAAACACTTTCAAAGAATTTAAGGACTCGAAAGGTGCCGATTCACACGTGTAAATGATTCTTCATGCTCCCTCCTAACCAATCCTTTACAATTTAAGCCTGATGAATCTTGACATCCTGAAATATAGCAGCAGTTGACTTTCATTGTATGGACAAAAACACTTGAGACATTTCTCAAAATTTTTTATGTTCCACAAAAAAAATCATACAGGTTGTAAAATCATCAGTAGTGCTGCAAAAGAAAAAGAACAGCAAATAAAAGCTCCAGACAGATTCTCATATTGTAGGACACATTTCAATGAAATCATGTACTCGTGCTGCTCTGAGCGATTTGATTTGCTCTAAATTTCCTGTGAGGAACCACCTGCCCATCTAAAGAGACTTGACTAGTGCACATACCATCAGTCATTAATACCATCACCTTCATTTAGTTAAATCTGAATAAATAGACCATTCTACATTTCTCATTTTTCCTATTTATTTATCTTTTTGTTTGTTTTAATCAGGATTTGTAAAAAAAAAAAAAAGTTTATCTTAAGTCTATAAACCAGACAATCCCATGTAATAAAGCACATGAAGAACATATTAGTTTTATTACTGAATTATGTGTTTACATAGATCTTAAAAAAAAAAACAATTAGCTTATTAATAACTGACTTGGAATATGACGTGTTGAAAGATGAAAGGAAGGAAAAATGCTGGTTCTATAATGGGTCAACCTCAATGTAAGTGTGTTTATTTTTAGGGTTAAAGCACCAAACCATAATGAAAAGAAATTGTTTCTGCGTATTTGGGAACCTCATTTATATCACATAAATGACAAAATGAAGCACAATACCTAGAGTCAAATAATCTTTAAAAACAGAATTTTGAGGCAACAAAGGAAGAAAAAAAAACTATGACATGAGCTGATTTAGTCTGTATAGTTAAACATTTCCGTTGGCTGGGGAAACCAGTTCCATTATCTTGGCATTGAGTTTCTGATTGGTCCAATCTTTTGTGATGTCATCCAAATGGCTGTCAAAATCCACCAATAGTGCCTGATCACCAGAGCTGAACAGCTGATTAACTATGGAACAGGTTTCTTCCCACTGCCGAAGCATTATTCTAATAAATAAACACAAGGCATTAATAGTGGCACTACAACATTATCATCGAAAACATTTTTTTGTGATTTTCTTACGTGTGTTTGTCTTTGAGTGCCCAGCGGGCGTCTTTGCGCTCATACATCACAATAGGAGGAACACGGCAGCCCGGAAACATCTTTTCTCCATCAATCTGATACAAACATTTTCCCCAATTAAAATAAGGACTTTTCCAAGTAACTTTAACAAGGAGACATTTTCTATAAGTAAATTTCCAAGACATTACCATAAGTAACACGGCATTGTTACACTGCTCAAAGATCTTCTCTGCGATCTTCAATGCACAGGGTGTAGGGCTGGGAAAAGACAGTAAGAGAAAGTGAAAAGCGGTGAAAAATAAGGAACTCAAGAAATAAGGAAAAAAATGAAGTACCTGCTGTCTGACACACAAGCATTGGCCTGATAATATCCCACAATCCTCTGCTGTGTTTGTGCACACCAAACATCGACCTACAAGAGGAAATATCACTGTGAATTCTATTAAAGCAGCATACAAATGTCTTCACATTTATTCACATGGCAAACCCTTTTATCCAATGTAACTTACAAATGAGGAATACAACGGTGTCACACTGTTAATGGTGCTATAACAGATCATTCTACATCCTTCTTCAATTTTTTCTAACTGGGGTCCCACAATGAAAAAAAAAAACTATTAGAAAAGAATAATAAAAAAAACTTTGATATGATATTTCAGAAGAAACATGTAATAATCTACTTTAACCCAAAGCATTAATTGAGAAGCAAAATACATACAAAATCATCATTTATACGTAACTTTCTATTAGGAATTGGCCGTTGTAAACTCTAAGCCCCCATTTTTAGCTCATGGTACATCAATAAAAGGTTCCTTTACTGGCATCGATGGCTCCATGAGGTACTTTTAACATCTGTGGAACCTTTCCATTGCACAAAAGGTTCTTAATAATGGAAAAAAAGTGTTTAGATTTTTTTCACCAAGAAAAAAATGTTTTTTTAAAGGGTTGGTTCACCCAAAAATGAAAATTCTGTCATTACTCACCATCATGTCATCCCACACAACCGTAAGACCTTCGTTCAAATTCAGGACACAAATTAAGATATTTTTGATAAAATCTGATGGCTCATTGACGGCAAGTTAATTTACACTTGCAAACACCCCGAAAAATATTAAAGATAGATTTAAAACAGTTCATGTGAGTACAATGGATCAAACTTAATGTTATGAAGCAATGAGAATACTTTTTGTTGCGCCAAAAAAAACAAAATAACTTTATTCAACAATATCTAGTGATGGCCGGTTTCAAAACAGTACTTCTTGAAGCGTCGAAGCTTTACAAATCTTTTGTTTCGAATCAGTGGTTCGGAGGTTGAAAGTCACGTGACTTCAGTAAATGAGGCTTTGTTACATCATAGGTTTTTCAAAATGTCAATGGTTTGTGTGACTCTGGCAGTTTGATTCACGCTCCGAACCACTGATTCGAAACAAAACATTCGTAAAGCTTCAAAGCTTCAAGAAGCAGTGCTTTGAAATCGCCCATCACTAGATATTGTTGAATAAATTCTTTTTTTTTTTTGCACAAAAAGTATTCTTTTCATAATACATAATTCATAACATTATGGTTGAACCACTGTAGTCACATGAACTGTTCTAAATGTGTTTTAGTACCATTCTGTGCATTAAAAGTGTAAATTAACTTGCTGCCAATGCAGGCCTCACTGAGCCATCGGATTTGATCAAAAATAAATCTTAATTTGTGTTCCAAAAGATGAACGAAGGTCTTGTGGGTGTGGAATGTCATGAGGGTGAGTAATTAATGACAGAATTTTCATTTTTGGGTGAACTAACCCTTGAAGAACTGTTCAATGAAACGTTCTTTGGGGGAACCAAAAATGGTGGTTCTATGGAATCACTGTGAAACCCCGTTTTAGAACCTTCATTTTTAAGAGTGTAGGCATTTTTGTAATTATTTTTTCAGTGTCCTTTTTTTTTTCTTTTTTAAAAAAAAGAGAGAGCAAGATTCAGATTCTAGCTCTTCTAGTGCAACTCTCTAAATAAAAAAAAGTCCCATACTCGTCACTGCCAAAACTTAATTTTAGCCAGACTATTTTTGAACAGTAAGTGAGACTGCATCCTTGGCCTTGTTTACACATGGCATGAAGATGCCTTTTGCACAATCAGCTCACAAGTAGACGAGGGAGAAACATTCCCGTTTAGACCTGGTGTTTTAATCAGTGTCTTTTCTCCACTTTCAACCACTTCTGTCCCTTTCATTAAGAGAAGGGTCTTTGGTCAGGAAAATGTTTTTTTAGATCATTCGATGTAATGGATGAAATAAACTCATGCAATTTAGATTATTACACACAGAGTGCATTAACTTTAGTTTCTGCTCTGATAGCCTAAAGACCATGCCGAACACTGCGAGTGCTTGTTAGAAATCAGGAAAGGTGAGAACATTGTGCTCTTCAAACCAAACTTAGATCATCGGCTGACAAAGTTTATATCCAGTCTGGCTAGCGCGTTTCCCATCATTTATGCATTAAGTCTCTGGATGGAGAGTTGACTGTCTTTTGTGACTATTCGACCACATTCCACCACACAAGCATATACAGTGCTCGGCGTAAATGAGTACACCCCCTTTGAAAAGTAACATTTTAAACAATATATCAATGAACACAAAAGCAGTTTCCAAAATGTTGACAAGACTAAGTTTTATATAACATCTGTTTAACTTATAACATGAAATTAAGGTTAATAATATAACTTAGATTACACATTTTTCAGTTTTATTCAAATTAGGTTGATGCAAAAATGAGTACACCCCACAACAAAAACTACTACATCTAGTACTTTGTATGGCCTCCATGACAGCACCAAGTCTTCTAGGCCTGGAATGAACAAGTTGGCGACATTTTGCAACATCTATCTTTTTCCATTCTTCAAGAATGACCTCTTTTAGAGACTGGATGCTGGATAGAGAGTGATGTTCAACTTGTCTCTTCGGAATTCCCCATAGGTGTTCAATTGGATTCAGATCAGGAGACATACTTGGCCACTGGATCCCTTTCACCCTGTTCTTCTTCAGAAATCCAACAGTGGCCTTAGATGTGTGTTTAGGATCATTGTCATGTTGGAAAAGTGCACGAAGACCAAGGGCACGGAGTGATGGTAGCATCTTCTCTTTCAGTACAGAGCAGTACATCTGTGAATTCATGATGGCATCAATGAAATGCAGCTCCCCAACAACAGTAACACTCATGCAGCTCCATATAAGGACACTGCCACCACCATGTTTCACTGTAGGCAGCATGCATTTTTCTTTGTATTCCTCACCTTTACGCCGCCATACAGTTTTGAAGCCATCAGTTCCAAAAACATTTATCTTGGTCTCATCACTCCAGAGTATAGAGTCCCAGCACCCTTCATCTTTGTCAGCATGGGCCCTGGCAAACTCAAGGCGGGCTTTTTTGTGCCTGGGCTTTAGGAGAGGCTTCTTTCGTGGACGGCACCCATGCATGCCATTCCTCTTCAGTGTATGCCGTATTGTGTCACGGGAAATAATCACCCCAGTTTGGCTTTCTACTTCTTTAGATAACTGCAGTGAACTTGCATGCCGATTTTCTTCGACCCTTCGCATCAGAAGACGCTCCTGTCAAGGTGTTAACTTCCGTGGATGACCTGGACGTCTCTGTGAGACGGTTGCAGTTCCATCTTTTTTTAAATTTTTGTACCACTTTTGCTACAGTATTCTGACTGATAAGTAAAGCTTTGCTGATCTTCTTGTAGCCTTCACCTTTCTTGTGTAAAGAAATTATTTTCTTTCTCTGGTCTTGTGACATTTCTCTTCTATGTGGTGCCATTGCTGACAGCATTAAATGGGAATGGGTTTTCTTTAAGTAACACTCTTTTATAGTCAACTGTCTGCTGGACACCTGTGTAATGAATAATTAGACTCACCTGTGGTTGAGTTCTTGTTAAATTACACATTTGTAGTTTATAATTTAGCTTTGCTCCAGAGACTTTCAGTGAGGTGTACTCATTTTTGCATCACCCTAATTTGAGTAAAACTGAAATTTTTGTTCTACAAGTTATATTATTAACCTTAATTTCATGTTATAAGTTAAACAGATGTTATATAAAACTTATTCTTGAAAACATTTTGGAAATTGTTTTTGTGTTCATTGAGATATTGTTTAAAATGTTACTTTTCAAAGGTGGTGTACTCATTTACACTGAGCACTGTACATTACGAAAGCAATTTTGAATGCGTTTTTGACTGCCTCTGGAAGTGGTCAAAAGTGGACAAGCTCAAAATGTTCTAGACCACGTTTACACATGTATGTGATCCGATCAACCAAAACATGTTCATCATCGCTGTACGGAGAGTACTTAGATCCCATCATCTGAAGTATAATGCAATGAAGCACAAAGCTTGAAAATGTTGAGTACATAGACTTTCAATGGATGGACAAAATTATGTGAATATTAAAAACAGGGATGTCCCGAGCCGATCTCAAAGATTGGTATCTGGGCCATATCTGGGCATACTTATCGGTATCGGCTATCCTAAGCCCGATCTTTTATTTTACGTTAGTTGTCACGCAGTTGTCATGCAGCAGGTGGTGGTATTCACCTTTAAGTGGGTTTACAAATTGCCATTAAAAAGAAAAGAAATTCAAACGTGTGTGTGATGCACGAGAACCTGTCATAATGCATTGTTATTGGTTGTGTCTTACTTGACTGACAGACTTGGTATTCAAACAGGCAAGTTTCATGCTTTCTAACCTTATCGGCACTTTTCTCTCACCGCACTAGTTTTCCACAGCCAACATTCATTAAAGGTGTAGTTACCTGTGTAAGAGCAAGCTGTGTGATTGGAGCCAAAGACAAGTGCGAGTGGAGCAGTGGCACACAGTCTGTGATACATAGAGCTCCCCCTGCTGGACTGGAGGACAACAGCAGGCCATTCACACTGCAGCGTGAAAACTGACTGGCATGTAGGTACATTTTGGCATAAGCCAGACAGGACAACTCCACCTCCCCCATCTGAGAAAAACCCAAAAAGGGGGAAAAAAAGACCGATTTTAATCACTGTTTTGAAAAGACGCTTCTCAGCAAATCACCAATACAACTGTATTTATCAATTTATCAAATTGATCAAAAATACAACAAATACAATAATATTGTGAAATACTACAATTTAAAATTTTAATGGTACGGTACTATGAGTGGTACTGTATCACGGTTTTCACAAAAAATTAAGCAACGCAGGCTTGGTTAGCTTAAAAGACCTTTCAAAAACATTTTAAAATATTAAATTACTCAACTTTTGACAGGTAGTGTATGTGTTGGACATTATATGGACATGAAATAATTTGCACGTTCCTTTGGTTAAACTGTTTACTCTTGGATTAACCATAACAACGCAAATAAATCTGAACAACCGCAAAAAGACTGAAACCAGGAGGCCTTTTTAGTGTGTGGTGTTTTCTAGTGTGTGGTGTTTTCTAGTATGTGGTGTTTTTTAGTGTGTGGTGTTTGCATGTTCACTCTGAGCTTATGTAGGTTTTCTTCCGGGTGCTTTTACACCACAATTCAAAGACATTTGACAGGTCCATTGGAGACAGCAAATTGCTCATGGGTATGAGTGCGACTGTGCGTGTGTATAATATGGCTGTGTGTCACCCTTTGTTTGGAAGATAGATTAAAAAAAAAAGCAAAGTAACAGAAAACATACAAGGTTTAAGCAAATCACAACAAACTGCCAACTAAAATCAATCGGATTCTTTCTAGGTTTTGATATTGCAATCTTCACTATCTATGGCCAGCTAAGAAAGGTTCATGATAATAATTATCAAATGTACATAATCTATCAATCGTTAATCACAGCGACTTTATTCGTCATGTAAAAGCCATAGAAGAATACACTTACCTTTATGTTATTTTCCCTTTTGCAGTAGTAAATATGTAATACCAAAAATTAAATAAAATAGATTAAAGCATAAATATTTTACTGTTCACTTTATAAGGACTAGCAGCAAACGGACATTGATGATAACTGCAGCGTCCTTTTCTTCTTCGCGACGTCATTCTTTTGCACGTGTCCCGCATTACTGCCGCCTACAGGTCTCAATATTAATACCTTGTTTTGGCGTCAACACTTTGGCCTATTATGTTGTTTAGTGTAAATTTACACATACTTGTATAAAGCCTGTGTGAACCCTTACAAAGGTAACTTTATGCGGGGTAAGATGCTCCACATGAAAATTCTGTCATTTATTACTCATATCGTTCCTCCCCCCAAAATACCTTTGTTCATCTTCGGAAAACAAATTAAGATATTTTTGATAAAATCCAATGGCTCAGTAAGGCCTTCATCGCCAGCATGAACACTGCCTTTTTCAATGCCCAGAAAGCTAAAAACATATTTAAAACAGTTCATGTGACTAAAGTGGTTCAACCTTAATATTGTAAAATGACGAATACTTTTTGTGTGCCAAAAATAACGACTTTATTCAACAATATCTTGTGATGAGCGATTTCAGAACAATGCTTCAGCTTCAAAGCTTTACGAATATTTTGTTTCGAATCAGTGATCAAAGTCACGTGAACTTTCAAAGTTTCAAAACACTTATGACGAAACAAAGCCTTCTGAAATCACGTGATTTTGGCACTCTGAACCACTGATTTGAAAACAAAAGATTCGTTAAACTTCGAAGCTTCATGAGGCAGTGTTTTCCTTTGTTGGATTGCCCCCTTGTGGCGAGGAAAGTTTATGTACATATGATACAAGTGAACATGTTGTTCTCTAGCATACAAAAGCCTCTGTCTCAATAACAAACTACATGTTGTCAGAAGTTAAAATAATTTGCAAAGAAAGAGGACACAATGGCCGAAGGATTTCACCAACCAGACCCACTGATCTTCGATGGCAACATAGCAGAGAATTCTTGTATATTTAGAACTATGTCTTTATCGTTATCTTTATAGTTAACGTTTTTTGTGTGAACGGGCCTTAAGGCTGCACCCGAAAACCTAGGCATTAGGCAACTGTCCTAATTTGCTGTCCTATCAGGTAATGTCTTTGCAGGCTGCGTTTGCGCACGGAGGTACCTCATAAAACTGATTTTGGACAGACTTCTGAGGCAGCATAATGGTGTAATGATCTACAGCAAAAGAGCGCGAGATTTGATGATACCTAAGCAAATATTTAAATGCTACAATAGTAATTTCTTGCTAGAAATTACATCAAAAGTGGGAATGGTCAAAAACGTACAAGAAGTGCAACTGTCACAGAATGGAAAGCACAGGATTGTAGGTTATCAAAGGAATTGAAGGATACATCTCTCCTGCTTTCAAAAATCGATCAGATGAAGGCATCTCATGAAACAGGAAATGAGGCTTCTTCGGACGTGCCTTGATGCCTTCCTACCTTGGAATGAGTCCTCCGAAGGGAACATTTTTGCATCCAAAGTGTCATCTGACTTTATGAATGGGTTATGGAATCATTGAGTTATTTATTTATACTCACCAATTCATTAAATTTCTATAAATCATTTAAGAACGAAACAGCTGTGTGTTGCAACCTATCTGTTGTGTCTGGAACTATTTTTTGTTGGCAAAAGAGCAATAACTTAACACTGAAACGCTGTCTGTAAAAATCATCAATTCATATAATAAGCTTATTGTTTATTGAAGTGTTGTAAAAATTTAAATATAACATTTTGCAATTGTGTTGATATTTGAGAGAATAGCTCATGTTATATTGCTAAATATATTACAGTGGTGTGAAAAAGTATTTGGCCCCTTCCTGATTTCTTTTTCTTGCATGTTTTTCACACTCAAATGTTTCAGATGAAACTAATTTAAATATTAGTCAAAGTAAACACAAAATGCAGTTTTTAAATGAAGGTTGTTATTATTAAGGGAAAACAAAATCCAAGTGTTAGTGTCCTTTTTGCTCCGCGATGTATTTTTCTCTGTGTGAGAACATGATGTGTGGCGTGAGAGCGCATGGATTGTCGGACATAGCGACAGAAACTAAAGGGGTCTTTGCGAAGGGTCAAATAACTCAATGTTTTTTTTGCTGTTGTTTGTTTTTTTTTTATGTGAGATAATACCAAAATGTCATGACACTTTAATTAAAGGTATTCCAGTTACAGGCATTGGCATTTATTCACAAATAATAAACATTTTCATCAGCAGGCTCTTCTTGCCTAGAAGTTCGGTTACATCCACAGTTTTTCACCACACAGAAAAATGTCCTTTTGTGGAATATTTTTGATAACTGTTATAGGGAACAAGTCTCCTTTTTAACTGCTTTGTTTAATACAGTAATAAATTGTATCCTTTCAGTATTTGATGACGCTAATGTCTTTTCTTATGAGCACCTCATGACTTCTCTATTCCTTTTAAAGAATAAAACACTATTCAGAGCCATTGTCACAGGCTCCATTCAGCTTGTTAAAAGTCACTTACTCCATAACCAGAGTGATATAAAAGAGTTTTCATTGTTATTAGACGGCATTAGTATTTATAAAAATCTTGCATAAAATATACCCTGTAAATTTGACCAAATATATAGATGTTCCAGGCACGTTTTGTGGTTGTCATGATAAGAACATTAACACATTGGTTTTTTTCTTGTGAATTCATTCAGCAGTTTTGCTCAAACTTATACTCCCATTTAGTTAAACCCTTATTTTCACCCAATCTTTTAATTTAAAAGGTATTATTTGCTATATACTAACACCTCCAACACACACACATTGTATAGTCTCATCTCAGTCACACCTCATGTTCTCCCGGTTCATCTCCTTACGCAAGTCTCCATTCTCCTCATCTCCAAACTCCAGCTCCTCGTCTCCAGTTCTGCTGTGTACCTGCTAACAAAGAAAGGAAGAAATGGTTGTGCGTCAAAATCCCAGTAACTGAGCAGATGAAATAGTTGTGAAATACTCAGACCGGCCCGTCTGGCACCAACAACCATGCCACGCTCAAAATTGCTTAAATCACCTTTCTTTCTCATTCTGACATTCAGTTTGGAGTTCAGGAGATTGTCTTGAACAGGACTACACCCCTAAATGCATTGAAGCAACTGCCATGTGATTGGTTGATTAGATAATTACATTAATGAGAAATTGAACAGGTGTTCCTAATAATCCTTTAGGCGAGTGTATTTTTTATGATCAAATGAAAGAGATGAGTTTTCAGCTGTCTTTTGAATATTTCCAGGGAAGACATGAGCCAGCGAAAGAAAACAAAGAGTTTTTTGTTTGTTTTCACTATTCAGTGAAGAAAAGTTAGTTTAGGATTAGTTAGGAAAGTGCATGATATTCTAATGTAGCCTATCTATACATTATCCTACACAATAGATACCATGAACGAACAATACTTTTAAAGCCTTTTAAAATCTTGGCTTATGCAAATTTCTACATATACCAATTTTTATAGGCTATTAAAATAAAGGGATATAGCATTTGAATTGAATTAATCACTCTGAATCTATGGTGAATCGCCTAGAGTCGAATCATTCGGAATTTACAAAAAGAAAAAAAATTGTTGAATTGAAAATCTATGAAGTGTGAATCAAATCTATCAGCACTATGAGTAATCGGCCGCTGGGCAGAGTTTGCACTGAACTGGATTGGGAAATAAAAAATGAAAAGCAAACAAACAGGTTTGGAGGGTGAGTACATGATGATGGAATTTTACTTTTTGAGTTCTTAATATCCATGAGTTTGATTTTTTAGAAGGAAGGTTTATAGGGTGGTCTGCATTTAACTCACAAATATTGGATTCAGCACTCAGTTTTTAACATGATATTGACCTGCAACCCATTTTCAGGGTCAAGGTCTATGAGTTATGAATAGAGTGTCAAAGAATTTAGTAGTATGTTTACATTTATGAATTAAGCAGACACTTTTATCCAAAGCAACTCACATACTCTAGTCTAGAATAATATAATTCGCCACAGAGCCAACAATAGTCATAGTATAAAAGTCCAGGGCCCGTATGTATGAAGCCGCTCAGAGTAAACTTTTAGTCTTAAGTGTGTCAAAATTCTAAGAATGACGTAATTTTACTCCTATACTTAGACTGAAGAATAAGTGTGATTCATAAAGGTTCCTGAGTGTCGAGACTAAGTCTCAGCTCCTAAATTATTTAAGAGTGCTGGGGAGATCTCCTAGTTAGGAGTAACAAGATGGCAGCACAGAGGAGGAGACACACACTTTCGAATAAAGATATAAATGTATTACAGTTATATGATGACATGGAGGTGCTAAAACAATACAAACGCAGTCAATTCTTTTTGTAACTGACCTAGTAAGAAATGTAATAACTTTAAATAAAATAAATGTAATAAATATTATTGAACTATTCAATTTAATACATTTTAATACATTTAATAATGTTGAATAAACTTTTTTAAAACATTAAACACAAAAAAATCACATTGACTACAACAATTAGTTTTTAATATTTCATTGTTCCTCTCATTTTTGCATATGTTCATTATTTTTTTGTACTACAGCCTGGCCAAAAGAAATGTCTGCCCAATATCATGTTTCATTTCATTACCACAAATGAAATAACTGACTCCAAGTACAGCTTCACAATATGCTTACATCTTTAACACATTTTTAAAAATATATTTGAATTAAGGTTGTAGATGTCAATTTTCCTAGGCTGGACATCACATTTGGCCACTATTGTATGTCTGTTCATTGACTTTCCAACTGACTGCCAAACCATGCAGGAAAAACAAGCCACTTTTGTGAGGATGGTGGCCTTTCCTGCAGTTGTTATCGCTTCATTGCTCCAACTGTAGATGAGGAGACATATATCAATAGAAAAAGATTCCGCACCATCAGTACTAATTTGAGATAATTTTGCACATTGCAAAGCTATTTTAAAAAAATATTTTTAAATATTAAAATGTTTCAATGTCGTTTTAAATGATTTATAATTACAATACATGATTGGTGTCATCCTGTGTGACTTCATACTTGGAGGCTCGCTATTGGCTGATTCAGAGGTTGAGGGCGGCCATTTTAAGTTGACATCATTGTAGTCCTTAGTTCACAACACTTAAGTTAGCACTTAAGAATTAGTCTTAGACTTTACTAAAAGTTGCTTTTAGCTTCTTTATAAAAGTCTCCTACTCTTAGACATGCCCTACATGTAACTAAGAATCTTTTGACACTTAAGTCAGAGCTTAAGACTATTCTTAAGAGCATTTCTGAGAAGTTTTATACATACAGGTCCAGGTTTATTAGAAAGCTATTAAGAGTAGAGGTGAACGTCTACCTTTAGAGAGGAAGATGTCTTAACAGCAGAGTGTAGTTTCCTGCCATTACTGATGTCAACAGTTGCTACAGAAAGACACTGTAGACATGTGTGTGTGTGTGTGTGTGTGTGTGTGTGTGTGTGTGTGTGCGTGTGGGTCACATATACCTTATGTTAAGATGACAATATCCGAAATCCTTGTCCTTGTGGGGACAATTTTTGGTCCCTATGAGGAAAACAGTTTGTAAATCATTCAATTGCTGTATATTTTTTAATAATGTAAAAAAAGTTTTTAGGGTTAGGTGGTATAATATACAGTTTGTACAATATAAAAATCATTATATCTATGGAAAGTCCCCATAAAACCTAACTAGTTCAAAAATGGTGTTTTGTGGCCCCCTAGCGTTCGGTGGGCCAAAATACCTCGCAGACTGTGCACCCCTGTGTCTTTTGGATGAGAAAAATAATAATATTGGTAATAATACAAATAATAACAATAATAATAATAAATAATGATATTAAAATAATATAATCATAATAATAAAATTGTAACCAACGTCAATGTATGCTTTAGTGGATTGTGGGCGTCATTATCAAATCGAAAGTATCGGGAAGTGAAAGTGAATTGCGCGAGCCACCTGAACGTCTGCTGCAGAGTATCGTGATCCTTTTCTCTGAAAATAACGAAGAATTGCTTTCAATATGTCCAAAGCTAATGTACTGAAGTTAAACTCTGATAATGCTGTGAGGGTAAGTTCATACAGAATTTATAGTATTTCCACTGTCAACAAGTCAAACAAATTTACGCGTTCGCGTCTGTTTGAGTTGGGACACTATGGCTCCTAAGAAGATTTAAAAGGCTTTTTTCTTGCTTGCTTAGTGATTGTTGAATATAAAAATATTGGAAATGTATGCTTATATGTAAGATCAAAAAAAATCCTGAGTCACTTCCTCATCCACGAACGTTGAAAGTGAAAGTAAACATGAGGCGCGATAATTTTCATGGACAAAGATGGCCTAACTATTTCTGTTGTAATTGTTCGTCTGTCTTACTCTCATCCAGATAGAAAACTACCGCCAGTCACTGTATAAGCAGGTATGAATTCACTTCAAATAATACACATATAGGCTATTTGGGATCGTTGCACTGTCGTTGTTTGTGCTTACAATTGTTATTTTATTGGCAGGCAGAAGAGCTGTTCTCCAATCACATACCTTTGAAGATCTCCCAGCTTGACAACCTGCTGAAGGTAAATTCATGTGTCAGTACTGTATGTGTGTCCTTGGGAAATTGACTCATGACCTTGGTTTTGCTGCTCATGGCTACCAGTTGAGAAATTTTGTTTTAACTCCAGCAACAAGTGAAATATAAAATACTTTATGGTTTTAGGGGGATGAGTTCAGTATCACCGACCTCTCGTCTCTCCATGCACCCCTGGACATTCCCATTCCTGACCCTCCAGCTGCTGATGTTGAGGTTGGCATCTGGCTCAGGGTTCATAATGATGTAGAAATAGATTATCCTGTCTCTAACCCTAACATTTATTAAAATATATTAATAGGAGATGGAGACAGACAAAAGTGAAGATGATGAGAAAAAGAAGAAAGGTAATTTTGCACACAAACACACGTAAGTGAGTTTTATATAGCTAGTCATGTGTGTGTTATTCAACACACGTCTGTAAATATCAAATGTTCTTGAAGATCTTAATGAGCTAGTTTAAGTGTGCTTGATAAGGATTGCTGAACTTTACAGAAAGTATGTGCCCCTCAAGTAGAGGCAGAAATGTTGCAGTTATGAGTTCTGAGCACATGATTGACGAAGCAAAGTTGCAATTGTGATTCTAAAGCTATGTCCACACTACTGTCAACCGTTTCCGTTTTAACACGTCATTTTAAAATGAAAAAGATCTCCGTCCACACGGCACGACCGAAAACGCATGTCACATGACCACACATACACACTGGGCACGCATGTATAAGCAAGCTGCAGCATTATAAAATGCAGAGTTTGCAAAAGTTAGGTGTTTTACAATGGAAATGCACTTGTGTAAACAGGGTCTAAGTGGGAAACTCAGAATTCTAGATGATACACGACAACACGAGTTACAGAGTTGTGACAATGGAAGAGGCATGTTGATTGCAGAGACACTTATCAATAATATAGATCAGTGGTTCATAAGGCCCAGATTTACTCTCAGGGAAGTTCTTTTTATTCTTTGTTTAGGGGTAAAAAGAAGAACATCCCAGTGGTGCCATGCCTTTACATTTTCTCCGTCAGCCACACAAGTTGAATCAATTTGTTTTTTTGTGATTCTGGTATTCTTTCATTTTGTTTTCAACAAATTTTTGAGGCTTGCTGGCAAACGATCCATGTTTTTTCCCCCCAAGGTGACAGTGTATTCTCACGGTTTTAGTCTCTAATTAGCTAAGCATAACACACAGGTTGTTGGTACCATTTGCTGAACATACAAGTCTTTTGTTTACTTGTAATACAGCCATCGATGCATTTTGGACTAGGAGGAGTGCTTTTTTTAAATTTATTTTTGCCATTTAATTTTCACGCTGTATGTCAGAGTGCTGCCCTTGAGGCAAACGGCTCTGATTTAGTGCTTTTGGGGGATTTTTATTTATACCATAGTAAAATTACTTTGTGCACCTTTATCCTTGTGAGTAGTGAAAGAAAATAAGTAAATGAAAAGAAATAATGAAAAGCATATACACCGATCAGGCATTAACATTATGACCACCTTCCTAATATTGTGTTGGTCGAGGCATGGACTCCACTAGACCCCTGAAGGTGTGCTGTGGTGTCTGCCATCAAGTAGGTTGCGAGGTGGGCCCTCTATGGATCGGACTTGTTTGTTCAGCACGTCCCACAGATGCTCGATTGGATTAAGACTGGGCAATTTGGAAGCCAATTCAACACCTCAAACTTGTGCTCCTCAAACCATTCCTGAACCATTTTTGCTTTTAAAAGTAGATAAATTAGGAAGTGCTTATGCTTGTCAAACCAAACATATACAAACATGTATATATTGAATATTTTTGTAATGTTACATTTTCTTGTGCCAGCTCCCAAGTGTGGCTTCATTAAAGGAAATGAGCGGATTGTGAAATTGCTGGATATTGTAAAACCAGAGATAATGGCCCTGAAGGAGACCTGCATCACTGTAAGTGGGCAAAACTGACTCGTATATCAGTTTTCAGCATTTTCCCAGACTGTAGTTAGGCAGCTTTGTTCTTTACTTTTCTTCAGGTCTCTTGCTGGATTGCTCATCTGATTCCAAAAATAGAAGATGGAAATGATTTTGGAGTTGCAATTCAGGTTAATAACCCTAATTCTTCATTGAAAATGGCTGGTTTATAGTCTGTTATAGACACTGATCGACTAGGGCACATAATGTTTTTATTTCGAAATATTAAAGTGGCTGTTAACATGACTGGTTGATATTTTAGGAAAAAATCCTTGAGAGAATTGCTGCTGTGAAGACCAAGGTGGAGGGTTTTCAGACCAACATTAACAAGTATGTGCAATTCTTAACTATTTTAGTTCATTGATTATGCATACTACGGAAGCTTTTTTCTAGCACATAATGAAAAATAAAATAAAAAAGCAGTATTTATTTTTTATCTAACAGTTGACTTTTTTTCTTGCAATTGAGAGTTTATATCTCACAATTCTGACTTTCTTTCCCTCAGAATTGTAAGATTTAAACTCGCAATTGCGAGGAACAAACTCAGAACTGTGAGATAAAAAGTGTCAATTAGCTTTTTTATTTTTATTCCGTGGCGGAAACAAGCTTTCATAGTTTACATGTTTTACACTGCCCTCATTCTTTCATGTTGTCATGTTGGTAATCAAAGTGTGCTTATCTTCAGGTATTTCTCAGAGAGAGGTGATGCAGTGGCCAAAGCTTCCAAAGACACCCATGTGGTGAGTGACCGCTGCACTCCAGTCAACTAGTTAACTTTTTTTTTGAAGTTATTACTGCTACAGTTATTAAATAGGGCTGTCAATATCATATTCTCAGTTTTTGCCATTTAACCCTGTGATACATGAGTTGGGATGTAATCCAAGTACTCTTAAAGGATTTTCAGTATTTTCACACACATTAAACATCCCCTCCCCCACCTTTTAAGAAGGTTTAGAAAATGGTTGGATGGATGATTCAGCTGTGGGCGCTAACTTCTGGCGAGACACGGGAATTCACTCGGCACTACCTTCACAGTACATTATGGGTATTCCCTAGCCATTGAGTGTACATCTGTTGTACTGTATTGTGGTGTATTATGGGATTGAGAGCACTCCATAACGTCTACTATGGTTTTGTTCACCACTACAAATGTCTGTCCCCTCAAATAGTGCCCTATTTAAGTATATAGGGGGCAAATTAGGGCACAGCCAAGATTCAGCAGTCTTCTAACGTTGGTTATATAAACGTTCAAGGGTTTGATCCAGAGTTTGTAATTAATTCTGGAGCACATGCACCTGACAGTGTGACATGCAGCGAACAGCCAATCACATGGATAGCGTCAGTTTATTTTACTTCTCGCAAGTCACAATTAATTTCTCTGTGGACGATTAAGTGATCATTACGAAAAAATCATGAATTTAAATGCATTCACAAGGCAGGTATAAACACTGCTGCTGCAGCACAAATTTGAGAAGGCTGCTGAAAGAAAATATCTGACTATATCAAAGCAAGTGTCAATAATTTAAATTTAAGTATTTGGTAACACTTAAGGGTACAATTATCACTAATAACTTGCTGCTTATTAGCATGCACATTACTATATTGGCTGTTTATTAGTACTTATAAAGCACATATTTATGCTTTATTCTGCATGACCATATTCTATATCCTTTAATCCTACCCCATACCTAATTTTAAAGGGACAGTTTTCACAAAAATGAAAATTCTGTCATTAATTACTCACCCTCATGTCATTCCAAACCCGTTCATTTTCAGAACACAAATGAAGATCTTTTGATGAATTTGAGAGCTTTCTGTCCCTGTAAACTGCTTTAACTTGTAGTGAGAGATGCTGGGGGAGGCATCAGAGATTTTATATATATATATATATATATATATATAAAATAAAATCACAGCTGATTGGTCGAGTTTTGGTTTGCAGTCTCTAACTCAGAATAAAACCTATATGGCCATCTACACTGTAAACTAATCTACTGTCTTGAGGCCAAAAACAGAGTTTGCTTCAACTAATCTCAAATTTACCTAGGGAGCAACTAAAAATTTCTTTGTGCAACAGGCCTCAGATTTACACATCGACATCACAACACAACAGAAGTTACAAAAATAGTTTCAAGTCATTTTCATACCCCTTTTGTGTAATAATAAAGGGCATGTTCTTTTGACAGATGGATTATCGCTCTCTGGTGCATGAGAAGGATGAAGCAGCATATTCTGAGATCAGAGTGATTGTGCTTGATATACGCGGCTTCTACGTGAGTTGTTTACATTTATTAATTTTGGCAAACAGCTTCTAAATGAGAAATACTACAATAAGTGAAAGATGGCCTTTTCAAATGAATCATGGTAACTGTGGATACATCTGTATGGCTGTAGATTCAAATGTCTGTTGTTTGTGCTCAGGCTGAACTGTATGATGTCATCAGCAAGAACCTGGAGAAAGTGACAAATCCCAAAGGAGAAGAGAAGCCATCCATGTACTGAGACAGATGCTTACTGGGACCTAAATATACAATGTAGTTGTACAACTAGACCATTTTTCAGAATTTCTCATTTCTTTTCATCATTTTTCATATTCTAGATACAGTAGATACATCTTTAAAGTGGTTTGTTACTAAACCTAAGTCAGTAGTACAAACAGTGAGTTGAATTCACAGCTATATGTGCATCTATTTCAGCATATACAAAATTAAATCAGGAAAACCTAAAAACAAGTTCACTCATAGGACATCATCCTTAAAGCAAAGAACCATATTAAAACCAATGATTTTACAAAATATCCTCAGTTTCTTTATCTACATATTCCACAAAATGCTGTTATAACATTACAATGAATTCCAACACAGTCCAGTTCATTTTATTTGTTTTATTGCAACAAGCAACAAATGTTTACAAAACCATTTTGGATCACTTAAACAATAAAAGAACTTATGTGGAAAAACTTATGAAATGAAAATGCATCTTTGAAAAAAAAGAAGTGATCAATTCTTTCATGAAACTGGAACATAAATTGTACATTTATTTTCTGGAAGGTGCTACACGTTTCTCAAACTTCTGGTCCTTCTCCTCCTGGAATCAACTGGAAAACAGCAGAAACACATGGTTTCATCATATGTAACAAAGTGACGTGTCATGTTGCTATTAATGCAAATTTTACATTTTTTGAGTTTTAGTAATGTTATGAAATGGAATATATGGATACATCGATATTAATGAAACCGTATTTCGACAGATGTAACATAAGAGATTTTTAAAATCTCTACTTTAAACAACATAAGCAAAAATCAAAGACTTGGAAAATCGATTTTCACTCAAAAGGTCAAAACACTGATCCGCTTGCATCATCACTCAAAAGGATTCAACAAAGTAAAATTTAGATGTAGGCAAGTATTTCTGTTAATTATATTTTTTTTTACTGGTCCATATAAAAGAAAATTACTATTATCATTAGCTATGTTTCCATCCAAAGTTGAAAATTTTAACTTGTGCGCAATCCCAAGTGTTCAAAAGAACAAATCTGTAACTTCCTTAGACATTGGTACAAATTATCTCTAATAAAAATGGAAGTTGCTGCAACTGGAGAAGAAACTGTGGTTCTTTTTTCCTCCATCATAATTGACTTGTGCCTCAGAGCGTGCTGACGAAACGCAATAAACGTTGCCATTTATCTTGCGTTCGGATGCTGGTGTTTGGGAACGCAATCGTGTGAGACATTTCTGGAAGGAATTAAACCAAATCATTTTGACAAACTCTAGCTCAGGAATTTCTGCATAAACAAAACTGTTAGAGCAGTTATCAAATCACATCGTTTGCTGAGGCAAAGCCATCAGAAATCTCTTTGGTGTTCATTGAGGGATTTATTCAGTAAATGTGATTCCATCATAGTTTATGCTCACGTCTTCTTGACGTATCTTGGCATTTTTTTTAGTGATATTCCAAAATGCCCACAAAAATAGGTGGATGGAAACATAGCTATTTGTCCTCGTTTTCATTTAGTGAAAACTGAAACAAAACTGTCAAAAGACTGGAAAAAAAAAATGTATTTGACCAAGCTCAACTGAATCTTAACAGTTGGTTGTCAGTGTAATATCTTGCACGTTGATGGTACATTATTAAATGACTAAAAGATTAAATTGGAATTACAGAATTACAAATTGTTACAATTATAGAGACGGTTTTCTTTAGGGCTTACAAGTTTGATAAATTCAGGTTACACATAAAATGTAATAAATGTAAACAAAATACCATAACACAGGTTATGACAAAAATAAACTTACATAAGAATATTAACCATATTACCTCAAAGTAACTGTTGTCAATTCATGAAGTGTGATATGTAGATTGATATTTAAAGATGATGACTAAAAAATGAATTTAATGACCATACCATGGTGATGTTATTGCCATTGAGTAGAATCTGATCCAGTTTTGTGATTCTTCTTCCCTCTGGAGTGATTTCACTGTGACATAACACAATGTTTAAGATGAAAAATGAAGTGTTAAGTTTTCAGAAATGTACAATGTCATACATTTTTGTGTGCACTTAATTTTCAAAAAAAATAATAATAATAATTCCAAGTGATTTTTTGAATCAAATATATAATACAGTATCACTTTATAATATATATATGTTTAAAAAATAAATAAAATAATAATAATAATAATAATAATAATAATGAGGTTCCCATGGGGTTACTCAATTTGACCTGAACATACTTCAAATTTAAAAAAATCTTTCATATGCCCGTTTTCCCAGAAGCGGTGTTTTTGTTCTTTTGAAAACATTGAATGGAAAGGCTTCTTTATCAACTTTTTGTGCAAAATTTCAATCATGCTTTTGAAATGTACACTGACATGTAGGTGACAAGACAGGTGGATGCCATTTTCGGGGGAAACAAAGCAAAGACGACACTCATGAGACACAAGGGAACCTGAAGTGAAGATAGCATTGCTTTAAATTCAAATGTTCAATTATCTGACTTCTTTTATAATGCTGGATGTTTCAAGGAAATTAAAATTAGGCATTTTCAAACTCTGTTTGAACCCTGTTAAGAAGAACACCATGGTGTCTGGCCCCTAAATATCCCAGAGAAAAATCTAGCCAACATTAGAATATTAATATATACATTCATTTTCATATCATGTATATTTAGTTGTATGTTTGAGGAGAAGTTTGCACTGGATGCATAAATGGGGCAAAGAAAATAAAGAAATATGTAATCACATATTTTGTTTTGGGTAGGAACATCTACTTACAACTCTGTCACATCCTCAAGGACCATGTCTGATTACAAGAATCAAGAAAATGTAAAACATCACAAGAAATCCATTACATTATGAATCATTAGTACATTCCTGCCACACTTTTTAAATTTAACGCATCCTCTTTCTTGACACCAAGTCAGAAAAATTGGTGCAGCAGTAAATTGCGATTTATTTCACTTCATTTAAAAGAGTCACTATAAATGATATTATAACAAATGTAGGAGTCTCTTAGATTTACAGGACAACTAAATGAATAATTGAATGTGTACCTGTATTATTGGCTACTTGTATTTTGCAAAATTAAGTATCTAATCCTAAAACTTTAACCATAACAAATATGTCAGCGTTTTCCCAGCAGTTAAAGGATACTGACAAAGTCGTCGAACCCGAGCAGAGTCCCCACGATCTCTTTATCGTTCTTCATGACGATGTGAATCCGAGAGCCGATGCATTTATCCACCAGCTCTGAAAGACATCATACAAATCATGTGAAACACAAAGACAATAGAAGCAGTGTGTGATGTTTGCAGCATGCATACTGTAAACAATGTGCAAAACCTACAACACGATGTGTTTGACCTTCCAAAACAGGGTGAAATTAAAGCAATGGTATCGCGGTCATGGTTATGCCTGTAGTTCAAAGGCTTCATGATTATTTAATCTTCAACATTAAATTGACATTAAATTCTAATTTTGTAGTTAATTATATTATTTGGAGGATGCAACAAAAATTTGCTGTTTTTTTAAAGAAGCCACGGACAATTCCTGCGAGAAGTGCGATATGACAATATTAGACTCTGAATGATTAAAATGTCTCCAAGAACCGCCTTTACAGATAGATTGTTATCATTGTGCTACAGTGCACATTCTATCAGTTGTAGTTCTATGGCTTTTCGCCCACGTCCCAACCTGTAAGAAAGCACAGTCAACTTGTAAGGGGACCCTACTTGAATACACCAGCTACAATTATGCAGCCAGAAGCTACAATGCATAAACTACTATAATGCATTTGAAAGAGAAACTCTGTATGACAGGACAAGTGCTGGAAAGAGATAACTGATGCACTGACATTTTATCTGGCCAAGGATATATAAAAACAGTGGAAAATGATGGCTAGAAAAGACTGCTCAAAATAGTAGATCCGCGATACATATATTTTTCTGCCATGGCCATTCGACAGCAGCTGTATTCTGAATGTATTCATTCATGACTGGAAGCTGTGCAGTGTGTGTCTGGAAACAATATACTACCCACAAGACCACACGGGGGAGCTCATAACACAAGGCCTGAGGGAAGCGCTTGAATATTGGGGACTGAAAGAAGCGAACATGCCCTGCATGACCACAGACAGTGTGGCTAACATGGTGAGGGCTCTGGAGCTCAACTGTTGGACTCGTCTGCAGTGCTTTGGGCACACACTTCACCTTGCTCACTCACTCGGTGAGTGAAAATAAAATAAAATATCACTGGTATTCAAATAAGGAATTTGGGTAGCACTTTACAATAAGGTTTCATTTGTTAACATTAGTAATTAACATGAACTAACAATGAGCAATGCATTTTTACAGTCCAGTGCATTAACTAATGTTAACTGATACAATTGGTTTTAATAATACATTAGTAAATGCTGAAATTAACATAAAAATGCTGTATAAGTATTTTCATGTTAAATGATTAGTTCACTTTCAATTGAAAATTAGCCCAAGCTTTACTCACCCTCAAGCCATCCTAGGTGTATGACTTTCTTCTTTCTGATGAACACATTTAGAGATAATTTAATAAATATCCTGATGCATCCGAGCTTTATAATGGCAGTGAACAGGGTCACGAGTAAGAGCTCATGACTCCACATCCATCCATCATAAATGTGTACTCCACACGGCTCCAGGGGGTTAATACAGTCCTTCTGAAGTGTAGCAATGCGTTTATGTAAAAAAACAAAGTTATGAAGTAAATTATCTAGCTTCCGCCAGACCGACTTCCATATTCAATGTATGAAGAAAGTGTAAAACTCTTGCAGTACAAAAAGCTTACACTACGTCCTATGCCTTTTCCCTATTCAGCTGGCGGAAGCTAGATATTTTACTTCTTAAAAAGGATTTTTTTTTTCACACCAATGCATCAGTTTGCTTCTGAAGGCTTTTATTAACCCCCTGGAGCTGTGTGGAGTACGTTTATGATGGATGGATGGATGTGGATGGAAGCACTTCCTCCAGTTCATACTTGTGACCTCTGTTCACTGCCATTATAAAGCTTGGATGCATCAGGATATTTATTAATATTTCTCCAAATGTGTTCATCAGAAAGAAGAAAGTCACATACGCCTCAGACGTCACGCCCAAGGACCGTTGGCTGAACGTCTGATGCATATGGCACACTTATCTGGAAACATTTCAGGAGTTACGAAGTCATGATCTGGTTGGTTGAATTCTACAGGATGCCCGGGAGCAAGTATGTCACTTTCTTTAATGGTCCGCCTGAAAACAAATGCCATGACTCCAAACCCCCTTGTAGAAGAAGAAGAACATTGTCGTGTTTACAACTGTGACAACGAGATCTTACCAGGATCAACTAAACACTGGATTATCAAAAGTATGAGAAGTTTGCGGCTCCATTGTTGCAGTAAACTTGCATAACGTTCTAGAATGAATAACTGATTAATTCGGTCTGTTATTATGGACATTGACTTTACATTTTCACTCACCTAAACCTGACGCGGAACAAAACGAACTGTGATTGGTTGCATTAAATGTCAGTTGAACGTCCTCTTGGGCGGTCCTTGGCCAGAAAGCTGCGAGAGAGTCCAGAACTTCTACCGTCCGTCTGAAGGTCTGGCTACGTGAGACTATATACACCTAGGATGGCTTGAGGGTGAGTAAAGCTTGGGGTAATTTTCATTTGAAAGTGAACTAATCCTTTAACTAATGTAGTTAACTAATGTTAACAAAGACCCTCGCGTTGAACGCATAATATTTATCTGCAAGAAAGTGGTCAGTAAAATCTCTTTCAGCTGGAAGAAAAAGAGGGACTTGAGTAATACTCAAACTGAGCTCAAACTACCTCAGCAGAAACTCATCACAAAGTCACCAACACAATGGTGTCCCAGACTGAACATGATTGAGAGAGTGCTTGAGCAGGAAAAGGCCATTTCTCAGGTCCTGAAGGCAGACAGGTATACAAGGCATTTGGTGCCATCATGGCAAGATATTGATGTGATGGTCTCTGTGAAAAAACCTCCACTGAGAGACTTCACTGATGCACTTTCAGGTGAGGACGATGTGAGTGTGTCCTATATAAAGCCAGTGCTTCTCCTGTCGAGAGTCAACATCTTACACCTGAATGACGATGACACTGAACAAAGAACAAAAAACAAATGCCAAATCACTGGCAAGTATCAGGACTTGCCAAGTATCAGTCTCATATCCCACCACTCATGACTTGCTGGATATGGCTTCACTTGTTGATCCAAGGTTCAAAACCCAATACATATTTAGCATCAAGATAGAGGGAAAACAAACCAGGGATGTGTCATTCCACAGCACTGGCTCAGAGCCTACATCTACTTCCACATCACGAAGCTCATCATGAAGAACAAACACAACCAAAGAAAACACTTTTTGAAAACCTCAGGTGCTG
Organism: Zacco platypus; assembly: GCA_038088235.1. Classification (NCBI taxonomy): domain Eukaryota; kingdom Metazoa; phylum Chordata; class Actinopteri; order Cypriniformes; family Xenocyprididae; genus Zacco; species Zacco platypus. The sequence goes on from CM076068.1 coordinate 11,277,307, forward strand.
TAACTGCAGCCCACAAATCTGCTTCCTCATCTGTAAAAGAGGCAATAGAAGGAGAATTGAAGGACTACCTGTCCACACCATATGCAGACAGCGAGATGGATCCTCTGGAATGGTGGAAAGTTCACGAGGCACGATTTACCAGAATTAGCCAACTAGATAAAAAGTATTTGTGCATTCCAGTAAAAAGTGCTCATATGAGTGTGTATATTATATATATATATATATATATATATATATATATATATATATATATATATATATATATATGTAGGCTATGCAAAAAAACAAAACAAAGTATACTTTAGAGTTCCAGCTGGGACAGGTCCTATGATGGGGCATAAAATAGAGGTAGCCTCGATAAAACAAAAAATTACAATTTGAAAATTAAACCAAAATAACTATAACTGAATTCATAATGGAATATTATTCAGTTTTATCACTAATTTATACATGACAGTCTATCAAATATATTTGTTATATGAAGAAAACCACCCATTTTGTTCGACTAACTTTGCCTATAAGCTTTTACGTACATCACATCTCTAAAATGACTGAAATAAACAATGTACAGTTAAAAATATTTGCAAAGTTATTCATTACAATTCAAACAGAATTGCTTCATGCAATGTTTCAAGTCGACACACCCCTTTCAAAGTCAAAACTCAGCAACTCGTCTGTCATCTAGAATTCTGAGCTTACCCACTTGTAAAACGACATGGTTATGAGGTTTGGTCATTCATTCGCGTGTAAATCGTAATTACGATATTCCCGACTCTACTTGAAAGGCACATGAATTAATCAACGAGCCTAATTGTGAATGAGGGTTTGGGTGCGAATTCGGACCCATCACTAGTGATGCTTGTATTGTAACAGAAATCACCCAAAACTAACTGTAGGGATTTCAGTTTATATCTTAGATCCGAATCATTGAAATTAAATCAAATAATTAAACGATTAAGCCTATACTGTTAGTGTACACGTGTGTCAAATAATATTTTAAAAAAACCGTACTCAGATTTGAATGCGACTTACAGGGATCTCTATGCTCCCTACAACAATAACTACAAAAGTTAGAGCAATGAAGCAAATAATCAATTAATACGAAAGACGAACATACCGAGAGGTAAAAGCTGCGAAGGATTTGTTGCTGCTATTGCCGCCATTTTGAAAATAGACCTGAATAATCAATCGCCGAAATGTATGATAGACACGAGAAATCGATACCAGCAACCATCGATAGTTTGAAACACGCTTGGCACACAGAGGTGTTGCTGCGGCTCCACCGCAGTTTGCGTTCGTCGTTCAGACACAGGCAGGGCTGGGTAGGTTACTTTTAAAATGTATTTCACTACAGATTACAAAATACATGCTTTAAAAAAAACTTTTATGATGACTTTTTCCCTCAGAATTGTGTTATATAAAGTTGCAATTGCGAGTTATAAAGACAGAATTATGAGATATAAACTCGCAATATTGAGAAAAGTCAGAATTATGAGATATAAACTCGCAATTTTGAGAAAAGTCAGAATTATGAGATATAAACTCGCAATATTGAGAAAAGTCAGAATTATGAGATATAAACTCAAAATATCGAGAAAAGTCAGAATTATGAGATATAAACTCGCAATATTGAGAAAAGTCAGAATTATGAGATATAAACTCACAATATTGAGAAAAGTCAGAATTATGAGATAAAAACTCACAATATTGAGAAAAGTCAGAATTATGAGATAAAAACTCACAATATTGAGAAAAGTCAGAATTATGAGATATAAACTCACAATATTGAGAAAAGTCAGAATTATGAGATATAAACTCACAATATTGAGAAAAGTCAGAATTATGAGATATAAACTCACAATATTGAGAAAAGTCAGAATTATGAGATATAAACTCACAATATTGAGAAAAGTCAGAATTATGAGATATAAACTCACAATATTGAGAAAAGTCAGAATTATGAGATATAAACTCGCAATATTGAGAAAAGTCAGAATTATGAGATATAAACTCACAATATTGAGAAAAGTCAGAATTATGAGATATAAACTCGCAATATCGAGAAAAGTCAGAATTATGAGATATAAACTCGCAATTTTGAGAAAAGTCAGAATTATGAGATATAAACTCGCAATATCGAGAAAAGTCAGAATTATGAGATATAAACTCGCAATATTGAGAAAAGTCAGAATTATGAGATATAAACTCGCAATATCGAGAAAAGTCAGAATTATGAGATATAAACTCGCAATTTTGAGAAAAGTCAGAATTATGAGATATAAACTCGCAATATCGAGAAAAGTCAGAATTATGAGATATAAACTCGCAATTTTGAGAAAAGTCAGAATTATGAGATATAAACTCGCAATTTTGAGAAAAGTCAGAATTATGAGATATAAACTCGCAATATCGAGAAAAGTCAGAATTATGAGATATAAACTCGCAATATTGAGAAAAGTCAGAATTATGAGATATAAACTCAAAATATCGAGAAAAGTCAGAATTATGAGATATAAACTCGCAATATTGAGAAAAGTCAGAATTATGAGATATAAACTCAAAATATTGAGAAAAGTCAGAATTATGAGATATAAACTCGCAATATTGAGAAAAGTCAGAATTATGAGATATAAACTCACAATATTGAGAAAAGTCAGAATTATGAGATAAAAACTCACAATATTGAGAAAAGTCAGAATTATGAGATAAAAACTCACAATATTGAGAAAAGTCAGAATTATGAGATATAAACTCACAATATTGAGAAAAGTCAGAATATGATAAACTCGCAATATTGAGAAAAGTCAGAATTATGAGATAAAACCTCGCAATATTGAGAAAAGTCAGAATTATGAGATGTAAACTGACAATATTGAGAAAAGTCAGAATTATGAGATATAAACTCGCAATATTGACAAAAGTCAGAATTATGAGATAAAAACTCGCAATATTGACAAAAGTCAGAATTATGAGATGTAAACTGACAATATTGAGAAAAGTCAGAATTATGAGATATAAACTCGCAATATTGACAAAAGTCAGAATTATGAGATAAAAACTCGCAATATTGACAAAAGTCAGAATTATGAGATAAAAACTCGCAATATTGAGAAAAGTCAGAATTATGAGATAAAAACTCACAATATTGAGAAAAGTCAGAATATGATAAACTCACAATATTGAGAAAAGTCAGAATATGATAAACTCGCAATATTGAGAAAAGTCAGAATTATGAGATATAAACTCGCAATATTGACAAAAGTCAGAATTATGAGATATAAACTGACAATATTGAGAAAAGTCAGAATTATGAGATAAAAACTCACAATATTGAGAAAAGTCAGAATATGATAAACTCGCAATATTGAGAAAAGTCAGAATTATGAGATATAAACTCGCAATATTGAGAAAAGTCAGAATTATGAGATAAAAACTCACAATATTGAGAAAAGTCAGAATATGATAAACTCGCAATATTGAGAAAAGTCAGAATTATGAGATAAAAACTCACAATATTGAGAAAAGTCAGAATATGATAAACTCGCAATATTGAGAAAAGTCAGAATTATGAGATAAAAACTCGCAATATTGAGAAAAGTCAGAATTATGAGATAGAAACTGAAAATATTGACAAAAGTCAGAATTATGAGATAAAAACTCACAATATTGAGAAAAGTCAGAATATGATAAACTCGCAATATTGAGAAAAGTCAGAATTATGAGATAAAAACTCGCAATATTGAGAAAAGTCAGAATTATGAGATAAAACCTCGCAATATTGAGAAAAGTCAGAATTATGAGATGTAAACTGACAATATTGAGAAAAGTCAGAATTATGAGATATAAACTCGCAATATTGACAAAAGTCAGAATTATGAGATAAAAACTCGCAATATTGACAAAAGTCAGAATTATGAGATGTAAACTGACAATATTGAGAAAAGTCAGAATTATGAGATATAAACTCGCAATATTGACAAAAGTCAGAATTATGAGATAAAAACTCGCAATATTGAGAAAAGTCAGAATTATGAGATAAAAACTCACAATATTGAGAAAAGTCAGAATATGATAAACTCACAATATTGAGAAAAGTCAGAATATGATAAACTCGCAATATTGAGAAAAGTCAGAATTATGAGATATAAACTCGCAATATTGACAAAAGTCAGAATTATGAGATATAAACTGACAATATTGAGAAAAGTCAGAATTATGAGATAAAAACTCACAATTTTGAGAAAAGTCAGAATATGATAAACTCGCAATATTGAGAAAAGTCAGAATTATGAGATATAAACTCGCAATATTGAGAAAAGTCAGAATTATGAGATAAAAACTCACAATATTGAGAAAAGTCAGAATATGATAAACTCGCAATATTGAGAAAAGTCAGAATTATGAGATAAAAACTCACAATATTGAGAAAAGTCAGAATATGATAAACTCGCAATATTGAGAAAAGTCAGAATTATGAGATAAAAACTCGCAATATTGAGAAAAGTCAGAATTATGAGATAGAAACTGAAAATATTGACAAAAGTCAGAATTATGAGATAAAAACTCACAATATTGAGAAAAGTCAGAATTATGAGATAAAAACTCGCAATATTGACAAAAGTCAGAATTATGAGATAAAAACTCGCAATATTGACAAAAGTCAGAATTATGAGATAAAAACTCGCAATATTGACAAAAGTCAGAATTATGAGATAATTTTATATCTCCAAATTCTTACTTTATAACTTGCAGTTGTGAGTTTAAATCTCGCAGTTCTGAGAAAAAGAAGTCAATTGTGAAATGCAAACTCACAGTTGTGAGGGGAAAAAAACAAATTGTGAGAAAAAGTTGCAGTGACCAGTGAATTATAAAATGACTCACAAACAACTATCACAAAACATGAAAACATTTGTGGATCATCCAGGTCATGACAGGACAGTTAAGTTGACAGTTGGGCAATTTTTTGTGTAAATTCAGTCATTTTGTCTTGTTCAGGACAGTACTAAATAAAAATAACAACATTTTTATGATCCTCTTAAAAGTATTAAAATGTTGATGAAACTTAACTCCACTTTTTCAGACTGTCAGAGTCAGAGAATCACCAATTGCTGTTTAAATGACATTAAAATACAAAGTAATCAGTTTGGTAATCTAAAATACATTTCAGATGTAACTGTAATCTGATTACCACCCATTTAAAATGTAACTGTAATGAAATACAGTTACTCAAATTTTGTATTTTAAATACGTAACTAAGTTACTTGTATTTCGTTACTCCCCAACCCTGTACACGGGAGAGTGGACAGGTGTAAGCAGAGGTCGATTTTCACTGCAGAGCAGGATTTGAGGAACACTGCATTATGACTACATTCAGTTTTGGAACATAAATGTATAGAATGCATGAAATTTGTTGGCCTACTTTAAAAAAATAAAATCCCATCAAATAACTATTTAAGTGAAATGTTAAAAGAGAGAAGAACAGCATTCAAATCATAAAGTATCTGCAAGCTTATATAGTCAGGAAATTTGCCTAATTTGAACAGCTAGGAAGCTTTTAATTCCAATACATCCAGTTTCTTCAAATACTTACAAGTTAAGTACTTCGTGAGGAAAGAGCTGTCAGATTTTACTTGAGGATTTGTTCTCAGAACTTTGTCTAACATTCTGGCAAGATTCTCTCCAATTTCTGAACAAACATTCTTCCAGGAACATTAATAGAACGTTTGTTAAGTCTTAAATAATGTTCTTCAAAACGTAAGCACAAAACATTACATCATTCATGGAACAGTTTTTTTTAAATTATTATTATTATTTCTGAAAATGTTAGTTGGACGTTCATTTAACATTTTTAAAAGGTACTTGCCTACTTGTTTCAGAACGTTCAGAGAGCATTCAAAAGTAACATTTCCATAATGTTTGCAAAGTGATCAAATGGAATGTTGTTCCCTTAAACTATGGGTCTTCAACCGGGGGTCTGTGCCAGTATTGCAGGAGGTCCGTCAATTGATGTTTGATCACAAATAATTAAAAAAACTTAAAACATGGGTAAAAACATCACAAAGTCCAATTTAAATAAAATATATTTGATTGTACAATTAGTATTACAAATAGCATCAGCGCCTTGAACTTGATACGAGCAGCAAGGGGTAGCCAGTGCAGAGAGATGAAGAGGGGCGTGACGTGGGCTCTCTTAGGCTCGTTGCAGACAAGACGTGCAGCAGCATTCTGGATCATTTGAAGAGATTTGATTGCACTTGACGGCAGACCAGCCAGAAGAGCATTGCAGTAATCAAGCCTTGAAATGACCAGGGCCTGGACAAGCAGTTGTGTTGCATGCTCAGTCAGGAAGGGCCGGATTTTCCGTCTTTGAGATGTGGTCTCTGAAGGTCAGTTGGTCATCGAAGATAACTCCAAGATTTCTGGCCGACTTTGATGGGGTAATGGTGGTTGTACCAAGCTGTATGTTGATGTCGTGTTGAAGAGTAGGAGTGGCAGGGAAGACTAAAAGCTCAGTCTTTGCCAGGTTGAGCTGCAGGTGGTGATCTTCCATCCACGTCGAGATGTCCGCCAGACAGCTTGAGATCCGTGCAGCTACAGTGGAATCATCTGGTTGGAAGGACAGGTAGAGTTGTGTGTCATCAGCATAGCAGTGGTAGGAGAAACCATGTGCCTGTATGATGGGACCCAGTGATGTGGTATAAATGGAGAATAGGAGGGGCCCAAAAACTGAACCCTGAGGAACCCCAGTGATCAGTTGATGAGGTTTGGATACCTCCCCTCCCCAGGCGACTCTGAAAGACCTACCTGTGAGATAGGACTCAAACCACTGAAGCGCAATACTTGAGATGCCAAGTGACGAGAGGGTGGACAGAAGAATTTGATGGTTTACGGTGTCGAAGGCAGCAGATAGATCCAGTAGAATGAGTAGTAGAACCAGTAGAACCAGCCTTTGCAATCCGCAGGGATTCCGTGACAGACAGTAGCGCAGTCTCTGTGGAATGGCCGCTCTTGAATCCAGATTGGTTGATTTCCAGATGGTCGTTCTGTGTGAGGAAGGATGACACCTGGTTGAACACAACTCGTTCGAGTGTTTTTGATATGAATGGTAGGAGAGAGACAGGTCTGTAGTTGTCCACGAGTGATGTGTTTAACGTGGGTTTTTTAAGCAGTGGGGTTACTCGAGCCTGCTTGAATGTGGTAGGAAAAGTGCCTGTGTGGAGAGACGAGTTAATAATGTATGTAAGTGCTGGTAAAAAGAGTGGGAGAGATGGCTTGTAGAAGGTGTGAGGGGATGGGGTCTAGAGGGGAGGTGGTGGGATGAGTGGAGAGGATAAGTTTTGATACTTCCGCCTCCGAGAGAAGAGAGAAGGAAGAGAGAAGATTAGTGGATGAGGAGGGGCTAATTTACTGTAGAGTTTCATAGTTAAAATACTTAAAAATGATGAAAACAAACAGCATGACTGTGGCCTTGTAGTTGTTATACGATCCGATCCCTTATCAGGTGGTGATAGTGAAGCTTAAAAAGCAAGTAGAAGAAGAGCAGTGCTAGTGATGATTGTGTCTAGAAGGGATACAGCTACGGCCAGAAGTGAGGCAAAATCTTAGGATAAATAACAGTAAATTAAATGTGCTACTTATCAAATTTTTTTATTAACATTACACCTACCCCAACCCTAAACCTACCCTTACAATACTGCAAATACAGTTATTAAATTAAATAAATAAATATTAAATGACGCAGTATTGATGTGCGCATGTGCAGCAGCTGCATCATCTCTGTTCTGTGTGACTTGGACAACTTCGAGTTACGCCCCCTGCAACAGGTTACGCCTCCTTCCTGTTACGCCCCCTCTCTTGCAGTCCGCAGACAGATTCTATTGGAGAGTCCACCTGACAATAAAATTTGAATGTATGAGACTGCAAATCTATTAAAATAATTGTGATTAAACAACCGTGAACTTAATAAATTGTGAATAAATAAATAATAATTTAATAAATTTAATAAATTTTAATTGCAACATGTTTGTTATGATGCATAAATCTTTTTGCATCAATGAAACAAAGAAAATATAGCCTACAGACAATGTACAACAACATAGTTCTAATCTATATTGTCTCAACACAATATTACTATCGTAATATGCTTGATTTCTGTTGTTATCAGAGGCTCTGTTTGACACATTTTGTGTCAGGGGTCCCTGCTCCATGTCTCTCTCATCTAAGGGGTCCTTGCCCTGAAAAATGTTGAAGACCCACTTTTCATCAATTAATGGGAATATAAGCAAAATGTTCTCAGCACTGATATTAATAAATTTAATCCTTTACACATACGGGTGTGTACTAAATTACAGAAATATTGAAAGGGTGTATTTGGCTGTTTTTAATGCATTCAAATACAATTTTGAACCGTGTCCATTGGTGGCTCTTGGCATATCCTATTTAAAGATAATTGAAATATGAGGCAGAATTTTCTAATTTAGTGCCTAAAATTGAAATGTGGATCTTGTTGACATGCTAGCATTGGAAAGGCTGAGATATAAATAGGTTATGGATCATCTTTAGATAACTAATGTATTGAATCTAAACCATATTATTGCTGCAAGTTGCAGTGACTTCAGTTACTTACCATGTACATCCTAAACCACTGAAATTGGTCGGTTGAAAAAAGAAAAAAAAAAATCTTAATCACCCACAACTCTTTCATTCTTTTTTAGTTATCAAAAAAATAAAGTTTCTGGGAACAATATTCATTATTCCATATAAAAGATGTTCTCCTTTATTAAATGTGTTCCTTGTGGTTTCAAAATAACATGCATTTTTACACTTCTTATTATTGAAATGTAATTATATGATTGAGTTACAGTATGAATAGGTCCAAGGATTAAAATAAAAAAAGTCATTATTGATCACAATGTCAGGTGATCATGGTCAGGTGGTGCAACCAGCAAATTTGCTGTTAAATGAATCACTTTCCACTGTAATTGCAAAATGGCGTCAGAATATATAACTGTAAACCTTTATATAATGTATATAAATCATTTTTACAGTTAAAAACAAAACAAACAAAAAAACTCCCTATGGAAAATTGAGTGTTTTAACACATAAAAAGTGGCAGTTTATATGAACTGGAATAAAAGGGAAATTAAATAAAGAAATGGAAAGGAAATTTACCCTGTGATATGCATTTTAGACACTGCAGTGGTTCATATTTACAAGTTCACAGTGCTAAGTACATTAAATGTATATTATTTTCAAATAATATACAGTACTGTGCAAAAGTTTTAGGCAGGTGTGAAAAAATGCTGTAAAGTAAGAATGCTTTCAAAAATAAACTTGGTAATAGATTATATTTATCAATTAACAAAATGCAAAGTGAGTGAACAGAAGAAAAATCTAAATCAAATCCATATTTGGTGTGACCACCCTTTACCTTCAAAACAGCATCAATTCTTCAAGGTAAAGTTGCACAAAGTCAGGGATTTTGTAGGCATATAGTTAGGTGTATGATTAAACAATTATACCAAACAGGTGCTAATGATCATCAATTCAATATGTAGGTTGAAACACAATCATTAACTGAAACAGAAACAGCTGTGTAGGAGGAATAAAACTGGGTGAGGAACAGCCAAACTCAGCTAACAAGGTGAGGTTGCTGAAGACAGTTTACTGTCAAAAGTCATACACCATGGCAAGACTGAGCACAGCAACAAGACACAAGGTAGTTATACTGCATCAGCAAGGTCTCTCCCAGGCAGAAATTTCAAGGCAGACAGGGGTTTCCAGATGTGCTGTCCAAGCTCTTTTGAAGAAGCACAAAGAAACAGGCAACGTTGAGGACCGTAGACGCAGTGGTCGGCCAAGGAAACTTACTGCAGCAGATGAAAGACACATCATGCTTACTTCCCTTCGCAATCGGAAGATGTCGAGCAGTGCCATTAGCTCAGAATTGGCAGAAAACAGTGGGACCCTGGTACACCCATCTACTGTCCGGAGAAGTCTGGTCAGAAGTGGCCTTCATGGAAGACTTGCGGCCAAAAAGCCATACCTCCGACGTGGAAACAAGGCCAAGCGACTCAACTATGCACGAAAACACAGGAACTGGGGCGCAGAAAAATGGCAGCAGGTGCTCTGGACTGATGAGTCAAAATTTGAAATATTTGGCTGTAGCAGAAGGCAGTTTGTTCGCCGAAGGGCTGGAGAGCGGTACACGAATTAGTGTCTGCACGCAACAGTGAAGCATGGTGGAGGTTCCTTGCAAGTTTGGGGCTGCATTTCTGCAAATGGAGTTGGGGATTTGGTCAGAATTAATGGTATCCTCAATGCTGAGAAGTACAGGCAGATACTTATCCATCATGCAATACCATCAGGGAGGCATCTGATTGGCCCCAAATTTATTCTGCAGCATGACAACGACCCCAAACATACAGCGAAAGTCATTAAGAACTATCTTCAGTGTAAAGAAGAACAAGGAGTCCTGGAAGTGATGGTATGGCCCCCACAGAGCCCTGATCTCAACATCATCGAGTCTGTCTGGGATTACATGAAGAGAGAGAAGCAACTGAGGCTGCCTAAATCCACAGAGGAACTGTGGTTAGTTCTCCAAGATGTTTGGGCCAACCTACCTGCCGAGTTCCTTCAAAAACTGTGTGCAAGTGTACCTAGAAGAATTGATGCTGTTTTGAAGGCAAAGGGTGGTCACACCAAATATTGATTTGATGTAGATTTTTCTTCTGTTCACTCACTTTGCATTTTGTTAATTGATAAATATAAACTATTAACATGTCTATTTTTGAAAGCATTCTTACTTTACAGCATTTTTTCACACCTGCCTAAAACTTTTGCACAGTACTGTATGGTTGCACCACCTGTTATTTTCTGGCAGGTAAAATCAGAAATTTTGTTTAATAAAGAATTAATGCTGCCTTAACAGCTATGAAACCAATCAAAATGAATCAAAACTATAGTGTTTTGGAGATAAACATCTTAAAACTGTTTTGCTTAAAATAATTATTTTTTTCATCTTGAAAACCTTATGTGCTATTATCCCAATTACAAACTTATTTACAAGCAAACAAGTTTCAATAAAAATTCACTTGAAGTGTATTTTAGTTTACCATAAATTATTGTCTGTACATCTGAACCATATTTCAGTGATGATAGAAATTATGAAATTACATTTAAGTCCTTCTTAAAAAAAGTGTACTCTTTTTCAAGACACAATTTGGAGAAACTTTGTGAAACTATTAGCTTCTTAGGATATCAAGTAGCCTGGTTAAAAAAGTTAAACTCCTCTTTTGAAAAAAAAGAGAGAGAAAATCAGTCGGCTATATCACATGTTATAGTAACAAAAGGTAGATAACTATACTGAAGATACATGAGGGGGCAGTATATTTTAAAACTTGTGTGTAATTTGTAATTTCATCACAGCCGTGCATTATTTCTTTGTCTTAACAACAATAAGATGTTTTTAATGAATCTCTATTAGTGTGAAAGTGTTACACCAGAACAGACAGACGTACTAACAGAATATTGACAACAGTAGTTTTTTTTTTTTAATGAATCAAACAACAGCAAACAGGAACGGCAGAGGATAGGCAGAATCGTGATCGTTAAACAGGCAGAAGGTCAGGTCAGCAGATATCATTCACAGTCCAGTACAACAAGCAAGGATCAGGACAGGCAGCAGGACTCAAACAACAGAAGTCAGACAAGACCGGGATAAACGCTGAGAATTGCACACCTTGCACTCTTGTAAATACAAGACCTCGCAACTCATACCAGGCTGAATGCCTCTTAAATAGTCCATGTGTTGAGTTGCAGCTGGCTGAGGTGATCAGTGCCAAGGTACGGGGCTTCTGGGAAATGTAGTGTGTGCAAGTATATGAGTGTCTGAGGTTGAGTGCCCTCTAGTGGCTGTTTAAGGGCACTCCAGCGGATAACCCTGACGGCTACGATGACGTGATGACTTCTTTCCAGTCTTGCAGTCTCTTGTGTTCTTGCTCAGACGTGGCGGCTTGAGTTCCCTCTCAGGTTGGACTTCAGGCTTCGGGTCAAATCTCGAGCTCAAGCCCTCCACCAAGGACAGCAAGAACGTTATTTCCTATAAAATACAAAGATGATATGAACAAGTCAACTCAAGCTGATTTAGAACAGAATTGAATTCTGTTTGCATCACAGATTCTGTTTATTACCGTGAAGCCGCTTTGAAACAATCTGTATTGCATAAAGTGCTGTATAAACGAAGATGACGCTCACGATTCTCCTCTGTATCCTGTTAATATTGTAAAAGTAAACAGATTTAAAAATAATTAAATAAACAAATAAATGAAGGTGACTTGACTTTAACAAGGACATTACAATGAACACCAATTTGAAAATCTCACTACAAATAATCCAGAATTGAAGGCAAGTGATAATAATTGTACTCTGTCTGTGACATTTCCTCACACCTGAAATCCCTGATCGAGTGAATCTCCTGAACTTCTCCAATCTGGATCATTTCCAATCCATTTATGTGGGATCCCGGGTTAGGCACTGGCTAATCAGATCACTGCATTCTGCACAAATGTTAATAAGGAGAGAGCTGGTTAGTCCTGAGCATGTGACTTGGCATCTATGAAAACAGCACCTAAAACATGATTATTTTAATGTAAACCGTTCCTTTCTTTCGTCTAAAAGTGAAGTATGTAGTTTCTGTGACACTAGTGGCACCGAGAGGAATTACAAAAGAAAGCACGTTTGCCAAAAACCTTGCCAACGCAACTTAAACATCACACACGCAGCTCTTACTGGTTCTTGTGAAGGCATGTTTCAGCCCCAATACTTTTAGCTGAGTTGCATTTGTCTTTATGAAAATTTGTCTTTCTGAACGGGTTCTCCTTTCCTTCTCGACCACTGGTTTAAGGCACCTAAGATCAACAAAAAGTGTTCAGAGGTGACAAGTTATGAACAGTTTTTAAATGCCATGTCTGTATTGGATTTAGTCAATAGACCTGATTTTAGACAATAAACCTTTTAGTTTTAGGTCATCCCATAAGTCCCATTTCCACAATTAAGATTGATTTTTACATTTCATGTACATTAAATTATATTACATTAGTAACGTCTCCACAATTATTAACCTTGAAAATTTTATAAAATGTGGGTGAGTTTCACAAGTCCTGACAATGACAATGATTAATTTTCAGGTTCAAACTAGCGATATTATGAGTAATTTGAGACAAGACCTTTTTGGTACTTCACGCAGATCATATACCGTTGAAATCGGTGAGAAATGTCAACTTTATTGCGCTTTTTGTCCAGAAAAGCCGCAGCTCCAAGTTTACTTGCACTTGTTTGATAAGGAGTCTTGCCCCGCACAATATGGCGGACTCGTTGACGTATCGCTGCAAAAGTCCAAAGCGGCCAATGCGGAGTCTATGTTTATTATGCTAAGGTTCTCCCCTCTACCATGTTTAAAGTTTATGGCACGCCCATCTCGGGATTTCGGGTATCAAAATTATTTTCGAATTTTTTTCTAATGTTGTGTTTACCTAGTGGTAAACACGACATCAGAGGGCGTTCATGTGTAATTTTTAGCTAGGAACCTGGTAACGTTTTTTACTATAATTCCGTGAAGGCAGCATTAATTAACTTTATTACATGCACAAAGTCGAGAAAAACAATGTTGTGCTAAAGGTAAGGCTTATTTAACATTATTTCTGAGCAAATATGTGACGCGAATTTCTCTTTTAGGTGGTTACTTAGTTATGCTTTTAAAGTTCATTGTGTGTGTTTTGCTGCTGTGCGTCTCTGTGATGCTGAATTCAGCGTTTGACAACAGTCTTTCTTGGGCATGCTTATTTGGTTTATGTTTGCAATGTTTTTTTAGACACGTGGTTTTGCATGTGAACATGCTATTTATGATTGAAATAAAGATATTTACGACATGTTCATGTAGCATGTAAGTATGGCAAGCCGTTTTGACTTTTATTCATTTTCAGGATATGAACTTGTGATATCAACAATTAAATTTCACTAGTTAAAATGTTAATTCCTGATATCAGGAATTATATTTCCACTAGTAACAAAGTTCATTCTTGATATCAACTATTCAATTTCCACTAGTAAAAACTATAATTTTTGATATCAACAACTGTATTTTTACAGGTGAAATCTCGCCATAGGCTGCCATTCAAATTAAATTTTTGATATCAAGAATTATATTTCCACTAGTAACAACGTTAATTCTTGATATCAACTATTCAATTTCCACTAGTATAAACTATAATTCTTGATATCAACTATTCAATTTCCACTAGTATAAACTATAATTCTTGATATCAACAATTGTATTTTTACTAGTGAAATCTCACCATAGGCTGCCATTGAAATTCAATTGTTGATATCAAGAATTAATTTCTTACTAGTTGAAATTCCAGTTTCACATATCAGGAATACAATTCTTACTAGTAACAATGTGAATTTGCACTTCAAATATCCTGGCCTGGTCTTCTCAAAATGTTAGCACAAAAACATTGATTATACATCGTTTCTGGAACTTTTTTCCAGAAATATTTTCATTGGATGTTCGTCTAATGTTTTTTTTTTAATGTTACTACTTGTTTCTGAATGTTCAGAGAATATTAAATGTTTCAGGGCTCCAACGGATTTGAAAATGGATCACCGCAAGGGAGTGTATGTCGTCCTCTGTTATTTAACGTAGTGGTTTACCAATGGCCGATGGCTAATGATTGAATGATCACTGCTGAGGACGCGACACTGGAGGAGAGCGCAGACTATTATTGAGGGACAGATTCAGCTAGAAATACTTCAGGTATATGATTATTTTCATTTCATTTTTCACGCTTTTATCCAAAGCGACTTACAAGGGCAGCAATTAGGGGTTAGGTGTCTCGCTCAAGGGCACTTTAGTCATGGTATCAAAGGTGGAGAGAGAGCTGTTCATTCACAATCCCCACCTTCAATTCCTGCCAGTGTGGGAATCGAACCAGCAACCTTCAGATTACAAGCCCGACTCCCTCACCACTAGGCCACGACTACCCAAGTGATGTATTTCCCTAGAAAGACAGAAAGAAAAATTTACTTCCTTGAAGCTTAAAATGTATATGTGTTTGTGCATATAATGCACATATGGATGTGGTGAAATGTTTGGGAATATGGTTGAACAAAAAGCTGTCCATTGATGTACATATAGGAAAATTGTTGTCAAAGTGAAAATTTGTATAAGAATGAAATGCATTATTATTATTAGTAGTAGTAGTATTGTTTTGTTGTATTGTTTTCTCTCCCCTCAACGTAAAGTAAGAGTTGTCTTCCTGCATCGACTCTTCACACTCCAGCTCAGTTGGTGGCAGTGATGCAAAAGAACAAGAAGACTTCTGTTTCAGCGAGGTATCATTTCTCGCGTTCTCATTGGTCCCTTGTCATACAGTCTGAACCTGATTGGCTGCAGCACACACCGCGTTGCGAACGAGCTAAGGACAGTATCATAAACTGATCATTTTCACCGCTGTAAACATAAAACATTATAAACATCCCTGGTTTAGTTCCAAAACTTTAGCAAAGACTTCTAAAGGTGAGTTTTATTCTTCAGGAAGTTTTCCGGCTTCATTATTAAAGTGGTGTTCTTTTATAGAATCTGAGGAGATGCTGAAACTGATGTAGATGTATTTCGGAGCGCCTTTTCAGTGTGTTAAAACACCAGGTGAAAATGCGCTCCAAGACGCATTTTAGAGGGACAATACATTCTTTCGAAACGGCCAAAGACCGGTATCACGAAGCGGGCTTATAGGGCCAGTGGTTCAGATTGTCGCTTGCCCTGTCAAAATGGTCACTCTCCACAAAAACGAAAAAACAAAACAAACCTGGGTTGTTGTTGACTCATGTAACGTTATATTGCTGCGTCCAAGACGCTAGAAACTTCGTTTTCTTTTGTCCTCATAATTAGAAAATGCCACTTGCTCGAAAGAAATGTTATTACTCTTATCGTTCTACTCGTAACCATATTATTTTATTAAAGGGACAATTTACCCCAAAATGAAAGCTGTTATGTACTTACCCTCACATCGTTACTAACCTAGATATGCCATTCCGCTATTTTAAAAAATGTTGGTAATACCATTGACTTCCACTTTATGGACATTCGTTTATGTTCCACAAAAGAAAAAAAAAAATCATACAGATTTGGAAAGACATGAGTGTGAGTAAGTCATGACAACATTTTCGTTTTTTTGATGAACTATACCTTTTAAAGCAATGGTATTCACAATATCCATTAAAAGTAGTACACAACTGAAAGCATGTAATATATGAGAAAGGCTAGATTACTAACATACCACTCTTTAAGTAATTTTATCTCATGGTAAGGCTATATTACAGGAGCTATTTTTGATGCAAATTATGATAAATTGTTACATCATCAATTTTAGATGCTCATTAAACTTTACAATTCTCTGTAACTTTGATAAAAACAAATTATAGACTAATTAATGTAAAAAAAACTATACTAATGAAATGACCAGGAATATATTGAAGACAATTAAACAGTCATTAGTAAATAATAAAATTCAGACTTGTTTTTTAATGGTCTAATTTAAATAAGTAACTTTGGAACTACATGTCATCTAACTTTCATTAGAGTATTAGTATTGTAAGACCGTCTGCTTAATATCTGCTAACACTTTCATTTTCATGGTGCCCCAACAGACATTCTTTGACATTGCAACTACATGTCAACTTATTCTACTAGCATGAAGCCTAACACCTAACCCTAATCTAACAGTCTACCAACGGTCTACTAAAGTCTACTAATATTCTAATGGGATGTAGTTACAAAGTGGCTTATAATATTAGAATGTCTAAAGTGGAGCGTTGAAATAAAGTGTAACCCATCCTTGTAAGAAAATCTATATCCATATCCTTCTAACATCCATGTCTTCTTTACAGATGTCTTTCCACACTGGCCGCGGATGCCCTCGGGGAAGGCCAGCTGCTCCAGGTCCAATGTACCGGCCCCCTCCGCCGCGGTATCACTACGACCCTCCTGCTGCTCCCGGGCCTATCTATAACCCTCAGGGTGGCAGTGGATACATGCCACCTCACCCTGACTTCATGTCTTTCCACTTCCCTCCTCCATCACAGAGTTCTAATGTTCTGTCCCAATGTCCCTTACGCCCACCGGTCTTCCCAGAGCCGCCCCCTTTTCCTCCACCGGCTCCTCACAGCTCAGACGGCTCAGCTCCCATACCGGTTCAGAGCTCTTACCCCTACATGATGCCCACCATCCCTCCCCCACCATTGCCACCTGTGCCCCCCTCAGTGCCACCCTCCATGTCCTACTCGCCATCATATCCCATGAGCTACCCTCCACAGTCACAGCTCCCCCCTCCACCCAGTTTCAACCCCGCTTACGCGCAGCCCGGAGGTTCCTACAAACCCGAACGCTCCCGCTCGAACACTCTGCAATACAAGACGGACTCATGTTCCCGCTCACCCGAGAGACTCCGTCACCATGACGACCACCGGCACAGGGGCCACAGCTACGGAGGATATGGAAGCCGACATAACCGTGAGTTTGGAGGAGAGAAACGGGACAGAGGGTGCAGTTCAGAGCGCAGGCGGTCAGATAGCCCTCGGTGTAAAGGGGACTACGATAGAGGGCGCGTGCCATCAAGACACCGCAGCAGGTAATTTGCTTCACTGCTCACTACTAAGATTTTTTCTTGTGCCTTTCATTTTGTAAGTTGCTCACAACAGTGACACATAGCAGATCCCTGATATATCCACTGATAGATGCCTGCTTTCAAACACTACTGTGTGTATCTGTGTAAGCGCTCTGTGAAGAGTGTCACCAATGTCTATTTACAACATGTTTTTGAAGTGCTGATCATTGTAGCCAATCACAGACATATCTGTTGAGTGCATGAACACAGTGCCAATCTTGTTTAAGAGTTCTCTCAACAGTGCTCGAAATGCTAGGGAGAAATACTGGCATTCTGACTTAATGCTTCTGATTGGCCATTGGGTTCACTTGCTCAACAAACATGTCTGTGATTTATGGAGGTAGAATCATTCCAATATTCCAGATAAATAGATTATTATCCACAAATAAATTTAAAGAGATTCACAAAAAATGATTATGTGCACAAACAAATAGAATGAGATCCACAAATATATGTCTGGAATTTCACAAAAATGATTTAAATTATAAAATAACTAAAACACATGTTTTTATGTCAGAAGCACAATTCTGCCTAGCATTCATTTATGAATCATATTTGTGAGTCGGTTTCTGTGCATTTGGGGATCTGTGCACGCATTTGTGGATCTCTTCCTGTGCATTTGTGAATTATCTCACGCATTTGTTTGTGTGATTAAAACACCAGATTTTCAAAAAAGTGTTTGCAGTATAATGTTTCTCTATATTGCCATCAGAATCAGTGAGTCAAGATAACGGTTTATGCATGAATTATGATCATTCACTGATCCCGTGCTATGACTCCTTTTCTACCTGACGCAAGCAGCACGATGCAGCAAATGGAAGGCATTATAAACAAATGGATCATATTATTATGGAACATGTAAATGAAGCTAATGATACTCTCTACAAGGGGCGCGGCACGTTATGTCACCAGCAGTAAACGGACCCCTTCTACTCCTGAAGTACAGTATTCCACACTTTAATAATACCATGTATAATACCAAATATGAGCCTGAATGACCATCAGTGATGTAAGAGTACAAGCCTGTACCTTAAATGTAAATGTGAATGTAAATTAATACTTAAAAATCATTCAATATGATTTTCTGGATTTTTGTTTTAGATTCCGTCTCTCACAGTTGAAGAGTACCTATGATAAAAATTACAAACTTATACATGCTTTGTAAGTGGGCTAACCTGCAAAATCGGCAGTGTATCAAATACTTGTTCTCCCCACTGTATCTGCAATACTGAAACGATTCGTGATTGACTACAATGCAGCAAAAACAAGTTTCTGCAAAAACCTTTAATGTTCTTAGAGTGTGCGCACAAATACACACTGAAGAATTTGAAAGTAGCCGCCTATCAGTGGGTACCAAATTGACCCAATACTTGGTACTGTTGGTACTGCATGAATTTATTATTTTAAGTAAAGAGAAGAAAAAAAATTGCTTGTCATCTCTGGGTCCTTTTGACCCTATTACAGGTCCAAGTAATGACATTTTACTGCATTTTTGTGTGATTTCAGTTGTTTAAACCTCTCTAAACACACACACGCACTCTTTTATAGACATAGTTTAATTGTACTTTTGCTGGGTTGTTCCTCCGTTATTTTTACCACAGTAATATTGCCTTCATCCACCAGAGAACGTTATCGCCATAGAGACGACCCAGGTTCGTCCCCCTCAGACAGACACAGGAAACACATTCACAGTCGCTCAGGCAGTCGAGAGAGAAAGCGCCGCCGTGTGGAGGAAGAGAAAGAGAGAAGAACAGATGGTGCCTCGAGCAGTCGAGAGAGAGCTGTGAACGTAAGCAGAAGTAGAGATGCGGAGGAGATGTCCACTGACCGCCATGAGGAGGAGAAAGGAGAAGAAGAGTTACTCAAACCTGCCTGGATACGCTGCACACATGCTGAGAACTACTACTCCAACGATCCAATGGACCAAGTGGTAATTACAGTAGTGAACACTAACAGCAGACAAAATTCCTCAGAAGTTGACATGTTGGGCTGGTTAAACAAGCAGATCAATGTTTTGAAAGCGTTATTGTGTTACAAACTTCAGGAAGTCAAAATAACAATGGTTTACTTTACTAAAATTACACCCTAACACCTTTAAAATGTGCAGTATTGATGATCCAGAAGAGTTTTGTACCAAATATTGTGATGGTGCCATGGGCAAAATACATCAGATACTTTTTTCTTTTTTCAGCCCTCCTTTTTCTTTAGGGGCAATTAGCTTATTTAGATTGACCCTTCCCCTTTTCCCATCCCACAGAAAATGTTTCATTAAGTTATCAAATTTCTTGAAAAATGAAGATGGTATTTTAAGGAAGCATCATTAGTATATAATTAAGCTGTCTATAACAGTCTTAATAATACTAATATACATCAGATACTTTGACTTCAGGAGCTGTTACTTATCTTCCATGTGTTATTATTCTGTAGGGTGACTCTACAGTCGTGGGAACCAGTAAGTTAAGAGATCTGTACGAGCGCTTTGAGGAAGAGCTTGGCCGGAGGCAGGAGCGGGCTAAATCCAGCAGGCCTAAATGGGAACCACCCAAGACCAAACTGGACCAGGATCAGGGTATCGTGTCCCAAGATTTTACTATTTCAAGTATGCACAGTATACTCTATAATATTTATCAACATAACATGGCTCAAATCTAGACAGCTTCTGATTCAGACAGTTTTATTTTGCTTAAGTTAAAGCACCAAAGCTTCCCACACACTGCAATCGGGTGAGAGTGCATCTGCAAACAGCAGCATGCTTGACTAGAGCAGTGGTTCTCAACTGGTTTGGTCATAGGACCCATATTTTCCCATGGTCATCAAGCCATGACCCACTTTTTTAGGATATATGTATGTATAAATGTTTGTATTTGTTTTAAAAAAAAATCTAATTTATTTCACAAAAATTGTTGACATGCACAAGTTCCATCCCCCTTTACTTAACATACACATAAATTGTAGGTATATGACTAATACTGATGAATAAATATCAGGCCTATAAGGCTATTAAATAGCAGTCCCAAACAATTTTTTGTTAATGCAATTAAGTTGGTATGAGCTACCACAGTCATTTAAAAATATACAAACTCAAAGTGAAAATAACATGGCCTTTTTAGGTTATGGAAACAGCAGATAAATACAGTTAAATGGTGAATACACAATACTAACATGTTAATGAAACATGGAAACTGCTCCTGAATAGAATGAACATCAAACCTGCATGTAAATCCTTCCCAGCTAACACACACGACGTACCAGTTATGTGATTTAGTGGTACTTTACTTTTATTTCATGACTTACTGATTGACAACGTAACTACAATGTTGCATGCTTGTGGTTTCTTGTGCGTTTAGTGAAGTGATATACAGGCCTTATCACCGCATTTACGCAATAGAGGGTATGCATTGACATCACTTTCCCACCGGAACACGCTCCCTCAGTGGTAAATAAGCTTGCATGACTGGATTTAATAGGGGAAACTGCGAAAATGTGAGTAAAACAAACGATTACACTAAACTTTGGGCTCGATGGTGTTCCTTACAACTTGTTAAAACCTAATCCATGGATATGGACGTGCAGCCAGGAATTGTGTTTCCTGACATTTAGATGTGCCTGATTTTAATGCCGGGGGAAATACATGAAGCAAATCTGCACGCTTTATATAAATACAATATAGGTAGGTCTAAATCCGAGAGATCACTTATATCAATGTTATATATATATATATATATATATATATATATATATATATATATCATCATCATCATCATCATCATTTCATCCAGCCATAAAACGTGTATAGGTTTTGTCAGTTTATTTAAAAACACCCAATTACGTTATGCAGAATATAAGATGGTGAATATTTAATTCATGAGTTGTCAATACAATATATATACAGTATGATTTTTACCCCCAAATCCAACATTTTGACACAAAATGATAACTGCAAATCCACATTTCTCTGCCTGTAGTTTCCAGTTGTTTCTGTGAATTGCAGTGATCCGTTTACTTCTTTTTTTCTGTAGCTTTCAGCTGTCTATAAATATATACCTCAGATTTCTTGTCAAATTTATTTGTACAGTCAGTTGCAAAGCTCTTCCCCATTTTGGATGTTTTGTTTGTTTTTCGTGGCATTCACATTCAAAACCTATGTTGCCACTCAGTCTTTTCGCCACTTCGTGGGCATAACCTCAGTCAAAACGGCCGACGGTGACGTCGTGTGCATACCTTCTATTGAAGAGCACAATAATATCTGACAGGAAAGTTCATTTTTCTAAGGTGAGACTTTTTATTTCGTAACAAGTTACAAAAATAACAATATAATAATGACACTGACAACATCTCATCTGATTGCAGAAACTGAATCAGCACAATGCGTATTTCTCGGACACTCTTTGCTTAAAATGCATTGCATCTGACAGAAGTGTCAACAGCTTTCATGCAAATCTTTCAAAATAAAAGTCTTGCATCAGAAAAACATTTAGAATTACATTTTCCAACCCACCAATTGAGAAACACTGGACTAGAGTCAATGTCTTCTATGATGTGCAACACCCATACCCTTATTAAAATAGAAAATGTAGTTTCATGACCCCTTAAGAGCTTAAAGAATCTCATGTTTTATCAGATGTTTATGACAAAAGATAAAGATGAGATTTTATACAATCAAAAATTACATGCTGTAAAAGATTGTCAGTTTGTTTTAAAACTATAAATGTATATAAAAATATGTGTTGAGCAGAAGAGAGCTCCAGCGAATCAGAGTGTGAGTCTGATGGAGGTGGTAGCAGCTGCTCCAGTAGCTCTGACTCTGAGGTGTTTGATGTCATCGCTGAGATCAAGAGGAAGAAAGCTCACCCTGACCGCCTCCATGAGGAGCTGTGGTACAATGACCCCGGACAGGTATGCTTCACCTTCACCTGCATTTCATGTAGTAGTAAATACGAGAGATGCAAACCCAGGATTACTCCAGCAACAAAACTATAGAGATTACAAGACGTTTTGCTGCGCAAAGTTGTGTAAAAACACGTCCTCCTGCATTGTCTTGCTTGTGATCCTTATATTAAGAAAGCATGGATGAAAGTTTTCAAAACAATTGCACATGTAATGGAGGGGAACGCTGATAATTTCAAAGAGTGGGTCAAAAACAGGATAGAAAATAGCATATTACTTCTAAATTAGAATGTTTTTAATCTTCATAACATTACTAGTGGAGCTCAAAGAACATTTACAATTTTGATAAAATGCACCTCATGACCTCTTTAAACTAGTTATGCATCAAAATTTAAATATTTCGCCAAAAGATGAATCAGAAAGTACTCATTTAAAATTTGGAATACCTAGACAAATTCTATTAATGTTATATTTTTTTTATTAATACACATTTTAAAGAGGTTACAGACTTGCTCTGTAAGGTTCTCTTCAAGCGATAGTACACATCTATGCCACATCCAGTACTGATTTCAAATCTGGAGAGTTCCTGAGTTAACCACTAATTCTGAATTCATGACATATAAAAGTATTGTTTAATATAAGCGTATTTTTAAGGTTTAAAATGAAGTTACATTTAATCTTATTTTCTTGATCATATGCTTCAATCTCAGATGAATGATGGACCATTATGCAAGTGCAGTGCCAAAGCCAGACGAACTGGAATTCGACACAGTATTTACCCTGGTGAACAGGTATACATGCCTTCAAATTCAAGTTTTCAATCCTTGCACATTCAAGTTACAAATGGCCGCACCTCCTCTTGTGTTAAAAACAAGGTGGATTGGAGGTTTATACTCAATTTCTCCAGCTAAGCTGTAGCACTTGCCGAAAATTTGCATTCCTGATTAGAATGGACCTATCAGTGATTTGTTTAGCTTTTTAGCTTTTTGTGTAAATGACCTTTTATTTTACTATGTTGTGTGTTAGTTTATTTGTAGAATATTTTACAGAAGTTTAGCTCTTTTTTCATTAATGTTTGATGTAAGACATTGTCGCATTTGTTGATTTTTTTTTTCACTGGTGTATAAAACAAATAAAATAATTCAGGAACAGTTCTCATTTTGTTTTATATGTGGAGCCATATGAATATGACATACAGTTGCACAAAATGACTTTTAATGTTAATTCTAGACATGAGCAACAACTGAGCAATTATGATGATTACAATGTTATCATAATTGCTCAGTTCTTGGTATTCAGTGTTATTCTGAGAATAATATGTTGTTTTGTTGTGTCTGAAAAGTTTTATTTCAACCCAGCATTTTGAATGTCATAAATGTCAGTCATCAGTCTGCGATATCAAGCTAATCGGACTGGTGATTCTCTTTCTCACAGCCAGTGAAACAGTGTCGGCCGATGAGTAACAATGCCGGCAAGCTGTTCCACTACAGAATAACCGTGTCACCACCTACCAACTTCCTTGTACGTTTCAAAAAATTAATCTATTTATTATTTTATTTGTATTTTTTCTGTTTTAATTTTGTTTCTACTATTCACTGTAACTGTTGCTCTCTCTCTTTCAGACAGATAGACCCACGGTTATTGAGTATGATGATCATGAGTACCTGTTTGAGGGCTTTTCCTGCTTTTCTCACACACCACTTACTAATGTAAGCATACGACTGCTGCATGGTTGTGTTCAAATAACTAGATAACCACGTTATCTACTTTTTCTGTTCTAGTTCATCATTCACTCATCTACAGTGGGTACGGAAAGTATTCAGACCCCCTTAAATTTTTCACTCTTTGTTATATTGCAGCCATTTGCTAAAATCATTTAAGTTCTTTTTTTTCCTCATTAATGTACACACAGCACCCCATATTGACAGAAAAACACAGAATTGTTGACATTTTTGGAAATTTATTAAAAAAGAAAAACTGAAATATCACATGATCCTAAGTGAAACTTTGGTCCACTGAAGGTGTCACCTAATAGAATTCACTTGTTGAGTGCAATAATGTGATTGTGGAAAAAAGCTGTTAAGTGGTAATCGACAACATTCCACGGAAACTGTTCATTGATCATTAGTTGTATTTAAAGGGTTACTTCACCCAAAAATGAAATTTCTGTCATTAAGTACTCGCTCACATGTCATTGGTTTCTGAACCATGAATAGGCAGCAACATTATTACACCTTTTAAGGCCCAGAAAGATAGTAAAGACATCGTTGAAATAGTCCATGTGACTACAGTGATTGAACCTTAATGTTCTGAAGTGACGGGAACACTTTTTGTGTGCAAAAACAAAACAAAAATTATGACTTTTATTCAACAATTTCTTCAACATAGTGCAACACTTCCGAGTTATACTGTATGTCAGAACAGCGACTCATTATTGGACAGCTTCTATGTCAGCATTATGTGGACTATTTTAACGATTTCTTTACAACCTTTCTGGAGTTGAAAGGTGCAATGAGTGGTTCAAAACCTGCTTGGATTTCATCAAATTATCTTAATTTGTGTTACGAAGATGAACTAAGGACTTATGGGTTTGTAACGACATGAGGGCGAGTACTTAATGATAGAATTTTTCATTTTTGGGTGAACTAACCCTTTAGGTTCATAAACTCAAATGTGCTTATGGAGTAAAATCAGTATCAGTGGGGGTGAGTATTGATGAGATTTAACACGCCGACACAAATCTCAATGATTAAGCGTTTTCCTCCCTGTTTTAGATCCCTTTGTGTCGGGTGATTCGCTTCAACATCGACTACACCATCCACTTTATAGAAGAGATGTCACCTGAGGTCTGTGGCGCCCCACATTATCAAATTTGACACTGTCCACATCTTCAAATGTTTATAATTTTATAATTTGCACTGTTAATATAAATATATACTGTTAACATGGTCATAATGACACAAACATATCTTGACACTTTTAACTGTTGACAATTATTAATGATTTTTAACAAAATTAAAATCATAAAAAAAGCGATTTCTTTTTCCTTTGTAATTAATATTATTTTGAATGCTACTTTAGACATCTTGGTTGTTTCTAACACAGGTGAAGTGACCCAAATGCTCTGTTATTGTAATCTGTTGTGTTTGACCAGAACTACTGCGTTAAAGGCCTGGAGCTGTTTTCTTCGTACCTCTTTAAAGACATTTTGGAGTTGTACGATTGGAACCTCACTGGTAACGTGCACATGCACACACAGCTATACACAAACACACAATAAGCCAAGGGTGCAAAACATAGTAATTGGAGGGCCACTGCCCTGCAGAGTTTAGTGTCAACCCAAATTAAACACTCCTGATCCAGCTAATCAAGTCCTTCAGGCTGATTTGAAAACCACAGGTATGTGTGTTGGAGGGTTGGAAATAAACTCTATAGGGCTGTTTTGCATCCATACTATAAGCATATAGCTGTAGTAATATAGTTTTGCTGTCATACAGGTCCTGAAGAAAACTGCCCCTCAGGTTGTCAGAGGTTTCATTTCATGCCACGGTTTGTTCGGTTCCTTCCCGGTGAGTTTTAAATGCCCCTCTCTCCATTTTGCTTTGTGTTTGTGTCAGTCATATAGTTCGTGATAGCAGACAAATAAACTACAGCTGAAAGAGCAGATGCCAAATGATTGGTAGATGGCTGATTTAAAAATCTTAAAGAACAATGTAATTTTGCTAACCAGTTAAAATACATTATTTTTTATTGACTGATATATATATATATATATATATATATATATTTTCTAATTACTGGCTTTCTTTTTTAAAAATATTTTGAAATATTTTTTGTATGAACATATGAAACCCTTATGCAGTCTTTCTTTCTTTCTTTCTTTCTAAAGCAATTTCAACACAGCTCATGGTTGACGCAAAGTGCTGTACAATACATTTTTAAAACCTGAGAACATAGAAAAACAATACAAAACAACACAATGCAAACATTATACCTGGTTGAAAGCTATTGATAACGGGTGCTTTTTAAGCAGATACTTAAAACTTGGTAAAAAGGATGCATTTCTATCTGAACTTGGTAAATTATTCCATAGACTTGGACCAACAACAGGCTCGATCACCTCTGCAGTGGAGCCTAGTTCTAGGAATGAAAAGGAGACCAAGATTACAGAATCTCAAGAACCTATTTGGTTTATAGATGGAAATTGCTTTTGAAAGACATGACAGTGCTTGATTATGTAGAGATTTTAAAAACAAAGATTATAATTTTGAAAACGGTTCTAAATATAATCTGTTGCCAGTTTAGCGAGATCAGAATGGCTGTAATGTGACTGAACCTTCGTCTGACTGTCAGCAACCTTGCAGCTGCGTTTTGAACCATCTATAGACTCATTAAAGAGGGCTGGCTTGCACCATACTACAAAGAGTTACAGCAGTTATTAGAAAACTCTCCCATATAATATCTCGATAGAGTTGTGGTACTGTTCGCTCTATAAAGCCAGGAAGAAGGAGCAGTTGAAATCCTAGATCTGTGCTGGCGCTATCTACCCTTCTTTTTATTTATCTGTTATTATTTATTTTATTTTTATTTGAACAAACCCTTGTTTTGTATATAGTTAATTTGTTTCACACATGCTGAACATGTTCTGTTCTGTTCTGCAATAAAAAAAAAAATCACAAAAAAAGTTACAGTAGTCTAGATGAGTTAGAATGATCTGTTCAAAAATGTTTTGCAGAGAGAAAAGACTTGATTTTCGCTAGATATTCTATATGGAAAAAAACTCAGTTTGACCACAGCACTAGTTTGCTTCTCAAAACTCAGTCAAAAAGAACACCAAGATTTTTGTGTTACTATTTTATACACCATTGTGTTATCTCCTTTCGAGTTCTACAGAGGAAAGTTAATCAAGATCACATGATATCAGGGTGAGAAAGTGACAGAATTAAAAAAAAATGACATTATAGTAGTATTTTGACCAGATTCTTGTTTTATTGAAACCCGTTGTTTTATTCAAACTTCAGCTTAATATTTTTCAGCTTAATATATCCACACAAGGTATTTTTAAATCATTTTTGTAAAATTATAATCCATTTTACAGTTTTCCTGTGTGCTCATGTGTGTCAGATGGAGGAAAGGAGGTGCTGTCAATGCACCAGGTGCTGCTGTATCTGCTGCGCAGCAGCACGCCTCTAGTTCCCGAAGAGGAGATCGCAAATATGCTACAGTGGGAGGAGCTGGAGTGGCAGAAATATGCTGAGGAGTGCAAGGGCATGATCGTCACCAACCCTGGCATGGTAAAACACATTTACACAAATATGTCATGAGTTCATGTCAGGAGCAGACTGAATATTCAAATGCCTCTGTGAGATAATGGAAGTCGATGAACCTTTTTTTAATGTGATGAAATATTGTGGAATAACTGAAGTCAGTAGCTAAAAAACATTTGCCTGTGTGTGATTCTGCTTGTCAAAAGAATGCATTAGTGCCCGCCCACTTTTTCAGTTTAGTTTAGAAAGTTTTTTTTTTTTTTTTCTTTATGTTTTTACATAGTGGTCTTTGGGTGCATCTCAATCAGCTCCCTAGTTCAGTAGTCAGGGCACTGATTAGAGAGCCAGCCATTTTAAGGGCACAAAATCTTACTAGTACACTAAAGTGTTTGCTCCCTAAAAAGTCCCTCAATGCACTGTAAAAACGATGGGGTATCGATGCTCATTATGTTCTCTTAATGGAAATTATACACATGACATGCAAAAGTATTTAAATACAAACCATTATTTATTTATATTTCAGAATAAACATATTGCTAGACAGGTAATGAACATAATCTAGCTAACATTTATCATTTATTATGGCTGAAATATCGCATGTATATGTAACAAGCAAAGTATTTAACATATTGTACTTAAAATAACATAAAATAATGGCAGAACGATATCGGTTTTGCTATTTATAAATACCAGTAGTGATGTTGTATGAGGACATTGTTATGTCACCGGAAATAGAGGCATCAGTGTCCCAATGTGTAGTGAGCCAAGGTCCTTTCTGTCCTGATTTAGGAAGCTAGGGAGCAGATTAAGACGCACCCTTTATGAACGTTATGAGCTATGAACTAAGCCAACCAGCTACGAGGTGAATCAAAACATTACAAACTTTTAAAGTAAAAAATACAAAAAGAACTACTTCAGCAAGGGAGTGAACTACAACCTCACACATTGCGAATGATCATCAAATTAAAACTAATTGTGAAATTTTTAACTATTTGTTGATCTCTCTCTCTCTCTGTCTCTCTCTTTCTCTCTTTCACTCTCTATATATACAATGGAACAAGTATTTGATACACTGCCGATTTTGCAGGTTTACAAAGCATGTAGAAGTCTGTAATTTATATCATAGGTACTCTTCAACGGTGAGTGACGGAATCTTAAACAAAGATCCAGAAAATCACATTGTATGATTTTTAAATAATTAATTTTCATTTTATTGCATGACATAAGTATTTGATCACCTACCAACCAGTAAGAATTCCGGCTCTTACAGACCTGTTAGTTTTTCTTTAAGAAGCCCTCCTGTTCTCCACTCATTACCTGTATTAACTGCACCTGTTTGAACTCGTTACGTGTATAAAAGACAACTGTCCTATCCTGTCTCACCTGGTGGGGCATCAATGATCATGAGGAAGGTGAAGGATCAGCCCAGAACTACACGGCAGAACTTGGTCAATGACCTGAAGAGAGCTGGGACCACAGTCTCAAAGAAAACCATTAGTAACACACTACGCCATCATGCAGCGCACACAAGGTCCCCCTGCTCAAGCCAGCGCATGTCCAGGCCTGTCTGAAGTTTGCCAGTGGCCATCTGGATGGTCCAGAGGAGGAAAGGGAGAAGGTCATGTGGTCCGATGAAACAAAAATAGAGCTTTTTGGTCTATATTCTACTCGCCGTGTTTGGAGGAAGAAGAAGGATGAGTACAACCCCAAGAACACCTTCCCAACCGTCAAGCATGGAAGTGGAAAGGGGACAGGACGACTGCATCGTATTGAGGGGAGGATGAACGGGACCATGTAAAGCGAGATCTTGGCCAACAACCTCCTTCCCTCAGTAAGAGCATTGAAGATGGGTCGTGGCTGGGTCTTCCAGCATGACAACGACCCGAAACACACAGCCAGGGCAACTAAGGTGTGGCTCCGTAAGAAGCATCTCAAGGTTCTGGAGTGGCCTAGCCAGTCTTCAGACCTGAACCCAATAGAAAATCTTTGGAAGGAGCTGAAAGTCTGTATTGCCCAGCAACAGCCCCGAAACCTGAAGGATCTGGAGAAGGTCTGTATGGAGGAGTGGGCCAAAATCCCTGCTGCAGTGTGTGCAAACCTGGTCAAGAACTACAGGAAACATATGATCTCTGTAATTGGAAACAAAGGTTTCTGTACCAAATATTAAGTTCTGCTTTTCTGATGTATCAAATACTTATGTCATGCAATAAAATAGAAATGAATTACTTAAAAATCATACAATGTGATTTTCTGGATTTTTGGTTTAGATTCTGTCACTCACAGTTGAAGAGTATCTATGATAAAAATTACAGATTTCTACATGCTTTGTAAGTGGGCAAACCTGTAAAATCTGCAGTGTATATATATATATATAATATATATATATATATATGAGACTCGCCGTTTACTGCAATGCTCTTGGCGAATTTTGTCGACTGCACCTTTAAATGTGCTGCACCTGTACTCATACAGAAACCCAGCTCTGTGAGGATTGACCAGTTAGACCGCGAGCAGTTCAACTCCAGTGTCATCACTTTCCCCATCATTGTGCATTTTGGTATCCGACCTGCTCAGCTTAGCTATGCCGGAGACCCACAGTAAGTGTGACTGAGCTCTCGCCACTTCTCTTCTTGCTTCTTAGTTTAACTTCTGATGGTAAGGGTTTTCTGAAGTGTTTCTTATTATTAGGAAGGTAATTTTCATTTTGCAGCTGTCTAGTCTAACAAACCCCCAGAAGAAAAAACTGTCTATCCATATGAGATGAGAGTCAATTCCCATACCAAATGACACTGAAAAATAGTTAATTAATAGTTGATATACATGAAATGTTTCCCCTTTAAACAGGTATAAACTTTCATACCCATATTGTCCTTCACAACTGGTATATACCATGGGCCAGATTTACTAAACAGGGCAAATTAGCATGAGAGCACAATTCCTCAAATGCAAGTTTTGCTTGTGATTTACTTCTGACGCACAAATTAAAGAACACAGACACAGTCAAATATTTACATAATGACCAACGCAATCTAACAAGAGCAGCGCAAATTACCATTGGGTCGCAAATAAGCAGAGCTGATGCTCTCGTCAGGTGTGGGTCGGCACAGGCACAAGTTGTTACACGTAATCTGACAAACATGTACACGTAGCCTATATAATATCGTTTGCCAAGCCATGGGTTCTCTGCTGTGCTTTCTAGCAGCAAAAATTGTAGCCATGACGCAAAATGGGTTAAGACATGCTTTTTTGGGGGGTGTTAAATAATGGCGCAAATACCAGTAAATTGACGAGCGCAAATATTAGTAAATCGTGTTGTGATTTATTTAAATACTCTCCTCCCATAAATTTTGCGTCTGAAAGGCAAACTCCTACAAATGCGTATGCAAAAAGGTCAGCCGCAAAAACAACCCAGTCCACACCTTTTCAGCGCTATTTTTTTCACTGTGAGTCTTTAGTAACAGTAGTCTCAACAGTAGTCTTTTAACGGCAAAAGTGGGTTTGCGCTGGAGCAAGCTGTTAGTAAATCTGGCCCCAAGCCTATATTGAAAGCTCATCTTCTGACAGTATATTTTTCTTCAGCCCATTTCAAGCTGCACAGATAAAATGCATATAAAATTAAATGATTTTGTTTTCTGCTCCAGATATACAGTTTTCAAAATAATGTATTTTTAAAATGTAAGATTAACTTGACAGTAATATGAATGTAACCTTATAATATAAAGCAAACATAAATGTGTAAAAAGTCACAAGTACCCCCTAGCTGTTTAGGGGGTAATCCAATAGTTATTGCAATTTTTTTCAAATGCAATTAAAAAAAAAAGTTTACTGTGCTTGTTTCTAAGGCTGCACAATTTGTCATAAAATTTCAAATTGTTATTTTGTCGTACAATTTAGCTTGTTAACTGTCAGTGTCCCAATAGTGGGACACTTGGCATGCTTTAATTTCTTATCACCTATTTTAGTATTCTTCATAAATTAGGTATCATTTGAAAGGATTAACACTCAAAATTTATTTTGTGAAAACCATTTTGAAATTGGTCATTGTGCTATTTTGAAAACGATACTTCAGATCCTTTTAGTTGGCTCAATTTTTGTGATTCAACTTTGTAACACAGAGATATGGCTTTGAATTTCTTATAGTTTGCTATACACTAAACATCACCATAGAAATACTTTGAAATATTGTATTTTAAAGGTGATTTTGGAAAATCCAAATAAATTTTAAAGATCTTTATTGGAAAGGGTTTAAACAAAGTTTTTCATGCTTTTTCAATGAACCATGAACAATTATTGCACATGCACCTGTGGAACAGTTTGCAAGACACTAACAGTTGACAGGTGACAAATAAGGTAGCAGTTACAATAACTATGTACGTCTTTGCAGTGCCAAACCACGTGTAACCATCTGTCCCCCCAGACATGTGCGAAAACTTGCAAGTGCCTTGGTGGTAGAGTGGAGTAACATCTTACAGAAAGAGCTGGCAAATCTGGTTCAGTCCCTGACGATGAGATGCAATGTATAACCTAAATTAGCTGGTGGCCACACCAGATACTGACTGCTACTTTTGATATCGAACCCCTTTTGATTTTTAAATTAAACCTTCAAGCATTTATTTTGGGAAAAACTGCAGGGAACCCTTAAAGATTCTCTTTTGTTGGCAACAGGTTTATAAACTCTTTTCATTACAAATCTGATGAAATGGGTAGAGCATGTTGCATTCCCAAATGCACGTTATAAGCGGCCCAAACTCAGAGCAGATGTAACCAAGTCGCTCCGACATTGAAAACGCTGGATCATGAGCTGTTTGTGTTTAAATGAACACAGTTTTGTACTTCTCTCTAAAACGCTTTTATTTATTTTATAAAATTGTAGCCTTCGCGATTTGATTATTGCACTAAGCCCAGCTATTTTTGTTCACACACACACACACACATATTTGTTAGTTTGAATTCTATGAATGAGCTTGGCCTTTTTTGCCCATGAGTGTCATGAATAATGATTTTAATAATAATATAATGATGAAATAGATTAAATACTGCAGATTACTACTTTCATTGCAGGTATCAAAAGTTGTGGAAGAGTTACGTGAAATTGCGGCACCTGTTGGCGAACAGCCCAAAGGTTAAACAAATTGACAAACAGAAGTTAACACAAAGGGAGGTAAGTGTCTCCATGTGATTATGTATTAAAGTAGCTAATTAAAACACATTAAAATAATAAATATGGCAGCAATGTTTTTTTTTTCATAGAAATTCTTAAAAATACCACATCAAGATTGTGCATTAAAGTACATGAGCAGTTTAAAGTACACAGTCCAAAAACTGTGATTTACAGGAAGCGCTGCAGAAGATCAGGCAGAAGAATACGATGAGAAGGGAGGTCACAGTGGAGCTCAGCAGTCAGGGGTTCTGGAAGACTGGGATCCGCTCTGATGTCTGCCAGGTACGCACATATTCCCACACACAGAGTGTGAGCTAGGGCTGTCAAAATCAAACTGAATTTTTCTCGAGATTAAAGTGCACATTTGAATGTTCATTTGAGTTACGATATGTGACGAGCACAGGTTTGAATAAAAACAGTGTATTCTGTAGGGGATTTTACAGTTAAAGACCCAAAAGACCAGATTTGATAAATGAAGACCTGGAGTCAGAGTTTAAAAAAAAAAATAATTTGAAGAAAATTTTAATAAAGAATAGTTTGCAGTTTCATCAGCAGAAGCAGCTTCAAGTCTCACAAGGAGTTCGTAGGCCGCTCTCTCCCGTACATTCACATTTCCAGAACAATTATACTCTAACAGAGTCCACTAACTACGTCATTACTAAGATTCTGATTGGTTAAGAACACTAGACAAAACTGGTAATTTTCCACACATGGACAGATAGTCAGAAGCATATCTCCTTCCATCATGATGCTGACGATCAGACCCTGAAGTTAGGCACAGAATGTCCTGTTAAGTCAGGACAAGCCATCTGCAGGTCTCAAGTCCCAGTTGTCCACCAGTACCCATAACGGACCTGTACAGAACACTTAGCGCACATACAAAGATACACATGATTCACAGCTTCTTCAAGGCTGAAGTTGATCTGAGCTCCGAACTGAACAGGAAACTTTCCCAAAACATACTGATAAGTTGTACTTTTCTCTCAGTCAGAGGTACAGACAATATACATCATTATTTTCTAGTGTTTGAAAAATGAAAAGGAAAATAAATGCTTTAACATAAGTTGAAGTTAGTCATTCCAAATAATTCAATATTTAGAAAGATAGCTTCATGATAAATCGCTCAAAATATATATATATATATATATATATATATATACATATACATATATATATATATATACATATATATATATATATATATATATATAAGCGGCAGTGGATTCCAGAATCCACCCCTTCAATTCAGATCTTTCTTTCTTTTTTTTCTTTACACATTTTGTTCTTTTGCAGCTCTATAAAATGCTTTAAATTATTTCACATTACATGGAGTGTAGGTTGACGTGAAAATCTATGAGAAACTGTGAATCGAGTAATATTTAAATCAGTTCCCTAAATATTTATAATGGAGCACAAATAAGGATCTGGATGTGCATTTTCTGTATTACCAAATATTTGTTTCCATTTAATTTTTTTTCTTCTGCTATATTGCAGATATTTCATGTGTTCTTAATCACGACTGTAAATGGGAAATTAACAAACTATCAGACACTATCAAAGAATGATTGTTAATTTCATGTTAATCATATAATGTAATCATCTGTAAGCCTATTTAAAGATCAATTCAAGTTGAATTTTTGTCAGAAAAGGCCTAACTACTGTGTGTTGAGCTGTTGTTTTATGTAACTCCTGGCTTGTAATTTCGTGAAGCACAACAAATGTATTTATATTCTATAAAGCAAACCTGCAGGATGCCGCATGAGGGATCCACACATATGCCACCTTCAGTTCTGCAAAACACTTTTTCCTCACATATGCTGTTGTCTTAAAGAGTGTTCACAGGACTTGGGTTTTGCTTTTTTGCAGCACGCCATGATGCTGCCAGTTCTCACCCACCACATCCGCTACCACCAGTGCCTGATGCATTTGGACAAGCTGATCGGTTACATGTTCAAGGAACGATGCCTGCTGCAGGTGAGAGAAAGAGTAAAGACTTTAGTAGGGTTATTTTTCATCCTGGAGTATGTGTTTTTAGCATCTTCAGGAAAATGTGTTTATATTCTCCTACAAAATGGTGTTGAGGGGAAGACTGAATAAAAAGTAAACAGCTCATCCAATTAGGGTACGTTTACCCGACAATGATGTACTAAAAACTCAAAATGTTTTTCCTTTTATGTTTTTTGCATACAGATGACAGTGTTGTCAAAACTATCCCTGTTCAGGCAGATTCATGAAAATGACAAAAAATGCTGTATTGTGCATGTCAGGCCAGTAGTTGGCATTGTAAAGAAAGCCTATTATGGAATGCCAAACCTCACAAAATTTAAAAAATAAATAAATGCATAAATAGATATACAAAGAAAAACACAAAAAACAATACATTTATTTAGACTTTTATTTCCACATTTATTTATTTTATTTCCATATTTGTTCATTTTCACATTTATGTATTTCCACATTTTTTTGTCCGTAGGGTAATTAGGAGGGAGTGGTTTACCTCAGACATAATAGACGTTGCTGTCAGTCATGGTGTGATCACCCACTTTTTCTAGCATTAAAAAAAAATTAACTAAAACAAACTTATAGACCAAAACTTTAACATGCATCTTTTTGATGAGAGCAACCTAAAATGACAGAAATCATTTTGAAAAATATTTGAAATGTAATTGGATTTTTTGGTTTGGTTCACGTCCCATTTGATTAAATGGATAGGGTGGGTTTTAAGACCTATATTGCAGCCAGCCACCAGAGGGTGATCAAAATGCTATGGCTTCTCTTTTGAGGACCTGTGTGGTACACTTGGTTTACACAGTGACAATAGTGGTATCGTTTTCAAAATGTGCACTTTGAAACCAGTTTTTAACCCCCCCAAAATGGCATTGTCATGTAAATGAATGGCCAGAATGCATAAGTTCAGTTTTTAGTGGAAAATGGTGTTATGTAAAAGGCCCCTTTAATATCAAACCTGAAATTGCTTAAAGTAAGCAATCATCTTGGTGGAATTAAAGGTACACACCCTTGTCTGTAGCCATCATGACACCTGCAGTGACTGATGACCCAAAAATAAGTTGACTGTTAAAAAGACCAGCCAAACAACACTTAACAAATAAAATATAAATAAAATATTACATTTTGTACTGCATTCTTATAGTTATTATTTTGTAATAAATGTAAAAATAAATACATAGAAGGTACTAACTTGATGAGAATTATACTTTTAATAAATATAACCCTACATTATCAACGAAAAAATAAAAAAGACTATTGGTTGTTTTCTTGATAGTGTAAGTTTCTGATAGATTACTGTAAAACGTCTCGAAAACGAAAGTTTTCAGTTCTGCAAACGTTGCTGGGTGTTTAGCTCAATGTAGTTACAACTGTGTTAGCATATAGCCTTGTTTTGAAGTAATTTATGGTCATTAGGCTTGCTGCGATAGTCTGAGTTGACGGTGTTACTGGTGTTCAGCCGCAAGACACCACCACGGTATAATGAACCCACCATTCAAGCATTTGACACCCCCGAATTGGTGCTACTAAAGTGAAATTAAAATGCACATGGCCGCACAGGCATTCATAATGGTACGTGTCTGCTGGCGCGGAGTGTTTTCAGTTAATTTCTATGGAAGCTCAACTTCCATATGAATTAATAGAAAATGCTCGCTCTGACCTGCACATTATGATTGCCCATGTGGCCTTGCGCATTTTACTTTTGCTTTCAAATTGGCACTAATTCGGGATCCATTTTGAATTGGCGGTTTCAAAAGCGAGGTGCAAAAGAGGGAACACGCCTCCCCCCAGCCTGGTGATACTGGTATTCCCAGTGTTGTCGCATGTCGATTAACCGGTGGGAAAGTGTTCTCACCGTTACAACCCTAAAAGGTCATTCATAGGATATTGTGTTCAACAGCCAGTGCTGTACATCATGTATTGTAATTCTCACTTTGGTTTCTTTTGCTTTTCTTTTTTGCTCAGTTGGCAATGACTCACCCCAGTCATCATCTTAATTTTGGGATGAATCCTGACCATGCTCGCAATTCTCTGTCAAACTGTGGCATACGCCAGCCCAAATATGGAGACCGTAAAGTGCATCATATGTACATGAGGAAAAAAGGTTAGCAAATCTCTCTTTTCATGTATGTGAGAGTATTATTTGAAAAAGTTATACTCTGCTGATGGTTCTTTTCCACTAGGAATTAACACCTTAATCAACATTATGTCACGGTTGGGCCAGGATGACCCATCACCCTCCAGGTTTGTGGGTTTTTTTTAGTTAAAGTAATATGTTTGTTGTAACTGTACATTTAATGTTCATTTATGAAAAAAAATCTCATTTTTATATTTTGTTCATAAACTGTTATAACAACTCAACCAAGGAAATAAATGGATTTTGTAAAGGTGCGATCCCTGTCTCTTTAACAGAATCAATCATAATGAGCGCTTGGAGTTTCTTGGTGATGCAGTTGTTGAGTTCCTGACCAGGTGAGATCTCTGACCTTTCACCATTGCTATAAATCTGTCACAATTGTAGTCTATTGTTCAAGCTCAAGCTTTCATTGTCTGCCAATTGTAAATCTTATATTTGTCGTATTTTCTTTTCCAGTGTGCATCTCTACTACCTGTTCCCAAGTCTGGAGGAAGGAGGACTTGCCACATATCGCACAGCAATCGTTCAGAATCAGCATCTTGCTATGCTTGCTAAGGTGACTGTTTACTAGATATTCAAAGCTGTGCTTTTGGAAAGAAAGGGTAATAAAGGCCCGGATATACTTAATTTTCCAGGTTCCTCTCTGTCTAGTCCACAGCATGCCAGCCTTTCAGAGTATACTCCTTTGGCTGTGAGTGCAGAAAGACGCATTCGATCTAGTGGACTTTGTTTTCAAGCGCTCAAGTCAATTGCACATGTGGTGTTGTACGTGCACCATCCACACGGACACAAAAATTGGGCTGCATGCGGATGTCCACATCACCTCTTGATGACAAAAATTATCCATATATCCATATCCATATCCATAGAAAAATATCCATATTTATAACTTTTATAAACTGTAATCACTGGCTTCCGGTAATGGCTGTATGTGAGTCTAGTTTTGGCAGAAGAGTGACCTGATTTATATAACATTGTATTCCCAAAAATATAAAATGTATATAAAAGTTACAGACTAGTAGACAGACTATACAATGACTATAATGCTTTAAAAAAATAATGTAAATAATGCTATATGAGTGAATACTCTATGGGTGAGGACTTGGATGGAGTGAATCTCTGGTCTGATAATAAATAATTTCATCAGTAAATTTATTGTATATCAAACATTATACTAGATAGCATTTCTTACTAAAAATATTTTCTAAATTAATGTAAACAATGACAATAGTACCGTATTTGTAGTCCTGTATTTTTACATTGAAGTTGAAATAAAAAGGCTGCACATTGTAATTTTTTTTGGTGTTAATTAATTTGAATGAGCTACAATATTCCGTTAATTATTTGCCAACATAATTGCATACATAGTCAGAATGTATCACGCATGTTAACAGTTGGATTTTAAAACCATTTATCAGAAGTTAAAAATGGTCTGAAAAATCTACACATTGTCCCACATCGGAAGGGCCACAGTTAGTGTTTTTAGTACATGATTTCATATTTATGTTAATTTAATCTTCATCATTGTTTTGAATTCCCAGAAATTGGAGTTGGATCGGTTCATGTTATATGCTCACGGCCCTGACCTGTGCAGAGAATCAGACCTCCGACATGCCATGGCAAACTGTTTTGAAGCCCTGATAGGTTAGTGCTTTCTCATGTATGATGTCTATCTGTGCTTCATACTGTATTTCAACACACTGAGGTCAAAATGTTGCTCTTGACACAAAGTCACAGAAACTACTTGATGTGCTTGTTAAAAAGAGTTAAGTGCAGGAAGCAACGAAAAAGAACGCTAGTTATGTATGTAAGTGTGGTTCTGTGAATTCCGGAATACCGCCAGAGCACTGGTGCAGTGGTTTTTAATTCTTTTTAATTAGGACCCACCACTCTGCAAATTTGTTTGTTTCTTTCTTATCTGACACACTTAGGTTATGTTAACACTGCAAGCCTTGGTGCTCAATTTTGATTTATTGCTCGGATCTGATTTTTTTTTTTTTTTTGGTTTGGCTGTTCATATTATCTTTTTAAATGAGTCTGAACAGGTCACAATCCTGAACTGACCCACATGTGCAAAAGAACAATAACAAAGATGGTGCACAGCAAGGAATTATACTGAAGTAAAGGATGTTACTGAAATCAACATTTATGTGTTCATTTATAAGGTGATGTGTTGTGGAAGTTTTTCATATACAGTTTTTCCTCGTGTTTTGTTTGTATAAAGCTGTCACTGTAATATGAGCATTACAGCTCACCGTCCCTCAACTGACTAACTTTGTTACCATCTTCCATATTCACCAAGTGACCAAAGAATTACCGGTACGTAAAATCTGCGTAGAATTGTGACGAATGTTGATCTGTAGTGACATAAAATTCCGATATGTCTGTTCAGACTGACGTCCCATTGCAAAACATCAGACCTGTGTATCTGAATTAGGACCGCATTTGGAAGTGGTCCAAATCAGAGTCGAAAAGATCAGATTCTGTGTGGTTTCTGATACTCTTAATCAGGTGTGAAGAGAGACATACAAAAGGTGGGTCCCTAGAATCAGGATTAAAAACCACTTCACTAGTGGATAATTGAAGTGCCATCTAGATAGGCTGTGAAAATATGACAACAAAGTCATGTCGTCACACAGACCAAGCCACAAAGATCTAAGCTTCTTGTAAATGTTGTAAGGCATATTATAAGGCCTGATGGATGAGTTTCTCAATATCTGATGGATATGCAGGTTGTCACGTTGAGGTTGAGGGGTTTGTGTGGTATCAGCTC
The DNA here is from genome assembly GCA_038088235.1 of Zacco platypus. Classification (NCBI taxonomy): domain Eukaryota; kingdom Metazoa; phylum Chordata; class Actinopteri; order Cypriniformes; family Xenocyprididae; genus Zacco; species Zacco platypus. Next base: position 11,317,262 of record CM076068.1, read on the forward strand.
AGAGGTTTCTTACACTGGTGCTTTTTGATCGATCACTGGGTCTTCAGGAACTCCTCCAACTACTCCCTTGCCAAAAAGTGATTTGTTGAACATGTAGACGTGTTTGGTGGATTGACAGATTATACCACAGCCTACATATTTCCACTAAAACCTGATGAGAACTTCAAATATAATGTTGTCCTATTAGTAGTAGCAGACCTATCTTCTATAAATGATTTATTGTTCATTACATCAAATGTGGTATTTGATTTTAAGCATAAAAGTTGTAGCTCTTTACAGTGTGGTTTTATTTGTTCATGCATTGGCTAATTTCTTAACATCACAAGCAGTATATGTTAGTTAACATGATGTACTAGGTTAACAACACTTCTTGGTTTAATTTGTAATTGCATTATATATACATAAAACTCATGTGGAAGTTTGGATGAGTGAGAGAAAGTCTTTATTGAATTCATCTGTTTGACGATAGTAAGGTTAATTCTCAAGCAAACAAATGTTCACTTTTCATAGAATTTTTAATATTTTTAAAAGAAGATTGTTTTATGTTCTCAAAGGTAGTGTGTTAAATATTATTTCAATTTAAAATACTTTCTAATTTTATATATTTTAAAATGTAATTTATTCCTGTGATGGCAAATCTCTATTCCTGTCTTCAGTTTCCAATGATTCTATAGAAATCATTCCAAATCTGAATTTTTTTTTCAGGATTTTTTTCAGCAACTTTTAAAGAACATCACTTATTTTAAATAGAAATCTTAACATCATAAGTGTCTCCACTGTCGTTTTGATCAATGTAACATGTACTTGCTAAATCAATGTACCATTTCTTTGAAAAAAAAAGTGATCCTAAACTAGTTGTTTAATTTATTTTTGAGTAAACTTGAGCTCTTTATCTTAAATTGATTTGCTTTTGTGCAAAATTAGACTTTTTGTGTAATTCAGGATTTTTTTGGTTGTTAGGGGCCGTTTACCTAGAAGGTGGTTTAGAGGAAGCCAAGCAGCTATTTGGGAGACTGCTGTTCAACGGTGAAGTAAGTAAGGTTTGTTTATGTGTGTGTGTGTGTCTCTGTGTGTGTCCGCATGTGCGTGTCCGCATGTTTTAGTGTACGTGTGTTTTGGTGTATGTGGTACTATATCTGGTTTGTATTACAAACAAACATTTGTAAACTTGATTGATTTATTACAGTGAACCTGTTTGACAAATGATGGTGTTGTCTTTGGTGTTCTGAATATATATATACTTTTATATTTTTATATTTGGGTTTTTCTCCTACCCAGACACTTGAACTTCCCCAGTATAATTTGTAAATTGTTAAAATACTTTTTATTAGATGAATCCATGCTATAAAAATATTCATGCAACAATCATTATTCAAGCATGTGTTAAATGTTTTATCATAGAAGTCTGAATTATACTCTCATACTCCAAATAATTCTCAAGTGGACTTTGTCATCTTTTATTTAGTTAATTTCCTCTCTGTTTGTATTTTAGGACCTGAGGGATGTTTGGCTCAACTACCCACCTCATCCTTTACAGGTGTGAGCAGATTTGATTTTGAATGTTTGTCATACACATGTATAAGACGCATACATACATATTCATTAGGCAATTAGGTAAATGTCTAGAAGTATAACGCAGCCTTGTGTTGCTCTTAAGTCTTTTGTTCATCTTTGGAACGCAAAGGTATTTTTAACATTCCCTTATCCTTTTTTGTCAGTCCGCTGAAAATCCATACAGGCAAAATTTCAAGCCTCATAAAGTACATAAAGACCTTGTACAAATGGTCAATATAAATTAAGTGTTCTAGTACAAATCTTCTGAGGAGACGCAAATGGAAGCTCAAACATTCGTTCTTGATGCACGTGGAAATAACAGGGTGGATAAAGAAAGTCCAAATGAATTAAGCATTTTAATTAATGAAAATTATGAGCTCGAAATGCTGATTTGGCTATACTTTTAATGGATGGACACAAAAATGGAAAATATGAAAAAATATTAGATGGATGAAAGTCTTATGGGTTTGGAACGAGATGAATTAGGACAAAATTTTCCTTTTTGGGTGATCCTATTGCTTTATTATAAGTTTTATTATAAACTAATATTCCAGCTGTTTTTTAGTATTAAAGTAAACAGTCTTTAACACTGATTGTATCAATAAAGTAGTTCCATTTATTTAATGCATGAAAGCACGCATTTCAATTTCTGCTGTATCTTTAGGTGCAGGAGCCACTGACAGACAGACAGCTGATCGAGTCGTCTCCAGTTCTGCAGAAGCTCACTAGTTTTGAGGATGCCATTGGAGTGCTGTTCACTCATGTCCGTCTCCTCGCACGGGCCTTTACTCTGAGAACAGTGGGCTTTAACCACCTCACCCTGTAAGTACTGCAGTGCGTCTGTGACTTTGTAATGATATAATGTACACTCACCTGGTCACTTTTTTAGGTACACCTTACTAGTACAGGGTTGGACCTGCTTTTCTCTTCAAAACTATTATAATTCTGTGTGGCATAGATTCAACAAGATGATGGAAACATTCCTCAGAGATTTTTGTCCATGTTGACATGATGGCATCATGCAGTTGCTGCAGATTTGTTAGTTGCACATCCATGATGGGATTCTCCCATTCCACCACATTGAGATTAGGTGACTGTTGAGGCCATTTGAGTACAGTGGACTCAAGTGGACTGTCATGTTCAAGAATCCAGTTTGGAACAATTTTATTTCCCAAAAATTGTCACACAGGTTTAAACAACATTTTACATTTTCCATTATAACTGGATAAACGTGAAAAAATAAATAAATAAAACTAATAATAGTACATACATTAAAAATAAATTTTTTTTAAAAATACTATTAAATTATATATATATATATATATATATATATATATATATATATATATATATATATATATATATATATATATATATACACACATGCTGTCTGCCATTCTTCCTCAGTTACATCTGCCTGCAGGTCAGACCGGCATGCTTGAAGTCTATCGTTAAATGATTCTTTACATTTGGAAACAAACTGTGACCTCTTATATGCATTGAGTTGCTGCTATGTGATCATTTAGATATTTGCATTAATGAGCAGTTGAACAGGTGGCCAACACATTCTTCCAACACATTGTCTTCTAATTCCAACACATTCTTCCTTTGTGAAAAGTGTGTGTGTAATACAGCTGACCTGCAACTCTTAAGGTTTGTGCACACCGGGATGATCATAGCACGCACTTATCGCCGAAGTTTAATGCCTCATGACTAAACAATGGGCGCCAATGTGAGTGTGCACACCGACATGCAAAACAGCAGGCGTAAAAGTGTGTTTTTTTGGTTATGCTTAATTTATGCTTTATTTATTATTATGCTTTTTCGAATATTACCCTTCATGCAATGTGTAATGTAGCTGTCTGTGAATGTAAATGGTCTGCAAAGTTGTAAAGTTGAAAGTGCACGATTAATAAAGTTATTGTCTCCCAAAAGAAAGAACCGACTCTGAACCGCTTAAACTAGTCATAAAGAATTCCAGTCTCACTTCTGTGATCTGCATAAATAAGCCTATGGCCTTATGTTTTTTTGGGTTCCCTCGAACAATGTCTAATTTGACCTGCCCTCAAATGCTGAAGATGCTGTTTTCTGCTCTGCAAAAGCAAATTCTCTTTGTAAACACTTCCAAAGGATGAGGATATTTACAGTCAGTGGTTAAAATCACCACAGCAATACAACAGCAGTATAATCTTTTGACGATTACTTCTCAAATCTCTGTGAGGTCTAAATGGGATTTATACAATGCTTCAAATGGGACAGTACCCCCTTTATTTGGACCAATTTGCGCCTCAGTTCTGCTAATCAGCTGTGGTTCACTATTACTTAAAACTGTCCATTAATGCAGATTGTCTGTCTTTCTTACTACTTTGAGTAATGATAAAGGATTGAGCAAGATTTGTTTTACAAACTTTAATGTTTCATCAGACATTCACGTTAGTGCTCAGCTAACGAATGCGTTGTTATTGATACAGTTAATGACCCACATGTGCACCACAATAAATTAGAAATGTATACATCGGTTTGTTGATGGACATAAACTTGTTAATGCTGATGCTGAAGAATTACAATACGTCAAACCGAGTAGCGTATCACTGAGAAACATCCTGCTCAAGTCATCCTTGCGATGGAGATTCAGGTTCCTTAACTAGTTCTCTCCAAAGTTTCATCATCGGACTCTTGCTCGGATTGATATGGTAAAATCGACACCATCGTTACTGTCTTTACCGTGTGTACAATCACTGAGTTTTAGGAACCTCCAGAGCTGAAGTTCAGTTATGGTAATGGGTGTTTCATTTCTGACAGGCACTGTAAGCGATAGACCAATCACAACAGACTGGACCATCTGGCCAATCAGAGTAGGCTCGCAGAAAGGAGGGATTTAGAGAGACTGAATCATGGGATGAGTCGTTTGAGAGTCATTGAAAAATGTGGTGATGTGCCATGTAGATTGAGAAAATGAAAGCATTTTTTGACCTTTTGTAGAACTTTTATAGGAGACCTCTGAAACAAAATTAGGAATCTTTAAAATGGCATAATAAGGGCTCTTCAATAATCACATTTATAAAAAAAAAAAAAAAAAAAAAAAAGGATGGAAAATACACATTAACATATATAATCATATCAACATTACAATAAACTAAACGTAAGCTGCTTCAGTCCAGTATGTGTGCATCTTGAAATATTACTAACAATATAAAAGTTACTCTTATGTTTACTTCACTTTAAAAATCAGTAAAGATTTCACAGCAAAAAAGTAGTGTTCCAAAACCTAAAGGGGGACGTTTTTAGAATTATACTAAAAGGCCTTTTACTTGCTAAAAAGTTTAAACTATCAATCAGATGGCATGTTGTAGATTGTCTACAACAGATTTTTTTTCAGCAAAGTTTTGATCATGTTGATAATTTAGAGTTTTTAGAAATGTGTGTATCAAATATGATAGAGTAGGATTTAATAATTAAGTAGCTGAGACCAAGTCTTACCATTTTATGAACCCTATATAAATCACACTTATTCTTTAGTCTATGAATTAGAATAAAATTGTCAATTTTTTTTTAGACTACAATTTTACTTTTTAGACTTTTTATTTTACAATTTTAAATTTTGAGCGGATTTATACATCATAGCCCATGAAGGGTTTACAAATGTGATCAGGCCTGACGGAGACTCTAAAAAAAGACTTTTTTTCAGTAACCTTAACATTAGTTAACTATCAACTAGAACTTCATACAACCAATTTATCTTTCTACAGAGGCCACAACCAAAGGATGGAGTTCCTGGGAGATTCTATCATGCAGCTGGTGGCAACTGAATATCTGTTCATCCACTTCCCAGACCATCATGAAGGACATTTGACAGTGCGTATATCCATCAGCTGGTCTTCATTTTATCCCAACATTGTTTTCTAATTTGTGTCCATCTAATCTTTAACTCAGTATGAAACGGTGTTCACTACAGTGTTCTTTAAAAACCATTTTAACCCTTCAGTGTGTGATTGTTCATCCAAACTACCATAAGTGATGACATTTTTCATAATTCTGTATTAAAGGGCTAGTTCACCCAAAAATGAAAATTTTGATATTAATTACTCACCCTCATGTCATCCCACACCTGCAAGTCCTTCATTCGTCTTCGGAACACAAATTAAGATATTTTTGATGAAATCCGATAGCTGTATGACTCCTCAATAAACAGCAATTTAACAACCACTTTCAAGGTCCAGAAAGGTACCAAAGACATTGTTAAAAAGACAAGAACAAATGTACACCATCTGAGGTGCAGGTCATGAGGGATACATCTATATGAATGAGATCTGACCACACACTCACTTGCAAATACTTTATTCTCCAACCTAACTAAAGACATTATTAAAATGGTTGATGTGACTGCAGCGGTTCACCCTTAATTTTATGAAGTGACGAGAATACTTTTTCTGTGCAAAAACAAAACAAAAATAACAAATTTATTCAACAGTATATTCTGTCATGTGTCAATGTTTACGTCCAGCGCTTCCAGGTTCTACGTCTGAATGCCAGCTCAGCATTGGCTGAAGCTGATCACGTGAGCAGCATGACCCATGCGTGTGATGCTAACGCAGGAGCCGGCCAATAATGAGTCGGCGTTCTGATGTAAAACCTGGAAACGCTGAATGTAAACAATGACACAGGACAGAATATATTTTTGAATGAATTCGTTATATTTGTGTTTTTGGATTTTTTTTTTTGCGCACAAAAAGTATTCTCGTTGCTTCATAAAATTAAAGCCGAACCGCTGCAGTCACGTCAACCATTTTAATAATATCTTTAGTACCTTTCTGGACCCTGAAAGTGGTTAATTGCTGTCTATTTAGGAGTCATACAGCTATCGAATTTCATCGAAAATATTTTAATTTGTGTTCCGAAGAGGAACAAAGCGCTTATGGGTGTGGAATGACATGAGGGGGAGTAATTAATGACAGAATTTTCATTTTTGAGTGAACTAACCATTTAATGTCATCAATATTAGAACATAAATTCAGCATGGCTGATGAAAGATCCTCTAGAATGTCTGTTTTGTTTTCTAGGAGATCTGGTGTTATTCATGTTTGTTGTAATTTACCTTCCTGAAATGTAAATGTATATCTGTGTACCGTAGTGGACATCTGTATTTAAAGGGTACCTATTCACTGTGCATTTCAATAGAAAAGTTCATTAAGCTTTACTGTGGCCCACTGAATGTTATTTCAGCTGTGAGGATAACCCCTTGGGAAATTAACAATATGAGTTCCAACTATGCCGTTTTCTGCATTGGCACTGTAGGTTTTTGAGAAATGATATTTGGAAATCAGACTGATTGATTGATCGATCAACTCTGGCCCTTGATAAAACACACCTTGACAAGCTAATCAAGGTCTTCAGGATTATTATAAAGTTAGAGGCTGTTGAATTTGATCAATGTTGGTGGAAAACTCTAAAAGAAAGTGGACCTTGAGTGGCCAGAGTTGAGAACCCCCGTTTAGTCTGGCTTAGCTTAGTTTTCACGTGGATAATAACAAATAATTAAAAAAATATTGGTTATGGTTCTTTAGGAAATAAACTGGACAAATAAGGGAGTAATATAATCAAGATGTTGGGATCTGTTTAGTTACTAGACGTCTAAAGTGTGTTAATGTGTGTGTGTAATTGTAGCTCCTGCGCAGCTCTTTGGTGAATAACCGGACTCAGGCAAAGGTTGCCGAGGAATTGGGTATGCAGGAATATGCTATCACCAACGACAAGACCAAACGGCCTGTTGCCCTGCGGACCAAGACTTTAGCTGATCTACTGGAGTGTAAGTGTGACATGACACTAAATTCAAAGTTCCCATGCAATTATCTGCATTCATATTTAATAAAAATTGGGAAAATTTCCTATAAATAATATAATAATATCAGAGGAACGAATAGTTATTAAAATTACAACTAGTTAAAAAATTACAAATCCAAGAGGTCCTATAGAATGTTATTTATTATATAAATAATCTTGTGCAGCGCTGTTATTTTGTTTAGTATTCCTAATATACACAGTAATTTTATATCCATCTAAAATTCTTAATCCTTATGGTCTGTATCGCTAATTTTTTTTTCTTCTCCCCAGCATTCATTGCTGCTCTTTACATAGATAAAGACCTGGAGTTTGTGCACACATTTATGAACGTTTGCTTCTTCCCACGACTCAAGGTATGGCAAACTTATTTGGAGATCAACTGAGAATCAGATTACCTGGTATTTTTTACCCATTTTCACATGTCTGCACTTCATCAGTTATAAGCAAAGCTTTTGATTTGACTCATTCAAAATAAAAAAGATTGCTGATACTCGTGTGTAGGGGTGTAGCGATCATTTTCTCGATGCATCGATTACAAATCCTGACAGTGCATATGCATCTGTCTTGAAAAAATTGATTTATTCATCGTGAATCATTTGTCTCTGTCAATAATGAATTTAAGATGCTAAGAATCTAATTAATCGCAGATAGCCGTTCAAAAGCGCTTAAAATATATAAGCATTAAATGATTGCATTTGCAATTTTATAGGAGATTATTTGCTTTACTTGAAGCTTTGAAGCACTTGAAAGTATGAAGATATATTTCTATAGCTTAGACTGTTGAAGTAAAACCATGCTTATTCAAGGATGTGCATACAGTATATTGCATGGATGGAGCAAAAACATAATGTAAGTATCTAAAATACAAGCAGTTTCATTGAATGGTGAATGAAATTTAATTTGATGCCATTTAACTGAATGTACAAAGCAAACTTCTTGCAGAAATAACCACTTTAACAACAGCAATGAACTCAGAGAGTGCGGTTTAGCTGTCAATCTGCATGAAAGTTCGTTAATATCCACCTTATTCCTACCCCCCATGACGTTTTTTTTTTTTTTTTTTTTTAATTGTTTCAGGAGTTCATCTTGAACCAGGACTGGAATGATCCAAAATCGCAGCTGCAACAGTGTTGTTTAACCTTGCGGACAGAGGGCAAAGAGCCAGACATTCCTCTATACAAGTAAGAAGCTTCTGTCCATAAACATATTTTGATTCACCTCATCTCTTTCACCGTTTGATTATCTGTTTTAAGAGATTTACTGTGAGCCCAAACAGTATCTGGACACTTAAATGAGTACACGTGGCCTTTGAATGCTCATCACAGGAAATGAATCATTATTCAAGCCCTTTGGTACACTTGTAATTTAGCCCCAGTGTCATCCCATTTCTCTGGATTATCTTTGGGATAATCAGCTCATATCAGAACAAAAACCAAGCCATGAGGTCAAAGGTACTGCCTATAAAGTCAGAGACATCATTGTGTAGAGCCACAAATCTGGGAAAGGCTAAAAAAAAAAAAAAAGATTTCTTCTGCATTGAAGTTTCCCAAGAACACAGTAGCCTCCATCATTCTTTAATGGAAGAAGTTTGGAACAGCCAGGACTCTTCCTAGGGCTAGTTTTCCAGCCAAACTGAGCAATCATAAGAAAAGGGCCTTGGTAAAAGAGGTAGGCGACCAAGAGCCTGATTGAGTTCCAGAGATCATGCATGGAGTTGGGAGAAACTGTCTCTGCAACTATACAGCATTTGTTGAAGAAAAGAAAAAAACAATTTTGGCCAGATGGAAGACTCTCTCTTGCTTGGACTCTGAGAACATGATTCTTGGAATTGATGCCTCAATTTCAAACATGTTGGATACCAGGCACAGCTCATCACTTTTACAATACCATCCCAGGGCTGAAGAATGGTGGCGGTAAAACTATTCTGTGAGGGTGTTTTTCAGTGGCAGGAACTGGTCACAGTAGAAAATGAATACAACTAATACAGCAAAATACAGAGATATTACTGAAAACCTTGTCCAGAGCGAAAGAAACTGTACCAAAGAATTCACCTTCCAACAGGACAATGACCTTAAGACCCCAAACTCTTATGAAATTTGTCCAGCCAAATCCCAGACTTGAACCTGATCAAACACCTCTGGAGAATTGAGATTTGCTATATTTGCTATATGTGGGTATATATATATATATATATATATATATGTATATATATGTATATGTATATATATATGTGACTGTACTGCAAGGGTTCTCAACTCTGGCCATCAAGGTCCATTTTTCTGCAGTTTAGCTTTAACCTTGATCAAACTCACCTACCTGTAACTTCCTAGTAATCCTAAAGTCCTCAATTAGCTTGCTCAGGTATGTTTGATTAGGGTTAGAGGAAACCTCCAAAGTGGACGTTGAGGGCCAGAGTAGAGAACTCCTGCTATAATGTATGTCTGAATAGTTATATATATGTGTATCTAGTTATGTATCTGGGATCACAGACCACATGTCTCCCACATTCTATATGAAACATATAATCATCTCTAGGTGTAACAAACTGCTCCGAGACTTGAGCATCCAAATGCACATTTTATTAGAGGGTAATGCACAATCGCAATCCAAAGTCCAAGCAAAGGGTCAAAACGCATGCAGGCAGTTCAAACAAACAAAACAAGGCAGGGAACACGAGCAAAAGAGTAATCCAAAACATGGAGTAGAAGCAAACCAAAGATAAACAATATTTGTATATTGTTTGTGTAGGCTCAGGGGTGCAGTACATATAGATATGCAAGACCTAATGACAAGTGACTGAAAGAACCAGGTTTATATAGGCAGAAACTAACAAGGTAATAATTAACAGCTGAATGAAATCATGTCTAATAAGTCCGGGCAGTGGATTATGGGAAATGGAGTCCATGATGGTGAGGCAATAGTGTGAGGTGTGAGGTGGCAGTTAAGGGCACTCCAGTCGGTGATCATGACAATAGATCTAATTAATTAATTGATCCGGCTGAATCGTTGCCAGAAATGGCCAACAGCAGTCTGATCTTTTTCTCTTCTGATACTTTTCCCTCTAGCTTTAATATATGTTGTCATATGTTTACTGGACGTATTCTGATATAATAGTAGTATAATGGGGCCACAAATCCACTTGTTCAGGTTAAGTGGTTTGGTTCATCTCAACTATGATGCTCTTCATTTTGTTTTTCAGAACACTTCAGACAGTTGGACCCTCTCATGCCAGGACCTACACAGTGGCAGTGTATTTTAAAGGTGAACGGATTGGCTGTGGAAAAGGACCAAGGTACAACCAGATATTTACTGTCTTTGCTACGTTGCTGCATGTCTTATAAATGTCTGGCCCTGTGACAAAAACAAAGATGGTAGTCAAAATTAAAACCGTTGTATTATAGATATTCTTCATTCTTTCTGACAAACAGCAAAAGATATGAATTACAGCATGTACACTGTTTTCTACATTTTTAAATTGCAGTCTTCAATGTTTATTACTAGGGGGTATAATCCACAGCTACTTATGAGTACTTTTAAACACGCTACTCTTTTACTCAAGTTGGACAAGTAATTTTATTCTATTTAATATTTTACTCAACAAATATTCTCAAGTAAAAGAGCCATTACTTTTAAAGTACTCTTTCCACCAAGTACTAATACCACAATGTTGTTTATCGACATGGATCTGCGTGATCGTATCAAAGGAAACTTGTATGAGTTTTATGTAAATTATACTAGCACTGTTGTGTTTTAATAGTGGTCTAAATGATTATTAACTCCCTTATCTTACCAAAAAAAAAAAAAAAGTGTTTACACAAACCTTCTGTTTTTTCAGCTGTGCAGATACTAAGTTTATAACTCGTTATTTCCACCCTTCATTCAGAAGATCTGGAAATCTTCACTATCACCTTTACCCTCACACAGACCACTGTTACTTCAAAAATTGTTTTTTGGTACTCTTTAAGTCAGCATCTTTAAGTCAACACAGTACAACTAAAATATTTCATGCAACTAAACATTTCCTGTATTTTTTCACAATGCTGTGCAAATATCCCCACACTATAACGCTACCACCTTGTTTGACTGAGGGGGCTCTTTTGAAGAGCAGTGTTTGGTTTTTTCCGTTTACAACTGAAGATTACATAATTGAAACCCTAAGCTCAACACCAAAAAAACTGCCCATCACACATATAATATAATAATAATCATTTTAATAGATGCATTAAAATGTTTGACCTCCATTGAATTTGAATTTGTAATATTTGTAAACAGTTGATAAATTTCCATACCGTAGGTTCTTTATGTCATTAAATCCATGCTGGATTTAATCCTTTCTGTAGAATGGTTAAGATCCATTTTTTGAGCTGCTGAACATTTATATCTTTCCATTTTATCCCAAAAGCATTCAACAAGCCGAGATGGGTGCAGCCATGGATGCCCTGGAGAAATGTGAGTGATTTTGTGAAAAGCTTCTTGAACATTGTCATTCTCTATCAATAATCATAGCTATATTAAGTGTTTCTTCTAAAAACCATCTCCAGTTTTGTGAAAAATACCAGTGTCTTTAAACTTCCTAATGACACGTGTTTGATGGGGGACAATGGATGTTACTTTTTCAATTTAATTTGGTGCTGCTAGTGATGCAGAAATTACACTGCGCTGCTGCAAACACAGTATGGAAATAATGTTACAGTGCAGATTTTTGGGTTGTTGAAGCAAACATTACAGTCCTAAAGGTTATGAAAATCTTGGTTTTGTATTTTACTTTTTTTTTTTTCTTGTTTTCTGCAGATAACTTTCCTCAGATGGCTCATCAGAAGCGCTTCATCGAAAGGAAGTACCGGCAAGAACTGAAGGAGATGAGACGAGAACGAGAACGTCAGGAAAGAGATAGTGATGAAGGGTAGAACAGCAGAAAGTGAAGGAAAAGGGCAGGATGTTATAGGAAGTGAGTAGCACAACAGCAGGCTTAATGAAGCAACTATCTTTCTTGTTTTGTTCATCTTTCGTTTCGTTGTTGTTCTGTGTATAAATCTCTTTTGTTTGTTAATCCAATTCATGTGGTTAATATGTTTTAAAAAGAGAGAAAAAAAGTGAAATAAACCAAACCATCAAAATGTTTGATTTGTTGTGTGCATACTGCCCCCCCCCCACACACACACACACATCCATTTTTATAAAAAAAAAAAATGTATGTACATTCAGTTTACACTTGACCAAATAAATGTGCCTTGACAAAGTGCACATAAATCGAATTGTACTGTTTCTACAGCGTATGCAAAAATTTGACCATGATTCAAGGAAATTAAATTCATGTTGCTCTGTTGCTGGCAATGAAAGATGATCATGCTCCTAAAAATCTGATACCCCATATTTTTTACACATTTTTGAAAATATGTTGAACTTTAAATCAACATGGCAAAATTCCAGACCAAAAAGTACCCTGCCTGTGATGCCCAGGCCAGAGAGGGTGAACTTTTGAGTCACAAGTAAAACCGGTCCAGTAGAATGAGGACAGATTTGAGCCTATTTCATTAACAGCTCATAAAGCATAAAAAGTGTCAACTGAAACGCCAACTGGATAACTCTAAACTAGCAACAATCCTTACCTTACAGGTTTATTTTCTCTTACTGTGCAAATGTCATTTTTATGCTATATAAGCAAATGATATTTATTAACAATATTATCGTAAAGGATTAATTGACTTTTGTTCTTTATTACGATGTATATGTGAAGAATGAAGTGTTTGTAACAACAGTGATGATAGAACAGTGACAAATTCTCATTAAAAAAAAACAAGCAATCCTTTTTCCTTTTTTTCCCCTCCCCATTCCCTTAACACCTCATGGAGCACTAATTCACTTCATCATTACAAACTATAACATGATCTATGCATTTAATGAATATGTTATATATTCCTTCATCTTAGTTAATATTATTTTAATAAAATACCAATTGTTCATTGTTAGTCTAGAATGTAGGATGATACATGCTGCATATGTAAGTCTTAATGTAGTATATAATCTTCTTGTAAAGGGTTACCATCCACAAAACCATAATCCCCATCACTTTTTTTTTTTTTTTTTTGTCTTTCAAAGGTGCGAGTTAATTAATGGCAATTTGCTCTAATAAATCTTCTATAACCATGGGTACATGACTTTCATGTTTATCCACACTGAAAATCTGAGCCAAAGCTCAATCTCGCATAACTAAAATATGTAGTTCCTCTGTGAGTAATCTGCAGTCACCATAGTGTATACTTTTGAATTTCACAGACCACTTTTTATTCTCTAGTTTCTAGAGAATCTGTTGTGGTGCAATAGAAAGCACTATTAGACAAGAGGAAGCTTGTGCTGCACATACCCCTTAAGAAGTGTGCGGTAGGTTTGTGCCCTTGTTCTTCTGCTGGCTGAGGTCTGTCCTCTGTTCTTCACTGTATGTAGGTTAATATTTTTAGAAGTGCCCTATTTCTGATTTTGCTTTTCTAGTTGCTTTCTGTGATTAGACAAAACCCTGATAAAAATGACCCGGGCTAAAATTGCCACCACAAGAAAAAGCGAGAACTTCTTCTCTTTTGCCAGCCAAATTTGAGTCTTGACACTGACTGAAATATAAAATGTTTTATTTTTTTAATTTGACACCAATAGCATCTCATAATACTTTTCAAATATTTGCACTATGTCTGAATACATATTATTTGATAATGATTAAATATTAATGTAATAAATATTTATTATATTATAATAAATATTTCTTGTTGACTTTCTTTTGTTTGGTTTTTGGTAGTATTAGAGGTCAAAGCACCAGAGCTGCTGCTTTCAATTGTGATTAGGTCCGTTTCATTTGACAGTAAGTGTCCTGTAATATGGATTTCACATTGTATTTCAACACAAGTGAAATTACAATCAAAATGAAATGTACATGTTCAGTTTGAAGGGCGCTTTACATGAAGAGAAAAGGGGAATTTACCCACCAGTCATTTTGCATCACTCCAGTACTGCAAGATGTTTCACTAAATGAAAGTCAATGAATATAAGTTAATACTCCAGCTTTTTAATTGAGTTTAATTAGTCCAAGGTTTTTACACAGTTATTTGCGGATATAAGGTGTGTGAAATGTGACAGTTGCAATGCTATCATTATTATATATGCTTATATCTTAATAGAATTTTAATTTCTGTCAATAATTTCTGTCCATTTTTGATAAATTGATTATTTCATTGCAAATAAGCCAATGAATAATTGAATATTGGGCATTTTAACTAATGGTCTTATATGTATTTGCTGAATGCAAAGTCTGAATTAAAAAAAAAAAGATACGCAAAACCAGACTGACATTATGAGGACGCATGACAAGCCACATGAAATAAAATGACTCTGCAACCATATATTTAATCAAGTCTTCCTTGGGAAAGTTTTCTTAAATTTCACTCATACACCAACAAACATGGCTGCAAGCAGCTAATAACGTCAAATCTAGATGGCTGACCATTACAAAAAATGACAAATTGCTGCTATAATATGCGATTTTCTTTTTTTTTTTTTTTTTTTTGGATTTTTTTTTTATGATTCCACTGTCATGTGACATCTGGGGGATCTTGGGAGCTATGGATGGACGGTTTTCGGATGGGGCCTCCAATTGACCCATGTTTTGAGGATCTTGGCTCCAACGTTCTTGAGAATGATGAGGCGCAGGGAACTTTTCTTTTTATTGCTTGTATCTAAGCAAAGCAGGTGTCTTGAGGCTCTAGATTTCGGATGGTGCTGTGGTGCAACGTACAACTAAAAATGCTTGTGAAGATTATAATGATCAACGAAATGTGTAAGAATCATAAACATTTGTTAGGCACAGAGCTTTTTTCTGCAATAATCGAAAATTCAATGAAAATATCCTATTGTTTTTTGTTTGTTTGTTTTGAGGTGGGGTGGGGTAGCCTATTGTTTTTAGATATATGGGTCTTCAAATGGTGGGATCCTCCACCATGGATGAGGTGGAGGAGGACCTCCAATTCACTGCTCCCCAGAGCTCATCTCCGAGCCCGCTCCAGCCCCAGAGCTCATCTATCAGTTCGCTCCAGCCCTGGAGCCCTTAATCTTCTTCACCACAGACCTCAAGCTAGCACACATCAGCTATGGGCCCTAAGCCAGCACACATGCCTACCATGAACCCCAAGTCTGCGCAAATGCCTGCAACAGACCCCGAGCCTTAACGCATACCCCTCACCACTCCAGTGCTACCAAACCAGGTGTTTTTTACACCAACTTTACAATTTGGTGACACTGCTCTCAAATGCTAGTCTGCAGCCCTATACCCACCCCTACAACCCTGTTTGAGGTAGATATAATTCTCATTGTCCCTACTGTAAAATGTAAAAGTGTTCCCTCATTCCGTCAGTTCAGTTCAGCTTAATTAACTCTCTGGTCAACTCTCTAGCCCTTCCTCCTCTGCTGATTTCATCCAGAACTATGGCTCTATCCTCTTCCTCCGTCTCCTCAGTTGTCTTCATCTGCTCCCTTGAGTCTTCCTCACCCTGTAGCTCTCCTGGCTTTCCAAGAACCACCAACTGGTTTCCTGGCCTGCCCGAACAACTGTGGTCTCCCAATCTCTTGGCTCCACATTGGCCCTCCAATCTTTGGTTCCATCTTCCCTCAGCTCCACTATGGTCCCCCATCCTGTTGTCTGCACAGGGGTCCCTCATTCTCCACTTTTGGCTTCCAATTTGGTCTCCAATCCGCAACAACTTTGTTGTTTCTTCTGAATGCTTGTTTCAAGCTACAAAATTTCCTTCTGTCAGCAGACCGAAGGAGACAACACAGGTAATATCGTTGACAAGGTTTATTTATGCAGGTGGCAGAGAGCAGGTGAAACAAACAGGTGAGTTGATGGAATGCAGATTGTTTGAATGAACTTAACTCAGTGGTCAATAGTCTCTGTTTCTTTGTAGATGTAGAAGACTGACAGATGGATAAACTACAGAAGACGGATGATGACAGGACTGGAGAAGAGGATCGACGAAGGTAGAAGATGGTGAGAACCATGAGTGTAGCAATCAGGTGAGGAGTGAGTTAAATATCAATGGGACCAGACAAATGGTGAAGGGAAGAGTAACTGCTTATAACTGGAGTGTTGGTGAGCTGTTGCAGGTGTGTGCAATTAGTATTCGGGTGAGGCTGAAAGAGTGGATAGAGCTGAAGGGTCTGGACGATGGTGTAGCCTCTTTGACATCTTTTTATTTTATTCTATAAAGTTTACCTTTTTACCAACAGTTTACATCAGTTTGGATGATCTCACTAATATTATTGTTTCAAGGCTCTTGATTTATTGTTGTAAAGTACATTGACACTCATGTACAAGTCAACTCATGTTTTTAAAGGTGATATAGAAATAAATTCGACAACAAGTGCTTTTATTTGCATAAGTCTGCATAAGATTCATCTACTGTATAAATGAGGCAGGGTTAAATGTCCTGAGCACACAGTGTGGGTATCCTTTGGTGACCCAGAGAGGATTTACAAGAGTGCATCTGTCAATGGATACTGTGCAAAGTCTTTCCAGGGATTTCAGAATTAAATCTTTGGTTCATTTGAACAGATTTTTTCCCACAATGCAAGTGTCTCCAAGTGAAATAAAGTTCTCTTTCTTACTTTTGTAGCACTTCATGTTACTGCCTCAGGATGAAGGCAGTATGTATATATATATATATATATATATATATATATATATATATATATATATACACACTACCGGTCAAAGGTTTTAGAACGCCTCCATTTTTCCGGTTTTTATTGAAATTTACGCAGTTTAATGTCTCAATGTACTCTGAAATTAAAGCATAGAACAAATAAACAATTGGAGATAAAAAAGAAATGATGGAATCGTTTTGTTAAGCTGTGCTTGAAGCTGTTGTCCTGTGAGCCGCCTATCACGCAAGCTGTTGACTCTCAGAAACTTGTCTTCTGATTCTGTTGTGGCTTTGGGTCTGCCAGACCTCTTCCTGTCAGAGTTTCCTCCAGTTTCCAAATGCCTTTTGATGGTATAGGAAACTGTACTCACTGACACCTTGGCTTTCTTTGCAATTTCTCTAAAGGAAAGACCTACACTTTTAAGGGTTATAATGGTCTGTCTGTCTTCCTTTGTTAATTGCCTTTTTCTCGCCATTATGAGAGCAATATACTACTTCCTGCGGTACAATACTGTCCAAATAATGCTTAAGAGGGTGTAGTAACACAGTCTGTTCCAACACTGCTTTTATACAGACAGAGGGTTTGTAAGTAACCAACAAAAGTTGGGACACCTGTAGGAATTGTTAGCATCAACTTTCAAGGCTTAATTTACTTCCATTGCTGCAGAACAGCTGTAAGTTGTTAACCCATTACTTGTTCCCTGAAAAAGGCCTTTTTGTATAACTCTGAAAAGTACATTATTTTTCAGTTTTTGGTAACCTAAACGTTTTTTTTTTTAACCTCTGGCAGTTTACCGCTTACCTTTGTACCATTTCAGGTTATTCACTGGACTTGAACTGCTTAAATTTCAATAAAAACTGGAAAAATTGGGGTGTTCTAAAACTTTTGGCCGGTAGTGTGTGTATATATATATATATATATATATATATATATATATATATATATATATATATATATATATATATATATATATAGTACATCCTAATCTTATACTGTAAAGAGACAATGCCCAAAAGACTTTATAATGTGTCCATAATATTTAGTTTAATTAGGTAATTAAGTAAAGGAACATACGGTAAGTATAGTCTTCTTTTAAATAACCAAAACATAGCATGAATTGGTTATATGACTCATTTGCTAACAATCTTGTTGTAAACTTTAATGGTTTCAGATGAAAAATGGTTACAATGCAGTGTGCTTAGATTAGTTCAAAATTTAACATTTTAGAATAAACAATAAGCCTTACAGCAAGTACTCAATTGAACAACCACTCTTTACCACTCATAAGATACTGTGCAGATCTTAGATAAACAATGTAAATACATGTGACTTATATACATATTATAACAATGTGTAACTGTTTGTAGGGTTGTGGGGATGCTGGAGCCTATCATTATAACTATAATCCATTATATGTTAAATGGATATTACATGGTGTTCATTATGTGTTAAAATCATCAAAAAGTTAAAACCACAAATTGGTTAGTGGAATATAACTGTTGAGATGATACAACATAGCTTTTCTCCTTATACAGACATTTTTCTTTATTTAGAACCTTTTTGGTATAATGTGTTCTTAAAATTAAGTCAAAAACTCTAAGGCTCTATACAGGAAACTCCAGGAAAACAATAATATTGCTATGTAAAGTAATTTCTTTCATTATTGCATGAGTGTTTTTGTAATACAATTTGAAAAGGAAGAGGACATAAAAAACTGAAGACTCATTTTTACCCATTTCTAAAAATTGTGTTATAATTTCTGAAGGTCACTGTGACTGTACGGGAATGATTGCTATATGTGAAGATGAGTATGTTTGATAGATTTCTTTTGAAAATGTGTGGTTGTGCATGTGTGTGGTTGTGCGCGTGTGTGCGTGTGTGTGCGTGTGTGTGCGCTCTCAGTGGCTGATGAGAACTGAGGGAATGAATAGTGGGTGTGGATAAAGAGAGAAAGAGGCAGAGAAGGAGGGGTGAAGACAAATGTAACTGTCTCTAGCTCTGCCACAGTGTGTTACAGAACAACAACAAATCCATGCCGTTTCAGGGATGCGCACCTTGTGAATTCTCCTCTGTCATGCAGGTGTACACAGCTGAGAGAGACTCACCAGGAAAAAGAGAGGAGAAGGAACAAAGTGGAAGTTTGCATTAACAAGGAAGGTGATTTGTTTGTTTCTTGGTCATACATCCACTGGACTGAGGAAGTATACAGTAAGGAGTCATCATTTGGGTGACGTTTGCTGTTTTAGGATGCGCTCTCTCTGCTGTACCTCACATCTGCCCTGGCCACCCTTTCTTTGGGATGTAGTGAAGATTTTTGCTTCATACAGGCTTTTCCCCTAAACATCTGCTGACTCTGGAAACCTGGCATCATGCCAGTGATGAAGGGGCTGCTGGCACCCCAGAACACCTTCCTGGATACCATTGCAACTCGTTTCGATGGCACTCGTAAGTACTGGCACAAATACACACACACCAAACCCATGTGCACAGAGAGAACACTCAAGCTGAAAAAATGCAGTTGGTACCTTGAAGGTGAAGGTTAAAAAAAATAGTGGCTTTTTTAAATGTGCGTTTTGGACATACTTCTACAGTCATATAATCTTGCTAAACAAGTTATTTGAACTGTTGACATGTTTATAACAACAATTAGAATTATAACACATCTGGTTTAATGACCCCCTTGAGCACTGTGGTTTGATGCTGCCACAGTAGCACAAGAGCTCACATTAATTATGTACAGTGAGGCTATGCTTGCATCTGCGTTTATGTACTTGTGAAGAGTGTTTTTGGGATAAAAAAGAAACTTACCTGATATACCCCTTAACTTACTTCAGTTGGGTTAACCTAATGTATTGTGGTTATAAATAAATCTGCAATCCCATTGCTCAAACCGCCAAGGTCATGGATTCCTTGGGGATGGATGGATTCCATGATTGGATAAAATTGAATATATATTTTTTTTCACCATATACTGTATCTTGAAGTTAACCAAAAATATTTTTTACAGTAGCATTTCCTGTCCAAATGACATTTTTTTTAAAAGATATAGGTTACATTTTTACAATGGGTTGATCAATTTCGAATATAAATACTTTTATGTTTTATTTTAAATATAATATGTTTTATTTAATTTATTTATTTTTTACTGTTCATTTAACAGCCAAATGAAGGCATATCATAATGAATATACTGTTCAGTAGTTCTGGGCGCAAATATCTATATCTATAGTGCATTTCTGTATAAGTATACTATTATTCTTCATACTTATTACTAAATATGTTCATACACACTGCATCCTGTTCTGCAAGTTAATACAAATAGTGCACAGATATCACATACACTTGTGTGTTTGTTCTTGTTTTATCATGGGAGATAAATCTTGTGTTTTGTAGTAGCAGGAGTGCGCTTGTGGCATTAGTCTTTGAGATACATGTGTGCTGAGGGAAAAGTGAATGTCAAGGGACATAGTTGTTTGTGTAATCCTTTTACACTGAATCTTCTTAGCCACTATAGTTAAAAGGTTGATTGTAGGTTAAGCTTCTCATTCATAATGATAAAACCAGGATGTGAATTTGACCAATGCATCGAAGTATCAATGTCTAATGACTAAATTTTTTAGCATTATGACACAAAATACTTAAATATAATCATAAATTTGGCACAATTCAATCAAATCTGAAGAAATTTGATAACGATATTCTTCCGTCTTTGTACCAAGATTATGGTCAGGCATGCAACACAAATCTGATGACATAAAAGCATAGCATACAATTCTCCCATCTGTGCTTTCTTACCGTAGTGATGAAGAAAACCCTTCACACAGCTTACAGTACATGCAAACTTAATCTCTTCTGTTAGATAACACCTCTCTCAAAAACAAACAACAGCATGTTCATGCGCATTCACAGCTTCTTATTTTAACAATATGCTATGTTACAAAATATAATTGTGCTCTGCGTGAGTTTCTGTTCATAATTGCTGAATTTGACATTAATGCAGTATTTTTTTTCTGTTTGTTATCGTGAAGCTGCTTTGTAACAAATATGACTTGGCTTGACCTGAGGACATAATTATAAAAGGAAATAAAATTGAGCATTTAATTTATTGCAATTAATTGTTATATATTTTATCACTAAATGCTCACACAACCTCAGAGCATAATTTCCATGACGTTTACCAAGTGCTGGTAAAAAAAAAAAAAGTGCAACTTCAACTTGTTGGTGATGCTGGAGGGTTCGAGATAGAAGTGGCCGTCAGGAATGTGTAGACTCTCCTCTATCAATGTGCCAAATTTCACTTTTTGGTTCTTTGGGCTGCTGTTCAATCTCAGTAAGAAGAATGCATTTTATTTGCTTTTGGGTTCATTTCTTTTTTCTTAATTTTACTTGTCATGTTCTTCAGAATGAAGCTTGAACGAAGTAAATGGTCTGTTTTAATTTTGACATTATGAGGAAGGTAATGGTACTGATGTTCTCTCAAATGGGTTTTTGTTTTTTACAACAGTTTGAGATGAAAAGTGTAGAGACAGGCGATGTGTCATTGATGTTAACTTCTTCTCTTGAGATACAGGTCCTCTGCTCTTTTCTCACAATGCTGGATGTTTCTGGGTAACAGAGCACCAGTGTACTCACAGCCCAAAATAGCTGCCCTCTTGTTGCCGTAGAGACCAGCTTTCCTGCGCAGTAGTCGCATTGAAGCTGAGCTTGTGGTACTAACCAATGACTTACTGAAAGAACTTTAGAACATCTATACTGAAGACACCTACAAACGACAAATGTTGATAATTTAATTCTTTATTGTTTATAACCTTTAATTTTATAAAATATATAATGTAGATCAGGGCTGGCTGTCACATATATTACTCCAGTGAGTATTTCTAAGGGTAGTTGAAAAGGCATAAGCCTTACTTATAGCTACAAAAAAACAGTATTGAACATTTCCACCATTACTGAAAAGGAAGAATGTAGCTCAATTAACATGTTGACAACAAAACTAAACATAATATGACTATGACAGTCCCAGGTCTGAAAAATGCCAAAGCTCAGTGCCCTTAAAGCAGACTAAATACACACTATCTCTAATAAAGAGTGGTATTTGAGGCTAAGCGTATCTCATAATTCGTAGTGTTCAGAAAATAATGAGATGTCAAGGAGAAATTTCCATTGTAAATTAAATTAATAAGATATTACATGACAAACAAAATAATTCATATTAAAAGAGAGCACGTTTAAAAATGGTTTAAGATTAATTGGTGTAGTGTATATATGATCAAGGTATACAAAAAAAAACCCTACAGTGTATTTCACATAGCTCTGCAATAATTAAACTTGTTAAACGTACAAAGTACTGAAAATCCAAATGTGTAAATAGAGTGTTCTCAACCTAAGCAAGCCAAAGGCAACAGCAGCAGGGAAACAAAACGCCATCAAAATGGAGAAAAAAACTTTGGGAGAAACCAGGCTTAGTCAGCGGGTCAGTTCTCCTCTGGCCAACAGTGAACACTTGCCCAATACTCAGGCAGAGTTACAGGTCATAAGTCTGATTGGAGTCACAACAGTCAAAATATTTAATCCAGTTCCATCTAGTTTAAGATCTTTTTCATCACGCCGGTATGGGACGGTTTGTTGGGATATGTGGCACTGGCTGATGAGTCGGTAAGGCCCTCACAAGGGATGAGCTAGTTCACACAGTCTCCACCGACACCACAGGGCCCCGCTGCTGCCGTGCACAGGCGCAGGTTCCCCATCCGACCCGGACACGGCCCGGATCCAGCCAATCACGTTAAATGGTAAACCTCGGGATAAGCAGAGAGACAAAAATTACCATAGACGCCATTCTTCTTCTTCTGATGTAACGAGTACATCTGGTGTTATAGGAAGTGTTCCCGGTTCCAGCTGACCTGATCTATGCAGCCTAACAATCCTTTAACGGATATGAAGACAAAAGTTTATAGTGCGTCATGTGTATGCCAGGTTAAATAGATGCGTTTTTAGTCTAGATTTAAACTGACAGAGTGTGTCTGCTTCCCGAACAATGCTAGGAATATTGTTCCAGAGTTTAGGTGCCAAATAGGAAAAGGATCTACTGCCTGCGGTTGATTTTGATATTCTAGGTATTAACAACTGGCCAGAATTCTGAGATCGTAATAGACGCGAAGGACTGTAATGCATTAAGAGCTCACTCAGGTACTGGGGAGCTAAGCCATTTAGTGCTTTGTAAGTAATTAGCAAGATTTTAAAATCTATACGATGTTATAGTTTTTACAGAACAGGACAGTTTTGACAGAACCGGGCTAATATGGTCATATTTCCTTGTACTAGTAAGGACTCTAGCAGCTGCGTTTTGGACCAGCTGTAGTTTGTTTATCAAGAGAGCAGGGCAACCACCCAGTAGAGCGTTACAGTAATCTAGTCTCGAGGTCATGAACGCATGAACTAGCTGTTCCGCATTTGTCATTGAGAGCATTTGTCGTAGTTTAGATATATTTTTAAGATAGAAGAATGCGGTTTTACATATGCTAGAAATGTGGCATTCAAATGAAAGATTGGTATCAAAGAGCACACCCAGGTTCCTAACCGACGAAGACGACTTAACAGAGCAGCCATCAAGACAGTATTCTAGGTTATTATGTGCAGAAGTTTTTGGTCCAATAATTAGAATCTATAAAAACTATAGAAACATAACAGAAACAATACTGCCCAAAACACAATGCTCACAACTAGCTTTAATAATCCTGATCAATTTTTCTCTCAGACAGCAACTTCCTTCTTGGAAATGCTCAGGGTCACCGTGGCTATCCCATTGTATACTGTTCCGATGGATTCTGTGAGTTGACGGGGTTTGGACGAACAGAGGTGATGCAGAAGAATTGCAGCTGTCATTTCCTATATGGCTTGGGCACTAGTGAGCAGGTTACCCAGGGTGTGGAGAAAGCTCTGGAGGGCAAGGAGGAGTACCAGGCTGAGGTGCAGTTCTACAAGAAAAATGGTAATAATACTGTAGTAATACTGTGCTAACTTCAATTGACAACTAATATTTATATTCGGCGATCAAAGTAAGAATTGTGCATATAATTTTGGTCATACTGCCCACCCCCAAGCAGTTTCATCAAGAAGTTAATTGAAAGTCATGCTTTTATCCTTAATTGCTTGAGTTTTTCAGGCCTTGTTCATTTAAACAATATCAAGTCAGTCAGGTTCATTTGTATAGCACTTTTCATAATACACATTATTTCAAAAGAGCTTTACAGGTTGGATTATTATATTATATGTGTCATTAGATTCACTAATATGATTACCCGTCTTGTTGTACAAGAGTTTTGCCACCCACCTCTAAGTATTCTTATTAGGGAGCTGCTAGAAAGTTGTTTCATAATTCTTTAGCCCTTTAGTCCCCAAATAAGAAATCCAAAGGGGATTGCTACAATTTTGGTGTCAGGAGAAAACAAAATGATTGAGGGGCCAGTTTTCTTCTTTATACATTTAGCAGACGCTTTTATCCAAAGCGACTTACAAGTGAGGCAATTAGGGGTTTGGTAACTTTTTAGAGAGTGCTGTTTATTCACAATCCCCACTTTCAACTCCTGCCGGCGTGGGAATCGAACAACCTTCAGGTTACAAGCCCGACTCCCTCACCATTAGGCCACGACTACCCGACTCTTCTGTCTTATAGAATTTAAACATGATGTCAATATTAGCTATATGTTACTATATTGTTTGGACAGTAAGAGTCATGTGTCTTTGAGATTTGTCATTGATTTACAGATGAGGTAGCCATAATCTGTGTGTAACTCTTATTTTTGGTGTGTTATCTCAGGAAGTTCGTTCTGGTGTCTGTTGGACATTGTGCCCATTAAGAATGAGAAGGGGGAGATGGTGCTTTTTCTGTTTTCATTCAAGGATATCACAGAAACATACGACAAGAGCCATCACAGCAGCAGAACTGATGGTACTGTCCTCATTACAAAAAAAAAAAAAAAACATTATTCCCAGTAGTCTTTTTAAATGTTGACCAAATGAATAGCCTAGAAAACGGTTATTTTGTTATCAATACTTATTGTTTTCGACATTTTATAAGAAATAGCTATTTTAAAGGCTAGAGGTCACATGTATTGTATAATGACAATACAGTAAGATCAGACTAAAAATTAAAAAGTGAGAATAAAAAACATTTTAGAGTCTTCATAAATTGGTGGTTGCATCTACAAAATGCACACAACTGCTAAAACACATGGAACATCACTCATGGACACACTGGCACAATCTTGCATAAATTATACAGATTTAAATATGTTTATAATTTGTAAGCTGTCAAGGCTATTAAGTCTCTTTTAATTTTGTGCAGATAACAAGCCACACAACAGGATCACTGGAAACTCTCATATCAGTAAAGCCAGAAGGAGGGGTCACACCATGATTTACCAGCTAACCAGCCAGTTTACCCGTGACAGCAAAAATGACGTCGGCCTAAGTCGGGTGAGTACATGTATGAACTGCTTATAAAAGCTCTGAAACTCTCCACCAAGTTGGTCTCTAACTATTTCTGTTCTACCACTTACTGTAAAGACACAGGATCTGTGCATGATCCCATTTTCCAGTGACATTTTGACTTGTTCAAATAGTGTGAAAGGCGCAGGCCAGAAGTATATAGGATGTCTAATCCTCCATGTCACATGGCAATGGTGGAACAGGAGGCCAGACTGGCAGGTCACACTTCCGATCACTTCTGGGAACAGATGGCCATGTTTTCATCTCAGCTTCACTCTCAGCAGAGCCACCTGGCTTCATTCTATCACACTCCAAATGACTGAGAGAAAAATAGGCAAACAAAAGCATCATGAGCCAGGCTCAACAATAAGGATTTTTGGCCCAGTTGTTCATGAATGTGCCTGCCAATATTTTCACAGGCCCCATAATTTCTTAGCAACATGATAGTGTCAGAAATTTGTACGCAGTTTTCAATAAATAATAATTTGCCAATAAAGATGGAAATTCTATAGCTATGACAGCTATAAATCCATGAACATTTCATACTTTTGATGGCTCAGGGCTGTGTACATGCTCAGGACATACTATATAAGACATGCTGTGCTCATGGGGATCCAGATTCCATGTTAATCACAATTCCCCTCTCCCGGCCCTACCTTCGAGTCTACTGCCCTGTGAGTAAAGGCAAAAAGCTGAATAAAAAATGTATTATTCAGCATGATCAGACCTTAAGTAGTCTACGATTTCTAGTGTTTTTGATGACTTAAGCCTTGCAAAGTGGAAAACCAACAACTGAGACCATTTATTCAGCATTATGACCATCAGAGCAGTGACCTCAAATCAATTTTATTTGTACAGTGCTTCTCAAAATACACATTCCTTCAAATCATTTATACACTTAATGTTTATAATACAGTAATATCTTATTGTAATCTAATTAATGACAGAATTTTCATTTTTGGTTGAACTAACCCTTTAAGTATAATGACAGTTACTTGCAAGGAACTGCAGCTTTGATTGAAATAAGCTTAGGAGTTGCTTTCAACCCCTTGACAAATTTAAACTTGACACACTTATATTTTGTGAAATTAGGGTCCTAGACTATAGTTTACTATATTAAAGGAATATTGCCAGATTTTTTTTTAAAGGCATGAGGTACTGTGAGTTCAGATGGTCTGTTCTTTAATCTTAATGAAGAGTGTGGCAGATGAGAGCATGGTGGATTAGAAACCACTTGATTTGCTGCCTCAAACTAATCCTGACCAAAGACCATGAGCTTGGCCCTTGCCCTGACCTATGTGATGTAAAAGTTAAATTAAAGAAACACCAAGACTTATCATCTGTGAAGTGATGTCCTTGCAAATGAAGATTAAACATAGTTTGCTGTTATTTAATGAATAAGTTATTCTGTCAATTCTGCTTTTCTATTATTTCAAAGGTCAGAGAAACTTACTGTTGAGACAGTATGGCAGACAATCATTTTTGTGATATTTGAAAACAATAATTAGGGATTCATTTCTGCATAATAATTAAGTGCCAGCATAAGAAGTCTACAGGCAAAAAAAGTACCCTTGCATTAAAATATTTGATAATGTATTAATATTTTTATGCAGTATAAAAGTACTTTAATTAATGTAGTATCAACAAATTTTCACAGGGGAAACATGGGAAGCAAGAGACTTCAGCAAAGCTTCACTGAATCTCACAGCTGCCTCGAAGACTTTGAGATATGAGAACTCATCTGTGGCTGTCTTTCTCTCCTCAGGATATATTTGAAAAACCATCCCTGCCTGAGTACAAAGTGGCAGCAGTCCAGAAGTCTCGATTCATCCTGTTGCATTACAGTGTGTCCAAGGCTTTGTGGGATTGGATGATTCTGCTGGCAACATTCTATGTTGCTGTGACCGTTCCGTACAATGTGTGTTTCACACCATACAGCGATCTGGAGGCTGCAGGCAGGAGCACAATAGTTAGCGACATCGCAGTGGAAATGCTTTTTATCCTGGGTGAGTTTACTAAAAAAAAGCAAGAATCTGAGCTACAGAACATTTGAGTGACCTTGTAGCATCAGATAGTGTACCATCAGCACATCAAACTTCAGTCGTCACCAGTAACATATGAAGAGTCTAGATCTATCTATCTATCCATCCATCCATCCATCTATCCATCTGGGATAGATTTGCAAAACAAAAAATGTGCCTCAAAAGAAAATTCAATAAAATGTGATTTCCTAAATGAGACTTCCAAGCAAAAGTCATTAATCTGCCTTCTCTTTCAGACATCATTCTTAACTTTCGCACCACATACGTGAGTCAGTCAGGGCAGGTGGTGTACGAGTCTCGCTCCATCTGTCTGCATTATGCTACCACGTGGTTCTTTGTGGATCTGGTGGCCGCGCTGCCCTTTGACCTGCTCTATGCATTTAACGTTACTGTTGTAAGTTCCAATGTGTGATTGTAGAAACTATTTTATATAAACTATTTTGTTCATATGTGTGACTGTAGAAACTATGTAGAAATCATATGACTTATTTTAAAAAATGGAACGGTCCCTTAACAAAAAAAGTTTTGTGGCGGTACCATGATTTACTTATATATGCCATTGTTCGGATTGATTATTACCATGTTATTTATCATGATTTTCCATTTTTTATAATTACAGCAAATTATGTGATTCCAATTTACAGATATTTACATAGACTTTTGACACACAACATATGTTTGTGCTTGTTCAAGACATCTCTAGTGCACCTGCTGAAAACTGTGCGATTGTTGCGTCTGTTAAGACTGCTGCAGAAGTTGGACAGATATTCGCAGTACAGCGCCATGGTGCTAACTCTGCTCATGTCGATGTTCGCTCTGCTGGCTCACTGGATGGCCTGCATCTGGTATATCATCGGGCGCAAAGAGATGGAGACCAATGCCAATGGAGCCTGGGACATTGGTGAGATATTCACACACTCTGATCTGTCAAATAAATCTTAGAAAGAGCTGATTGGTGCTCTGCTTATGTTATATAATGGGATGTTTGAATAGTAAAACCACGCAATCAGATCAAGTCTCATAGAGCTAAATAGGAAGAGACCATCTGACCAATGTGTAAAATTACCATTTTGTGTCTTTGCATGCTGTTTAGGGGCAGCATTCATTAGTTTAAAAAAATGCAAAAATGGATCAGTGTGGAACTCCACAAACAGTACAGAAAACAAACATCACTGTAAACCCTAACACTCAAAATAATTAATTGGTTTGAGTAGAACAAACTTAAACAAATTAGTTTAGTCAACTTAAGTATTTGGCATTTTATTTTTCTTTCAAGTTCACAGAACTGATATATTTGAAGTAAACTGAACTGTTTCATTATTTTGAGTTTTATGAACTTATTTCTTTTAATTTGACAAACTTATGTTTAACTGAAACTGGGCTGGGCTTTCTGTTTCCCAGCATGCTTTGCCCATGGCACTCGAAAGGGAGAGCAAATGTTAAAGTTAAGTGTTATAATGTTTTTTTGTGCAAGATTAATGTGAAGTGGGAGAATCTGCAAGTTCTGCTTACTTAAACTTTGAATTTCTCAACTTAAAATTTTTGAGGCAACTGATTGGCCCTGAGGGTCCCTGTCCCTGTCTGTGCTCCTGATTCCCAGAATTTGCATAATTCCGCCCGATCAGATTGGCACTGGCCATTGCAAACAATGTGGAGGACGGAGGTTTACAGCTTTTAACAAACCGCATTTTCAGACAGTTCTCCTTACCAACTTTCAATTTGCTACAGCAGTAAATTTCACATCCAAAATGCACTAAAATGCATGTAATCTTATTTAGTTTTGTATTATGTTAGGTTTTGAACTTAAGTTTACCAGTTTTAAAAGAAGTATGCAATTGCACAAATTGGTCTGTGGGTACATAGCGTTTTGGTGGTGGTTGTGTCTGAGTGAGAAAATAATTAATGTAATTTGAAAGATGTAGTGATGTAATGAAGATGTAATGAATTTTGAGCCAAACAATTGGAAAATTATCCACAGTTTAGCCCACATAGACTGCTGTTGTGTACATTGATTTTGAAAAAGTATTGAGAAATGGGTCTTAAAGATTGCAAAAAAAAAACTGTGAGATGTCCAACTCTACTTAGTGACTATGTGTGCGGATTTCACAATCAAGAGCATGTAAGCTATTCATCTGTTTTTGGCATGTACTGTATGAAGCTGGGGAAGAGTGCCTTGGAGCTGTGTCTGCCATCACGCCATTGGGGACTTTTGCACATGGGATATCTTCTGCCTGAAACACTGTGTCCCACAACAAGTAGTTTGGTTCACAGTAAATGCTGCCCCACACAAACTCCATCTCTGCATGTGCCCTCAGTCACTTATAACATACATTTGGGTACGCAACTTGCAAGGTTAATTTTTCCCATTCATATGGTTCCAACAATTATAACAGAGCTTTTCACCACATTTGTTATGAGAAGCATTACAATGTACCTTATTAACCTGTTGTCAACACTGAATCTTTAAAGTCTCCAT
This sequence comes from Zacco platypus, assembly GCA_038088235.1. Taxonomy (NCBI): domain Eukaryota; kingdom Metazoa; phylum Chordata; class Actinopteri; order Cypriniformes; family Xenocyprididae; genus Zacco; species Zacco platypus. Next base: position 11,347,345 of record CM076068.1, read on the forward strand.
TTAAAGTCTGTCTGTACAATAAATTTTAATTATTATTCTATTTTATCATCACAATCACCATTGTAATGTGAATGCAAAGATAATTTTCTTAACACTGTTCACTTTTTGGTCTCAGTTGATGTTTGTAGAGAATATACTCCTTTGATGAGTGAACACCCTTCTATTGACAGCAGAGTTTGTTCTCTTTGTTCCTCAATCTGGAGATGTTCAAATCACAATATATAACCAAATAATTGCCATATGAGTTTTTGGTCAAATTGTGCAGCGCTAACATGCATTATAACATTTGTTTCTTTCTTTCTGTCAGGTTGGCTTCATGAGTTGGGCAGGCGTCTGGACAAGCCCTATCTGAACAGTACAGTTGGTGGTCCCTCAGTTCGCAGTGCCTACATCGCTTCTCTGTATTTCACTTTGAGCAGTCTGACCAGTGTAGGCTTTGGCAATGTTTGTGCCAACACTGATGCTGAGAAGATCTTTTCTGTTTGTACTATGCTTATTGGAGGTAAGCAGTAACCACCATATAGGTAACAATGCAGTAGGTAACTACTTTCCTATTACTGATTAGTTAATCTTGTTTCCATATTAGTTAATAATAGCTGAAGTATTAATGGAGTACTACTCATTTGTACTGCATTACTTCCTGCATAATTACCTATTAATGACGGACCTTTATTCTAAAGTGTTACAGCAAACACTTTATTCAACACTATTTTACAGTTTTTCATAAAACACTACAGTGAATATCCCAACAGTAGATTTATGCACAGATGTGTCATTAAAGTGGTACAGTGCTTCAAAACATCACATTCTGTGACATTGACGCGTTTCCTGTGTATCATTATCATAGAGAGGTTACATTTGTCAGCCATACATCATTGAGGCTGTCTCATTGAAGAAATAAAGGGTGCAGTTGTAATGAGGGTGAAGCTGAAGCCATGTTAGAATCCATTTTCAGAAGTTTAATAATAAAAGAGTTCAACAGTCCAAATCGTGAAACTGAAATCAGAGTCGAAGTCACAGGCAAAATAGTCAGAATCCCAGAAAACAGTCCAACCGGCAAACAAGCTCAAGGGTAATCCAAAAGGCAAAAATCCAGATAAACAGGCAATAGTCAAATAAACAAGTCAAACACGTAGCAGTCAAACAAGACAATCGAAATGCTTGGTAAGGCAGTAGAACTGGCAATACTTCGCAAAGCCTGTTTGACCTGGCCATGCTTAAATGGCTGCCAAACAGGAAATGATCATAGAAGCAGAAGGAGCGGTACCAGTGAATAATTGGGCGACGGCATGGCATTACAGCAGTCTTTGTAATGAGACACTGGTAATGTAGATTTTTTAAAAAATCCCACAATTAGCCAAATTTATCCTAGATCTAGGATTTTATATTTATTAAAAATGTAATTACATACATTGTCTTCTATGATACATTGTCATCTATGATACATTGTCTTCTATGGTGTACAGCTTCAACATCTCTGTTGAAAATGTAGTTTAGTGTTTCATGACTCTTGATACTCACAACCAGAACATAGTTAACACAGTAATTCTCACCACGTGAACATAAAATCATTCGCACAAGAGCCAAAACCTCATAATAAAGGCAAAAGTATGATCACTGACTTTTTTTTATAGTGCTATATATGTTTGCATGTTTACCATTACGTGTTTAATGTTAGCCTGTTTAATGCCCTTATTGCTAGTTTGCTAGATCATGAATCATATTGGTTCTTTCTCTCACACAGCTCTCATGCACGCTGTGGTGTTTGGGAATGTAACAGCCATCATCCAGCGCATGTACTCACGTCGCTCACAATATCACACGCGCATGAAAGATCTGAAGGACTTCATTCGTGTTCACCGCCTACCACGGCAGCTGAAACAACGTATGCTGGAATATTTCCAGACCACCTGGTCTGTGAATAATGGCATTGATGTCAATGAGGTGAGAATGTCCTTGGTTGCATCGAGGTTATTGCTTTTTACTACACATATTACACACCATCCAAGGTGATGGGGAATGCTACTTGGCCAAAAATAAACATTTTCAACATGTTTTTCTTACTAACAACAAAATCTACTGCATATTTCTCTTCAATTTCCTAATAATAAATTGGTGTTGGGTGACTATGGTTCTCAGCATTTAATGTCACTCATACTAATCCATGCCCATGCCGCATATAATAAAGCGCTCATTTTGTGTTGATGTACTCTTTAGAAATTCGGTTATGCATGTAACCTCAGTTCCCTGAGATGAAGGGATTGAGACATTGTATCAGTAGCTATGATCCGTTGAATGTGGTTGGGAACAGATCATCAGATTCTTTCGACTGATGGACAGAGAGTGATACGCTCAGTATGAACATTCAAGCAAAGTAATCTGGCCAGGTTAGGGAAAGTTTCGTTCCCTTCATTTCAGGGAACTGAAGTTACAAGCATACAGTAACTAAAGACATTCTCTTTCGATTCCGGTTCACTCTTCATTGTATCAGTAGCTGATGCTACCCTGCTGAAAAATCCAGCTTTGCTGGTCACCAGCATAAGGTATGTTTTGCATGCTGGGTCCAGCATGGAATGCTGGTTGCTGGTGGACCAGCTACAAGCTACACCAGCAGTTTTGCTTTTGCCAGCATGGACCAACATGAAATTCATGCTGGTTAATTCTGGATTTTTTCAGCAGGGAATGGGGAAGAGTGTACATTACATTGTGCATAATTGACGCAGAATGGTACCACTCCTTTCAGAGGTAAAGGTTAGTAAATGCTTAAAGCTGATAGATACCCGTGTTGGTGCAGCCAACACATAAGCAGAGTCAACTTCAATTACGAACAGCAGATTGTTGTGACACTCATACCAGCACTTCACAACACAATAAGATTGGGAATGTGGGCAATAAATGCATTTATTAGGGGGCATACAATTAGCTCTCCCACACAGTGAGGATATGTGAAGTGAGAGAAGACAATCTTGCAAGCGTGTTTGGTGAAGCTCAGCGCACTGTCAGGGAGATGTTGCCCTTATCTTTTGATTGGGTTCTCACTTGAATGGGGCATTGCAAGCTGTACAACTTTCCTGTGTGTGTGTGTGTGTGTGTGTGTGTGTGTGTGTGTGTGTGTGTGTGTGTCAACAATGCAATGTAGTAGGCACTCCGAGACAGGTTTCGAGATAGGCTTAGGCAGTTCTCTGGTCAGAGGAACTCTGAACCTTTCAGAATGCTTTTTCATCATGATCGATAAGGATTATCCATGTGGAATGAACAAAACACTAGGAGAAGTTTTCTACAGCATCAATAAGCACACCACTCACACTATGTATATAGCATCATATATATCTTTGAGGGTCAGGCCAAGATGATGATTCTTGAAGTACTAAGTTACCAATTGATAAGCGACACAATGTGTGTATGAGCATTCATTTAACAAAACACAAAATGTTTTAGTCGAGGTTGAACTTAACAATTGAGCCTCTGTCAGACAATGGATGCAATGATTGCAGGTTGACAAGGAAGATAAATAAAAACGGTCTTTGATAAATCCAACAGGAACAACAGTATAGCACAACCACATAAAACAACGACGACACCAAACAGAGAACTGAGAGAACTGAAAGCTTATACTGAATATACTGAGCTAGAAAATTAATGAACCCAGAAACAGGTGAGTAGCTTAATCAGAAACCATGGAAACTAAGGATAACCGGGAATACAGGCAAAACAGGAGAAGGGAAAATGAAACCAAAACACAATGAAGCTAAACATATCTAAACCTAACTTTGACTAGAAAACAAAAAACTTCAGCCTATCTTTCTTACAGTAGGAAGTGTAGACCTAAATACAGACTTGGGGTGCTTCTCATTTCTTATATGTGCATCCTTTTTTACTTTTCTCGCTTCTTTTCCCCATGTTTCATCCCCAATATATATGTGCTTCAGGTTTTTCGACAAGAAAGGCTTCATAGGATACACATCCTCGCTCATACCTCCTTTGGAAGATTCCTCACTCCTCGTTCCTTGTAGTTCAAATAGGGAATTGAGAGATCCTTCAAGATGGCTAACTTTGATCGGGTTCTGGGTCACAACACCCTAACAACCTTTCTGTCTATTTGTCTGAAGTTTCAAAATGTTACACTTCCAACATCAGAGTTTTGAAAAAAGTCTTGATTTTATATCATTATGTTCTGTTTTTTTCTGCAGCTCTTGCATGATTTTCCTGATGAGTTACGTGCTGATATAGCCATGCACTTAAACAAAGACATCCTGCAACTGCCTGTGTTTGAAGGTGCCAGTAGGGGTTGCCTGCGCTCTCTCTCCCTCCACATCAAAACCTCTTTCTGTACACCGGGAGAGTATCTCATCAGACAGGGGGACGCATTACAGGCCAACTACTTTGTCTGTTCTGGGTCACTGGAGGTTCTAAAGGACAGCATGGTCTTGGCTATTCTGGGTTTGTAACACATTTTGGGTTTGTAACATTTCTTTGTTGCTTTTTTGCCTTTTAACTTGTTTTTGTACATTCTGTATTGACTTTCCTTCTCAACACTACACCTGATTTACTAATACAGCTGACGCAGTGTAACAGTACTATATGTTCAAGGAATATTTCAGGTTCAATATACAGCTTCTGTGATATGCTGTCAAATACCACATCATCATTTTCAACTATTCTCCAGTTTGTGAAAACAAATTAAAAATGTGATTGCAGTACCACCCCTACAATAGAAGTAACAGAGGCCAGCTAGTAAAAAGCTGTGCAAGTCCGACTCCTCTTGTTTCAAGAGGTGCACTAGCAAGTCAAAACTGATGTTAGAGGCTGCGGTCTTTAGTGTCTTTGTTAGTGCGCCTACTCCCCTGCCTGTGATGCGGGTTTGAATCCCACTCGGATTGTGTATTGGTGTCCAGCTAATAAAGTGCTGTGCGAGTAATCCTCACTCTCCTGGCTTCAAGAGGCGCACTAGCAACTGATGCTAGCACCTGCTAGTTAGCACCTCCACTTCCCATTCCTGTGACTCTCCGTTTTGAGTGGTGAGAGTAGGACCAGTTAAGTTAGAAGCAATTGTGCCAGACATTATGTGAAGCTACCTCTTATATTAATTATTTTGTATGAAAATGTGTATTGTTTGAGCTGTTGCTGTTTGAGCTGTCACAGTCACTTAGTCAATGTACTTATGCTTATACTCGTGCGCTCTCACGCCACACATCATGTTCTCACGTAGTGAAAAATGCGTCCCGGAGTGAAGAGGACACTGACAACGTGTCAACAGACATATGAAACAGTTTCATATTTAATAATTCATATTTCATATTGTAATTTTTTAAAGAAGTTTAAACAGTAAATACCATATAGTGGCTCTTTAATGTGTCGACTCGTGAATCAACCATTTCTTCATACTAGTTCATTTATAGCATCAAATAAACATGAATGAACATCAGAAGGAATATTGTTTCAAGAGCGGAAAGATGCGAGTACACACAATTTTTGAAGTTCAAGTTCACCAACGTTAATCTGCTAAACCCCCCTGACCGCTTTGTGAGACAAAATGGTGTATTCGGGGTTATGATTGGTTAGATCGCCTGTCAATCAAACTGTTTGCGAAGGGTCAATTCCTGTGGGTGGTCTCACGTTAAACTTACATTTTAAGTCTTGTTTTACTTTTTTAAAATTTTGTAGTTAATTCTAGCACAATACTCTGCCCTTTAGAGTTCCATTGTAAGTGCATTACTGTAAAAAGTATATTGAACCCAAATATTATTTTAACAACCACAGTATTATATATAACCAAAATTAAACATTAGATTGATATGGAATTGAATTGTAATAGAATAACAGCTTTAATACAGCATTGGTGTCATTACAGGAAAAGGAGATCTGATTGGCTCAGACCTGCCAAACCAGAATCATGTGATCAAGACGAATGCAGATGTGAAGGCACTGACATATTGTGACCTGCAGTACATCAGTGTGAAAGGTTTAAGTGATGTGCTTGAACTATATCCTGAGTATGCCAGCTTCTTCACTACCGACATCCACCGGAACCTCACATATAATCTGAGAGAGGGCAGTGAGACTGAGGTATAACTACAATCTCAAACACATTCTTACATACACTAAACAAGTCATTATCATTATTTAATCTGTCAAAATTGGTTAGTTTACTCACCTACTCAGTCATTTGTTGAATTCATAGTAAACAGATTTGGCTTGCTCCTTTATTTATTTATTTGATTTTTTCTTTTTAATAAAAGAAAATGAGCCCCAGAAGAGAAGTTAGTTATAGGTACCAAAGAGAGTTATTTCTGTGGTTTAGTGAACAATCAAAATATGCACAGAATTTTGTCAAAATGCCCATCTTGGCAAGTATTCACACCAAATGCGAGGTGAAAAGGCTTAATGAATCATTAATCATTATCATTTATCACACAGAAAAAAGCATATCAAACATGTTTTCAAACAGCCATTCAGATTTTTGAAGTCACAAAAATGTTTATCAAAAAAATTAAATACATGAGTACAGAAACAAGAGAGCCAGTTCTGGATTGTTCCTCTGCTATTTATTGTCACCTAGCAAAAGAGTCTGTTTGTGAATGCCACCAATTCTTTATGTGACAGCGGTAGCTCTATGACCAAAATCTTATTGTTTAGGCAGTTTTTTTCTTAGTGTGATGGAAAGGAGATTAGAACACCGCTCTGTAAAAAAAAAACATCTGTTGTATTGACGGCAGACAAATGTTCGTGTCGATGTGAATAAACGTATCAACAGCTGTTTATTCATATTAAAATGTTTATTGCCCTGAATTTCCACACCAAATATTTGCCTTGGTGTAAACAGGCCTTTAAGCATCAGCCTGAAGGAAACGCATATGAAAAACTAGGAACTATGGAATTTTAGACATATTTTTAGTTGAAAGTAGTCAATGTATTTTTAGTGTAAAAGTATTATAAAATTATTTATAGGAGACCATGAATAAAAAGCAAAAAAAAATGAATGTTAAGTATACTGTAGTAACATGTAAAATATGTTGCATGTTTATATTCCGTTAATCAAAACGTTCATTAATGGGAATTGATGGATATTTCAAAGTGCGTTCTCTCATTTTGACTGATAAATGTTATATTTCCCTGCTTTAAAAACATTTCAGTAAATGCTACTAATAGGGATTTGGAGTGAAAAAGAGATAAAGCTACCTTTCAAAGCACCTGTGTGAGAACAAACCAGGAAAGAGACATGAGTGAAGGTTTGGGGAGAAAACGGTTGAGCACTCTCACAGAATCTGTCTTTTTCATATTGTTACTACAAAATACAAAGAATCAGGTGTCGCTCATAATTTGAAACACAGTAGTCTCTTTTGGTAAAAGGTGGATGTTTCTCATACATGTAGCCATCTGCAAACCTAACCGCAGGTCTGTTGTCATTTTTTGTCTTCTCCCTGTAGCACAACTACCCCGACTCCTGTGCATCAACTGAGAATAAGCGTCCATCCATTGCAGAAAAGGCTGATGATCCCAACAAGTATTTCCACATCCCACCTGCTTCCAATACATGTCGAAATCTACTGCTGCCAAATCTAGGCAGTCCAGTGCGACGTACATCCTTGGGGAACCTTTTAGGGGAGGAGTTACTGCAATTCAATGCCCTGAGACATTGTCGTTCACCCGTCAGGGGATGGAGTCCACACCCATCCCCCAAACCGCAGACCAAAGTACAGAAACAAACCCATCCACCCCCATCTACACCTAAACCCACCCATAGAACACAGACAGATTCTGAAGGTACAGGACGCAAACCTGCCAAACTGCTCATCCCCACTCTCAACTGCTTTGGACCACCAGATCTTAGTCCAAGGTAAAAGAGAGAGTTACAGATTTTTGCAATCTCTAGGACACTTTTCTCAATACTTAAGTAACTTTTTCAAAATTCTTCACAGTTTTCCTTACCAACTTTAAGCTTGGCACAACAGTACATTTCAAAATGCAGTAAAACCACCAACACAATTCACACATGCCTCAAATCAAGTCATTTTTTCAATGAACTAAACACTATCATGTACGTGAAACATTGTTTTCTTTTGTAAAAATGTCTTTACAAAACAAGAATGATACCGGTCTACTCTTTAGAAAAAAAATCGAATCAAAGTCTTGAGAATCATTTGAAAATTAAAGGCCATGTATGAGTTAGTTTTAATTAATAATTACATTTTATTGAGTAATTTTAAAGGAATTTCTAGTTTTTTGAACAATTAATATTTGTGCCTAACTGACTGTATGGCTTTTTATAGAGTTGTAGATGGAATTGAAGACAACGGACATGTGTTTCATTTCAATGTGGAGGACAAAACTGCCAAAACTAGTACAGCGACATCATTGGGTAGTAAGACACTGGACGGTAAGGATATTTTAATCTTAGTATCTGAGCAACTTATAGACCATTTGGATCATTGCTTCTTTGTTTTATTGCAGGGTCTGGTCATGACTCGCTGCTTCAGGAGACAAAAGAAGTTAGAGAGACAATTGTCCAACTCAACAAGAAGGTACAGTGACATTCTATCATTCCTAAACACAAAGATATTAAATCCTTCTAAAATATTTCTACTTACAAGCTCAGTAATTTGAACTGACATATGAGGTGCAAGCAAATTAAAATGAAGATCACACATTAGGTTAAAAATATAATAGCATATATTATGTATTAACAATTCAAGTTAAAGGGATAGATGAAAATTCTGTCATCATTTACTCAGCCTCAACTTTACGTTTTTCCAAACCTATATGAATTTCTTTCTTCTGCAGAACACAAAAGAAGATATTTTGAAGAATGTTGGTAAGCTAACAGTTGATGGGCGGCACTGACTTCCATAGTATTTTTTTTTTTTTTTTTTTTTCATCCCATGGAAGTCAATGGGGCCCATTAACTGTTTGGTTACCAACATTCTTCAAAATATCTTCTTTTGTGTTCCACAGAAGAGAGAAGAAATTCATACAACTTGAGGGTGAATTTTAAGACAGAATTTTATTTTTGGGTGAACTATCCCTTTAACAGTTAGTGTGACACCCTCAAAAACTGTGTAAATGTACTACTTTTTAATATACTTTAATACAATTTCTCTATAACTCTCTCCAGATGGGCAATCTGAAAGAGGAAGTGTCAATTCTAACAAAGGATCTGCATCACATAATGCACCTTCTGCAAGCACAGATAGCCGTTCGTCATTACACAGCACCTTTGTCCTCCTGTCCCTATGGAGTCCACATGATGTCGAATTCTTCTGTCAGTTTGTCTCCAGCCTACATCTTGGGTTCCAGCATACACATGCAGCACAAAGACCATGTTGTCCCTGAGAGTCACCTGGGGTCCACATCATGGAGTCATAGCAGAGCTGGTGGTATGACCACAAACTCGATGCAGTTTTTGTTTTTTTTCATTGATAAAACCATTTGCATTTCTCTACAAGTTTACTTTGTAAAGAGACGGTACACAATCTTTTGCATCATTTGTTAAAAATGTTTCTCTGGTATGTGCAGGTGGATCTGGATTTGCTCAGCAGACTGAAAACCAGGGACACTTTCACCAACATGAGTCGAATCAACACTGTCCTGTCACAGTAAATGAACACTGTTCACATGACTGTAGCTCCATCCAATCCTCAGTCAGCCACCATCACTTCTCCTCTGGCTCCACTCTCCTTAGCATCAGCCCAGGAACCCAGGGGCCAACACCTGGAGAAGGCCCCCGAGCAGAGGGCTTATCACTGGGCGTTTGTGCTGGAGCTCATGCCAATATCAGCCAATCGCAGCCTGTTTTGCAGACATTTTTTTCACAAAACTTGGGCGGTTCCTGCAAGGTCACGCCTAGCTCGTATTCACACCTACACCTTTCCACAGAACCGGCATTTTCCTACTCCACTCCAACCCTGGGTGAGGTGCACAGGACGCCAGAAGTGGCCCTCAATCAGAACCAGAATGTGGTCCCTTCCACTTTCATACCAGAGAATTCTCCACCCTCTCCAAAGGAATCGAGTGTTCACTGTTCTCTTGGGGAGTCATCTGAGATGGAGCACACCAGTCGGGAGTGCCTACTGGGTAATCAAAGGCTGGGGCAAGATGGTGACACATCGGGGAGCAGGTCTAGTGGATCCAGTGTAGAACTACAAAGCAAATCTGAGAGCTCAGAGACCACATGGTGCCTGGATCTGATGGACTGATAATGAGGAAAGACTAAAATCAACTCAAACAGATTCTGCAACCAAAATTTCAATTTGAATTTCGATTGACACAGCTGTCCTTTCATTGTGAATTTCATAACTTTATGAGTATATGGGATCTAGTAGCACAGCAGATAATCATCATCAGGAAACTTTTCCTGTTGTACTGCAGAAAAAGACAGTTCTGGTGTTGAAAAATTGGCTAAGCACCAGCCTATAAAACCTGCTGGTCTCATACATAAAACCACCAAATGTCAGAATCCGGATGCCGGATGTCGTTGCCAAGTAAGTTTTCAACTCGCACAACCGACACACACAATTTTCTGTGAAAATTCTCTCACCAAATTCTTTCATCATTTACTGACCCATGTCATCCCAAATCCACAAGATTTTCATTCATCTTTGGAACACAAACAAAGATATTTTTTGTCCATCTATTTAAAGCCAAAACCAAAAAATCCTAGGTTTTCAACCCTGCTCCTGGACACCCAATGTCCTGCAAGGTTTATATCCAACCTGCTTGAAGAGCTTGATTAGCTGGTTCATATTTGTTTGATTAGGGTTGGAGCTCCACAGGACAGTGGGGTGCGTCTCAATCAGCTTCCAAGCTCGTGAATCAGTATATCATGTAGACGAATTCAAGCACTGGTAAGGACAGTGGGATGCTGGCTCACTACACAGTGGGACACTGATGACTTATTACTGGTGACATGACAATGTCCTCATTGTGCAACATCACTACTGGTATTTATGAACAACAGCATGCAACATTTCAGCAGTAAATAAATTATAAATGTTTGCTAGATTATATCCATTACTTGTGTAGTGATGTATGTTTATGCTGAAATATAATACAATAATGGTTTGTATTTTTAAAAACATCTATCACGTGTCGTTAGGTGTGGTGAGTTGGCTCATGGGATTTAATTTGTGAGCGTCGATGCTCTCTGGTTTTCACAGCGCATTGTGGAAATTTTTAGGCAGCGAACGTCTCAGTGGCCTGTAAAGTTTTTGCGATTGAGATAGCCCTTGAAATGACTCCCTGATCAGTGTCCTGACTACTGAATTAGGGAGCTGATTTAGATGCACCCTTGGTCTCCAGGAGCAGAGTTGAAGACCTATGGTAGGTGTATACAGTGTAGAAATTGCCAGAACTGATTTACCAGTATTCTCAAATGGTTCTGTTAACAAATATGTAAACAGTAATTTACCAGTAATTTTGTAGAAAAGAATGTATGTGTGATTGCTTCAATTGCACACATAATTATGCTGCGTTCTCGAGGAGACTAAAAAAACCTTTCTCTAAAGAGATAGTTCTTTCAAAATGGTGTACTTGAAGTTGTTTATAATAAATATTATTCAATAAGAAGTTCGAAAACACAGACATGTACATAATTATGAACTTATTTTCCATTATCTGAGCATATTCATCACAATGGGCTAAAAACTGAGAAAAATTCTTATTTATATTTTCAGAAACTTGGTTCCTTGTGTTCAATCCCTTTCTCAAAAACTGTAAAACTATGCAAAGGCACACGTGACACATAGGGCTACACGATTTATCGCGATTAAATCGCACATGATTTGGCAAAGGCTGCGATTATTTAATACGCAGCTTGTCAGCGCTGTACGACTCTTTGCCATCTGAAAGCCAGAGGGCACTCTTGCCCAGAAACTCAAAATATGCCCTGCAGCAGAAGAAGATAACGCGCGTCATATCGCTGTAGGCATAGACATAATAAAATACATAGACTCCCTATTGGTCTACGTATCGTGCGTCAACGGTGCCGCCATATTGTGCAGGGCAACGTTCCCATAACACTCATAACTGGAATTGAGAAAAATGTTTATTGTGTCCCACTTGGTACTGTACAAATCGCCACACAACTGAATACAAGTCAGGAGTAACATTTCACAGGTAAGGCTGAACATTTGTTTCTGGTTGTATTTGGTCATTATATAATTATGTTGATAGTAGTTAGCCACTGGAGTCAGTCAGAAAATAGCTAGCGATGTCGCTAATTAGCTGTGAAAGTTGAGACATGAGTTTACATGATTTATATTATAGTTTTAGCGTATATTATCTTATTTTATAAACTAAATTTCCTGAAATTTAAATATGCATCTTTATTTTCTTAAAGCCAGCTTTTAAGACAAGCACTCGTTTCGGTTAGGTGACTGACATTTTGTGAATTACTGTAATGTTAGTTAGTTGGCTAGCTTACTTTTCTCACACATTGAAGGTTTCCCAGAGACAAAGAGTTGAGGAGACAGTGGGAAGTAGCAATAAGAAGGGAATCGGTTTTTCAAGTATGTTTGATTTGTATTTGACGATTTGCTTCATTTTCACAATTTCACTTCATTTAATGTGAAAATGTAGTTATTTTCGTTTTCATGCAAAACAAACTGCAGCTCGCCAGTTTACAGTGCAGTCTTGCCCTCAGCAATATGGCGGATGCGTTGACGTATCGCAGCAACGTTCCAAAGCGGCCAATGGGGCGTCTGTGTATTATATTATGTCTGTGGCTGTAGCTGAATAAACAGATTTAAACGCTTTGACCGATTAAACATGAGAAAGAAGAAGGATCTCAAAGAAGAATGCTTAACTGTCATTATGAAGTGAGTTTGGAGTAAAAATGTGTTATTAAATGTTGTCTTTTGTTGGACAAGATGTTAATAAATGCTTCTCATGTCTGGAATGTTTAACACACGTTGCTTTTCCAAATGTAATATTATAAGCGACTCAAACTCGCAGTGCTTTCAGATGGATTAGCATTTGGAGCCGTACTTCATTGACAAGCTGCGCAAAAAAAACACCCTTTGTGATTTCATAATCACACTAAGAATCGCGTTCAAGTTCAATGTTATTTTTCGTATCGTGCAATAAATCATGCAGCCCTAATTATGCCATTAAATGGAGATCATCTCTACTAAAAATGACTGTTTTGTAGGTGCTCATGAGAACAGAAAACTGAAGTTAGTTACTTTGGGCATCAGCTGTTGTATTTCAACAGTCATCTCAAGAGTTCATTAAATTATAATTTAGAAGGTATAGGGTTTGTTCTGTTTGTATGTTCCTGACTTCATTCTTTTTCCTAAAGAAAATGTATTCTGAAATGTTGAAATGATATTCTATACATCTACAACAGAGCATTTACATACTTTATTATTTTCCTAAGTAATGTTTACTCAGATGGGACATATCAAAGATAAATGTACTTAAGGAATAAAACAGTTTTGGCAGCAGACTGTTTTGGCACACTGCTATAATCTATGCCCATGATAGACCACTCTCATTTTTAATATTTCAATCAGATGACCTCATGTATTATTTGATGACCATGTAGTACTGGAAGACATGTTACCGTAAAAAATTACAAGCCCAGAATGTATCCACAAAAGGATTATTCTGTCTTAAATTCAGAAAACCAGTTACAGAGCACAAAACCTAAATATTAAATACTGCATTACAAATTAGCAAAGCTTAATAAATTATGCATTTTAAAAAATATGCTGAGTAATGCTGCCATTGCTTAATCTGTGAATACTGCATGTTGTTGGAATTCCATAAATCATATGATGCTTAAAAAGCTGCGGGCAGAATTCCAGTAGTACTTTATTGCACTAAATAACTGAATTTAATACTTGGATTAATGAGACTCAGGGCTGATTTTCATTTGCACAATGTTTGGCCACTGAAATGATTAGGAGCCGTTAGGATTGCACTTTACGCAACATGAACCTGCACACACATGACTGTTTTATGTAATTATAGTCTATGTGGTAACACTTTACAATTGACCGTTCGCAAAGACCCGCCCCCTTTAGTTACTGTTGCTATGTCTGACAAGCCATGCGCTCTCACGCCACACATCATGTTCTCATGATGTTCTCAAAAATACATCCCGGAGCAAAGAGGACACTGACAACGCGTCAACAGAGCACGTTACTTTTGATATGAAACAAAGTTAAAAAAATTAAATATTTGAAATTTAAGAAAGAAGTTTAAACAATAAATCCCGCAATGTGTCTCTTTAATGTGTCGTGACAAATCACTGTAGCTCCTTCAATTGACTCGTGATCCAACCATCTCTTCATACTAGTTCATTTATAGCATCAAATAAACATGAATGGACATCAGAAGGAATGCTGTTTCAAGAGCAGAAAGAGTGCACAATTTTTCAAGCTCAAGTTTAATACGTCCCCTTATTAAAATGGCGGATTCGGGGTTATGATTGGTTAGATCGCCTGTCAATCAAACTGCCAGCAAAGAGTAAATTAGGTTTGATTTGTACTTAACATTAGTTAACTACATCAGTTAACATTAACAAAGAATGAACAATGTTCAACAGCGTTTATTTATGTTAATTTCAACATTTACTAATACATTAGTAAATCAAATGTATTTGTTAGCGTTATTAATAAGTGTTGCAATAAAATATATTGTTTACCATCAGTTAATGCATTAATTGATGAGACTGTTAAATTATTACTATTATTTTTTACAATTACTAGGACACATTTCTCAATACTTGGTCCGCTTTTTCAAAACTCTTCAAAATGCATTAAAACTACTAAAACTCTTCATTTGTGTCTCAAGTCAAGCTTGTCAACCAACAAACACATTTTGTCACTCATAAAACAAAGAGCTAAAAACACTAACAGGAGCATTACACAATGTTGTCTTTTGTAAAATGTGTTTACAAAACAAGAATTACTCTATTTGTAATTCACTGCACTTTGTTACATTATCCGTGTTTACATTACAGTACAAAATTAAAGATCTCCCCTTTTATATAGATGGTAATGAAATTGTACTGATCAATACTGATGCTAAACCTAAAAAATGAATTACTATCAAAACAATTAGATGAAGCTGAACACCTACACAGATGTTATTTAATTTTGTATTATGTTAAGTTTTGAACTTAAGTTTTGTAAAGAGTATGTAATCATGGAAATCGGCCTGTATGTACAGTAAAACTAATATTAATAATTGCATAAGGTGTCATTTATTAACGTTTTGTTTGATTGATCTTTAAATGTTCACACATTTGAGTGGTCATAAAAGTAGCATTGCAGTGGCAGACTGGGCAAACCTGATTCAACATTTAAGTGTATTTTTTTTTTTACTCATAAAAACTATGACCCTGAATACTAAATACAGATTTGTATCATTCTGTAGAGGACTGTTCATGCTTTTATTGATTAACGATTAAAAGAAGGTTTCTAAAACTGACAACTCTTCATTGCTGCCATTTACATTAATTAACCTCGCACCTTGTATAAAATAGTAGTTGTTCTTATTGTACCACATTTTTTGCATGGTAACTGTTATTCCGATTGTAAATTTGCTTTGCTTTTGTGCATGCAATTATATTAAATTATGAGGAATCCAATAAAACACTTTTTCCCTCTGTGTGTTCTCAATATCTTTGTCTCAACTTTCCATTTCCACATAAACATGCCTGGATTGGGGCAGGGGAAGAAATCCTGACCTGTCTTGGGCAGGGTCAGAAATTAACTTTAGCATTAAGGGGTAATATAAATTGATAGTAAATTATCGCCACCTACTCACATAAAACAGTTATAGTTATATCAACTATTAGATAAATGAACCATTTTGTGTTTGTAAGGGTCTCACACAATCAATTCAAATTTCATTACATTAAACCTAAAGGAAAAAAAAGTGGTTGCAGTAAATAAAACAATATTTTTGATGGCTCTATGAATGTCACCTGAAATTTTGTGGAAGAACCCTTACAATAATACAAAACATTAGGTAACACTATTTTACAGTGTCCTTGTTACAAATGTGTGATAGCGGTAAATTAAGCATAATTACATGCAACTGACCCTAACCCTAAAGTACATGTTATTAATTAATATTACTCAGTACTTAAATGTAATTATATTGTATCAAGGACACATTAAGTGTAACCGAAGATTAATTGGGAAAAGAGATACATGTAATTATGGATGAAAATAAAATAAATATATATAAATATTAATTAAAAAAAATAGGTAACATGGAATGAATCAAAATGTTTTCTTATAGGCATGTTTTACGTTCTTATATTTTTTTTTTATTTAACATATAATAGTAACCAATTATTAAAATTTCCATTATTACAAAATTACGAATTCTGTCATGGTACAAGGTATACTTTGTGCATAATGTATAATAATATAATTATTAATATAATATAATAATGCCATTTTGTCCAATGGTTGATCAACAACAGTCAGGCCCGATTTCCTTCTGACATTATTTTTTATTTATGCTGTTCAAAGTATGTTATGAAAAATACATTGTTTGATTTGCTACACATCCTAGCAACATTTTAGGATGAACATAGCCTGAAAGTTACTCAGGAACCGAAAATTTAGGTTAGCGCTTACTCTGAATGAACTTACCTGGTTAAATCGGTAAATCTCCTTTCTGGAATACCTCTTAACGATAGAAATTTGATGTTCTAAATAAGGGACACATCCGAAATGTGCAGTATTGGGATCAAGAACGATCATTCAAGCAGATCTGTAAACAAGTCTCCCAATGGATCCTTGTGACCTCCATTGAGCCTGTTTCCATGTCCGGCTGGTCTGAATGCTTTCAAATGCTTCGGAAATGCGACAGAGGCACATTGTTATACTTTTCAGGGAATCCCCCAACCAATGGATTACTTACAGTTGTCTCTCCATATACAGTACAAGTAGGATAAGAGAAACTATTTTAACAATTCCAAAAAAGACATCTCAGCTTTGCATGAAAGCATTCATCTCTATTTGAAATGCTCATGCGAAAGCCCTCTGCAGTAAAAAGTCCGCAAACTCTCTCCTACGTATCACACGTTGCATTTTGAAGGTGTTGGACGAAACACTAGAGAAGGCCATCATGCGATCTTTCAGTTCTTGGAAAGTTCCTTCGCGAACGAGATGAACTCTCATTGGTCCGATGCTGCCCTTCATCCTGAAGGATCTATAGATGTCAGAGTCCTCCTGTAGGCAGTGGTCTAACTGTTGGATTTAAAAAGCAATCTGGAATATTAGCAGTTAAAGGGAAGGGTTTCTTAAAACAATTGAATAGATATTATAGTCACCTTGTATCTTTGTTCCTCTGAGAGGTTCCTCACACCCTTTAGTTCAACAAACACAAGATAATGCGGCTGAGCTATTCCAGATTCACTGCCTACAGCAAACACAAATAACAAATTAAATTAAACATTTAATGCATGCATTTCATTTCAGTACTATACGTAAGATCGACCTTAGGAAAATTCAAGTTATGTTCCAGGTTTATTACAACTTGCACTCTATTGACATTGCAAACAAGGTCATAATTCAATAGTTTCATGCTGACATGTGTAACGTTCCACAGTCCGGGGTGAGGCTGACATTGAACTGACTCAAGCTGAATAATGACAATATTGTGTTTTTAAGAGCTGCAACACTGTTCAATATCATTGTAAAGCTGATTGAAACAATCTGTATTATATAAAGAGTACCTTTATATAAATAACGGTGACTTGACTTGTTAGACCAAAGGAGAACTGGCTTCCCTGTACTTTAAACTATTGAATGGGGTTGCTAAATAATTCAACTGAATTGAGCTGAATAATGATATATTTTCTGCAGAGCCAATTTAGTGTTGTAACTGGAGTTGTACTTTATGTAATTTCAATAGTACTGTATCACAGTTTCAACAAAAATATGAAGCAGCACAAATGTTTTAAACATTGATTATAATAATAAAATGTTTCTTAAAAAGCAAATCAGCATGCTAGAATGATTTCTGGGGGATCATGTGACACTGAAGACTGGAGTAGCGATGCTGAAAATTCAGCTTTGCCAACGGAGGAATAAAATACATTTTAAAATATATTCATTTAGAAAACAGGTTTTTTTTAAAAATATTGTAATATTTCACAATATTAATGTTTTTATTGCATTTTTGATCCAATAAATGCAGCCTTGGTGAGCAAATGAGACTTTTAAAAGCATTAAAAAAAATCAAATCTTAATTATTCCATTATTTGACTTGTAGTGTAACTAACTTTTAAAAGTAATGCTTTAAAAGATTGAGTTAGACCTTAAAAAATACCTAATTTCATAAAAATTAAACAAATATGTTTACCTAAAGTCATTTTTTCTTATTTGTAAGGTTTAATTGGATCACTGACGGTCAGCAGCAAAACACTGGTTAATAAAGTGAGATTAAATACATAAAGTATATTTCACATATTTAGTAAGTGTTTTCAGTATATTATTTAACATTTAATTTTTTCAGGTTTTAAGTAATAACTGAAAAGAAAACTCAGGGTTTTATTCATTTTAAGGAATACTGATGCTAACATTTAGTCTAGAACTACAACAACCATCATGTTTACACAGCGCACACAACTCCTCTGCACCTTACTCCCAATTTCCCTCAACATGGAGAGAGAATGTTAGTGAATAATTGGGAAAACTTCCATTACTTATTTGTAAATGTAACTCATATTTTGTTGTAAAAGAAAAGCGTTACTTTTTACATATAAAAAAAACGATCACTTAACTTACTTGTAATGCTTTACCCCTAACACTGGTAACTAATATGCGATAACTCTTTAAATAATGCAATATTCAATACGCAATATGATGCTTTAATACAAATTAAATGTGTAAAATAAATTTAAATAATATTTAAATATACTTAAAAACTGAAAATTATATAACCAACATACAAGCTTCACATTCTTTTTGTGAGATGAAAGCATCCCTACAAACTTCTGAAAGTTAATAGCAGTGTTTAACGGTAGCTTTAAGTAAAATGTAAGTGTCATTTTAATTTCAGTGTAATCCATCGGATTTATTGTTTCAGGTAGGCCTACATTAGGTTTATTTAACCACGGAAATGTAAAAATAAAACACTGCTTAGTCTTCACTGTATGAATTAAATACTGAGTTATTCAGGCAAGAGCAGTGAGTGATTTTTCTTTGTCTTTTTTTGTTTTATTAACATTAAGCACACCGACGGAAGTAGCTTTATTAGGCTGCAGTCACTTTCAGAGTGTTTTCTATGTTTAGGTGAATACTCACCAAGACGGCCATTTTGACATAATTAAAAAGTATGCGTGAGTACTTTGCTTATTGCATTTAATAACTTTAAGTGTCCAGACTACTCTCTGCACTGACCTAAAACTTAGACTTTTTGTAATCTTTAAGTATTGAAATCGTGCAGTTATTGCAAGCCATTACTTCAATAATTTCGATATATCACGCAGCCCTAGTAACTAATATTACTGATTCCTTAAATTGTGAAGCTGATGCTCATGTTTTTCCTGTTGATCTCAGTTAAGCTGCTTTGAAGCAGTTGGTATTGTAAAGTGCTACTTAAAATTGACTAGGCTGTCAGGGGCACATGCAGGATTATATCTGAGGAACAGATGGGGAAAAAACAGTATAAAGTTAAAATAAAAATGTATGCTCACATTAAAAAATTTAACTCTGAGAGTAGTTTTCATTTTTGTGAGTATGTCTAGCATTCATGTAACTATTACACACTTCTATTACACATACATCCATCTAGTGCATGTTCACAGGAAAACAATTGAAAAACAGCATAAGTGACACAAAAACCCTTTCGGTGTGAATGGCCACTTAGTCACATGACACAGCTGTAGCTGAATTTTCTCTGGAAATATAGTTACCTCTCAAAAAGAAGCCTCGGGTCTCAATTGTTTGTCGGTGAATATCCACTGTTGTATATATCAGTTTAAATTGTAATGAACTTGGAACATTCCTTTAAATGACAAAGGACTTGAGGAAACTCAAACATTACCTAGAATGCCACTCTCAACACAGCTGTAGTCTATGAGTCTGGCTCCTGGCCACTGCGTCACTGTCCTCTTAAGAGTGCTCAAAAACAGCCATTCAGACACTTTCTCACCACGCACGCTCAACATCTGACCCCGCCTGAACACACGTTAAAGAAATGAAAACAGAAATATGTTTTTTGATTGATTAGATCAGTGCTTCTTAAACATTCAGGCTAGGTACTATCTCTGATCAACTTTTCCAGCATTTGGAAAACAGAAATCTGTAAATAAGAATTTGTTTAAAAAAACATATAAAATGCCATATTCTGCTGCAGGACCAAACAGAATAATACTGAATATGATTCAGTGTTTGTTCAGAATATATACTGTGGTGCTCAGCACCATTAGATAATACACCAATCAGGCATAACATTATGATCACCTTCCTAATATTGTGTTGGTCCCCCTTTTGCTGCCAAAACAGCCCTGATCCATCAAGGCATGGACTTCACTAGACTCCTGAAGGTGTGCTGTGGGATCTGCTCCAAGATGTTAGCAGCAGATCCTATAAGTGCTGTAAGGTTCGAAGTGGGGCCTCCATGGATCTGATTTGTGAGTTCAGCACATCTCACAAATGCTCGATTGGATTGAGATCTGGGGAATCTGGAGGCCAATCAACACCTCAAACTCATTATTGTGCTCCTCAAACCATTCCCACACCATTTTTGCTTTGTGGCAGGACGCATTATCCTGCTGAAAGAGGCCACAGCCAGCAGGGAATACCGTTTCCATGAAAGGGTGTACATGGTCTGCAGCAATGCTTAGGTAGGTAGTACATGTCAAAGTAACATCCACATGGATGGCAGGACCAAGGTTTCCCAGCAGAACATTGCCCAAAGCATGACACTGCCTCTGCAGGCTTGCCTTCTTTCCACAGTGCATCCTGGTGCCACGTGTTCCCCGGGTAAGCGACGCTCACGCACCCGGCCATCCACGTGACCCACTGTTGGTGTTTTCGGCGGTGGATAGGGGTCAGCATTGGGCACCCTGACTGTTCTGCGGCTATGCAGCCTCGTATTCAACAAACACCAATGCACTGTGTATTCTTACACCTTTCTATCTGTCAAACTCACTCAAATCCTTACTATTACCCATTTTCACTGTTTCTAACACATCAACTTTGAGGACAAATTTTTCACTTGCTGCCTAATATATCCCACCCACTAACAGGTGCTGTGATGAAGAGATAATCAATGTTATTAACTTCACCTGTCAGCGGTCATAATGTTATGCCTGATCGGTGTATATTACATTAATGCATTTGGCAGGTGTTTTTATCCAAAGCAATTTCCACTGCATTCAAGAAACACATTTCATCAATTTCATGGATTCCCTGGGAGATGATCCCATCTCAGCATTGCTAGTGTCACACAACACCGTTTGTTCTATAGGAATGGAGCTAAAGCAGAAAACATGACCTATTTACATCCCACACTGCTGATGTAAAAGTCAGCTTCTTCGTGGTGACTATATATATCTTAATATGGTAACAAGAAATTATAACTAAAATATATATACATATTTTTACTATTTTTTAAACAGTGTGAAATAGTGTTGTGCTGTGTACCACCTGAGGACAATCTGCAATACAGTTTGAGAACCACTTTATTAGATAATGAACATAGTATGTACCTATACTGAAACTCCACTTTTGGACACTGGTTATGAAACCCGACCACTTTCACAACATCTCCAATGCGATACCTAAAAAACATAGACGAACACGTTAGTGAACATCCACCATATAATTTTACAGATATTTTACTTTTCTAATTTTTTTTAAAAAATTTGGTTATTGATTCTTATCTTTTATATCCAGTACACCACCAATACATGGCATCATCTGGTGTCTTTAAAGCAGTTGTTCTCAACCATTTTGACTCCAAGGTCCCCCACTGTACAAAATAATGGCTGTTTTTCAATTCCTAGAACGCAAAGAATGGACTCGTGTTCTTGTGGAGACCAGTTTTGTCAGGCAACCTTGACAGAACAAACTCGGAAGGACGCGAGGACATAATATTGGCCTTCCTATCTAGGCTGATATGTGCCTCTAGTAATTCTGTTGTTGTTAAAATAAATTCATTTAAAAACTTCTTTTGATTTTTTTTTTTTAAATTTTAATTAATATTATGTTTATATAACAAAATTTAAATAATTTTAAGATTTAATGGGGCCCTCCAGGAAGTTTGCCCCCTAGTTTGTCCTCCTTTACTTTGTTTTTGCCCTCAAATTATCATCCACGTAATTATAACTCAGTGGAAAGTAATATGGAATCTCAATGGTAAAACTTATACTGCTTATACACAAAAACATTTTTACACCCATTTAAGACTGTTGAAGGGTTAGTTCACCCAAAATTGAAATTTCTTTTTTGAGGTCCAGAAGAGTGTTAACGACATCGATAAACCGGTACTTAATGACAGAAATTTCATTTTTTGGGTGAACTAACCCTTTAAGATCTGAACAGAGAGATGGTAGAAGAGCAGCGAAAGCAGGGTATGTAAAGAAAAACGAGTGAATAGCAGTTGGATCATGAACCTGACCTGAATAATCCTGAGGCGTTGGTGACCAGCAGCTCATAGTTGTGTCCTTCCTGAAGCTGCTCTATCAGAAGAGTTTTGGGCTGCTCTAAATCCAGATCCTCCTCTGGTATAAACTCAAGGAACATGGAGCGAGGACACAAGAGATACTGTCTGCTCTCCTCCAGAGGCCACAGGTCCACACCTATCAAACCTGAAACATGAAGACTGTATGTGAGCTCTACTCACTGCAGGTATATGTCCCATTCACTACTTTTCTGCTGCATGTTGCCAGTTGCTGTGCTGAAAAGCCATTGCTAGTTCTCAATAATGTTTTAAAATATTCACCCAGCACCTGGACAGAAACAAACTGCTTACTGCAAGTACTATAATGGCTGTCGCTGCATCAAGTTGCTCTGTACTGGCTTAAAGTTTGCTTGACACGTCCAAAGCTTGTTTCTAACAGTCAATTGAAAATGAAAAGATCATTGAAAAATGAGGACTCTGAGCTTTAAATGAGAAATATACTTAGTGTTGGTATTTTCCAGTACTGTATTTAAATACATTTAGACTATATACAGTAGGAATTTAGTTAAACTAACTCTATTTAATTGATGTTTCTAGAAAAAAATCACTCTATCTCTATTAAAACTTCAGTTAGTGGATTGTGAAATATTCCAGATACAACTTTTTGATTTTTGAATTTAATTTAGATAATTCCTGAATCCAGTGCATGACATCAAGGTCAGTGTAGCATTACTTAACTTCAGCAATCTAAGGGAATATGTTACGAATAACATTTTTAAGCATTTTGTAATATGAGAAGTAAACCTTCCAACCCTGCCCATGAAAAAACAAGGCCTATCATGGCTTATTGCCACAATCAAATTCAGAAATGAACACACCAGGGGGTTTTCTTCAGAGGACGCAAGGGGGAGGATCTGTGTTTTCAACAAAATATTAATGATAAAATAATCTGGTGAAAATCCGTTTGGTGAAATTAAAGGTATATCTCTGTGTCATGTGACCATCATGACACCGGCAGTGTTTACTGAGATTTTTTGACTGATGATCTGAAAATAAGTGGACTTTTAAAAAGAACATATTAACATCAGTTCACAAATAAAATGTACATGAAATATGATATGTTTTGGAAAAAATTTAAAAAAAAAAAAGAGAAATGCTTAAAAACACTAACTTGATGAGAAATATACTTTGTTTTAATAAATAGAACATTTTAATTTTAAAGTAAAAATACAAAATTGAATTATATTAGATGTTTTTTTCTTGATAGAGTACGTAATGTTTATTTAACCTGCAAAAAATGTATCAACATTAAAGGCAAAATATGTCATTTTCAATACCAGAGGTCGCTTATTCAAAACAAAGGCATAGCTCGATGACACCGTGAATGAGTGTGGAATCATGGGAATTGTCGTTTTTATCTCCTCGAGATGAACTGATGGAAAGCAATCTGACAGACTTGGGCAGAAATCATGTTCATGGATGAGATAATGCATTAAAGTTTTATTAACGTTTTGTGGTATGAAGCAGGGCACACAGAGACCCGCTGGAGTCCAGCGGAGCTTTTATTATGCTTATCCTGCAGTCGACCCCTTCCGCTCTTTTCATTGCGTATGTGGGGTATTATATTGCTGTTTTAAATGGTTAAAACAATCATACTAAATACATTTGAGTGTGTTGAAAGTTATGTTATAACTTTACTCTGTGCATTTGCTTGGTGGCGGGTATATGAGACTTGTTGCACTTTGCTGTCTACATCGACATTAGAATGTCATATTACTAGAAACTGGATGACTTGCTAAGTGACATGCAGTTAATTCAAATATTTATTGTATGACAGAAAAAGCTCTCTGATTATGCTATGTTACCCACTTTACAAAATAGTGTTGTCTTTAAAGCATGGGAAAAATATGGTACTCGTGGTAAATGAGGAAAACAAGTGATTAAAACAATAAGACAATAAAACTGGAAATCGAGGGTAACGCGGCTATTATGTCATGACAGACGACGAAATGACACGGTCCATGTCCTGGTTAAAATTGCTGATTTCTCTGGATTTAAACATTGTTGGAAATATATGGGGTAATGTAAGCACACAAGTCAACAAAATATATAACATTGCTCTAGTGGTTTTTGGATATTTTAATATAAAGCTTACATATTGTGCCTTTAAGTGTAACTGGAACATAAAACAGTGAGAACTTTGCCTTTTTGAACACCACTGCACACTAGTGGTGCTACACATGCATACACACATACAAACATACCTTCGGTGGCAGCGTAGAAAGGGGAGTAGAACGGGACATTTTTACAGTAGTGCTGTCGTAACATCTCCCCATATATCTGGTTGGAGCCCGAGTCCACTGCCAGGACCATATGCAATTGTGGCCATAGTCTGAGTGCGATCCCCTCAAAACCTTCCTCAAACTGGGCTGTGAGCTCAGTGGCTCTCACTGGATCCGGCTTCATCAGCTTCTCTAGAGCACAACGCACGTCAGCCTTCAGGTTCAGGCCAGAGTTGATCCTGCCCAATTCCACATCCACAACAAGATCTTTCCAATGTTCCTAAATGCAGATGAACACAGATCAGAGACAATTCTGAGAGCGGGACAAGAATCTCAAGCATATTGAGCGCATATGAAGTTAATGCACCTATAAAAGCCAATATATTCTGTCTAATTCTGATGCACTCCATCTAGTTGAATTCAATGTGAGAACATGCTTGAACAGATCCTTACAGAAAATGGAAACTGTCTCAACAATCTGAGACTACACTAAAAACCTGGATTTCTCTTTAAACCAGGAAATAACCTAAGTTTTGAATTAATAATTGAAATCATCAATCCTGCATTATTCCTTGGTCACCAGACCAAAGTAAATTTTTGTATTTCTGTTCATCTGATAGCTTTATACAGTGTGGTCAATGTGGCCTGAGGCCTTGCATTTAAACTTTTAAAAACGTTTTTAAAAATGTTTTTGCGTAAAACAAATGAGAAATATCTGAGATTGTGCACTACTTCCAGGTGATCACTCAAATTGTAATGCTGATTATAAAATTATATACAAATCACTAATGTAATATAGAAGCATTTTCATTGGTGGTCTCAGAGTTTTGGACCACATTGTACCTGCAGGGCTCTGAAGGCATAAAACACGGTAGAGCAGAAGTTGGATTCCAGCATGCCGAGGTTACGGTCCTTCAGCCCAAACAGCAGATGAAGGTACAAGGCGTCTCTCTCATTCAGCACCTAGAGACAAAACAAATCTTTTATATTCTATATGCTGATCAAATCTGTGGTTAAATACATTTCATTTTAGTTTTTACAGGCACTTTATCCAACGTTATGTCCAATATGTATGTACTTGATTTAGACTCACAAAATAATTAATTAATAATTACTTTATTAACCCCCTGGAGCTGTGTGGAATATGTTTATGTTTGACAGAGACACTTTCTTCAGCTCATACTCGTTTGGTAATGCATACTGCTATTATAAAGCTCAGATGCATCAGGATATTCATTAATCTCTCCGATTGTGTTCATTAGAAAGAAGAAAGTCATATACACCTAAGATGGCTTGAGGATGAGTAAAGCTTGGGGTACTTTTCATTTGAAAGTGAACTAATCCTTGAGTATTGTCATTTGTACAAATTGAAAACAAAATGTATAAAAATACCCTTTAATAAAACCGGCCAACGTGCACTTTAACCAATTGTGAATTGTTTGATTACAAATCTAAAACTGTGGAGTACAGTAACCTCTCAAGGTTTGTCTCCCTTTTCACCTTAACATTTGCAAATATTATCACAAAATATCATGTTAAATTCATATTCATCTTTCCCCTACCTGATAGACGGGTGCTGGTGTGGTGTACAGATGCAGCATGTGTCTAGAGGAGGCAGGGGTTGAGGAGTTGGGGCCAATGGGAATACCTGCCTCACTCTGACGAAAAAGGGGCGAGTAGAAGATCTTCAGGGTCTTCTGGAGACCGTCGGTGGCTGGAAAGGCTCGTCTCATAGCATCTAGACAAACAGTCACCCCCTGCCAGAAAAGTGCACAAAAATAATAGATTTCATGCCCCCTGATCTTCTCGAGCCCTTTAGAAAATGACAAAAACTTGAGAACTAATGATCATATAACTTTCACTGATTACGAAATGCAGTAAACTAGTTCAGTTATTAAATATTCTAAACTTGTTGAAAGTTGGCCTGCATTGGCCCATTACTTCGAAAACTCTGCTCCTAAGCATGTGTTAAAGAACCTGATGGATTCCTCCATGCTTTTACACTGCCTTCTGTGCAACCAATCACACTGAATAATGCATTTCTGAAATAAAATATGATTGCATTTGTATTAGATTTCATGTGCCTCTTATATTCACTGAACAACTTCACTTCCTGTTTGTCTAACCAATAGAAAGACACTGGGAGTGTTTAGGGAAAACTGGTCAAATTTGCCATTCGGTGTTTGGTGGCACTGGTAATGATGACATAACTTTGTACTTGTAAAAAAATGTTTACGTGTTGTGACCTGTAGAAAGAATTCTGTGTTGGTGTCTCTGGTGCTCAGAAGCATACGGCTGGATCCAGACGTTCCTGATGTCATTGCCAGAACAAGAGGCTTCTCTGATATTAAAACCTTCTGCTCTCCTTTAGCCACGCGCTCCACAAACTTTTCATAATGGCCATAATCCGTGACAGGATGGCACTGCCGGAATGTTTCTGTGTCTGAAATGATAGAATAAAAATTATGTCATACATTTCATGACAAGATGGTGGCAAAAATTAAAAAATGTAAAGCATAACATAAGGCTACAACATAATAAAATGTAAAACATCCATCATTATCCAAACCGTTTTTCCTGTATAGGGTTATGGGGATGCTGTAGCAAAGCTTCAATGCATCTCAGGCCAAAGACAGACACCCTGGCTAGATGGCCATTCTATCACAATACTACCTTCAGAAATTAGAGGATGGCACACAAAAAAACAAAAGAGATATGCACGCTTGCAAAGCTACATGAAACTATCACTTGTAATGTGTCTTTAATGTATCACCTGAC